>OY992882.1:120539944-120739944 GCA_963921405.1 Cepaea hortensis | reverse complement strand
CAACTATAACTCATGGCGCCGTTTGTCTGTCACAGGTCAATGAATACCCAGACTTCCTGACAGGAGAAGAAAGGACCAACACACAACACATCGCCATCTCCTACATGACGTCAGAGCCCCGGAGGAGGTCCTTTCGACGATCTAAAAGGTCACCTAGAGGTTCTTTGACCGAGCTTAGTGAGAGCAGGTTTGTGAGGGATTCTTTGGTGATTGCTTGTGTACTGGAAATCAACAAAAATGTGAAATGAACGAACAACTAGTTTCTTCTATTTTTTTTCTTCTTCTTCTTCTTCATCTTCTTCTACATCTACCCCTCTTCCTTCTCCTGATTCTTTATGTTCGTCTTTCCCCATGCTCCAGTTCTTCTTCTATTTCTTCCTTCTTTATCTTCTCCAAATTCTCTTCCCCCTATTCTTCTTCCATTATTGTTCTTTTTTTAAAAAGGCATTTGATGCGGCCAAGTATTTAAGGATTTATCTAATCACTTTAGTTTATGATGTGTGATTTCTGAAGTATTTACCTGACGAGATGAAGCGAAATTTGCCAGGCAATAATCTATTGTTTGTGTCTTCGTTATTCAAATTCAATGCGGGAAAACTTTGTGCATTATCCACTTGTTCGTCTCATCCCTACCTCTCTCCTTTACTCACCATGAGGGCTGATCAACTCACGTGCAGTTATTTTTCATGTCATTTCATTTGACCCTTACAAAAATTTCTATGTATGACACACAATAGATGCATTTACTTCAGGTAGACTTTGTGTGTTTTACGTAAAATATATATATTTGCTTCAGTTAGACTTGCTGTGTACTACATTACTACATACAATAGATGCATTTGCTTCAGTTAGACTGTCTGTGCATTACGTACAATAGATGCATCGGTTACAGTTAGATTTTCTGTGTATTACGTACAGTAGATGCGTTTGCCACAGTTAGACTTTCTGAGTAATATGTACGTTTACAAAAGACTGAGTTTTATGTACGCGTAGAACAGATTTTCTGCGTATTATGTGGACATGTGGTTTCTGAGGAAAATGCAAAGAATATCATGAACAGCCAGAAAAACCAATGAAAAAGTCCTTCAAGAAACAAATGAAGATCGTAAACTGATTAGAGACATTAGACGTAGACAGTCAAAATGTTTTGGACATGTTATGAGAAGAAATGAATTGGAGAACTTGGTGACAACTGGCAAGATTGAAGGGAAGAGACCAAGGGGAAGACCTAGAAGCAAATACCTGGATAGCTTGGCCACATGGCATGGTTGAGACAAGAACACGGAGCTGATCCACGACTCTGGTGATCGAGTGAGATTGCAGAACATGACCGCCCACGCTTACCGGCATGGCACATGATGGATAGATGGATGGTATTATGTACGCCTATAAAATACTTTATGTGTATTATGTACGCATGAAAAGACTTTCTGTGAATTATGTACGCCTCCATCCATCCATCATGTGCCATGCCGGTAAGCGTGGCCGGTCATGTTCTGCCATCTCACCCGATCACCAGAGTCTTGGATCAGCTCCGTGTTTCTGTCTCGACCATGCCACAAGGCCAATCCATCCAGGTACTTGCTTCTAGGTCTTCCCCTTGGTCTGTTCCCTTCGATCTTGCCAGTTGTCACCAAGTTCTCCAGATAATTTCTTCTCATAACATACCCAAAAATTTTTGACTGTCTACGTCTAATTTCTCTAATCAATTTACGATCTTCATTTGTTTCTTGAAGAACTTGTTCATTGGTCTTTCTGGCTGTCCATGGTATTCTTTGCATTTTCCTCAGAAACCACATCTCTACAGCCATCAGATGTTTTTCAGCCTGACTGCTCATTGTCCAAGCTTCACATCCATATAAGAGTACAGGTTCTATGTAGCATCTCAACACTCTTTTTCTCGTTTCAATTGACATCTTTTTATTGGTCAGTATGTTTTTTATCTTGCTAAAGGCTACTTTTGCCATGGCGATTCTTGTTATAATCTCTTCAAGGCATCTCCCATCAGATGTTATTACTGTTCCAAGATAATTGTACCTATTCACTTGTTGAATAATATTCCCATTTACTTGTATATTACATTGTGGTATTTCGTTCTTCCTAGTGACGACCATAATCTGTGTCTTTTTACAATTTAATTCTAACCCTAGTTGTTCACTGTGTGTAACAACCGCATCTACTAAATTTTGCAGATCCTGTTCATTGTCTGCAATCAAGACTGTATCATCTGCATATCTAATGTTATTGATGCATCGTCCCCCAATGTTGATTCCTTCCATATCTTCAATATTTCTGAAAATACTTTCACTGTACAGGGAAAACAGATCTGGAGACATTACACATGCCTGTCTCACACCTCTCTTAATAGGCTGATATTGGCTTACTTCATTATCAACTCTTATGGCAGCTTGTTGTTTCAAATATAAGTTTTTTACAAGTCTAAGGTCTTTTCCATCAATCTGTAGATCCTCAAGCATCCTTATCATGTTGACATGTCTCACTTTATCGAAAGCCTTTGTGTAGTCAATAAAGCAAAGGTGTAGATCTTTGTTTACTTCTATAGAGCGTTTGATTACGGTTCTCAGTATATACACAGCATTTACTGTACCCTTGCCTTTTACAAAACCACATTGTTCTTCTCCTATTTCAAGTTGTATTTTCCTCCTAACTCTTTGCATGATAATTCTTAGCAAAATCTTCGTGATGTGACTCATTATACTAATTGTTCGATGTTGATCACATTCCAAGGCTCCTGGTTTCTTTGGGATTGCAATAAATACAGTATTACATAACTCCTGAGGTATATTTCCAGTATCATATATTGTATTAAGCAGACTGGTAACCTGATCTATTCCATATTCTTCTAAAGCATTAATCATTTCTGTTGTGACGATGTCTGAACCGGAGGTCTTGCCAGATTTCATATGGTTAAGAGCATTCTGAACCTCCATCTTCAAAATTGCTGGTCCTTCATTATTATTATGAACATCATACTGTTCGTCTCTGTTATCGTCATCCAGGTTTTTCACGTAATCTGACCATACATGTAATATCTGATCTTTTTCTATTATGACTCTTCCATCTTTTGTCTTTAGGCAGCCTGCTGATGTACGTGTTCTTTGATTAGTAAGCTCCTGAATTATTTTGTGCATTAGTTTCGCATTTTTACTGTTGCGTTGTTCTTCAATTTCTCTGCAATTGTTCTCAAGCCATGTTTCTTTTGCCTCCTTACATAAGGTTCTGACTTTTCTGTGAATTTCTTCATATTTGACAGGATTATTTTTGTTCTGTCTTCTTGTTTCCATTAGTTGTAAAATTTCTTCAGTCATCCATGTCTTATAGCCCACTTTCTTTACTTTAGGAATAGTTTTTTTCTGCTGCACAACTGATTGAATTCTTCAGCATTTCCCATTGATCGAAACCCACAAACAGCCAATAAATGCTGGATGTGAATGCGACGACATGTAAAGAACATGGACACATTTTAACATAAATAAAATGTTGTATCTCCATTGCAGGACTTTGCCATCAAACCCAGGATGAATTTATATGTAATTTTACGTTCAGTAGTTTGCTGCAGTTGAGTTGTTTTCTTTTGATCATTGGCATTGTCTGTATTAATCTTAAATTCTATTTTAATTTGCATAATAGATCAAATGCATCAACACCCGTGAGTTATGCCAGCTCTCTCGATGGAAATATCTTTGAGGATTCCAGTTCACTTACACACAGCACCATCAGCATTAACGGTTCTTCGAGCTGGGGCAGTATGAAGACAGGGATTCCCAAGAAGAAAAAGAAACCGGGGTTAAATGACAGTCTGGAGCATGGGGGTATCCTGAGGTCATTGAAGGTCAGGGGCTTTTGGTTTGTATGTGTGGTGGTATTGACATTTAGTGATAGTGGTGACTGTGGCAAGAAGTGGTCACCGTTATGACTTGTGGTGACTGTGACAGGCGGTGATCACCTTAGTTACCAATGGTAATTGTGACAGACGATGATCACCTTAATGGCTGGTGGTAACTGTGACAAGAAGTGGTCACCTTAGTTGCTTGTTGTAATTGTGACAAGAAGTGGTCACCTTAGTAGCTGGTGGTGATTGTGACAAGAAGTGGTCACCTTAGATGCTGATGGTGATTGTGACAAAAGGTGATCAACTTAGCTGCTAGTGATGATTATGACAGACGGTGATCACCTTAGTTGCTGGTGGTAACTGTGACAAGAAGTGATCACCTTAGTGGCTGGTGGTGATTGTGACAGACAGTGATAACTATAATAGCGTGGGGTGGGGGTGGTGATTGGTGTCGTCATTATGGTTATTATAAAGATAGTAAACATACGTATGATGAGAGCAATAATAATTATGTTGGTAGTGGTAATAGTCATAACAAAGTTGGTAATGATGATGCTACTATTGAACATGATTACAATGGAAGTACTGGTGGTGGTAGCGGTTGCTCTAATGATGGCAATGCTGATGTTGGTAATAAGGCGATAATGATAGTGATGTTGAAGTATAACAATATCCTGGGGTGTTTTCAAATTGTTCAGTCTGAGGATGTTTTCACCGATGTTCGTGTTTAAACTATTGCAGCCGACATGTTGCTTCACTGATTTATCTGTAGCAAGAGAGTAGATCGGTTGCAACATATGATGATGATGATGATGATAATGATGATGGTGATGATGATGATATTGATGATTATGACTGTGATGATGATGATGATGATGATAATGATGATGATGATATTGATGATTATGACTGTGATGATGATGATGATGTTGATGACTGTCCTGAACCTGCCGGTACTTTTACACTTTATTTACAACTTTAATAATTCCCACAGGTACAGACATACACCTTTTGGCTTATTACGCTAATACACAAACATTAGTATCACCGATAATCTCATTGTTTATACTCATTAGTAAAATTTTACTTGCACTACACCCATGTCATAAGTTTAAACATAACCATATCAATCACTATAACACTACTCGTAATCGAATCTACAAGGACTCAAAAGCACTGAGCTCACACACGTCTAGTTACATTCAAACATACGCCTTTACTTAAACATGCTTCTGTCCTAGTCTCTGTTACCCCAGCTCTAGATATTAACCCACTAACTTGTCCATAAGCTATCATTTACACTTTACACCAACACTTTTATTGCTACCAGTCGCCACTACGCTTAACGTCTCCATCCGCCACTTTTCGTTCCTTGTCTAATTGCCTTGTCAAACACTAGTAACTTCACATCCTCCGCCAGTCATGTGTGCGGAACACATTCCCAAACCCAGTTCACCCCAAGTCTTTGCTCACTGTTGTGAATTGTCATTCACTGTATATTTGTGTGATGTCTGTCTTGCTCTGTCTTATCTGAACTGTCGTCAATATAATGTAGGGCCGTGATATTGATGATGGTGATGATGATGATGATGATGATGATGATATTGATGATGATTATCGTTGTGATGATGATGTGGTGCCGATGATAATGATAATGATTATGATGATGATGATGGTAGTGATGATGATGATGATAGTGATGATGGTGATTATGGTGATGATGAAGATGACGGTAATGATGATGATGGTTGTGATGATGTCTATTAAATGTTACACCATTTCATTCACAGGAGGAGATGGAAGAAGATGTAACTGAAGATAATGAAACAAACAGGCCCAGTTCAATAAAATCGCCACATCCGTCCAACAGACGTTCAGATAACAACATCTCCTCTACAAGATTGCCAAACAGAAATATACTCGCTCTTTCAGAAACCGCCCAGAATGCTAGAGACAACAATGAGAGTGGTAGAAAGCGTGTAGATAATGGCTTCAGCGATAAGATGTCAGTTGTCACATTACCTCCGATTCGCGTGACCAGAAACGATTTTTCGGAAAGTGGAAAACAGACTTTCATAGATGCTTCCACGAGACAACAGGTTGATGTTGTGGATATTAAAGGTTGCTGTTCGTACTTTAGGAACTATGGAAAGCCAAAAAATCAAGTAAGTTAAATACACACTTATCAGTGTTTATATAGCTCTGTAATAAAATAATTAGATTATTCTATTAGCTGTTCCGTGATTAACTGCTGCTGCTGCTACTACAATTATTAATGCTACTGATGCTGCTGCTGCTACCACTACTACTACTTCTACTGCTGCTACTACTACTACTACTTCTAAAACAAGTTAGTTGCGTATCCTTTACAGGACGTGGCAATGAAATCCAGCGTTTTTTTTTTTAAGCTGTTAGTAATTTCTTGGTAAGTGTACATTCATTAGGTTAAAATTGCTTTCTGGACGACGGGCACTCATACCTTTGTGTGGAAACCAACGCAAGGCGGTCTGCTTCCGCAGCTGTGTTTCAAACGCGATATGCGGGGTTATGAATTTCATTTGTAACTCCTTCGCCACTGAGCAAGCTACTAATACTACTACAGTACTACTATTACTACTAGTAACTACTACTACTACTACTACTACTACTACTACTACTACTACTACTACTACTACTACTACTACCAGTGTTACTCTACAACTACTACTATCTTTGTACGGGGATATAGAGGTATTCTGGACAATGAAGAGTGGATGGGCTGGTCGGAGCTGCCACTATATCATAAGATCAACCAGTGGATTGAGCCGACATCTTGTGCAAAGAAGTAAAAAGAAATGCATGGGGGTTCGTAGCGAAGGTTGGTAGACGGTGTCTGGTGTAGGAGAGCCTGTCATATGACACCGCATCTTATCTGGGGATAAGAGGACGCAGAGGTGTTTCCAAGGCACCAGGGCCGGGTTATATACTGGCCAAGACCTATTGACGCGTCCTCGTCGAGCGTCCTGGGCAACAGGTCCCTTCGGGGTCCTGGCTAAAGTCAGTAGGATCGCCGATTCCTCCGAAGTCGGAGAGTGTCTGCCTGTACGGCGAGGAACCACCAGTCTGCACACCAATAAGCCAGACATGGGACAACGGATACTCACGCAAAACTCAGGTCCTGTATGACATCACACTGATGTTGGACAACAGGATGCCTTCATCCGACATACAGGACTTCGCGTTGGAGCTCAAGCCAACGAACACAAACAAGCAAGCAAGCAAGCAGCATCTGGGGATAGAGATGGAGGCGTTCTGCTGGCTGGAGGACACAAGCACACATATGTCGTGATTGTAAGAGAGGAAACAGAGTGTGGTGAGAATGGTGAAGACGGGCATACTTCAGACAGAGTAGTAGGCAACACATTCAACAATCAAAAATAAAGATTGTCAGTTGGATTCCACCCTTCCCCCCCCCCACCCCCAGGATATGGTTGGTGTGGTGGGAAAGGAGCAGGTGGACAAATTGGTTTTGCCTGCACTCGGCTGGTCATTTCATACATCAGTCAGTTGGACCTAAACGTTGATTTCTCGTCCAGAAAGTAATAGCAAACTATTGAATGTAAAATTGGGTAGTAAATGAACCTGGCGTTGAGGTTGATCGCAACATCCGGCAAATAACATGCAACTAACAATAACATTTTCCCATGAGTAAGAACTGTATTCTCATGATTCACACTTGTAGCTTGACATATTTCATATTTCTAACAAAATAGGCAAGTGAAGATAGGAGAAGAAATTCTGGTCATGAAAAGAATACATGATACGAGAATATTAAATGTTACATCCTATCGTAAATGTTAAATTGATCACTAAACTCAACGTTCTGTGAGACATTGTATTGCTAACTTCTATGTCGTGTTGTAACAGAGTCCAGTACTCTGCTGCGTTAACGTGGGTCTTCCTGTAAACATTGTATGCATGTCAGGCTCCCCACCACACTAGAACACGCATATTTTATACAGAAATATGGAGCTCAGCATGGCCGAATGGACAAGAGCGTTTGCTCTTAAACTTCCGGTTTGCTGATGCCGTAGTAGCGGGTTCAACCCCTACATCGGTCAGTTGCACTAAAATGTTGACCTTTCGTTCTTGACCTGGTGACGTAAATTACAAGTGCACCAGAAGTCGCAGTGGGTTCGCTTACTGGCAAGGGACACTGGTAATAGGGAAAGCTAACCCAAATACAAAAATCAGTCCAGTGCATTCCCCAGTAGTGGCAACTACTAGGAGTCGTAGCGTGTGTGTGGATTACGCTTGAGTTCAAAGCGAGCGATACAGAAGTAATGAACACATTTCATTTCTCCAACAGGTGGAGCCAGTGTATAAATCTGGTGTCCATAAATTAGAATTACCAAAACTGACCAGTAGGATCAATGGGCTGCCCGCCATCCAGACGGACCATTATGTTGGGAGTCAACTGCTGAAGAAGAATGGCGTTCTTGGGAGCCGGACGTCATTGATCCGGGAATCCAGAAGTGGTACGCCTCTGCTTGATTCTGAGAGCAATATGTGAGTATCTTGATGGTTGCTGTGTTTGATTCTGAGAGCAATCTGTTAGTATCTTGATGTTGCCTCTGTTTGATTCTGAGAGCAATATGTGAATATCTTGATGGTTGCTGTGTTTGATTCTGAGAGCAATATGTGAGTATCTTGATGTTGTCTCTGCTTGATTCTGAGAGCAATCTGTTAGTATCTTGATGGTTGCTGTGTTTGATTCTGAGAGCAATCTGTTAGTATCTTGATGCTGTCTCTGCTTGATTCTGAGAGCAATATGTGAGTATCTTGATGGTTGCTGTGTTTGATTCTGAGAGCAATCTGTTAGTATCTTGATGCTGTCTCTGCTTGATTCTGAGAGCAATATGTGAATATCTTGATGGTTGCTGTGTTTGATTCTGAGAGCAATCTGTTAGTATCTTGATGCTGTCTCTGCTTGATTCTGAGAGCAATATGTGAGTATATTGATGTTGCCTCTGCTTGATTCTGAGAGCAATATGTGAGTATCTTGATGGTTGCTGTGTTTGATTCTGAGAGCAATCTGTTAGTATCTTGATGTTGCCTCTGTTTGATTCTGAGAGCAATATGTGAATATCTTGATGGTTGCTGTGTTTGATTCTGAGAGCAATATGTGAGTATCTTGATGTTGCCTCTGTTTGATTCTGAGAGCAATATGTGAATATCTTGATGGTTGCTGTGTTTGATTCTGAGAGCAATATGTGAGTATCTTGATGTTGTCTCTGCTTGATTCTGAGAGCAATCTGTTAGTATCTTGATGGTTGCTGTGTTTGATTCTGAGAGCAATCTGTTAGTATCTTGATGCTGTCTCTGCTTGATTCTGAGAGCAATATGTGAGTATCTTGATGGTTGCTGTGTTTGATTCTGAGAGCAATCTGTTAGTATCTTGATGCTGTCTCTGCTTGATTCTGAGAGCAATATGTGAATATCTTGATGGTTGCTGTGTTTGATTCTGAGAGCAATCTGTTAGTATCTTGATGCTGTCTCTGCTTGATTCTGAGAGCAATATGTGAGTATATTGATGTTGCCTCTGCTTGATTCTGAGAGCAATATGTGAGTATCTTGATGGTTGCTGTGTTTGATTCTGAGAGCAATCTGTTAGTATCTTGATGTTGCCTCTGTTTGATTCTGAGAGCAATATGTGAGTATCTTGATGGTTGCTGTGTTTGATTCTGAGAGGAACACGTGAATATCTTGATGTTGTCTCTGCTTGATTCTGAGAGCAATATGTGAATATCTTGATGGTTGCTGTGTTTGATTCTGAGAGCAATCTGTTAGTATCTTGATGGTTGCTGTGTTTGATTCTGAGAGCAATCTGTTAGTATCTTGATGTTGCCTCTGCTTGATTCTGAGAGCAATATGTGAGTATCTTGATGGTTGATGTGTTTGATTCTGAGAGGAACATGTGAGCATCTTGATGTAGCATCTGCTTTAATATGAGAGCAATCTGTGAGTATCTTGATGTTTTCTATGTTGGGTGAATCCTTTTGGGTCTGCGTATGTTTAAAGTTGGTGTATCGGCGATACAACCATCATTCTTTAATCATTTAATGAGAAGAGAGGCGTTGGAAAATATCGTGTTGACTGGACAGATCAGTGGGAGAAGAGGAAGACGGAGATCAATGGTGCTAGATTGATTGAAACGATAGCATGGAAGGATGTAATCAGTACAGTTGATCCAGAGCACGAAGGACTGAGATCTGTGGAGAGATATGAATGACCACGCCACCTGGCAGGGCCCATGAGGATGATATAGGTAACGAAAAGGAACAAGATTGTGAGGGTATTAAGCTAAGCTATGCCATGTCTAGTTATTCAGTCCAAAGTGTGACGTTTTTTGATATTTCACCCTTTATAACTACACGTAAACGTGTCCTTGGGAAATTAATGTGGTGGTTTCCCCTTGTTTTCCATATTCACATCACACCAGAAGTTAGCATGGCAATTATTCATTCGGCCATGCCGACCTCCAAAATGCTTGCTGAAGTCGGTTGCACACTCACACACACAATCTCTCTCACACCTCACACACACTCACACACACAATCTCTCTCACACCTCACACACACTCACACACACAATCTCTCTCACACCTCACACACACAATCTCTCTCACACCTCATACACATATGTGCATGTACACACACACACACACACACACACACACACACACACATGTGTATATAGATATCGGTGATCAATACGACAGCAAGGTAGCTTTCACTCGAAGATAAATATGACAGTAAGGTCGCTTTCTCTCGATGATCAATATGGCAGCAAGGTCGCTTTGTTTCATTGACAGCAACGAACTGAACACTTCATTTTCCGACTGGGGCAACACATCGTCGCTGACTGGCTACAGCCTGCTCTCGCTGGGCGGGGCCACTGACAGACGGAAGTGTGTGATGAATGTCTATCTACTGAATCTGAAGTCGTCGTTCTTGTTTTTTCTGAAAAGTGCCTGGAACAACTACATCATTGTGAGTGTTGTTGTTACATTGTATATGACACGGTGTGGGTGAGGGTGTGTGTGAATGTGTGTGAGTTTGTGTGAGAGTGTGTATGAGATTGTGTGTGAGTGTGTGTGAGATTGTGGGTGAGTGTGTGTGAGAGTGTGTTAAAAGTGTAAGTGTGTTGTTACACCTGATATAACAGAGTGTGTAAGAGTGTGTGAGACTGAATTGGTAATCATAAACAGTGAGCTCGGAATGGCTGAGATTGTATGGCTGAGATTGTATGGCTGAGATTGTATGGCTGAGATTGTATGGCTGAGATTGTATGGCTGAGATTGTATGCGCTTGTGTTTTCATGCTGACCGCTGTGTAGTGGGTTCTTTCCACACTGATCAGGGGGACTGAAATGTTGACTTCTCGTCCTTGACTTAGGGACGTACATTACAGGAAGTAGGTTCACCTGATGGCGAGGGACAGTGGTAAGAGGGAACGCTAGAGTGCAGAATGAAAAATGAAATAGAAAAAAATGTATGTGTGTGAAAGAGAGAGAGCGAGAGAGAGGCTGGGAAAGAGAGAGGAGAGAGAGAGAGAGAGAGAGAGAGAGAGAGAGAGGGGAAAAAGAGGAGAGAGAGACGAGAGAGTGGTGGGAAGGGGGAGAGAGGAAGAGAGGAGAGAGAGAGAGGAAAGAGAGGAGAGAGGGAATAGAGAGGTGGGAAGGGAGAGGGAGAGAACGAGAGAGAGGAGGCAGACTCAGGGTGGGGCGAGACAGGAGAGAGAGAGAGGTGGGAAGGGAGAGGGAGAGAACGAGAGAGAGGAGGCAGACTCAGGGTGGGGCGAGACAGGAGAGAGAGAGAGAGAGGAGGCAGACTCAGGGTGGGGCGAGACAGGAGAGAGAGAGAGAGGTGGGAAAGGAGAGAGAGACCTCCCCATTGTTATCCACGCCAAACACACCCACCCCAACATGGCTCTGACCCCATCTGCCTTGTCATGCACCAATACACCACCAAACCGTGCCGACCCCGCCAGTCTGTCCACCGGTTTCCCTACCACACCAGCCTATCCTGGGGAAAAAAATCAGGCAGAAGATCACAATTTTTAATTTCTGAATTGAAGCCCGCCACTCTGAACTAAGCGTGCCTGCATTCACCCTTCTCAGTACGCCCTGTGAGATGTTACAATATGGATATGTGTGTGTGAGCGAGCGTGTGTATGTGTGTTGGTGCGTATGCTGTTTGTTTCCATGACTACACACATGTTTCTATTTCTCTTGCAGAAGTCTACACTAGTGCTGGAACCTGAGCAGTTTGAGTTATCGGCAGACGGGACGTCCTTGTCATTGAGTAAAAGGTGGGTCAAGGACAGTGATATTAGGTCATAGGTCATAGTTTACGGGAGCTGCAGTCATCGAGGCCAGGACTTTTATTTAGAAATTTGTTTTTAATCAAACACAGATCTTTACTGTAGTTTTATCATACACAAGCAATAATGTACAGACCAGAGGGAAGCAGAGGAAGAGGCCGACCACGTAAATAACAGAGTCCATGAAGCCCATAATCGGGCACTCTCCCGCTGTTTATACTTCACCTCGACACCGCAAGGTACAAGAGGAACATGATGAGATGAGATGAGATGAGAGATACACAGCTCTTTACTTTAGTTTTATCAAACACAGATCTTTATTGTACTTTCATCAAACACAGGTCATTACTATAAGTTTATCGAACACAGGATCATGTACGCAGATCATCAAAGTCTTCTGCAGACTTTTGTCCTGGCACTTGTAAACAAATGACAGTCTGGAGCATGTCTAACACATACGTGTCCTCACGACAATGCCAGGTTTGTGTTCACATTCAGTTCAACGACTGCCAAGAGCTGTGCACACAATCTCTCAGCTCACCCGACTTCACTCTCATGTTCACACGCGTGCAGTTTCCCAGGTAACATTATTTAGTGCGGATGTTGAATTCAAGCAGGGATAGGAAACCAATTTTTGTGTGTGCAAATGGCTATTAGGATATTTATAACAGCGTTCGCTCTTTATTGACTACACAAAGACTTTCTATAAAGTGAGACATGTCAACATGATAAGGATGCTTGAAGATCTACAAATTGATGGAAAAGACCTTAGACTTGTAAAAAACATATACTGGAAACAACAAGCTGCCATAAGAGTTGATAATGAAGTAAGCCAATATCAGCCTATTAAGAGATGTGTGAGACAGGGATGTGTAATGTCTCCAGATCTGTTTTCCCTGTACAGTGAAAGTATTTTCAGAAATATTGAAGATATGGAAGGAATCAACATTGGGGGACGATGCATCAATAACATTAGATATGCGAGTAATACAGTCTTGATTGCAGACAATGAACAGGACCTACAAAATTTAGTAGATGCAGTTGTTACATTCAGTGGACAACTAGGGTTAGAATTAAATTGTAAAAAGACACAGATTATGGTCGTCACTAGGAAGAACGAAATACCACAGTGTAATATACAAGTAAATGTGAATATTCTTCAACAAGTGAATAGGTACAATTATCTCGGAACAGTAATAACATCTGATGGGAGATGCCTTGAATAGATTAGAACAAGAATCGCCATGGCAAAAGTAGCCTTTAGCAAGATGAAAAACATACTGACCAATAAAAAGATGTCAATTGAAACGAGAAAAAGAGTGTTGAGATGCTACATTGAACCTGTACTTTTATATGGATGTAAAGCTTGGACAATGAGCAGTCAGGCTGAAAAACATCTGATGACTGTAGAATTGTGGTTTCTGAGGAACATGCAAAGAATACCATGGACAGCCAGAAAGACCAATGAACAAGTTCTTCAAGAAACAAATGAAGATCGTAAACTGATTAGAGATATTAGACGTAGACAGTCACAATTTTCTGGGCATGTTATGAGAAGAAATGATTTGGAGAACTTGGTGATAACTGGCAAGATTGAAGGGAACAGACCAAGGGGAAGACCGAGAAGTAAATACCTGGATGGCTTGGCCATGTGGCATGGTCGAGACAGAAACACGGAGCTGATCCACGACTCTGGTGATCGAGTGAGATTGCAGAACATGACCGCCCACGCTTACCGGCATGGCATCTGGAGACATTAGACATCCCCTTTATGACCATACCATATTCAGAGCCTTGATAACAGTTATGCTAGTATTTAGTAAACTACATAAACACTTGAAAACCATGCACTCTCCTGCTTGTGGCAGAGATACCGTGGAGAGAAAGTACAGTCAGATCAAGCGCGACCTCTTACAGCGCCAGCTACCCCTGGAGGAGCGGTATGCCCTGATAGACCAGCTGTGCTCGGCTGCAAGGTCCAACGATGCATTCAAAATACTGTTCTGGAAGGTCTGTATTCATAGATATTGATTACCCGCTGAACTGTTTTGTGCTTCTTTCTTAGCTAACATCATGTATGTGGGCGCGTCAGTATAGTTAAAGAAAGACTCGTTAAATAATATATTCCACGATTTCTTACCTAGCATATTTCATTGCATCTTGTCAAGCCCATACTGCAAAGTTATATATATATATATATATATATATATATATATATATATATATATATATATATATATATATATATATATATATATATTAAGCGATTGAATGAAGAATACTATGGCTGAAATACGAAGTGCATAGTCACTGATATTGTTCGAAGGTGACAAATGCTATCCCAACGGAAGTCTAAGGTTTAAAAAGAAGTCCTTCTGTTTACATAGCATCGGCTGGAATCGCTTAATTGATAATGCATTAGTAGAGTTAATAAGGAGCTTCGTTGATAATATAATGAGCGCTGTCTGACGAGAGTTTAGCGTCAGCGTTAGTCGCCCGTCAACAAAACACTGGCCAAAATGTGTGTGTGTGTCTCTCTCTCTCTCTCTCTCTCTCTCTCTCTCTCTATATATATATATATATATATATATATATATATATATATATATATATATATGCTTTAAAAAAGGCATAATAACCTCTCCATTGCGCAAAACATATAGAGACCATGTGTTGCCCGTGCAGTATGATCCATCTCTCGGCCTGCCTATTTTACTCCAAAGGAAAGGTAACACCAATACATCTGGAACAAGACAAGCTTCAGAAGCTATCGGATCAGCAAAGCAATGCTCTAACTGTCCGCCTATCGGAACTTCGTTTCTAGTAAATAAATTTGTTGCGTATCCCTTACGGGACGTTGCAGTCAACACCAGCATTTTTCAGCTGCTGTTGATGTACTAGGCAAGTGTTACGTTCAGTAGTTTGCCATTGATTTCTGAACGACCGGCTCCAATACCAGCACGTTATAACACAACGCGACACGGTCTGCTGCACAAATCGGTCGCAGCTGAGTTTCGAACGCCTGGTATCCGGCTCACGAACCACGTTCGCAAGCCTTTGGCCACGGAGCTGGTAGTTTCTAGACCAGCTATAAAAAAACCGGTTCTGCTTTATGGCAGTGAATCACAGAACATGAATGAACAAATTAGAAAGTGCTAGGAGGCAACGGAGATATTGTTCCTGTTTCCAATATGGATCCTGAATTTATATTAATGTGAATAACTGAACTTATGTAAATGTGAATCCTGAACTTATATGAATGTGAATTCTGAACTTATGTAAATGTGAATCCTGAACTTGTATGAATGTGAATTCTGAACTTATGTAAATGTGAATTCTGAGCTTATATGAATGTGAATTCTGAACTTATATGAATGTGAATTCTGAACTTATATGAATGTGAATTCTGAACTTATATGAATGTGAATTCTGAACTTATATGAATGTGAATCCTGAACTTATGTAAATGTGAATTCTGAACTTATATTAATATGAATTCTGAACGTATATGAATGTGAATTCTGAACTTATGTAAATGTGAATTCTGAACTTATGTAAATGTGAATTATGAACTTATGTGAATGTGAATTCTGAACTTATATGAATGTGAATTCTGAACTTATATGAATGTGAATTCTGAACTTATATAAATGTGAATTCTGAACTTATGTAAATGTGAATTCTGAACTTATGTAAATGTGAATTCTGAACTTATGTAAATGTGAATTCTGAACTTATGTAAATGTGAATTCTGAACTTATATGAATGTGAATTCTGAACTTATGTGAATTCTGAACTAATGTGAATATGAATCATGAACATATGAAAGTGAATTTTGAACTAATCTGAATGTGAAATCTGAACTTATATGAATGTGAATCCTGAACCATAAGCAGATAAGGTGAGAACAAACTGACAGTGGCAGAACTGTAGAAATGTGAAGATTGCAGACACAGAAACAAATGGGACAATATTTCAAGAAGCATACGACAACTGCAAATTGATTAGAGAAAATAGATGTCACAAACATCAAAGAAAGGCAATCATCATTTTGTTTGGCTACATTATGAGAAGACAAAAACTGGAACATCTTGTCACAACTGGCATAATGTGTTGAAAGAGTTTGAGGAAGACAGCGAGAGAAATTAGATTGATCAGATAAATTAGAATCTAGATTTCTCGCAAGCTGAATAAAAACACAAACATGTGACTGATAAGATTGACGCATGGAAAACATACAGATAGCTGTAAAGAAAATATTACTATGCAAAGCATATGCATATAATTCTGAATAAAACACAATAATTACACAAATGTTACACGCTCAAAGATCTAGTTTAAGACCAAAACTGAGTCAGTGAAATAATTATTTTGGCCTGTTTTTGACAGAATCCTGACGTGCTGTCATACTTCATTGGCCAGTTAAACAAGTACCTGCCCACATCTTCAGCTGTTTTAAACACAGATAAAGGGAAATTGCAAAGAACAGATGAGATTGAGTAAGTGTTGTTAGTTTCAAGAGATTGAGTAAGTGTTGTTAGTTTGCAGAGATTGAGTAAGTGTTGTTAGTTTCCAGAGATTGAGTAAGTGTTGTTAGTTTGCAGAGATTGAGTAAGTGTTGTTAGTTTGCAGAGATTGAGTAAGTGTTGTTAGTTTCCAGAGATTGAGTAAGTGTTGTTAGTTTGCAGAGATTGAGTAAGTGTTGTGGCTTCAAGAGATTGAGTAAGTGTTGTTAGTTTCCAGAGATTGATTAAGTGTTGTTAGTTTCCAGAGATTGAGTAAGTGTTGTTAGTTTCCAGAGATTGACTAAGTGTTGTTAGTTTCCAGAGATTGAGTAAATGTTGTTGGTTTCCAGAGATTGAGTAAGTGATGTTAGTTTCCAGAGATTGTGTAAGTGTTGTTAGTTTCCAGAGATTTAGTAAATGTTGTTAGTTTCCAGAGATTGAGTAAATGTTGTTAGTTTCAAGAGATTGAGTAAGTGTTGGTGATTTCCAGAGATTGAGTAAGTGATGTTAGTTTCCAGAGATTGAGTAAGTGTTGTTAGTTTCAAGAGATTAAGTAATTGTTGTTAGTTTCAAGATATTGAGTAAGTGTTGTTAGTTTCCAGCGACTAAGTGTTGTTAGTTTCCAGAGATTGAGTAAGTGTTGTTAGTTTCCAGCGACTGAGTAAGTGTTGTTAGTTTTAAGAGATTGAGTAAGTGTTGTTAGTTTCCAGAGACTAAGAGTTGTTAGTTTCAAGAGATTAAGTGTTGTTAGTTTCTAGAGATTAACTGTTGTTAGTTTTAAGAGACTGAGTAAGTGTTGTTAGTTTCAAGATCTATCAATCTGATCAATCTAAGTGTTCATCTTTGTTGTTTAATATGCAATATCTGTTGTCTTACTGATAAAATAGCCATTAAGTAGGCATTTCTTCTTCTTTTCGTTCATCCGGAGTGTTTTTTCAGATGTGATTGCGGTGTGTCTGTTATGCGCCCTTGGGCCGAAACCCGTAGGCCAACACATCGACTTTAGCGTGCATTTTTGACCAGGTAGCATTCCTGGGAGACTCTCACTTTTGTGGCGCCATCTACAACCATGCTGGCCAAGGTGGAACGGTCGAAGACAACGGTCATCCCTCAAAGGAAGGCAGGGACAGTCCATAGCATTTTCCGCCATCCAAGGTTGCTTCCATAGTTGCAGGGCCGACACATAACGCCCTGGATCTGGGCTCACCGAGGGAGATCGTCACGTCCTGCTCATGGCTGCTTTAAATCCTCACTTCAATATATTGGTCATTTCGTTTCCCCGGGTCATTCCCGCACAAACCAGACAGGTTTGCAGACGGCATCCACTCAGCGAGTTTTCGGACATGTGCTTGTCGTTGCGCCCATCAGAGCTTTTCCAGGCTCAACAGACATTCGGAAAACTACCCAGTCAGAGCTGTTCCGAATAAGAGCGGCATTCGGAAACTAGGTAGTCAGAGCTGTTCCTAGCACGAGAGACATTCGGACGAGACATTTCACTCGGACCTAATTGCGTAGTGTCAATTTTTAGTTTGCCACACGTAGGACGACACTTCCGACTTCCAGCGGGCATTTTTTAATGAGGTTAGCCATCCTCTGGTTTCGAGGCACGTTGGACTGTTGTGATGTCGCTAACATCTCAGCTGGTCAAGATAGAACGATGAACGACATCGTGGTCGGCCCTCAAGGAAAGGCAGGGGCAGACCATGAGCATTCCCTCGCTGTCCAAGGAGGCTTCCATAATAGCAGAGCCGGCACATATGCTCTGTGACTGGGCTCACCCGAGGAGTTGCCACGTCCTGCTCATGGCTGCTTTAGTTCCTCACTTCCATGTGTTGGGCAACTCGTTTGCCACTGATCGCTCAAGCACACACCAGGGACGGTCAGACTGCAAGCGACACCCACGCTTTTGACTTCGGACCACGCAATAGGTTCGCTCGCCGTGCGTTCCATTTTGCGTCATTGAGACGTTCTTCCACTTTTGTCTACACTCTCTATGAGTTAGATACAGTTTTCGCAGCCACTTTCTTCGACTGGGGCACTTTTTGACTTTTTGTACTCACTCACGAGGTAGGCTACTTGTGCTGCCGGATCAGCACCTTACCTTCGTGCAGCGGTGAACGAGAAACGGCCTGGCCTCTCATCCGGGAATCTCTCATATCCCCCAGCTGAGAGCCTTCGAACTTCTATCAGACCTGAGCATGTAGCTTGCTCAGAATCACGCCTTTATTTTTCGAGAGGTGGCTATCGGCCCGGCTCTCAGGTCCTAGGGTTTGTGGTTTAGAGGCGTTCAGCCACAGCCCTCGACAGGGAGCCTTTAGTGTTTTGTCCGGACCAAGAACTTCTGCCTTCGTGCGACTGATTTAAATTTTAGACTGCTATCCTCAGTCACACCTGCAGAGCAGCAGGTTGTGTCTCTCTTAGTCTGGTCCCTATCCCATAAGCTGTCCGATATGTAGTTTTTCACCCATCGGCAAGCACATGGGGTCGATGGGACACGCAAGCTCCCCCACCACGGCAAGGTGGAGACACATCGGGGGAGAAGTAGGCATTTTATTGTTTATCAATTGTGTGGGTTTGTAGACTGAATATTAAAGGCTTTTTGCCCCTGTATTGCAAGAAGGCCTTGTCATTGGAAGTTAGAAAACAAATTCTTGCATGTTACATAGAACCAGGTCTAACAAATGGCTGTGAATCCTGAACAATTGAAAAAACAAGCAAAAAACAAATTCTACAGGCTTTGGAGATGTGGTGTAATAGTAGAATGGTGAACTTGGAGATGTGGTTTAACAGTAGAATGGTGAACTTGGAGATGTGGTTTAACAGTAGAATGGTGAACTTGGAGATGTGGTTTAACAGTAGAATGGTGAACTTGGAGATGTGGTTTAACAGTAGAATGGTGAACTTGGAGATGTGGTTTAACAGTAGAATGGTGAACTTGGAGATGTGGTTTAACAGTAGAATGGTGAACTTGGAGATGTGGTTTAACAGTAGAATGGTGAACTTGGAGATGTGGTTTAACAGTAGAATGGTGAACTTGGAGATGTGGTGTAATAGTAGAATGGTGAACTTGGAGATGTGGTTTAATAGTAGAATGGTGAACTTGGAGATGTGGTTTAACAGTAGAATGGTGAACTTGGAGATGTGGTGTAATAGTAGAATGGTGAACTTGGAGATGTGGTGTAATAGTAGAATGGTGAACTTGGAGATGTGGTGTAATAGTAGAATGGTGAACTTGGAGATGTGGTTTAATAGTAGAATGGTGAACTTGGAGATGTGGTGTAATAGTAGAATGGTGAACTTGGAGATGTGGTTTAACAGTAGAATGGTGAATTTGGAGATGTGGTTTAACAGTAGAATGGTGAACTTGGAGATGTGGTGTAATAGTAGAATGGTGAATTTGGAGATGTGGTTTAACAGTAGAATGGTGAACTTGGAGATGTGGTTTAACAGTAGAATGGTGAACTTGGAGATGTGGTTTAACAGTAGAATGGTGAACTTGGAGATGTGGTTTAACAGTAGAATGGTGAACTTGGAGATGTGGTGTAATAGTAGAATGGTGAACTTGGAGATGTGGTGTAATAGTAGAATGGTGAACTTGGAGATGTGGTTTAACAGTAGAATGGTGAACTTGGAGATGTGGTGTAATAGTAGAATGGTGAACTTGGAGATGTGGTGTAATAGTAGAATGGTGAACTTGGAGATGTGGTGTAATAGTAGAATGGTGAACTTGGAGATGTGGTTTAATAGTAGAATGGTGAACTTGGAGATGTGGTGTAATAGTAGAATGGTGAACTTGGAGATGTGGTTTAACAGTAGAATGGTGAATTTGGAGATGTGGTTTAACAGTAGAATGGTGAACTTGGAGATGTGGTGTAATAGTAGAATGGTGAATTTGGAGATGTGGTTTAACAGTAGAATGGTGAACTTGGAGATGTGGTTTAACAGTAGAATGGTGAACTTGGAGATGTGGTTTAACAGTAGAATGGTGAACTTGGAGATGTGGTTTAACAGTAGAATGGTGAACTTGGAGATGTGGTTTAACAGTAGAATGGTGAATTTGGAGATGTGGTTTAACAGTAGAATGGTGAACTTGGAGATGTGGTGTAATAGTAGAATGGTGAACTTGGAGATGTGGTGTAATAGTAGAATGGTGAACTTGGAGATGTGGTTTAACAGTAGAATGGTGAACTTGGAGATGTGGTTTAACAGTAGAATGGTGAACTTGGAGATGTGGTGTAATAGTAGAATGGTGAACTTGGAGATGTGGTTTAACAGTAGAATGGTGAATTTGGAGATGTGGTTTAACAGTAGAATGGTGAACTTGGAGATGTGGTGTAATAGTAGAATGGTGAATTTGGAGATGTGGTTTAACAGTAGAATGGTGAACTTGGAGATGTGGTGTAATAGTAGAATGGTGAACTTGGAGATGTGGTTTAATAGTAGAATGGTGAATTTGGAGATGTGGTTTAACAGTAGAATGGTGAACTTGGAGATGTGGTGTAATAGTAGAATGGTGAATTTGGAGATGTGGTTTAACAGTAGAATGGTGAACTTGGAGATGTGGTGTAATAGTAGAATGGTGAACTTGGAGATGTGGTGTAATAGTAGAATGGTGAACTTGGAGATGTGGTGTAATAGTAGAATGGTGAACTTGGAGATGTGGTTTAACAGTAGAATGGTGAACTTGGAGATGTGGTTTAACAGTAGAATGGTGAACTTGGAGATGTGGTTTAACAGTAGAATGGTGAACTTGGAGATGTGGTTTAACAGTAGAATGGTGAACTTGGAGATGTGGTTTAATAGTAGAATGGTGAACTTGGAGATGTGGTGTAATAGTAGAATGGTGAACATTTCTTGGACAGCCAGAATGAGCAATCTGGACATTTTGAGGGAGGCTAAGTTGCAAAAATAACTGATCACAAACAGCAGAGAGAGGCAGTCATCATTATTTCGCCACATTATGAGAAGACAAAAACTGGAACATGTTGTGACAACTGGAATTATTTGTTGAAAGAGTTTGAGAAAGACAGCGAGAAAATATTATCGACAGTCTTGTCACGTAAGGGAGTCAATTCACGAATTGATATGTGCCGTTGGGGATCGCAAGATGTGGAGAAGCGTGATCGTCCAGGCCAGCCGGCGATGATACTTCAGTTTCTTGGCCAGGTTTTTAAAAACAAATTTATGTAAAACAGATGGCAGCTTTAGCCTTACTAGGGGTTAGAACCAGAGATGTCACCACTAGGGGGCGTGTACAGCACCAGCTGACACCACCAGGTGGCGCGGAGCCATCATGGCTGTCATAAGATTTTTGTATGTGCCTTAGAATGCCTGCTCTGTTACGGAGTTACGAATGTAATTCGCAAACCCGCATTCCGCGTTCGAAACACAACAGCGGGTGATGGTTTCCATACAATGGTATGAGTCCCGGCCATTTAGAAAACAATGGCAAACTTAGTTGCATATCCTATACATGATGTCGCAGTCAAACCCTTTATTTATTTATTTATTTATTTATTTATTTATTTTTTGCTGTCGTGATCTTTTGGCAAGTTTACATTCAATAGTTAATGGTAAACTACCGAACTTAAACTTACAAAGAAATCACAAACAGCCAACAAATGCTGGGGTTGACTGACACATCCTGTGAAGGATATGCAACAGACATGTTAGCATGCTTGCCTGCCAGCCCGATAGTCATTTATTAGAATCCCCCTCGTTGTGGGGTTTTTGCAAGAAACTGACCTGGGCACCCGGGACAACTGATCCAAAACTGGGTACCAGGAAATATAAACATTAAAGGCAACTGGTGTCACATTAACCAATCACGCATTGAGTGCTGATTAGTCTATACAAATGTGTGGCTCTGATTGGTGTATACAAATACGTGACTCTGATTGGTCTATACAAATATGTGGCTCTGATTGGTCTATACAAAGATTTGGCTCTGATTGGTCTATACAAATGTGTGGCTCTGATTGGTTTATACAAATACGTGGCTCTGATTGGTCTATACAAATACGTGGCTCTGATTGGTCTATACAAATACGTGGCTCTGATTGGTCTATATAAAGATGTGGCTCTGATTGGTCTATACAAATACGTGACTCTGATTGATCTATACAAATACGTTGCTCTGATTGGTCTATATAAAGATGTGGCTCTGATTAGTCTATACAAATGTGTGGCTCTGATTGGTCTATATAAAGATGTGGCTCTGATTGGTCTATACAAATACGTGTTTCTGATTGGTCTAGACAAATACGTGGCTCTGACTGGTCTATACAAATACGTAGCTCCGATTGGTCTTTACGAATACGTGGCTCTGATTAGTTTATACAAATATGGAACTAGCACCATATACAACACACGCCTTAAGGCGTCGAAAATTTCTTTAACCTACTAAATATAAATAAATCTATATCCTTAAACAGACCTTCTATAAATGATCTACAGCCTTAAATAGATCTTGTAAATAAATCTATATCTTGAAATAATTCAAGCGAGTTAGTTGCATTTCCTTTGCAAACAATGTCATAATTTATAGAATGTTTGTGATTTACTGGGCAATATCCAGTTCTGTAGTTTGCCATTGCTTTCTGAACGGCTGATGCATCATACCATCGACATCAACGCAAAGCTATCGGGTTTCAAATCGTCGGCGGATGATTTCGAACCCGCCTTAAATAGACTTTGTATTAACAAATTTATATTCTTAACTTGATCTTTTATCAATATATCTTTAGATAGAATCTGTATATATAAATCTATATTCTTAATTAGATCTCGTATATATAAATGTTTGTCAAAAATAAAAAAATATTGTTTAAATGTTATCGCGATCATTATCATCATCATATAATCATCACCATAATCAACACCATCATCTTTATCCTGATCATGATTATCATCACCATAATTATCGTCCTTATGATGACCATCAGAAGCAGAAATAAATAAACTGTATTTCATGGACAATCTTTATTCTGTTAATGTTGCTTACTTGCCCAGATTTACAATTCTGGTTTTCTCCGCCATCAATCTCATGCTGAGGGAGACTGAGGTACTTCCGTGTCGTACCCAGATTCTCAAGCTGGAAGGGTATGTGTTCATGTTGTGTGATCATGTTGTGTGATAATGTTGTGTGAAGGGTATGTGTTCATGCTGTGTGAAGGGTATGTGTTCATGTTGTGGGAAGGGTATGTGATCATGTTGTGTGAAGGGTATGTGTTCATGCTGTGTGAAGGGTATGTGTTCATATTGTGTGAAGGGTATGTGTTCATGTTGTGTGAAGGGTATGTGTTCATGTTGTGTGAAGTGTATGTGTTCATGCTGTGTGAAGGGTATGTGTTCATGTTGTGGGAAGGGTATGTATTTATGTTGTGTGAAGGGTATGTGATCATGTTGTGTAAAGGGTATGTGTTTATGTTGTGGGAAGGGTATGTGATAATGTTGTGTGAAGTGTATGTTATGTTGTATGAAGGGTATGTGTTCATGTTGTGTGAAGGGTATGTGATGATGATGTATGAAGGTGACAGGCAACGAGGCGGAGAGAGTGAGAGGGTAGAGAATGAAAGGAGCGATGAGCAGAGTTAAACATAACGAATGAAAAACGAGAGGACTGAAGTAAGAGAATTTGGGGAAGCAAGAAGAAATGTGAATAGAGTTGGAACGCTGGATGGGAGAATGAATTAACACAAATGAGTTGATAGTTTACAAACACAATGACAATTTTCTAGATGTCGAAAATGAGTTGATGATTTGCTACCAGATGTATATTTCTAGATATGGAAAATGAGTTGATGGTTTGCTAACCCGATGAATATTTTCTAGATATGGAAATTGAGTTGATTATTTGCTAACCAGACGACTATTTTCTAGATATAGAAAGTGACCACACCACGCATCAAGTTTCATTTGGCAAACACAATTCTGGGCCAGCAGCCTAATCTTAATGTGCAATATCTTGACTGCTTGCATTAGATTCAGCAAACCAGAGCATTCCAAACTCCTACATCACCTCCAAGAGGAGCTTCCGGAAACTGGCTGCATCACCGCAATCTGGCCCAAAGGTTTGAGATCACCATGGGAAGGCAAACCTATCATATAAATGATATGCATAACTATTCAATTTTTTTTTCATCGCATATCCTTTACAGAACATCACTTTCAATATCAGCATATTTCAGCTGATTGTTGATTTCTTGGCAAGATTACGCTCAGTAGTTTGTTTTCTGAGCGGCCGGCTCACATACCCCGTAAGTTACCAACGCGGCGAGAACCAACTATTTAATACCGACGAATAATATAGCGCATAATGTGACCTCCCATTTTGACAGAGGGATGATATATCGCCGTACTAGGGTCATTGTGTTATTGGTTTCGCTTCGCAGAATCTTCAACAATTTCAGTGTTAAGTGAGCGGAAATTTACATGATAATACTTGCTCATTTGACTGTGCGCCATGTTTGGTCCAAAACTACAGACTAAATCAATTAATTCATATACGTCTTCAGACAAAGGACACAAACATAGACACACTGCACCGGTGTCATTTTCACATCGAATAAGGAAGAATAAAAGGTGGGATAATATTATTAGAAAGCCGGAAGTGTTTTGGTTAAGTTACCTATCATGCATAACGTAAGAGATAAAAAAAGGAGTGATGCCGTGGGGCTGGCTTCCCCATCCAGTCGAACACTAGCTGGAGACTCCACAATCAGGAACAAGTCTGCATGGGGCTCCATTGAGAGATTATAGGCAACGGTAGGAGAAGAAGTTTGTCGTTGTCAATCAAAGCATCTTGATTTGCTTTGTACCATTATTGACAATCTTTGTTACACCCAGGACTCCGAGGAAAGCCCATACGGACACATAATCAGACAGCTACTGGTACTATTAGTATTGGGACTCTTCGCTGGCTGTTGAAGATAGGGACAGAGCACGCATGGCAATGTCTCTAGTGCTATAATGTCAGTTATTGACTCAACCCAGCATTGACAGTATAAAGATCCAAACATCATCCTTAAATCATTAAGTGAAAGGTTTAAAAGAAGGTAAGTGTAGTCCCATGGCCCACGTGTGTAAATACATACATGTGTAAACTCGAGTAAAACTATTCTATTATAGCCAAAGAAAGGTGCTGAATGCTGGAATGTGTTGTAACAGAATTCAAATACAAATCAGCAACGTTAAAGTCCAGGGTGTGACACAATTCCAAACAATTCTAGAAGCGTGTAACACTAACGGCAATAAAACTTGAAGGCCGGCATTCATGTAATTGAAGGCATAATTTATTTGCCCGACATCAAGTCTGTTGCAATCTCCAGACGATTAATCAAAAATATGACAAGTTATGTTTACCGGGCCTGTAATTGCCAGGCAGGACGGTAATTAAAATAATATATAATACTATATATCGTTGAAGGTGCTAGACCCTAGTGACTATCAGTTCATGTCCCGGTCCTTCTCTCATTCCCAATCAGGATAGACTTCACCTTGCCGTGACTTCCTAAGTTCCGTTGTGATATGTTGACATCTGTCCATTATTTCGGGCTCATAGATATATAGTTAATGGATCTTCTCGTTATCCTCTGCAATATGTGTTGGCCATGATAACGTTGTCCTGCCAGTAAATATCTTCCACGTTCGAGATAACTTCAACGTGCTGCCTCTCTTGTCCATCTCTCTGATCTGAATCTCTGTTGTTGTTGACAATTCTTCTGACGTCTTCTGTTTTCTACGTCAGGGTCTTAGTTTCCCCTAAACTTTGGTTCGCGACTTTGTCACGAATATCTGTTTACGTCATATCAGTTGCGCTACTGCTTGGCACTGAAGACGGAGACAATCAACCAGGAGGCGCATCACAGCAGCCAGGATGCCACACAATGACGCCATGAAAAATATCTATTACTGCAACAGTGAAATGAAGACAAGACACAACATTGCAGATGTAGACACATTACAAACCAACGAAAGAACTCGAAGAAGTCCCATTATAACAGTTTCCTGTGATGGGTCTATGATGTAATAGAGCTATCACATTCTGTAGGCCTGACTGCACGGAGGGATGGTCGGGTCATCTCTCCCTCACTTTAGCAAGCGATAAGCCCAGGTGTCAAACCTGCGTCCGGTCGTGCTCATGAATTATCAGCACATTATCAGCACAATCACAAACAGCCAATAAATGCTGGGGTTGACTGCGACGTCATGTAAAGGATACGCATCTAACCTATGTTCATTAGGCTGGGTCAAACTCAGAGCCATACTGGTCGAACAAAGTAGTCCTACCACTTCTGAGAATTAAACCCAGATCACTATCTCGGCAGGTAATGTGCTTCCCAACATACAACTGAGAGCCTTTAACAGAGACATCAAAAGAGTAACGAAGTTTGTCCCACAGATAAATATACAGTCTTCTTCTTGCGTTTCCCAGTGGCAGATGTATTTCTGACCTTGTGAAGGTGCTCATGACCCAGCCCGACTTCTTGTGCCAACCCGGGCGGCTGACGAAACACTGGTCAGTCCCAGCCGCAGAGAACAGGAAGCTACACGCTGACAGGAATGTAGACGAAGAGGTCAGTAACCTTCACTGCACCAGTTGACCTGTTTGTTCTTCAACATTTGTGCTTTGATTTTGTGGCAGAGTGGTAACGAAATGTCTTTGTGTTATTTCTTTGTGACTGTTTTTGTTATGCTAGAATGCAGAGGGAAATGTTATTTTAGAAGCAGTAGTGCATATTTAGGGTACTCATCAATTCTGAGGATGGAGGTTCAGAATGCTCTTAATCATATGAAAACTGACAAGACCCCGTGTCGAGACAACATCACAACAGAAATTATCTATGCCTTTGAAGCATATGTTATAGACCAGGTCATCAGACTGCTAAACATAATATATGATACTGGAGATATAGCTCCTGAATGTGTAGTTCTATATTCATTGCAATCCCAAAGAAATCAGGAGCTTTGGAATGTGATCAACATCGATCAATTAACATAATGAGCCACATCACGAAGGTTTTGCTAAGAACCATCATGCAAAGGATTTTTTTTTTTTTTTTTAGCATATCCTTTACAGGACTAAGCTGTCAACACCAGCATCTTTCAGCTGTATGTTGATCTCTTGGCAAGATTACGCTCAGTAGTTTGCCATTGCTTTCTGAGCGGCCGGCTCAGTATCCCTCAAGTCACGAGCGGGGGTCGAACCGCCTCAGCTCTCGCTCCGCTACGAGACTCTGCGTGATAAACGGGATTACAGAGAGAAAGTGTTGTAACCTCACAGCCAGAGAGACCGGCATGCAAAGGATTAGGAAGAAAATATAACCAGAAATATGGGGAAGAAATAGGGCACAGTAAATGCTGTGTATATGGTCAGAACAATAATTGAACGTTTTAAAGAAGTAAACAAAGACCTACATCTTTGCTTCATTGACTACACAAAGGCTTTCGATAACGTGAGACGTGTCAACATGATGAAGATGCTTGCATATCTACAAAATTATGGGAAAGTCTAGATGTGAGGATGTGTGTGTATGTGGGGGATGTGTGTATGGGGGATGTGTGTGTGTGGGAGATGTATGTGTGGGGGATGTATTGTGGTGTGTGTGTGGGGGGATGTATTGTGGAGGGGTTGTGAGTGGGGGATGTTTATGGGTTGATGGGGGATGTGTGGGTGGGTGAAGGGATGCGTGGTGGGTAGGCTATGTGTGTGTGGGTGGGGGTATTTGTGTGGGTGGTTGAAAGTGCGTGGATGTTGGTGGGTGGGGGGTTGTGTTGGTGTGGAATGTGTATGTGGGTGGGTGAGGAATGTGTGGGTAAATGGGTGTGTGTGGATTGTGGGGGATGTGTATAGGTTGAAGGATGGGTTTGAGATGGGTGTGGGGGATGGGTGTGAGGATGTGAGTGTGGGTGGGGGTATGTCTGTGTGGATGGAGGTATGAGTGGGGAGGTGGAGGATGTATGTGTGGGTGGTGAGGGTGTTTGTAGATGGGGAATGTGTGGGTAGGTGGGAGATGGGTGGAGAGATGTGTGGGTTGTGTGTGTGTGTGGGTGAGGGATGTGTATATAGGTGGGATGTTGTGTTAGAGGGGAGATGTGTGTGGGTGAGGGGTGTGTGGTGGGTGGGGGATATGCGGGTGGGTAAAGGATGTATGTGAGGTGGGGATGTGTGTTTGGCTGGGTGGTTGAGGTGTGTGAGTGTCGGTGGGTAGATGGGAGATGTATGTGTTGATAGGTGGGTAGCGGATGTGTGGGTGTGAGTTGTTGATGGATGAGTACGCGAATGGATGGATGTGTGTGGTGGATGAGTGTATGGATGGGAGATGTGTGTGTGTGGGTGGGAAAAATGTGTGTTGGTGGGGGATGTGTGTGGGGGTATATGTGGGTAGTGGGGTGTGTGGGTGGGAGGTGTGTTTGTGGATGAGGGATTTGTTGTTTGGTAGGGATGTGTGTGTGCGGATGTGTATATGGGTGGGGAGATGTGTGTGTGTGTGTGGATGTGGGACGTGTGGTTAAGGAATGTGTGGTTAAGGGATGGGTGACTGGGTGTTGGTGGGTGAAGGATGTGTGGGTGGGTGAGTGTGTAGGTTGGGGGATGGGTGGGGAATGTGTGTGTGTGGGGGGGGGGGGGTGGGTCGGGATGTGTCGGTGTTGTTAGGGGAAATTGTGTGGGTGGGGGTGTGTGCAAGTGGGGAAAATATGGGTGGGCGCTGGCTTTGTGTGTGGGTAGGTGCGGGGTGTGTGGGTTGGCGGGGATAAGTGTGAAGGGATGTGTGTTTAGGGGATGTATGTTTGGCTGGGTGGTTGGGGGTGTGTGGGTGGGGGTAGAGGATATGTGGGTGGGTGAGTGTTGGTGGGTGGAAGATGTGTGTGTGTGTGTGTGTGTGTGTGTGTGGAGAGATGGTGATAGGTGGGGGATGTGTGGGTGGGTGTTTGGTGGGTGGGTGTATATGTTGTGCCTGGGGGTGTGTGGGTGGGTGTTTGGGGGATGTGTTTGTGGGGGATGTGTGGTGAGTGGAAGATGTGTGTGTGGGTGGGGAGATGTGTGTAGGTGGGGGTGTGTGGGAGGAGGGGGATGGGTGGGGGATGTATCTCATAACATGGTAATATGCATTGTTTATGATTACAACATTCTTTTGACAGTAAGAATGTTGATGTGTACAACATTCTTTTGACAGGGGGCTGCGTGGTCTCGAGGTGTGGTGTCTGCCTCGAGTGCTGGAGGTCCCGGGTTCAAGCCCCGGTGAAGTCCGGGATTTTTTCACGTGGACTTCTAGTAATAAAATTTCCCCTGGTCTCTGGGTAGTGACGTCGGACGCCCGTGTGTATTGTTGCGCACGTAAAGAATCCCTTGGCAGTTGGAAATCGAAAAACAATAGCCTAACGGCGCTGCCCGGGCAAAATTTCGAGTTAAAAATCTATCGAAAGTATTTCAGGATCCTCGCAGGTGCTACGGAGTTCGTGCACTGAGCCGAGTTTCTCAAGACTCAGGTTTGAGTTAGGAGGAGAACGGAACACTTGTGGGCTTCACCCGTGTGCCGTGATGTTGATCCATCAACTAAACTAAACTAAACTAAACATTCTTTTGATAATGTTTTTTTTCTTTCTTGTGTGAATGTATTATGCACTATTGATGAACGAAAGATGAATGATTGGAAGGGCCGAATGTAAGACGGGCCTGCGTGCCCAATTTGTTACCCTTTGAAAAGAAATTCTGTTCGTTCGTTCGTTCGTTCGTTCGTTCTTTCATTCGTTCGTAGTGTGCACACTTTGAAACCGTATGTCAGGATATAGCAGAGACTACCTTGTTGTCTTGTAGTGTGCACACTTTGAAACCGTATGTCAGGATATAGCAGAGACTACCTTGTTGTCTTGTAGTGTGCACACTTTGAAACCGTATGTCAGGATATAGCAGAGACTACCTTGTTGTCTTGTACTGTGCACACTGTGAAATGTTGTGCTTTGTGTATGTATTTGTTTGCTGATGAAGGCTGTATGTTTCGTAATTCTATTCTGTGAAGCTGCATTATTTTGTGTTATTATATATTGTTTGCCGGTCTCCCTGGCGAAGGATTTAAGGACGTTGTTCGTAGTATACTCACGTATGAAACACAGCTGCGCGAGATTCGGCAGCGGATCGCGTCGCGCTGGTTACTTACGGAGGTATGTGAGCCGGTCGTTCAGAAAGCAATGACAAACTTCTGAACGTAAAACTTGCCAAGACATCAACAGCAGCTGGAAAATGCTGGTGTTGACTGCAGTGTCCTGTAAAGGATGTTTGGAAAAAATATTGTTTACATGAATCAGACTAGTGTCTTTCTTGAATACCTCACATGTTTGTGGAGAAAGGTCATGGTCGCTATAACCCCTAACCCTGACACGCCAGTGTCTCTGCACCCACCCTCATTTTTAAAATAGTTGCATATTTTGTTTTACAAGACATCACAATCAACCCTTTCATAGAAGGCCAGTATGGCCGAATAAATATGAGCGCTGGCATGCGGCGTGCTGATGCCGAGGTAGCGTGTTCAACCCCTACACCGGTCAGTTTGACTAAAATGTTGACTTCTCGCCCTTGACTTGAGGACGTAAATTAAAAGTATGTCAGAAATCGGAGTGGGTTCGCCTGATGGCGAGGGACATTGCTAATTGAGAAAGCTTTAATCAATCAATCATGTGCCATGCCGGAAAGCGTGGGCGGTCATGACTCGCCATTTCACTCGATCACCAGAGTCGTGGATCAGCTCAGTTTTCCTGTCTCGTCCATGCCATGTGGCCAAGCCATCCAGGTATTTTCCTCTCGGTCTTCCTCTTGGTCTGTTCCCTTCGATCTTGCCAGTTGTCATAAAGTTCTCCAATCCATTTCTTCTCATAACATGTCCAAAAAATGTTGACTGTCTACGTCTAATTTCTCTAATCAATTTACGAGTTTCACTTCAAATGTGATAAAGCTTATGCACACGCAAAAATCAGACCAGTTCACTAGATGCAGTAGCGCGTATATGGACTATGATCGAGTTCAAATGCAAGCAAACTCCCACATAAAACATTTTTGGGGACAATTCTTCCTTAGAGTAGTTTGCCATTGCTTACGAACGACCGACGACTCATATCTTCCACATGAACGCAAAGCGGTCAGCTCCATTTCGTCTGCGTCTGATTTCGACCTTGGACTTGGTATATCAGGAACATGTCCAACTTGTTCACTGCCCCTCAGCTACAGCGTACATAGAAGAGGCCATATTTGTTTGACATGTATATTAGTTTTATTTCCAGTGTTATAGCCATATTTGTCATGTTTCTTCAAGATGGCAAGACTGAGGAGCGAGTACATCCATACATCCATCGCTTCAGTATTTGAGCTGATCCTTGTGGCGAGGCAGGTAAGACTGGCAGAATGCTGCAAGTGTTGCTGTCCATGATATCGATTATAAGTTGTCTTCATATCCGGACAGGAAATAAACACAGTTAGGTTTGTGCAACTCCGCAAAAAAAGTGACAGAAGGAAGGAGCAAAAGAAGAACAGCCTGATGTGCCCATTACATACCACCAAAAGAAAATAATGATCAAATCAGTCAGAAGGCCACCAAACCCTACTCAAGACGACTACCACGTTATGGACAGACCAGAACAAGTCATTATTCTGCGCCTCAGAACAGGACACAATAGATTACGCAACCACATGTATACAAAACTTAAGATTGGTGAAACAGCCATGTGCACATGTGGTTTGGCGTCGCAGACAGAAGAGCACATACTCCAGGACTGCCCAAACTACAACATATCCAGGCGAACCTTCTGGCCTAGAGAGACAACAGTGGAAGATAAACACTATGGACCGCTGAGTGAACTAAAAAAGACTGTTAGATTCATACAAGAGACAACATTGCAGTTATAAACATATTTCAGGCGAACGAAAGAAGAAGAAGTAGAAGAAGTGACAGATACTAAACACAGACACAGCGTACGTACCTTACAATGAACTCCACTATGGCAAACGTAAATCACAGTGGGAAAATCCCCCTAATATAATAAAATAAAAATAAGTATACTACGATACAATTGACGTTTCGATTATACTAATCTTCCTCGGGAACAACACAAACAGGTCTAAGAAACATGAAATTAGAAAATGTGATAACATTAAAACAATAACAGAACAAGTCTACATGTGCCACGTTGCAAAGTCATGACACATCCTTTGTTGCCAACAAGGCGGTACAAGTGTTCAGCTGTGAAAGGTACCTAATATAAAAATGTGGAGCCGAAGGTGTGCAAACAGTTAAGTATAGAAGTAAGTCAGCAGAGTTATAAAAAGGCATCTACAACAGAATTGATTCCCGCTGCACGGATACATAGTCCGGTCTTGTGGGCAAGGAAAGGCCAGATAGGCTAACTGGCAACGCTACTAAATTGGAAGGTCGACCAATGGATGAAGCCAACATTATGTGAGTTGAACAGAAACGAATACATTAAACAGAATGAACAATCATCAATAGTTAGAAGTTTGAATTGAAGACTGGTGTAGCTAGAGAAGATTAACACAACAAGCATGTGAGGTGGCTTCTCGGTAAACATGGAACTGATACAGTTAGCCGCTGTACCCTTATGGAGTTCTTCGTGAGGTAAACATGGAACGGATACAGTTAGCCGCTGTACCCTGATGGAGTTCTTCGTGAGGTAAACATGGAACGGATACAGTTAGCCGCTGTACCCTTATGGAGTTCTTCGTGAGGTAAACATGGAACAGATACAGTTAGCCGCTTTATCCGGATGGAGATATTCGTGAGGTAAACATGGAACGGATACAGTTAGCCACTGTACTCCGATGGAGTTCTTCGTGAGGAGATTGATTGATTGATTGATTGATCTAGGAACCGACATCACGGCATTCGGGACATTCCCATAAGCGCTCCGTCCCCATCCTCAGCAACCAGCGAAGAGTTCCAACACTAATAGTTCCAGTAGCAATCTGATTATATGTCCGTCTCGCCTTTCCTCTGAGCCTTTCTTTCGTGAGGAGATGAGAGGACCTACGGACATATCTGGATTGCAAAGAAGTTAATCTTAATTGGCCTAGACTATCTTTTGCACTTGTTTGTGTCTACATAATTCATATTTATGTTGGTCTCTTGTTGTTAACTGTCTCATTATCTGTCTTATCTTCTGTTTTCCAGTAGATTCCCATGTAAAACATTTTTATAACATAACAATCTCTAACTGAGAATAGACCGGTCCACTCCAAATGACCATATAATCAACATTTGCAGTCAAAGTGTAGCCGGTGGTACAAAATAATACAGATGTTGGCTGCGGAAAAAAGACCGAGCGATGTGGGATAAAACCCGGTGCAATAAAGCCGATCGCCTTGCCTTTTAAATCCTCTTTTGCGTTGATGCTGCTGATAGACATTTCATCCCAAAGTAGTGTTTACAGGTTTTCTGTTATATTTAGTCTCCGGCGGTTTGGCTTAAAGGTATGATGTTTACTTCTTACTGAAGCAGACCTGGTACAATTCAGTGTGGTATGGATTTTGTACAAAATAAAAACAGGGTGGATTTTTCCTCCCGCACGATCCTGGGGTAGTGAATAGGACATTGTCTTTCCTGGACACATCTGAAAAAACAAGGACAGCCGTGTGACATGTGTATAAATTAGTTAGAAAAAGTGATATTAGAAATAACCTAGCCACACCCATATTTATAGCATTGTCTTATTCTGGCATACACAGCAAAGTGTTACATGGGAATTGTGTTGCAGAACTGTCCTTCCCCTCTCCAACCCCAGAAACCAGCAGGGTGTACATGGCTAGCACTAGAACTACATTTTAGATTTATAACCAGGTCAAGATGCAGCACAGCACGTTCAGACTGGTCCGGATCAGGCCAGGGCTGGCCATGTCGCCTCCACAGGCTTTAGGTATTTCCGTGTCAGCGGACTCCACCCGATGTCTCTCTCAAGCTGCAGGACATTCACAGAATGTCGCTCTTATCACAACGCATGGAGAAACCTCTCGATCTCTGGCCATGACACCTGCCTCGTGGACCCTCATGCCCAAGATGTCTGCAATAACCCGTGTCTAACTTCGTGCTCGTCGACCCCTGGCAGGCTTGGCCATGGGAATTCTATGGGTAAAAAGGGGGATTTTCTGATTAGTGTAGGGATAGGATGGGATGGGATGGGACAGGCATAAATTTCCATTGGATGGGACAGAAAATCATGTCCCATGTACAAGCCTGCCAGGCTTGGCCATAGGAATGTTATTCCCATGGGAATCCCATGCATAAATTACCACGCAATGTAAATTATGTGCCATGGACAACCGTGCCTGCCTCTTCTACCCGAGAAGATGCCATGTTATTAAACTGGTACAGATGTTTTCATCAATGGTTTCAAACATAATAAGAACTGATTAAAAAGCTTGTGTTGCAGCTCACGTGTTTCATGAAGAATCTCAAAGACAAATGATTAAACATTGTGTATGTTCTTCACGTTGTAACCAGGCGCCAGACGAAGATGTCAGCAGTCTCACTGTGCCTGGCATCATCTCAATGTTCCTCAAGATGAAAGCAGTGGTATGACTCTTGAACGTTTCATTTTCTTAAATTGTGTAAATGAAGACTTTAAATGCGTGTCAGTTAGACTATATATATATATATATATATATATATAGTCATTAGAGATTACATTCATAGGGCGGTCAAAATGTTTTGTAGCTTGATATGAAAGAGTCTTGGTTTGAACCTGGAATTGGTGTCAGTTTGATTCTTTCTGTACACATTTACCCTTAAAGCTGATTTACTTCCTTGGATGTCAGAGCAACTATCGACGTGTGTCTATGGTGTTCTAAATAAACTCTTTTGATGATATTCCACCGTCTCAGTCCTTCCAGCACTATTTCTTTTGGTCTGCCTCTGCCTATTTTCCCATTGATATTTTCAGTTGTCACAATGTTATCCAATGCCTCTCTTCTCATCAAATGACCAAAGAAAGCTGTTTGTTTCTTTTTTATTGTTGTATATACTGTTATGGGTTCATTAGCCTCTTTCAGGCAGTCGTTGTTTTTTACATTGGCAGTCCAAGAAATTCGCACCATTCGTCTCAGGTACCACATCTCTCTTGCTTCCAAGTTCTTCCTAATTTGTTCATTTACGTTCGAAGATTTTTTGCCATACAGCAAAACATGTTCTATATAGCACTTCAGCACTCTCTGTCTTACATTCAATGATAGTGACTTATTGCATAAGATACTTTTCATTTTCTGAAATGCGGCTTTTGCTTGCCCTATTCTGTTCATAATCTCTTCTATGCATCTTCCATCATGTGTTATAATTTTCCCTAAGTATTAAAATTTATCCACTTGGTTGACCTTTTCCCTTCTATTGTTATTTCACATTTTGGTGTCACCTTTTTCTGTGATTTGATCGTTGTTTTTGTATTCTTGAAATTCAAGGAGAGCCCTTTCTTTGCACTCCCTGTTACTACAATGTCCAACAATTGTTGCATGAAGTATATACAAAAATTACTGCTCTACATTTGGAAGGTTCTCTGCCAGATCTCAACCGTATTACTACATATTGTTCATGTGTAAACAGACTTGAAGAATTAGAAGCCCGCAATTGTATTTTATGTCACTTTTTGTTTCGTTTTGCTCTGAATAACTTATTTTGTGTTCATTTGCATGTTTTTAACCAGATAAAGTTATATACAGAAAAGATAAGATACAAACAAGATAATTACATTGTAAAACTTAATAGATTCAGTGCCAAAAAAAGTAGGTTTGGAGCAAACAAAAATGGATTAGGAAAATTAAAAGTAGGAGTGTCACAGTTATGACTTAAACGATGTTAATATGGTAGCAGATATGTTGTATTATATATCAACTTAAAGTAGGTACATAAGCCCATGGCAGATGCGAAAAGTCGATTAAGACGATTAATCATCTCATGGCACTTAATCAGATAATGACAATGAAGACACAAACAACAGATTGCACGATCTATTGCCTGGCATATGTCACTGCAGCTCCTTATGTACATACTACAGAGATCTCAAAGCATATACTACAGTAATTGGATCAATCCTTCAAGCTGAAATATTCAAGACACATATTCACACGGTAATTTGAATTGTCTGCCACGGTAATTTAAAGCTGACAGTCATGTCTGGCAATATATCGTGCAATCTATTGTTTGTGTCCTCGTTATTCAAATTCACTACGGGGAAAGATTGTTTTAAACTTAATGAAAACTCAGAGAGAAGAGACAAGAGTGAGAGAAAGCCAACTTCGTAAACACTGACATTCTTTCTGAGCTATGTCCTTTTACAAATGTATTTCTGTGTACTTTTTTCTCCACACAGGAATCATTCATGGACTGTTTGTTGACACAGATTATGGATTTAATCAACTTGTCCAGATTTGACCTGTTTACTCCAGTTCAAGCATTACTTGTCTTCCAGATTTTTTCACTTCTGCTGACCTTTCTCCAGCAGAGCAGTTTAGCCGTGGATTATGTTCGCAATAATTACTACGAGGAGTTCAAGTAAGCATCATCCATTCAATGTGAACCTATGTTTGGATGGAAGCTAGTTCAAGGCATGATAACAGATAAAACATCACATTTAAGAATAATTAAGGATTTAAGAATTTGGATTTTAGCGTATCAAAAAGGGAGAAAATTAGAAATGATGAAATCAGGATTAAAGTAGGAGTTCAGCGCTGGATTTCATTAGAAAATAGCAAGTGAAATGGTTCGGCCTTATAACTAGGCTACCAACTGACAGTATACCACAAGCAATGATGTACAGACAAAATGGAACCGGAAGAAACGATGGACAGAAGGAAAAACCAAGTTCATGGGAATATCTATGTTTGAAGCCCATAAGCGGGCACTCTCCCGCTGTTTATGCTTCATCTCGACACCGCAAGGTACAAAAGGAATATAATGTTATGAAATGATGATCATTTTAGCTGGCTCGTTGGTGTAATCGAGGGGTATCTGGCTGAGTGGCTAGAATATCCAGCTCCTATTTGGGAGACCAGGATTCGTATCCTCGGTAAGGTGAAGGATTTGTTTTTTTCTTTCTGTCTGGGGTGAAAAGAAGAGCCTAACTTGCGCAGTTTGGGGCACATGCACTAACCAAGTGGCCTAAATTCCTCACGTTCAAGACGACCCCCCCCCCCCCGACCTCCAAGGCAAGGTACTATAGGCAGTAATGACAGTTGGTGTAATCGTTTGAAAGTTACACCGATGACGTCATGAGCACGGTCAGACGAGATCTTGACGTCTGCGCTCGTCGTTTTTGCTGAGAGAGGGAAAGACTGATCACCTATCCCCCAGTGCACTCCGGCCTACAACACGTGACGGTACAGTCACCCCACAGACCAATGGCCGGTTCCGTTCAGTTTGGACTGAAGTGTGGTTCCAGGGAGTCAGTTATGACAAACCCAGTCCTTGTGATGGCTAAACAAGATCAAAACTAGTCCTTGTGACGACTAAACAATATCAGAACTAGTCCTTGTGAGGACTAAACAAGATCAAAACGAGTCCTTGTGAGGACTAAAAGAATTCAAGACCTGTCCTTTTAGGAAAGCAACGAACAACTGGCAGGCTACTGAATTTGGTAGGTGCTCATCTCGATCCTCCGTGGCTAAAGGCTTGCGAAAGAGGTTTGTGAGCCGGGTACCAGGCGTTCGAAGCTCAGCTACGACCGATTTGTGCAGCAGACCGTGTCGCGTTGTGTTATAACGTGCTGGTATGGGAGCCGGTCGTTCAGAAAGCAATGGCAAACTACTGAACGTAACACTTGCCTAGTACATCAACAGCAGCTGAAAAGTGCTGGTGTTGACTGCAACGTTCCGTAAGGGATATGCAACAATTTTTTTTTTTTTTCATCTCGACCAACACAACTCAATAAAGAAAATGCCAGTCAGCGTGAGCCTCGTAAGACCCAACCGAACCCGAAGCTCACAGAGGGGAAAATATAACCAGTCCTGTTCAGGACTAACTCAAAAGAGGACAAAGAAAGAAAAGCTAATCAAAATTTATAACATAAAAAAAAAAAAACGGACCTCAATTATAATCGATGCTGTAGAAGCAGGTTGAATGAGGACGAAGTTTTTATTTCTTTTTTCGTAAATATCGAACGGAACCTTAGACACATGAGGGGGCGAATCTTGTGTGTTTACAACCAGTGTGTTATCGGAATGACCTACAATTTACAACCCTTGCTGATATAGATGGATCGACTTCATTGTACCGGGTTTCACCCCACATGGCTCGGTCTCTTTCTTTCTACGGGACGACCTGCCAAAAGCGTCGCACAGAGCACGAATTCCAAAGCTCCAGCGACGACCCCCGGGAGTCTCCGAGAATATTGTACCCGTGAAACAAACGGCGTGGGCCGGAGTCGAATACACAACCTTCGGAGCGCGAGCCCTGATCGTACGAAACAGTTTCACTTATCCTGACATATCAAGGGCAGTAACAAATTCTAAATTCTTACCCATTTTTAATTTTCTGTTGTGTCCCCTTGAGATAATCAACCATCCCGTAATTGCACGGCTCAAAACAAATTTATGTTTATTGTCACAGATAACCAAAAATTGAAATATATTTAATGAGTAAATATTTAACATTTTTATGTCCTTTGCAGGACGTTGCGATGAAGCCCAGTTTGAGTGCCTAGGTAATTTTGCGTTCAGTGGTTTGCCATTGATTTCTGAAAGAGAAGTCTCCTCCTATAGATCACATACAGATATCTCCATAAGTACCCAGTCTCCTCCCATAGATCACACAATGAGATTCTCAGCTCAGTGAATGAACTACATAACACCAGCAGGGATCCATATGTGTGTATACCAGAATCACAATTGTTATAAATATTCATTTGTGGGTAGGTTTTCAAATTTGCTAATTCAGCTTGGGTAGTGACCTATTAGACCGGTTCTATACAACTTCCAACTGCAGAGAGATTCTTAACTTGCGCAATGTGCGCTCAAGTCTTCCAAGTTTTTCACCCTTGTCTGAGAGGGCTAGAAATCTGATGCACTATCCCAGGACCAGGGAGGATGAAAATACCTGGCTTTTAGTGGTACACTGAGTCTGATGGGCGCGGAGTGACCATGGCGAAATGGTTATTCCGTCTGCTCCTATTCACAAGGTTATGGGTTCGATTCTAACTTACCTGGTTCGGTTCAAGTGTGCAATTTTCTTGCGGACACTTGGGGGTCTTCGCTGGAGCGTCAGGGTTTGTGCGCTTTGCGACGTTTTCGGCATTTCCAGCTGCGGGTGGATTTTACTGTACAGACAGATCCATCAAGCCTTTTGCTCTTGTCGTAGAGGGCTAAATGCGTTACCAGGAGGGAAGTGTCTCATCTTTTTTCACATTTGGTAAAAATCCAAATCATTCAAATCATGAATTGTATCAGGCCTGTTCAAGTATGAGACGAATGGCCTTCGTCTAAGCTATTCACCTCCTGTATGAAGATGCACATTAGCAAACTCCATCAAATGATAAAATGAATGTTTTTTTCTTTGTTCCAGCCAAGTTGGCAACAGATATAGTCAGTAAGGTGGTAGATGGTATAATTATGTGCTAATTTCATCAGTTCTGCAAACTAAAATGTTATTTACAGCTTCTTCTGTTATCTTGTTGTTTAAATTGTTTACTTTCCTCCCCAGATACTTCATCCAAGTGCCAGCAGTGTCACGGAAACTGCCTGCCCACTACCCAATAACACCGGTCACTGCCAACCTCATTGACCAGGTTGTGGTCAGAGTGTTAGGAGCCCCCTCGCTTCTCTCGGCCAGGGACCTGTGATAGTCCTTCAGTTCACCACATCTTATAAGTCACTGTCCATTGGTCTCGCATGCCCCGTCTCTGTCTTATTGAAGATATGAATCAGTGGAGGACTTTGACTAAAAACAAAGCCAGTATGTCACTCCGCTGTCCCATAGAGAAGATTATGGCATACACAAATACGTCACTAAATCATTAGTTTGGTTAAGAAATGATTGCGGTGTACAAGATAGCTAATAAATACATTTGATATGCAGCAATATGCAAACCAAAACTTACAGTCGGCAATTAACACACTGAACATTTCACAAACTTTGAATATCCTGGCTCCATCATTAACAACAATCGTTGTTTAAAAGAGGTCAAATGGATAATGACAATAACATGTACCCACATCATTTCTTAAAAAAAAACCAGAGCAGGGCGGTCTGCTGCCAGATTGCGCGCAGCTGTATTTCGAACGCCGGTATGCGAGATCACGAACCGCCTCCGTAACACCTTCGCCGCGGAGACCGACAGAGGTGGGAGCAATAAATTAAAGACACACAAGGCGTGGACATGACAGAATCAGACGAACTTGCAAAAGGAGCTGATGATGAGTGCGATGTTCTACAACCAACCTGCATGCTGGTGATGATTGTCATGGTATGAAATGAGATCAGGAAATGAATTCTTTCTGTCTCGATCAATGCACCATGTGTGATTGGGTTTGTGTCATCTGTGCCAATTACAGTGTCATGTGTGCCAATGACAATAGCAGATGTGTCATCAACATGTCATGTATGCCAGCGTGATGTGTGTCCATCAGTGTGTCACATGTATCCATCTACGTGACAAGTATGCCACTGTGTCGTGTATCCATCTACGTGACAAGTATGCCAGCGTTATGTGTGTCCATCAGTGTGTCACCTGTATCCATCTACGTGACAAGTATGCCAGCGTGATGTGTGTCCATCAGTGTGTCACATGTATCCATCTACGTGACAAGTATGCCAGCGTGATGTGTGTCCATCAGTGTGTCACGTGTATCCATCTACGTGACAAGTATACCAGCGTGATGTGTGTCCATCTACGTGACATGTATGCCAGCGTGATGTGTGTCCATCAGTGTGTCACCTGTGTCCATCTACGTGACATGTATGCCAGCGTGATGTGTGTCCATCTACGTGACATGTATACCGGCGTGATGTGTGTACATCAGTGTGTCACCTGTAACCATCTACGTGACAAGTATGCCAGCGTGATGTGTGTCCATCTACGTGACAAGTATGCCACTGTGTCGTGTATCCATCTACGTGACAAGTATGCCAGCGTGACGTGTGTCCATCTACGTGACAAGTATGCCAGCGTGTTGTGTGTCCATCAGTGTGTCACCTGTGTCCATCCACGTGACAAGTATGCCAGCGTGTTGTGTGTCTATCAGTGTGTCACCTGTGTCCATCCACGTGACAAGTATGCCAACGTGTTGTGTGTCCATCAGTGTGTCACCTGTATCTATCTACGTGACAAGTATGCCAGCGTGTTGTGTGTCCATCTACGTGACAAGTATGCTAGCGTGATGTGTGTCCATCAGTGTGTCACCTGTGTCCATCTACGTGACAAGTGTGCTAGCGTGATGTGTGTCCATCAGTGTGTCACCTGTGTCCATCCACGTGACAAGTATGCTATCGTGATGTGTATCCATCTCCGTGACATGTATGCTAGCGTGATGTGTCCATCAGTGTGTCACCTGTGTCCATCTACGTGACAAGTATGCTAGCGTGATGTGAGTCCATCAGTGTGTCACCTGTGTCCATCCACGTGACAAGTATGCCAGCGTGATGTGTGTCCATCTACGTGACAAGTATGCTAGCGTGGCGTGTGTTCATCTACGTGACATGTATGCCAGCGTGTCGTGTGTCCATCTGCGTGACAAGTATGCCAGCGTGATGTGTGTCCATCTACGTGACAAGTATGCCAGCGTGATGTGTGCCCATCTACGTGACAAGTATGCTAGCGTGATGTGTGTCCATCTACGTGACAAGTATGTCAGCGTGTTGTGTGTCCACCTACGTGACAAGTATGCCAGCGTGTTGTGTGTCCATCTACGTGACAAGTATGCCAGCGTGTTGTGTGTCCATCTACGTGACAAGTATGCCAGCGTGTTGTGTGTCCATCTACGTGACAAGTATGCCAGCGTGATGTGTGTTCATCAGTGTGTCACCTGTGTCCATCTACGTGACAAGTATGCCAGCGTGATGTGTGTCCATCAGTGTGTCACCTGTGTCCATCTACGTGACATGTATGCCAGCGTGTTGTGTGTCCGTCTACGTGACAAGTATGCTAGCGTGATGTGTGTCCATCTACGTGACATGTATGCTAGCGTGATGTGTGTCCATCTACGTGACATGTATGCCATCGTGTTGTGTGTCCATCTACGTAACAAGTATGCCAGTGTGATGTGTGTCCATCTACGTGACATGTATGCTAGCGTGATGTGTGTCCATCTACGTGACATGTATGCTAGCGTGATGTGTGTCCATCTACGTGACAAGTATCTCAGCGTGTTGTGTGTCCATCTACGTGACAAGTATGCCAGCTTGTTGTGTGTCCATCAGTGTATCACCTGTGTCCATCTACGTGACAAGTATGCCAGCCTGATGTGTGTCCATCAGTGTGTCACCTGTGTCCATCTACGTGACAAGTATGCCAGCGTGTTGTGTGTCCATCAGTGTAGCACCTATATCCATATACGTGACAAGTATGCCAACGTGATATGTGTCCATCAGTGTGTCACCTGTATCCATCTACGTGACAAGTATGCCAGCGTGTTGTGTGTCCATCAGTGTAGCACCTGTATCCATCTACGTGACAAGTATGCCAACGTGATATGTGTCCATCAGTGTGTCACCTGTATCCATCTACGTGACAAGTATGCCAGCGTGATATGTGTCCATCTACGTGACAAGTATACCAGCGTGATATGTGTCCATCTACGTGACAAGTATGACAGCGTGATATGTGTCCATCTACGTGACAAGTATGCCAGCGTGATATGTGTCCATCTACGTGACAAGTATGCCAGCGTGATGTGTGTCCATCTACGTGACAAATATGCCAGCGTGATATGTGTCCATCTACGTGACAAGTATGCTAGCGTGATGTGTGTCCATCTACGTGACAAGTATGCTAGCGTGATGTGTGTCCATCTACGTGACAAGTATGCCAGCGTGACATGTGTCCATCTACATGACAAGTATGCCAGCGTGATATGTGCCCATCTACGTGACAAGTATACCAGCGTGATATGTGCCCATTTACGTGACAAGTATGCTAGCGTGATGTGTGTCCATCTACGTGACAAGTATGCCAGCGTTATATGTGTCCACCTACGTGACAAGTATGCCAGCGTGATATGTGTCCATCTACGTGACAAGTATGCCACCGTGATATGTGTCCATCTACGTGACAAGTATGCCAGCGTGATGTGTGTCCATCTACGTGACAAGTATGCCAGCGTGATGTGTGTCCATCTATGTGACAAGTATGCCAGCGTGATGTGTGTCCATCTACGTGACAAGTATGCCAGCGTGATGTGTGTCCATCTACGTGACAAGTATGCCAGTGTGATGTGTGTCCATCTACGTGACAAGTATGCTAGCGTGATGTGTGTCCATCTACGTGACAAGTATGCCAGTGTGATGTGTGTCCATCTACGTGACAAGTATGCCAGCGTGATGTGTGTCCATCAGTGTAGCACGTGTGCTAATGTGTCATGTCTGTCAATCACGGTTAAACGTGTGCCAGTCACGATGTCATGTGTATTCATCAACGTGTCATGTGTGTCAGTTTGTAAACACCAATGTTTGAAGTATGCCAGTGTGTCGTGTGTACCAGTATGTCACAATCAACGTTTCATATCTGAAAATGTGTAATGTTTGGCAATGTGTAATGTTTGGCAATGTGTAATGTTTGTCAATGTATAATGTTTGTCAATGTATAATGTTTGGCAATGTATAATGTTTGGCAATGTGTAATGTTTGTCAATGTATAATGTTTGTCAATGTATAATGTTTGGCAATGTGTAATGTTTGTCAATGTATAATGTTTGGCAATGTATAATGTTTGGCAATGTGTAATGTTTGGCAATGTGTAATGTTTGTCAATGTATAATATTTGTCAATGTATAATGTTTGTCAATGTATAATGTGTGTCAATGTATAATGTTTGTCAATGTATAATGTTTGTCAATGTATAATGTGTGTCAATGTATAATGTTTGGCAATGTGTAATGTTTGGCAATGTGTAATGTTTGTCAATGTATAATGTTTGGCAATGTGTAATGTTTGTCAATGTGTAATGTTTGTCAATGTATAATGTTTGTCAATGTATAATGTTTGTCAATGTATAATGTTTGTCAATGTATAATGTTTGTCAATGTATAATGTTTGTCAATGTATAATGTGTGTCAATGTATAATGTTTGTCAATGTATAATGTGTGTCAATGTATAATGTTTGTCAATGTATAATGTGTGTCAATGTATAATGTTTGTCAATAAGTACTGTTTGTCAATGTGCAATATTTGTCAATGTGTTATATGTGCCAATGTGTTACATGTGTCAATGTATTACGTGTGTCAGTCATCGTGTCATGTGTACCAGTGTATTATGTGTACAAATGTGTCATCTGTCAACTGAATGCATGACACCTGACATGACCATCTTGTCCTCAGTTCGAGATCCTGTCTGAATCCTTATTCTACTTCCTCCCTTAACATTTATTTGTACATTTTTGACACAAATCTTGTTGTTTTTATCCTCCTATTTGTCATAGGGTGAATGTGTGTTGTTTTCCACACAAATTTCATGTTTTTTTTATGATCTCAAGCTCCAAGCCAGCTTTTGTTGTAATTCTGAATACTAATTTATATTTTGTATTTATTACAATTTGTTGCATGTAATGTTAAGCCCAACTTGCCGTCTGCATCAGTTTGTGTAAAATGTAATTCAGCCGTCTTTTGCTTTAGCTTCGAAAATTATTTCCAATTTGCATTTGTAATTTATACTAAAAAATGTGATTCAGCTATCTGTTCGTTTAGTTTGCTTCAACTGCCAATTTCTTTAGCTTAATACAGCTGAATATTTCTTGAGCTTAATTCATTTGTCTATTTCTTTAGCTAGATTCAGTTGTTTATTACCGTAGCCAGATTCAGTTGTTTATAACCTTAGCTAGATTCAGTTGTTTATTATCTTAGGTAGATTTAATTCCTTGTTACCTTATCTAGATTCAGTTGTTTACTTTTTACCTTAGCTAGATTCAGTTGTTTATTATCTTAGTTGAATCTAGCACACGTGACACGTCTAATTCTTTAGTTTGATTTCACTGTCTATTCCTTTAGCTGATTCAGCTGCCTATTTTCTTAGCTATATTCAGCAGTCTATTGCTTCAGCTTGTTTCAACTACCTATTTGAGGAGGAGTACCTGGGGTCATCAGCCTGTATGGTACATCTAGAAGTAGGTCAGCTCATACATTTTATGATACACCACTTTTGTTCATTAAACTGATCTGAAATGTAACTTCTGGTTTCAAATTAACTTTATTATGTTTGGTTCTTAAATTGTAAATGTGACGAGGCGAATGTAGCGATTACCTTGGACTATCAGAGTAACAAGCCGGCTCCCTGGCCGAGGAGTTAGCAGCTTTCTCCGTTAACCCCGAATACTCTCGTGGTTGACATGAGCCCACGAGAATTAGAAGTGGTTCGAGTCGCGCCAGTGACTTATGAGGGTATGGGGCCGGTCGCTAAGAAAGTCGTGGCGTGCTGATGAGCGTAATCTAGCCTAGGAATCAACATACAGCTGAAAGATGCTGGTGTTGACCGCAATATCCTGAAACAAGATGGAAACTCGAAAAAAAGGTCAGAGTAACAAACAACGATTGCCTGGAAGAGGCTACCCGCTAATAAGACTAGAAAAATATATACAACTATACGAAAGAGATAAATGCAATGCTTTGCTTATGTGATGAGAAGAGAGGCATTGCAGAACAATAGAACATTGTGACGACTGGAAAGATCAGTTGGAAAAGAGACAGAGGCAGACCAAGAGAAATGACGCTGTATGGACTGCGATGGTGCATCGAAGAATATCCTCATTAGAGTTGATCAAAAGTACAAAGGAACGAGATCTATGGCAAGACATGAATGCCTACCCAACTGGCAAGAACGTGATAATGATGATGCTGGTATGCAAAGATATGTTGAATATGCTATAGAATAAATATACACGGAACTTTTACTCACTTTAAAGTTTTGCCACAATATTGCGTAACGTGATTTTAGTCTTTAAACAGGCATCTGAATGTTCTTATATGCATATTACAAATGCATGTATCATTTGACTCGCCTTGTTATTATGTTATAGTTGTGTACATTTTAACAGCTGTAAGAATATCCGACATATAATTTTATTTTGTGAACTTAAATAATGACGGCATAAATAATAGATTGCTCAATTTATTTAATATCATATATTATTACCACAATGTAATATATGCGTAAGTGGGGATATTCGTAAACAAGTGAATCGGTACAACTATCTCGGAACAGTCATACCATCTGATGGGAGATGCCTTGAAGGGGTTAGAACAAGAATCGCCATGGCGAAAGTAGCCTTTAGCATGATGGAAAACATACTGACCAATAACAAGATGTCATTTGCAACGACAAAAAGAGTATTGAGATGCTACATAGAACCTGTGCTTTAGTATGGATCTGAAGCATGGACCATGAGCAAACAAGCTGAAAAAGATCTGATGGCTGTCGAAATGTGGTTTCTGGGGAAAATGCAAAGAATACAATGGACAGATAGAAAAACTAATGACCAAGACCTACAAAAAACAAATAAAAACCGTAAATTGATTAGAAAAATTAGACGTAGACAGTCACAATTTTTAGGTCACGCCATGAAAAGAAATAAATTGGAGAACTTGCAAGATCGAGAGGAAGTGAACAAGAGGAAGACAGAGAAGTAAATACCTGGATGGCGTGGCCACGTGGGATAATCGAGTCATAAACACAGAGCTGATCCAAGGATCTTGGTGATTATGTGAGATGGTAATTGTGTGAGATGGTGATTGTGTGAGATGGTGATTGTGTGAGATGGTGATTGTGTGAGATGGTGATTGTGTGAGATGGTGATTGTGTGAGATGGTGATTGCGTGAGATGGTGATTGTGTGAGATGGTGATTGTGTGAGATGGTGATTGCGTGAGATGGTGATTGTGTGAGATGGTGATTGCGTGAGATGGTGAATGTATGAGATGGTGATTGTGTGAGATGGTGATTGCGTGAGATGGTGATTGTGTGAGATGGCGAATCCTGCCCGCCCACGCTTATCGGCAGGACACATGATGATTATGATGATGATAGCATTACGAATATGTATAGAGGAAAAGATAGTTGCTTTCATTGTCATTCGCTCACCTGTAACAATTACCGGGAAACCTTTGATATCACTGAAATAACACGAGGAACAAAGTAAGGGGTATTGCATAGAAGTGTCAGGTCTTAGTCAGATATGACTGAGCTAACGTATGACAGTAGACGGTACTACCTGCTTTCTGTTAGCGCCCAATGTTGGGCGCGCCCACCAAACCCGACACCCCACATTGTGCCAACGGCTTCGGGGGGAAGGGGAGCAATTGGGAAGGTACTAGCCTTACCCTAGTGCGAGGATATGCAACCTAAAGACTAAATGTCATGGCAGGGCAGACCAGGCCCTAAGCCTTCGTCGGCAACTGGCCTAAGATGGAAGCTCCGACCGGCGGACAATTAGAGCATTGCTTGGCTGATCCGGCAGCTTCTGCAGCTTGTCTTGTTCCAGACGTATTGGTGACCTTTTCTCTGGAGTAAACTAAGCAGGACGAGAGAGGTATCATGCTGCATAGACAACACATGGTCTCTAAATTCAGCCCAGGCATTGTGTTATGGAGAGGTATTACTCCGTTTTACAAACTACCGTCTATCAAGACGGCAAGGTGCCAATCATCATAGAATAAAATTTTTAAAAAAAAAACATGTCTCTTTTATTACAGTTTACACTATTATCGTGGCTATGTTAGGAACCCTCACCAATTGGACATATACCTATTTATTTCCACCTGTGAGCCCAGCAACCAGATAATCACCAATCAATAACCACGTATTTTATATGCCTCTTTGCACAGCATGTAAACCAAACGATCATGAAATCAACATTGCAAATAAACTCATAATGAGATTGCCTCAACCGTGTAATGTTTTTTCTTTTCCCTGAGAATTCCACAAACATGTAGTTTTAAACATTCGCGATTAGAATACAATTCGGCATAATTCTGGCCCTTGCTGTGTTATTCTCAGATTCGTTACACACTTAGATTGTGAGAAAAAGCCACCAGTCAAAGTATAGCTCTGTAGCTTAGCTAGCTTTAGTGTTTATTGCCTTAGGACATATCAATAACAAGTGTTGGCAGGCATGAGACAACATTAAGACAGACAACAACGATGGTAAAAGTAACACTGCACAGCATGAAACATATTCTCATATCTCAACTCGCCAGACAAAATTAAGAAAAAGAACAGCAATGGTAAAAGTAACACTGAAACAGATTCTCAAATCTGAACTCGTCATGCAAAAATTAAGACACAAAATATTCATGGTAAAAGTAACATTGAAAAATAAGCAACGGATATTTACATCGAAACTCATTTAAAAACTAAAACAGAGGACAGCAATGCTACAAGTAACACTGAACACTGAAACAGATTCTCATATCTGAGGTCGTGAGGCAAAAATCGGACAGAGGACAGTAATGGCCCAAGTAACATCCTTCTCCTTCTCGTTCCTCTTTCAAGGAGATTGCAAGATATAGACCTCAACTATCAATGTGTCACATATGGCAGGTGGTGTCAGCTGGTATTGATGATGTTGCTACTGTATTTATTGATAATTGTTTACTGTCACTGTCATCTGTTAACTAAAGCACCTCGCAGTGTAGGGCATGAGGATCTTGAGCCTGGAGAATTGAGGCTGTCTGGGTAGGACAGTCGCCGCGAACTGTGCAGGTTAGGATTTTCTTTTTTATGCCACTTGATTTCAATATTCCACGACTCTGGTGATCGAGTGAGATGGCAGAGCATGACCGCCCACGCTTATTGGCATGGCACATGATGGAGGGATGGATTTCAATATGTACAATGTGAAAACTTTGCACTGCTCACCTCATATTGTTTATATCAGTTTTGACTACAGGTATTGATCGACTTACGACCTATGCATCTTACGACCACTCGACTTTACGACCGCAATCACTAGCCATATTAGATTTCAGATTTATTTCTGCCTCAATTATCAGTCGAACGGCGTTGTCTGCAATCATCGGCGGTCGTTACGTAAGGAAAGGGAGGCATAATGCCAGAAAGAAAGTTCACCACTAAGGGATTATCAGAAGGTTTATCTTTACTGAATAAACTTCTTATACATTTCCAAGCAATGGACCCAAACATCGAACGATTTTCAAGGACTGAACGGATGGCGCACGATGTGTTTCGTCCGTATCGTGAAATTTATGATGAAAAAAAAAGAAACATACAATTCAGACAAAGCTCACCATGTTTATGAATAAACCAACTCCAGTACCCCCAACTGCTGCCTTAGATGACGACATTAATGATCTGCAGCCAAGCACCAGTGGCCAATAAAATGTTTCGTACATGTTTATATATTCTGATGTTAATGACAATTTGATGTGTTTTGCGATTGGGAAAATGTTTCCTATAGTATTTTCCACACTGTATTTTGTATGTTTTGCAAATATTAAACCAGTTGTACATGTACAGTTAATGCAGTGTTTTTCTTAAACCTGACGATGTAAAAATAAGAAATAAAATGGTGTAGAGATGATACAAATGGCACAAAATGAACGTCGAAAATTATGATTTATAACAATAACTAGCTGACCCGGCCCGGCTTCGCCCAGGCCCTGGTGGGGAGCATCTCATTTAATTCATATAAGTAGTCATATAAGTTCTCGTTCCCGTTGCCGACTATCTGTCTGTCTGTCTGCCTGTCTGTCTGACCCGGCCCGGCATCGCCCAGCTCCTGATGGGGAGCATCTCATTTAATTCATATAAGTAGTCATATAAGTTCCCGTTCCCGACTGTCTATCTGTCTGTCTGTCTATCTGTCTGTCTATCTGTCTGCCTGACCCTGCCCGGCTTCGCCCAGCCCCTGATGGGGAGCATCTCATTTAATTCATATAAGTAGTCATATAAGTTCCCGTTCCCGTCTGTCTGTCTGTCTGTCTGTCTGTCTGTCTGTCTGTCTGTCTCTCCCTCCCTCTCTGTCTGTCTGTCTGTCTGTCTGCCTGTCTGTCTAATCATTTATTGGTTGCAGTTAGAACAACCTAGATAAACGAAGATCAACTTACAAAAAGCATTAGAAAGAGCACTTGAAAGGTCTTTACATCTTCCCCAACAATTAACTTGGGTAAATGGAGCGGCGGCAGCAGCAGCAGCAGAAGAAGAAAAAGGAGGAGTAGGAGCTGGGAGGAAGAAGAGGGAGGAGGAGGGAGGAAGAGATAGGCGGAGAGAGGAGGAGGAGGGAATAGGAGGGAGGAGTAGGAGTAGGGAGGAATAGGAGGGAGGAGGAGGGATTAAGAGGAGGAGAGAGGAGGAGGGAGGAGGAAGGAGGAGGAGGAAGGAGGAGGGAGGAGGAGAGAGGAGGAGGAGAGAGGAGGAGGAGAGAAGAAGAGGAGGGAGGAGAAGGAGGGAGGAGGAGGAGGGAGGAGGAGGAGGGAGGAGGAGGAGGGAGGAAGAGGGAGGAGGAGGTGGGAAGGATGGAGGAGGGAGGAGGAGGAAGAAGAGAGGAGTAGAAGGGAGGAGGGGGGAGGAAGGAGGAGGGAGGAGCGGAGGAGGAGTAGGGAGGAGGAGGAAGAGGGATGAAGAGGGAGGAGGAGGGAGGAGGAAGAGGGAGGAGGAAGGAGAAGGAGGAGGGAGCATGAGGGAGGAGAAGCACGCAGGATGAGGGGGAGGAGGAGGAGGGAGGAGGAGAGGGAGATAGAGGAGGAGGGAGGAGGAGGGAGGAGGAGGAGAGAGGAGGAGGAGGGAGGAGGCGGAGGTAGGAGGAGGAGGGAGGTAGAGGGAGGAGGAGGGAGGAGAAGGAGGGGGAGGGAGGATGAGGAGGGAGGAGGAGGAAGAGGGAGGAGGAGGAGGGATGTGGAGGGAGGAGGAGGAGGGAGGAGGAGGGAGGAGGTAGAGGGAGGAGGAGGGAGGAGGAGAGAGGATGAGGAGGGAGGAGGAGAAGGGAGGAGGAGGGATGAGGAGGGAGGAGGAGTGGGATGAGGAGGGAGGAGGAGAGGGAGGAGGAGGGAGGAGTAAGAAGAGGAGGAGGAGGTAGATGGAGGAGGGAGACAAATGGAGGAGGGAGGAGGAGGGAGGAGGAGGGATGAGGGGGAGGACGTAGGAGGAGCGAGGAGGAGGAGAAGGGAGGAGGAAGGAAGCGGAGTGATTAGGAGGAGGGAGGAGGGCGAGGAGGTAGGAGGAGGAGGAAGGAGGAGGAAGGAGAAGGAGGAGAAGGAGGGAGGAGTAGAACGCAGGAGGAGGAGGGGGAGGAGGAGGAGGGAGGAGGAAGAGGGAGGAGGAGGAGGGATGTGGAGGGAGGAGGAGGAGGGATGTGGAGGGAGGAGGAGGGAGGAGGTAGAGGGAGGAGGAGAGAGGATGAGGAGGGAGGAGGAGAAGGGAGGAGGAGGGATGAGGAGGAGGGAGGAGGAGAGGGAGGAGGGGGAGGAGGGGGGAGGAAGGGGAGGAGGGAGGAGGAGGGATGAGGAGGAGGACGTAGAATTAGAAGGAGGGATGAGGAGGGAGTGGGAGGAGAGAGGAGGAGAAGGGAGGAGAAAGGAAGAGGAGTGATTAGGAGGAGGGCGAGGAGGTAGGAGGAAGAGGGAGGAGGAGGGAGGAGGAGGAGGAGGAAGGAGGAGGAGGAGAAAGAGGGAGGAGGAGGAGGGAGAGGGAGGAGGGGGAGGGGAAGAGGAAGAGGGTAGAAGGAGGAGGAGGGGAGAGGAGGAGGGTTTTAACGCATATGCCTGTACATAACTGCAGCGAAAAGGTGGGTCTGTCTATCTATCTGACCCGGCGTGGCTTCGCCCAGCTCCAGGCGGGTAGCGTCTCATTAAATTCATACAACAAAAAAAGTAACTTAAAAGAATGTCCTTCCACACACCATCCATTATTTTTAATGAAAACTCTTTCTAATCACCTGCATGACTACAGTAACTTCTTAAGCATAAAAAGATGAGTTACAATGTTATGCATTGTGCATTATTTTTATGAAAACTTTGAAAATGCCTTAAAGATTGTATCATTATTTATTATAACTCATATGCCGGTACATAACTATGGACAAAGAGTTTATAAATCTTTGAAAACGATGCAACAATATGACTATAAGTTATACAGAAAAGTTATTAAAAGTTATGCCCCTTGAAATAACTTTTACAGAGTTAGGTCCCCTCGCTGTATATAAATTATAATGAAAAATGGAAAATTAAATAATATTCAGTAAGCAGCCGATTTCACACTAAAAAAAATATGACAGTGGGCTGCGCTGGAATGAAAGGAAGACGTGTAGAAAATTTCATCTCAATCGGATGGGCCGTTCGCGAGCGCATAAAGGACATACGGACATACAGACAGACGGAGATCGCCTTTTATATATAAGATAAAAGAAATTTATGATATAATTTAACTTAAATATTTTTATAACATCACTTCACATTACTGTACACATAGCGTATTCATCTTACGACCAAATCGTGTTACGACCGGTCTGTCGGAACCGATCGTGGTCGTAAGTCGAGCACTAACTGTAATTAGATTCTATGCATTGCATTAGTATACATTAAGATATGCGGTGTATATGTGTAACAAATGTTTTCCTTTTTTGTGTGGATGCTCCTGACAGTTGTCGGTGTATGTGTGTGAAAGTGTGGGAGTTTGTTTATATTAATTTGAGTGACTGTGTGAAGGAGTGTGTGTATGCGAGAGAGAGAGAGAGAGAGAGAGAGAGAGAGAGAGAGAGAGAGAGAGAGGGAGAGAGAGAGAGAGAGAGAGAGAGAGAGAGAGAGAGAGAGAAAGAGAGAACGAACGAACGAACGAACAAACTTTATTTTCAAAGGGTTAAGAATTGTGTGGGTTAGTTAGTTAGTTAGTTATCAGTTGGGGTATCTTCGTTGCACTCCGGACATGTCCATAGGTGCTCAGATCCTCCCCCCAGCATATGCATCAGCGTCCGGTGGCTAATAGTGCCAGTTCTGTGTTGGTTGACGAGGCGCTTTGTTTTCCCGATGTACCTCTCGCGTCTGGCTGTGCCGATTCTTACTCCCAGGTCTTTCATCCTGGAAAGCGATGTGGAATCACTGGCGTATTGTGTGGGTATATCTGTGTATAAGAATATAGTGAGTATAAGAGTATAGAGTATAAGAATTGTGTGGGTATATCTGTGTATGTAAGAAATATTGTGGGGTGTGTGACTGTACGACTGTGTGGGTATGTGTGTATTTGCGTTTGTGAAAGTGTCTATGTGTCTATTATGTGTATGGAAAGGAGTGTGTGTATTGCTGTTTGAATGAAAGAGTATATATGCTCGTACGAGAGTGAGAGAAAGAGAGAGGGAGAGAAAGAGAGAGGGAGTGTGACAGTGAGAGAGAGAGATGGAGGGAGGGGGGGGGGGGGAGAGAGAGAGAGATAGAGAGTATTATGTATGTATAAGTAAACTCTTGTTAGTGAGTTTGTGATTGTCAGTATATGTGTATGCGAGTGGCGTGTGTATTTGTGTTATTGATTGGGTGCATATCTGTGAGAGTTTGTGTAAATGATGTCAATGCACCCAGGGAAGTGTGTATGTGTTTATGCATGTGAGTGTGTCTGGCTGCCTGCCTGTCTCATAACATGGTTATCTATCCATCATGTGCCATGCCGATAAGCGTGGGCGGTCATGTTCTGTCATCTCACTCGATCACCAGAGTCGTGGATCAGCTCCGTGTTCCTGTCTCGACCATGCCACGAGGCCAAGCCATCCAGGTATTTGCTTCTAGGTCTTCCTCTTGGTCTTCTTCTTCGTTCATCGGTTGTTGTTTTTTTTTCCCGGACGTGATTGCGTTGTGCCTGTTTACAGTAGAGCTGCGTTCTTGCGCCGTTAGGCCGACACATCCGACTTCTGCAGCCATTTATTAGTTTAGTTTACTTTAGTTGATGGATCAACATCACGGCACACGGTTTAACCCATAAGTGCTCCGTTTTCCTCCTAACTCAAACTTGAGTCTGGATAAACTCAGCTCAATGTACGAACTCCGTTGCATCGGCGACGATCCTGAAATACTTTGGGTAGATTTTTAACTCGAAATTTTGCCCGGGCAGCGCCGTTTGGCTACTCTTTATCGATTTCCAACTGCCAAGGGATTTTTTACGTGCGCAACAATACACACGGGCGTCCGATCTCACTACCCAGAGGCAACAATACACACGGGCGTCCGATCTCACTACCCAGAGACAACAATACACACGGGCGTCCGATCTCACTACCCAGAGACAACAATACACACGGGCGTCCGATCTCACTACCCAGAGACAACAATACACACGGGCGTCCGATCTCACTACCCAGAGGCAACAATACACACGGGCGTCCGATCTCACTACCCAGAGACAACAATACACACGGGCGTCCGATCTCACTACCCAGAGACAACAATACACACGGGCGTCCGATCTCACTACCCAGAGACAACAATACACACGGGCGTCCGATCTCACTACCCAGAGACAACAATACACACGGGCGTCCGATCTCACTACCCAGAGACAACAATACACACGGGCGTCCGATCTCACTACCCAGAGACAACAATACACACGGGCGTCCGATCTCACTACCCAGAGACAACAATACACACGGGCGTCCGATCTCACTGCCCAGAGACAACAATACACACGGGCGTCCGATCTCACTACCCAGAGACAACAATACACACGGGCGTCCGATCTCACTACCCAGAGACAACAATACACACGGGCGTCCGATCTCACTACCCAGAGACAACAATACACACGGGCGTCCGATCTCACTACCCAGAGACAACAATACACACGGGCGTCCGATCTCACTACCCAGAGACAACAATACACACGGTCGTCCGATCTCACTACCCAGAGACAACAATACACACGGTCGTCCGATCTCACTACCCAGAGACAACAATACACACGGGCGTCCGATCTCACTACCCAGAGACAACAATACACACGGGCGTCCGATCTCACTACCCAGAGACAACAATACACACGGGCGTCCGATCTCACTACCCAGAGACAACAATACACACGGGCGTCCGATCTCACTACCCAGAGACAACAATACACACGGGCGTCCGATCTCACTACCCAGAGACAACAATACACACGGGCGTCCGATCTCACTACCCAGAGACAACAATACACACGGGCGTCCGATCTCACTACCCAGAGACAACAATACACACGGGCGTCCGATCTCACTACCCAGAGACAACAATACACACGGGCGTCCGATCTCACTACCCAGAGACAACAATACACACGGGCGTCCGATCTCACTACCCAGAGACAACAATACACACGGGCGTCCGATCTCACTACCCAGAGACAACAATACACACGGGCGTCCGATCTCACTACCCAGAGACAACAATACACACGGGCGTCCGATCTCACTACCCAGAGACAACAATACACACGGGCGTCCGATCTCACTACCCAGAGACAACAATACACACGGGCGTCCGATCTCACTACCCAGAGACAACAATACACACGGTCGTCCGATCTCACTACCCAGAGACAACAATACACACGGGCGTCCGATCTCACTACCCAGAGACAACAATACACACGGGCGTCCGATCTCACTACCCAGAGACAACAATACACACGGGCGTCCGATCTCACTACCCAGAGACAACAATACACACGGGCGTCCGATCTCACTACCCAGAGACAACAATACACACGGGCGTCCGATCTCACTACCCAGAGACAACAATACACACGGGCGTCCGATCTCACTACCCAGAGACAACAATACACACGGGCGTCCGATCTCACTACCCAGAGACAACAATACACACGGGCGTCCGATCTCACTACCCAGAGACAACAATACACACGGGCGTCCGATCTCACTACCCAGAGACAACAATACACACGGGCGTCCGATCTCACTACCCAGAGACAACAATACACACGGGCGTCCGATCTCACTACCCAGAGACAACAATACACACGGGCGTCCGATCTCACTACCCAGAGACAACAATACACACGGGCGTCCGATCTCACTACCCAGAGACAACAATACACACGGGCGTCCGATCTCACTACCCAGAGACAACAATACACACGGGCGTCCGATCTCACTACCCAGAGACAACAATACACACGGGCGTCCGATCTCACTACCCAGAGACAACAATACACACGGGCGTCCGATCTCACTACCCAGAGACAACAATACACACGGGCGTCCGATCTCACTACCCAGAGACAACAATACACACGGGCGTCCGATCTCACTACCCAGAGACAACAATACACACGGGCGTCCGATCTCACTACCCAGAGACAACAATACACACGGGCGTCCGATCTCACTGCCCAGAGACAACAATACACACGGGCGTCCGATCTCACTACCCAGAGACCAGGGGAAATTTTATTACTGGAAGTCCAGGTGGATTTTTTAAATAAATCCCGGTCCTCGCCGGGGCCTGAACCTGGGACCTCCAGCACTCGAGGCGGACACCATACCTCGAGACCACTCAGCCCCCTGAAAAGGGGGGGGGGAGGCATTTATTGACCGGGTTAACCTTCCCGGGGTTCGCCTTGGTCTCTTCCCCTCGATCTTACCAGTTGTCACCAAGTTCTCCAATTCATGTCATCTCATTCTCCCCCCCCCCCCCCCCCCTCGCGTTTCCATCCTGTTTCAGGATATTGCGGTCAACACCAGCATCTTTCAGCTGTATGTTGATTAATTATGACATGGTTCTATGCATTGTTTATGTACACAACATTCATTTGTAACATTCAAAATAGATAATTGACGAAGGAAAGATGAGTGACTGTAGGGGCCGAATATGAGACGGCCTGCGTGCCCTATGTATGACGCCTTTGAAAATATAAAGTTCTTTCGTTCCTTACGCGTGCTACTACTTCTAGTAACACTGGACTGATGTTGTGTCCATGATAGCTTTCCATATCACCAGTGCTCCTCGCCATCAAGCGAACCCACTCCGACCTCTGAGGTAATTGTAATTTATGTCAAAAAGTCAAGGATGAGAATTCAATTTAATCCAACTGACCGGTGGAGGGGTTGAACCCGCTACCTCAGCATCAGGTCACCAGAAGTTTAACCATTGTTCTTATCCATTCGGCCAGGCTGACCTCCCTGGCGGTTTGTTGTTTCAAATATATGTTGTTTACCAGGCTAAAGCCCTTTCCATCGATTTGGAAATGCAGGAATTTACATTATGCCGGCTTGTCTTATTGTATCGAAAGCCTTCATCCAATCAATAGTGTAAAGATATAGGTCTTTGTTTACCTCTATCGAACGTTCTATTAATGTTCTCAGCAAACACACAGCTTTTGTCTCAGCATTTCCTTCCAAACCTCCATATTGTCCTTACCTTATTTCTGGTTGCATTTTCTTCCACACCCTCTGCATAATAATTCTGTACAAAAGTTTTGTGATGTGTCTCATAGTGCTAATTGTTCGATGTTGTTTAAAGTTTTTTTATTTATCTCTTGCTAATTGTTCGAGGTTGTTTACAACCGTATCTGTCCCGGTTTTGCTGGAATGTTAGATGAACTGCGATTTAAGAAAACATTCCTGGATGAAGCCGATTTCGGAAAATGAAGATAAATTGTAGATTCATGTCCTTTACAGGACGTCGCAATCAACTCCAGCATTTATTTATGTTTGTGATTTACTAGGCGATGTTTGTTCAGTCGTTTACCATTGCTTTCTGAGCTGCCGACGCCTGATAGCATTGAAATCAACGCAAAGCGGTCTGCCTGTAAATGTCCAACGGCTGACTTGGAACTCTCGGCCGACCATCATGTCGTGGCACTGTGAGACGTTGTCGTGCTGGGATTCTCCGTGGCGAAGTGGTCAAGCCGTTTGACTTGGGCTCCGAAGGTTGTGGGTTCGATTCCGGGCCGCGTCCTTCGGTTCACGAGTTAAATTTATCGGAGACTCCTGTGGGTCGTCGCTAGAGCTACGGAGTTCGTGCTTGGTGCAACGCTTTCCGCGCTGCGGAAAGAGACCGAGCCATATAGGATAAAACCCGGTGCAATGAAGTCGACCCTGTCGACTTTTAAGCGACTTTTGTGAGACGTGTTACCACCCCTAGGCTGCAGAGCCGGTTGGACAATTACAGTACTTTGGACAAGTAAAGAGACGCATCTCTTTACTAACGGATGTAAAGTAGGCAGTGTGTAAAGGACGTCTTTACACACCTAGAGGCTATTGAGCATATGGTGCAAGCGCCATACTTTTTGTTAACAATTGTTAAAAAGTGCTCGAAGTGTAGAGCAGCATTGCAAAATAAAGTTACATATAAACAACAGAAATGACACTGCAGTGTCCATATTGAGGCGACTGACTCGGTCACAGGATTATAAATAAGAGGTTGGAAATGGACCCTAATATAACTTCTCTTCTGTGTTGAACTGGAAAGGGTAATGGCAGAATATATATGTGGAACCATGTGAAATAACTCTGGGCAGAATGAAACAAAATACAAGGTACTTAACAAAGGGACTCCGAGTATGAAAGATATGATTATAGATCAATCGGTACTCGACAGGTGAAATGGTGAATAGCTCACCCGTCGTATTACTTCCTATGACATTTTGTGGTACCCCCTTAAGCTGGGTCGACCTCAAGCCCTGGTCAAGGTGGTACACTCGGCCTGGATGGGAACACACGACCACCGGGTCAGCAGACAGGAGGCATAGCCACCGTACTGCTGTCCGCCCCCTCCCCTCTCCCCACACCAACCTTTCTTTAAACCCGTGTCGACCTGAATGCTTAGATCAATTAAACAACAAACCCAGTCTGGATGTAAACCCGAAGTCATGACCACCAGACTGATAGGCAAGCGTTCTACGCACTTCACCACATTGACTCAAACGGCTTGACCACTTCGCCACGGAGGATAGCGAACAGTTGGTGTTTGCAATCAGAAACTGGCCAAGGATCTACAACAGCTCCAGTAGCGGTCATGGAAATGGCAAGCACGAATAAGTCTTGCAACAGAGTATCGAATATACCAGTGGTGAGAAAATAGGTCACCAAAACAGCAATATGTCCTCTGTGTGAGTTGAGACCAGGAGAAAGAACTCGCGGCTTTGTGGCGAACGGTAGCACCGTAACTGAAGTTCCATTCGGAAAGATGGAGGAGGAAAGGTGGATGGTGGTGGAAGAGGAGAAGAATAAGGAAAAGGGGGAGAAAGAACAACTGTTGATAATACAGAAGAAGAAGAAGAAGAAGAAGAAGAAGAAGAAGAAGAAGAAGAAGAAGAAGAAGAAGAAGAAGAAGAAGAAGAAGAAGAAGAAGAAGAAGAAGAAGAAGAAGAAGAAGAAGAAGAAGAAGAAGAAGAAGAAGAAGAAGAAGAAGAAGAAGAAGAGAAGAAGAAGAAGAAGAAGAAGAAGAAGAAGAAGAAGAAGAAGAAGAATGAGGAGGAGGAGGAGGCGGAGGAGGAGGAGAAGCATGATGAGGACAACGAAGATGAGGAATCTAGGTTAAGGAAAATTAGAAGACTGAAGAGGACTAGAAGAAAACATGCACACAAAGAAACATACACACACACAAGCACGCGCGTGCACGAACGCACACACACACACACACACATATACACACACACACACACACACACACACACAAATATAGTCGACGTTAACGAAGAAATTTCGTCAGAAGGAAAGTAATAAATTTCGAAAGAAATAAAGTTGAAAGATGAAAGACATACATGCAAAAAGGCATAATTCTCGGGAATCTAGGCGTTTATCTCAATACTTTGCACCTGTCGGTACTCAAAATTACCTTGGTGTGATGTGATGCCATAACTTTGATGATACACGTTTTATGTTCTCATCTACCCTTCTCGTCATGTTATCATGCGTAAATACACACACACACACGCGCGCGCGCGTATGTGTGTATGTGTGTGTGTGCATAAACATACGTGTATAACTTATTTCCATTTCAAAAGAAAAGCATTTCTGAATGTGGTTTAAGTTCGTCTTTTCGCGTGTACTTGGGGGTGTCTGCTTATTTCTACGAACTAACTGAAAATATATGACTGGAGTTTTCATGAATTAAATTACATGTGTTTTCTTCTCACTTTTGTCTCTTCCTGCAACGCCCCTATCATCATTATTATCAATCATCATCGTTATCATCAATGATCTTCATTATCATCAATGATTATCGCTATCTTCAATCATCAGTATCATCAATCATCACTATCATTAAATATCATCACTACCATCAAAAACCGTTATCATCACTATCATCAATCATCATAATCATCAATCATCATGACTGCCATCAACCATCATCATTATCACTAATGATCATCATTATCATCAATCATCATAATCATCAATCATCATTGTCATCAATCATCATTATCATCAATCATCATTATCATCGAGTCCTTGTCTATCAAGCCTGTGTCCTTAGTACTCTTCTTTATGGCAGTGAAACCTGGACAACTTACTCACACCAAGAGAAACGTTTAAACAGCTTTCATATGCGGTGTCTGCGAAGAATTCTTGGTATTAAGTGGCAAGACAAAATCACAAATACTGAAGTATTGGAAAGATCAGGTTGTGTGACGGTTTATTCCATGCTCAGTCTTCGTAGACTTAGATGGATAGGACATGTTAGGAGGATGGATGATGGTAGAATACCAAAGAACATCTTTGTTGGTGAATTACAGATGGGTAAGAGATCTCAGGGTCGGCCTCTACTACGATACAAAGATGTGTGTAAGCGGGACATGATTGATACAGGCATTGATAATGCACATTGGGAGCAAGTCGCCTCTGAACGTGTTGCATGGAGGGCAAACATCAGAAATGGAATAAAGACAAAGGAGAAAATTATTGCAGAAAAGTCACACACCAAGCGTTTGAGACGTAAGATGGTGCATGATGGTGGAAATGACCACGTGTTCACATGCACCCACTGTGAACGAACATTTACAGCGCGAATTGGCCTTACCAGTCACATTCGCTACCGCCATGCGTAAAGGTTATTATGCCTTTTTGAAGCACACACTATCGTCTGTCAAGACGGCAAGGTGCCATTATCATCAATCATGCAGAAACACACAGTACATACATAGACACAGAAGCACACAAACTGAAGCACACACAAATGTATATAAACATACTCTCTCTCCCTCTCTCTTACACAATCTCACACAAACACAGACAAATGTACCCACAAATACACACCCATACATACACTGACTCACATTCACATAGAAACTCTCTCTCCCTCTCTCTCTCTCCCCCTCTCTCTCTCTCTCTCTCTTTCTCTCTCTCACACACACACAGACAGACACACATACACAAACACACAGAGGCACCCGACTGTCGCTATCACGAAGCCATAAGCAGCCAGACAACATCTGACCAAACGTCCGTGGACAGAGCGAGGGCAATAACATTTGGGCCCTCGCCCAGGAAAAGACCACAAATATATCGTCGTTTCATCAAAAATGTGAACTCACGTGTGCAGCTAATCACACTTTCTCTGTCCACGCTAATATTTGAACAGATAGTAATGAGCTGACGCCATCTTTGTCTCCAATGGCCAGCCATCAACAGTAGTGACCCCCAGCGAAGAGAAGCATCAATCTGAAGCCATAAACGGAAGGCGAGTCCATTTATTGTCATCTTGATGCGTCCATTTACCGTCCGCTTGCTTCCGCACGCATGCCCAGCCTCCGGACTCCTATTTTGTCGGCAGACTTCATGAAACTGTCATGTGTCGGCTTTGGCGTGATTCTCTCGGTATTGTCCCGCGGCACTCGTGTTGTGAAAAACAATGCATGCGTCTGAGTGAAAGAATGTTGACGAGAGCTTCATCATCATCATCATGGTCGTCTTCATCATTATCACATTATCATTATCTTCACATCATCATTTACATAATATCATCATCATCATCGTCATAATTGTCGTCATCATCGCTGTCTTCGTCGTCACATCATCATCATCGCATTATCATCATCTCCACACCATCATCATCTTCACATCATCATTGTCATCATCACTATAATCGTCGTCGTCATCGTCGTCTTCATCATCACATCATCATCAGCGTATTATCATCATCTCCATATCAACATCATCTTCACATCACCCTCACATTATCATCACATCATCTTCACTTCATCTTCTTCACAACATCTTCTTCACATCATCATCTTCACGCCATCAATTTCAAAACATCGCCATAGTCATCATTATCATCATCAGTTTTTTTAAGTTGACAGAATCGTGCATTTGTCGACAAAGTTAATACAGTGTTTGGCTTTTTTGTTAACAAAATCGGCAGTCTGAGACAGGCAGACTGAAAGGCTGACAGACAGACACAAAGACTGACAGGCTGACAGACAGACAGGCATGCTGACACATACATACGCAGATTGATAGACAAACAGACAGACACACAGATAGACAGGCTGACAGACAGACAGGTTGAAAGACAGACATACACAAAGACAGACAAACAGGCAGAGAGAAGCAGACAGAGAGAGACTAACAGAGAGAGAGAGAGAGAGAGAGAGAGAGAGAGAGAGAGAGAGAGAGAGAGAGAAAGAGAACGACATTATATATATTTATAAGAGACAGGGGGAGAGAGGGGCAAAGAGATAGACAGAGATAGACAGAGCGCGAGGCTGAGACACAGAGAGAGACAAGGAAACAGACAGACAGACAGACAGACAGACAGACAGACAGACAGACAGACAGACAGACAGACAGACAGACAGACAGACAGACAGATTTATAAAGTGTATTGGTAAGCAGACAGACAGAGACACGGACTTATAGACAGCATACAGATACATCGACAAATTAACCTGTTTTCAATTTTATTGATCTTACAGCTGATTTTCGCTCCTTGAAGTACGTAAAAGAAATCAAATGAACTCCGACAGACTGAGCAATCTTGTCTGCCATGTCCGTGCACTCTAACTCTGTTTGTAAGATAGCATAGACACACTCTGCGATTCTGGTCTTATTCTGAAACTAAAACACACGGAAATTACACTTGGTTCCAGTCACGTTCAAATCCGTTTGCTTAAGTTACTTGCCAGTTTGCCGGTGGATTTCTTCTGCCAAAGCCAAACAAACAGGTGGCAGAAAAAAACATGCATGAAATTCGGCTTTTATCGAAACAAGAAAATTGCACGGAAAAGTAAAAATAAGAAGAGAAACTGACCTTCGTTTCCCATCCTGGCAATTCATCGAATTGATGTTTTTTATGTGTCCCTTGTTGGCCGTTTTCTGCGCACCGTTTTATGATAGTGAGAGAAAATACTGCCGCAAGGCTGTCCGTTGGGGTTTTGCAAGAACCATATAAATCGTTTTCATAATGAGACTTGATGTATTGCGTTCAGCGTACATAAACTAGCATGTTCTAGTTATGGGCCAGTTTTTTATGAGACTCGTCTGCAGATATTCTTCCACAAAAAATATTATTGTTGTTATAATAATAATGAATGTTCGTATTCGTGTTGGTTATGATTCGACTATTTCTGTCTCGCCGAATTGCCTACGGTTATATTGTCGTGGCTGGGATGGGTTAAATTAACAAATGGAAGTGGGTGAGTTGTTCAAGGACGTGGGGGTGGGGGACGGCTATGATTGCGGGGTTAATATTTTAAAGGGTGGGGGACCAGGTAGCATAGGGGCAAGGTGCTTGCCTGCGGTCTGGTGGCCATGAGTTCGAATCCCCGAGAGAAACGAATGTTTAAAATTTACCTGGGCTCTCTAGTCGACAGTGCCCAAATTGTGTACCAGGATAAGGTTGCCAGACGTCCCGGTTTGCCGGGACAGTCCCGGTTTTATAATGACATAGTTTACTGTCCCGAAAAATGTTTTCGTGACGCCCATTTGTCCCGGTTGTTGTCCTTGTCAAATGATAGATGTAATTAAATTGAGCACATGTCGTGATTGTAGCGGACTCATAAAGTATGATGTAAATGTGTACATGCTTCGGGATGAGTAGCAGGCTTCCGTTCAACAATGAAAAATAGATAGTATCTGTTGGAGTTTTTCCTCCAGGACATACTGGTGTGGTGGGAAACGAGAGGACGGACAGATTGGTTGGGTCTGCACTATTCAGTGGGATTTTGGTGCATGATAAGACAGATGTGGTCGGGGCACTTTGTGATCGTGTTTATGGTGCAGAAGAACAGATAGGTCATCACGGTCTGGAGAGAATGGTGCTGCACGGAGTGACTCGAGGATCTGGCCGAGACTCAGGACTCAGAAGAAAGACCCGATGGACACATAATCAGACTGCTACAGGCAACATTAGTATCGCGACTCTTCGCTGGCTGTTGTAGATGAGGACTGAGTACGTTTGGGAATGTCTCGAGTGCTGTGATATCGGTTCTTGACTCAGCTCTCGATTTTGACATGATTAAAAAAGGTTACATGTATGTCCTTGACAAGACGCTGTAATCAACCCCAGTATGTATAGGCTGTTTGTAAATTTACTCGAAAATCTAGCGTTCAGTAGTTTGCCATTGCTTTCTGAACGGCTGTCGTTGATAACATCGAAATCAACACAGAGCGATCTGCTCGCAGATGGCACGCGGCTGATTTCAAACCTTAGACCCGGGAGGTCGGGAGTGGTGTAACTGTTTACTAATCTCTGAGCCGAACACTTCACTTCCGTGCGTGCAGACGCAGTATATGAGGCATGATGAGGTAAGAATTCAGAAAGTTAACAGTCGCTGTATGTGAGGCACGTAGAGGTAAGAATTCAGAAATTTTTAACAGTTAACAGTCGCAGTATGTGAACGAACGAACGAAGGGACGCCTTCTTCTCTCTTTCCTCTCTTACGCTATTTCATTCATACATCACTAATGATGCTAATCTTAGACAAAAACAATATGCATTACCACGCATGAAAAACAATCAATAATGCGTGACTCACTTATGCAATTGTTAACATGGCCATTATAAATACCAAAGAAAGGTGTAACGTACTATTCATATAGGAATGTTTATTATACTTGTCGTTTGAGATAATTTGTATTATTGTATTTGTTTGTTTGTTTGTTTGTTTGTTGTGTGTGTGTGCTTTTTTTTCTTTGGAGGGGGGGGGGGGCAATTTAGTCTGTACTGAGATAGTCTTCAAACAGGTTACGACTGTATGTATAGGGATTGGTGATGTCTTTGATTTCTTGTGGAAGATTGTTCCACAACTGAGCGGCAGAGTACGATAAGCTTGTTTTGAATAAGTCTATCCTAGGTTTAGGTACGTGAAGTGTGTTTAGTCGTTTGCTATGTCTTGCGTTATATTTAAACAATGGCCAAAGGTAGCTTGGAGCATTTTGAAATAGGATTTTGTGAATTAGTTTGGCCTTATTAAAAAGTAAGAGTCTGTGGAGTGACAGTAACAGAAGACGTTCATGTAGGTTATAATTGTCGGTAAACGTTTTACCATTAATTAAACGCACTGCCCTTTTCTGAAATAAATAAAGGCGTTTTGTTATTGATTTGGAGCATCCATCCCAGAAATGTGAAGCAATAGTCAATATGCGTTTGTATACGGGAAGTATAGAATATCTTTCTTGTGTTTTCATCAAGGAGATTTTTAATATTGGCAAGTTGGTATACTCTTTTGGTTATTTGTTTAACGAGAGCATGAACATGGGAATTAAAGGTTAGATTTTGATCAATGATAAGACCCAGTGCCTTGTTTAGTTTAGTCGATGGATCAACATCGACTAAACTAAACAAGTCACTGGGTCTTATCATTGATCAAATCTAACCTTTAATTTCTACAGGCGTGCTACCAATGCGTAGCTGAAGAGTTCTCTGTGAGTTAAGAGTGTGAAGTCTTTGCCTGGTTGCTTTTACATAGATTTTGTTTTAGAATGGTTAATTTGCATGCGTTTTGCGTAATTCCAGTTAACTACACTATGTGATTTATGTTGCAAGGACGATTCTAGCACATTACAATCAATGGCGTTTGTATATACTGTGCAGTCATCTGCAAAGATCGCAGGACGACGAAAGATATCAGGGGAGATCATTTATATAAATGGAAAATAACAAAGGGCCATGTATAGACCCCAGAGGTACTCAAATATTAATGGTAATGGCTTGAGATAACAATTTATTGTGTGATACTACTTGTTTTTTGTCTAATAACAAGGATTTTATCAATGTCACTATATTAAGGATTACTTTCATTGTTTCTAGTTTAAAAAAAAAAATTTAAAATAGTATGATCTATCATATTGAATGTTTTTCTAAAGTCTATAAACACAGCTCCACGTAGATTATTGTTGTTAATATTTTGATGCCAATTTTCTATCATGTTTGTTAGATCCGTATGACGAGAAAATTTTGGCCGAAACCCTGCCTGACTGTCAACTATTAGTTTGTGGCGAACTAAGTGTTCCAGTGTTGTTTTGTGAATGTGCTTTTCTAGCGTTTTGGATAGAGATGTTAGTATGGAAATTGGCCTATAGTTAATCACGAGACCATCGTCTAAAGAACCAGATTTTAAATGAGGATCCACTTTAGCGATTTTAAAGGCTGATGGGAAGTAACCTTTGGTGAGACATTGATTGTATATAAAAGTTAGTAACTCGCAGATTACAGATGCAGCGTAGCGAAGGATCCATTCCTGATTCCATTTAGTCCTGATGAATTATTGTTCTTTTTTTTTTTTAGGTTACTGAGATTAGTAAATACTCCAGTCGTCGTCATTAGCGGTATGTTGGAGGAAATGTCTCTATAGCATTTATTCTCACAAACTGATGACAATAAAGATATGTCATGAGGATAATCTGGTGTTGAAGCCTTCATCTGGTTTATGACTGACTGAAAGAAACTACTGAATTGATCACATGTAACCTGATTTAATAGCAATGATTGAGAGGATTTGTGTTTGTTTGTGAAGGTATTAATTGGTTTCCATATACATCTAGTGTTAGTTGTATCGATTATTAATTTCTTAAAGTGGTTGTTCTTTTCCTTCTGAATAACATATTGAACTTTGTTTTTCAGCATACGGTATGTGGTTGTCTCCATTGTTATGTGCCCTGTCCCGGTCTCTCATAATTTCAACTACCTCTTTGGTGATTCACGGGGACTTAGTGTAATGTTTAACACGTACTTCCTTAAATGGAACATGCTTATTAATTACACTTAGAAAGGTCTTCAGCTAGTGGTCCAGACCATCATCTGGGTCAGGAAGCTGGTAAACACAGTCCAGAGATGAGTTGAGCAAGTCTTGTAGAAAGTCATCTTGATTGAAATTTTATAATTTCTGTATCTTATACTTATGTGTTTGTGTTTCGAAGTTTTGGAACCTCTTTTCGACCACGTGCAACATTCTGGTTAGTAACCACTCACTGTTTTAATAGTACCGTACATTCTGTGATGTTGTCAGCACATGTAGTATAAATGTGATCTATAAATGTTGCAGATGATTTTGTTATTCTAGTAGCTTGTTTGACTAACTGTTGGAAGTTACATGACTCTATTATGTTTTCCCATGTTATGTTTGATTTTTTAATGTCTAAGTTGAAGTCTCCTAACAGTATTATTTTCTCGCATTACTAAAGACTACATCCATCGCGGTGGTGAATTTTTCATACCATATGTTTTCTGCCAAATAGATAATATGACCATTAAAAGAACGGAAACATACAAATACCTGGGTACAATCTTCAACTGCTCCAACATCATAAGGGAAGAAATACAAACTAGAATCAACTCTGGAAATAAGATATACTATGCACTACAACATCTACTAAAATCAAAGGCGCTATCTCGTAACACCAAAATCACAATATACAAAACACTGATCAGACCAGTTGTGCTGTATGGCTCTGAAACCTGGAGTACAACGAAAGGAGACGAAGCCTTGTTACAAACCTTTGAGAACAAAATTTTAAGACGCATCTTTGGACCCATTAGGGATACACAAAGTGGAGAGTGGAAAAGAAGAAGTAACAAAGACATTTATGATTTGTTTAAGTCCCCGCTAATCACTGGTATCATGAAGGCTAATAGACTACAATGGCTGGGGCATATAGAAAGAATGGAAGATAATAGGGAAACAAAACTCGCTTACACTCAGGAAATAAATGACCGTAGACCCCGAGGTAGACCAAGAAGGCGGTGGAGAGATAATACATGTACAGACCTACAAGCACTTGGAATCAACGACTGGCAAGAGAAGGTCCACCAGAGAGACGAATGGAGACAGATTGTATTTGCAGCAAAGAACCTCAATGGCTCGGAACGCTGAAGAAGAAGAAGAAGAAGATATGTTTTCTGCGCTGGGGTTTCGATAAAGATAGCCAACTACTAGGGGTATGCGATTTTGAAGTTTATCCTCAAGCCATACACACTCAATCTTACTGGTTTCAAATTCTAGCCTACGGTGGACGATAAGCGAATTAGAAATATAGACTGCTATACTCGTCTCTTGTTTCTGATAAGGTTCTCTTCTAATAACTTAAGACCTCTGATAGCCATGTCATCATCTGAGATGTTACCATTTAATCGACTTTCGCTGACGCTGAACGTGTGGAAATTTTGATTTAGCATGAGCGATAACTCTGGAAGTTTCCCTAATAGATGACAGATATTTAAATGTCCGACTCGGATCTCATCTTTGCTGAGCCAGTATTCATATTTATTAGACATTTCAACTATACGTTAACTTAAATTTTATAAACACAAAATGATTAAAACGTACATCAGTTATTACAATCACGCCCTAAGTTTAGCGAAACAGTAATATTTATGACAACATATAAAAATACGTTAACAGACAAATCAAGAAGAGCAGTGAAGTCTTCCTCACACACAGTAAAACAGTTACACACCGTAAGTTTTAGTGTAATATGTGACCTAATTTCTTCATTATTATTATACTTTTTTAATTTTGCGTTCTCTCGCTTTGAAATCAAACATAGTCCGTACACAAGCTAGTGCACTGGACTGATATTTGCGCGTGTATTAGCTTTGCCTATTACAGTTCCCCTCGCCATAGGCGAAATCTCCCCGACTTCCAAGGTACTTGTAATTTACGTCCCTAAATCATGGACGAGAAATCAACATTTTATTCCAACTGACCGCTGAAGGTGTTGGACCTCGGCATCAGCACACCGGAAGTTTAAGAGCGAGCACTATTATCAATTTCGCTATACTGGCTCCTTTTCTTCCCTTTATTATTGTTATTATTATTATTATTATTATTATTATTTTCATTATTATTATTCAGTAGTGACAGTATTAATTAATGTAACACTATGATTCTTCTTATGCTTAAGAGAAGTGTCCCGGTTTCTCAGTTACACAATCTGGCAATCCTTCACCAGGAAATGTCTTAGGATTGAAACTGACAACATCACTAACTGACCATCAATAGATTGATCTATAAAAGTATGGATCCATCGATAGATTGATCTATAAAAGTATGGATCTAGCACCGTATGTCCAACGCACGTTAAGTCGTATAAAAGGGGCCTTTGTTTTTTTATTTACTTAAGACTGAACCAAAATCTGAAAGTTAATTGACATCCCTAAGTTCGACAACTTTCGTAAAAGGGGAAGCAATTTACCATCATTTAGGAAACAGTAGAACAAACAGGCACATAAACATCCCAGACTTTGAACTTCAGATTATTACAAACCTGGCCCGCTTTGTGTTGCAAATGGACTCAAGGACAAATCCGTGACAGCGTTTCTGAAATGTCGAAGCCGTACATTTCCCTGATGCCCGGCAAAGTCCGTGGCACCAACAACAGCAGCACACGGGACTAGGTCGTCACGATTGGTTCTGAACACGTCTGCTGTCGGCGTTGACTGTTGAAATCTCAGATAATATTGTCGGAAAGCACGGCCATGTCTGCTTCTTTCCCGACTGTGATTGTTGGGCTTCTTTGCATCAATCCCGAAAGAGTATTGAGAAAACGTTACTCTATACATCCGGCAGGTTTTACTTTCCACATCCGGCGGATGTTAGTGGCTACTTCTGGCATGCGTTAGTCGCTACATCCGACAGAACTGATGCATTATTCATTGCATGGTTACAGAAACGATATACTATTCTAGTATTAAAAAGTATTATTTTTTAAAATAAATTTAAAAGGGCGGACGCCGTCGTCATATTCACTACATCGTTAGAAGGGAGAAGATATTCGCTACATTATAACATATAGAGGAGATATTCACTACATTACCAGCTCGACGCGATCCGCTACCGAATATCGCGCAGCTGTTTTCCCCACGTGGGTATACGGGATTACGAACAACGTCGTTAACCCCTTGGTTAGGGAACTACATTATAACAGAAGGAGGAGTTGTCGCTATAATATAATCACGCATAGATTATATAACCACGCATAGATTATGCAACTACGCATAGATTATATTATGTGTCAGGTCTTAGTCAGATATGACTGAGCTACCGTATGACAGTAGGCGGTAATACCTGCCCTGTGTTAGCACCGACTATTGGGCGCCCACCAAACCTGACACCCCCCATTGTGCCAACGGCTTCGGGCGGGGAGGGTACAAGCCTTACACTAGTGCGAGGAAATGCAACTTAAAGACTATATGTTATGGCAGGGCAGACCAGGCTGTCAAAGACTGACATATGAGGCCAGAGGTCTGCCTCAAGATAGAACACCACCGGGAAGAGTGGTCAACCTCATACAGAATAGAGGGGATACATTGCCCGGGATAAGGGCAGGGTAGGGGATAGAATGGAGAACTATTAACTAGTTCTCTCATGAGACACGGAGACGGTGACCAGCTAGTTAGCACTCTGGTCACGACAGAATCACGGCGCCTACATGATAGCCACGATTGCTAATCAACAGAAAATAGCTAATGTAAGCGTGCCAAACAGAACGGCACGCAGGAAGCCGAAGGACACCTCAAGGTCCTTCCGCGTGGTGTGTAACCACGCGAGCAAGCTAGTCAGACTGGGGACTGACTTTGTAGCGAGCACCTCGTTGTAGTATTGATAGGAGATTTGTGTAACCAAATAGATAGAATTAGCATTAGGGTTTAGAAACTAGTGATAGGCAATTCTGTGGCTTTGTGTGTGGTTTTGATAGCGACTGTTATGTACTTGTAAAGAGCCAACGGCAATAAAATGTATCATTTATTTCCTCTCACACGACTTGCAAGTTTCTTGTGTGGTGCGAGAGAAGTAATCTGATGATGCCTTACACATGAGTTGTTGACAGGCAAAGATTAATGTGGTGTCAGAAGTGGTGCTTGGACGAAAGCGCCAAGCAAATACACTCATCCACGGCTCTAGACTAAGTTTACAAATAGTGAAGTAGTGATTTAATTTGTGTCAGTGACGGTTAACGTGTGCAGAACTAGGACAAGTTGCTAACGAAACTGTGCCTATCGTGACGAAATAATGCTTAGTTATGTTTAGTAAAATATTATATACTTAAATCATGTGTTTCTTCAAAGTTGTAAGTATTGATAATATTATTTTCTGTTATTTATTCATGTAATTATTTATTTATTTATGAATAACTATCAAAAATGATTCTTGGCGGAGCGATACACAGCCAGCAACATTATCGATTTTTGCAAGCTAAAAATAGCGCTGCGCCTCTGACGTAGCACGATTGACAAGCAGTTGGGTCACGCCATTGGCAATCAGCATCTGAGTGTTTACAAATCGGTAAACTGCTGCCCGCCTGAATCAGTGCTTTATATTACCTATTATTTATTTATTTGAGTTAGTAATTGAATATATTTGTTTATTTAAACAATATTAATATATTTTCGTTTATTTCAAAGCAGTTATTAAATTTGTGTTTGGTACTTTTTCTTGTGTTTACCGTCACGATGGCACTATTTTCAGGCAGGCAAATTAGACTGGTCTGCACAACACTTGCATAGATTAAACTAGGTTAGTGACGAAAGGCATATACGGTTAGAACGAAGACAGGACATTGACAATTTAATATTAAGTAAACTATATTCTGTTTTGTTCGTGGGCATGTCATTGTCATTGTGTCAAATTGTCGAATAATATGTCGGTTGCTATTTGTTAATTGTTGCTCCTCTGTAAACCAGGGTGAACAACAGCTGATTATAAGATTGGTGTGTATGCCGAAGTGCCAAACAGGTGACCTAGATAGAGAACTCGTGGCGATACTGAAGCGCCAAACAAGGTGACCTGTGTTACCGGAGTGTGTTCCTTGTTCTCGGGAACATTAAGTTGAGTAAAACCTACATATTTGGCATGCTATGTGATTAATAGTGCATCTCTTTTTCAGCTTGTGATGCATTAGCATACTTTTGTGCTCTGTTTTTTTTTTCAGGACTAAATTTTTCAGGCTATACACAAAGAGTACAATTTGCAGTGCTCAGATATTAACAAATATAACATATCAAAGATGAATAAAAAGTTCAGTGTAGGTCAACGCTAGCTATTTACCTAACATCATGGCTACTTTAGCTGACTTCGTAAAAGCAGGCAAAGAAATGCAATACACAGGTAAAGAGCTAGAAGAATATGCTGATAAGAAATTTAAAGAAGCAAAGGATGCAGAAAGAGACGAACGCGCTCGAGAAAGAGAGCATCAAAAAGAAATAGCACAACTAGCTGAGATTACAAAACAAAAAGAACTAGAAATTAAACATAAGCAATTAGATCAAGAGAAAGAATTAAAGCAAAGAGAATTAGATCTAAAGCAAAAAGAGATAGATGAAATGATAATAGTCAAGGAAAAACAAATACAGGTAGAATCAGAGACACAGTTAAAATGAAAGGTATGGACGTAGACTCACACGCGGAAATCTCTGCTACTAAACTAAGAAGTCAACAAGAGGAAAATAAGTTCAACAAATACAAAAATATTATCAAACCATATTGTAAAGAAGATTCAATATCAGCCTGGACAGAAAATGTCGAGTATCAGTTTAAATATCACCAAGTTCCAATAGACATGTGGGCTATGATTTATATGAAGAACCTAAGTGGTGAGCCCCTTAAAGTGATAGAAACTATACCAACTGATCTTAGATCTAACTATCAATACATCCATGATAGAATAATGCAACACTTTTTACTTGATGCCCCTGGGTATCAGGTTCAGTTCTCAAATTTAAAACCTAAACCTAGTGAGACTTTCATTGATTACGTCTCAAATATTCAGAGTGTACTAAATAGGTGGCTTAAAGCAGCTAACATAGGAAAAGACTTTGATAGACTTAAGAATTTAATAGCCATGGATAAAATCATATCCACTATACCATCTCCTTTTGCTAAATTTCTACAGCAGTCAGACATTGAGAACATAGAGCAGTTCGAAAAGAAAGGGTCTGCATATTTTTCTTCTAACAGAGATATTTTTAAGACCTCAAATGACTCTGAAGTAGTGTCCTTTGTGAAAGACCAACCAAAAAATTATCAAAGTAAGAGAAAACCCTTTCAGAAAATCGACACAAAAGATAGGAAAGTATCAAAATGTATTTATTGTCAACTTTTGCATGACACTTATGCTATGTGTGACAAATCGCCAAATTATCAGGCGCATCTTGAAAATGTTATCAAGAAGCAACAAAACAAAAGATCTGCATACAGGCGTGCAATCAAATGCTTCTTTTGTTCCAGCTACGGCCATTATTCAAATAAGTGTCTGGGCCGCCAACGTATGAAAGCCAACAATGCTATTTTGATTGATACATCTTCTGATAGTGGTAGTGAGACTGAGTGTGATGTTGAGAATGTATTACCTTTCAAGCAATCTGAAGATGTGTGTTGTGTGAACGATATGTTAGCCTTTGACAATTGTGTCCAATGTCACCAATTTCATGCAGACGGAAAATTAGAATGTGGGCATTTTGTAACATCCTCCGTAGAGAATGCAAATGCAGTTATAGCCTCCAGAGGCAATCTATTGTTTCACTCTGCGTTGGTCAATGAGAAGCCATGCCGATGTTTGCTTGACAGTGGCAGCTCTATTATTGGTGTGAAAAAGGAACTTGTTAATCCAAAGGATTATACTGGTGACTCTGTAAAATGCCGTACTTTTTCTGGTAATATAGAAACCTATCCTCTGGCAAGAGCCCATATAAACACCCCGTTCCTTTCTGGTACCTTTACTTGTGCAATACTAGACAACCCTTGTGCTGAGTTAATTCTTGGGTGTCTGCCCCAGCTAAAGCACTGTACAGATGAAGAAATATCTGTCTGGGAAGAGAAGAATGGTTTCACTCCAGTAAACACTGCAGATATCCTTGGACATCACAGTCCTAACAAAGGTGCTAGACCCATAACACTTGAAACTGGTCAATACATAATGGTGCTGCTACCAGACAAGCATAATAAAAGGTTAACTTCATGGCAAGGGCCTTTCAAGGTGATACAACAACTGTCAGATGTTGACTATGAAATATCAATAAACGGACACTTAAAGATATTCCATGTCAACATGCTGAAACCTTACTTTTCACGACAACAGACAGAAGTAGAGACAGACGAACAAAGTGCACCCACATCTAGTGATCAGACGACAGACATACACAACGCAACTACACTAGTTAGCGAGACTGGCATATCCGACGATATCCATACATCTAGCGAGAATACAGAATACGCACTTAGTACCACCACCGTACTGAATCAGGTAGACGACGACGGAATGGAACTACCCGTTCCTATTGTGGACAAGACTGCCACATTAGATAGCATACAGATAGAACAGGGACTAACAGACAGTCAACGACGACAATTAGTAGAATTAGTGACGGAATACAAAGACATATTTTCTGACATTCCAGGTAGGACGGACAGAATCGAACACTCCATTCTTCTTTCGGACTCTAAGCCTATTAAATGCAGGCCGTACTCAATCCCACTTAGCTATAGGGAAAATCTAAATAAGGAAATTCTTAATTTAGAAGCTAGTGGGATCATCCAGAAATCCACTTCTGAGTACTCTTTTCCAATGGTCCTAGTTAAGAAAAAAGACTCCACAATTCGTCTGTGTGTGGACTATCGAAAACTCAACAACGTCACTAAGATCGACGCAGAGCCAATTCCTTCCTGCGAAGATCTTATTCTTGACATGTCCACTTCCAAAATCTTTTCTAAACTAGATCTTACTAAGGGATATTGGCATTTCCCTATGCAGTCTCAATCCATCCATCTTACTGCTTTTTCAACACCTTTAGGGCTATACGAGTGGCGTTTTCTTCCTTTCGGACTTCGAAATGCTCCTGCCACTTTCGTTCGCTTAACTAGAGATCTACTTCATGGAGTGACGAATACAGTGACCTATATAGATGATATATGTGCCCATACTGATGACTGGACAACACACTTACTGAAACTAAGACATGTCTTTGATAGGTTGCGACTCTTCGGGCTCACTGTCAAACCGAGCAAAGTCGAATTGGGCCTAAAAGAAATTGACTTTTTGGGTCATGTCATTTCTCAAGGTCAACTTAAGACTGACAATAGAATTATTACCAAAATTATGAACCTGACCATGCCTACCACAAAGAAGCAAGTCAGAAGCCTTTTGGGGTTAGTAAATTACTATAGCAAATTCATACCAAATTTAGCGGAAATTACAAGTGTATTTTCCAATGTTTTAAAAGCATCTGTGAAATTAGATGTCAAAGATGCATTATTAATTTCTGCATTGTCAAAATTGAAAATCCTTTTTAGTAAGGTACCAATTCTCCGCTTGCCTAACCCTAGGCTCGTTTATTATCTTAGGACAGATGCCAGCAGGATCTCCATCGCTGCAGTATTAGGCCAATTTTATGATGGCATCTTCCACCCGATTTGCTACGTGAGCCGTAAGATCACACCTGCTGAGTCCAGATATTCCATATCAGAGTTGGAAGCCCTAAGCGTCATCTATGCGGTGAGGAAGCTCCATCGATATCTGGCGGGTGTTCACTTCATTGTCCAGACTGACAACTCCCCAATCACGGTCATACAGAGTGGTGTGCATCGGAATGACCATATATACAGGTGGTCGCTAATACTACAAAATTACACCTTTAGTATAGAGCATATCAAGGGTAAGGATAACATCTTGGCTGATACCCTTAGTCGACCATCTGAGGTAGAAATACCAGAGATACCACATAAGAGTGTAGAGTAATAGATGTTAACTTAGTACAGTAAAATATTCTATATTAAATATGTTACAAATACATAGACATTATGTGCGAAACTAGGTACTGAGAACATTGAATTACTATGTGTCCGTAGACATCCAAAATTAAGAACTTTGCTCTGGGAACAAATATATCACTTTGTGAACGAGGACAGCTCATTACTTGCTAGGCTCCATATGTGTTCCAGTGAATCATTTGTGGTAAGCAGAGAAAAACAGTGTCAGAACATTACATGAATACAGACACAAAAGTAATGGTCTACGACACAAGCGAACTCTACAGTTGCAATAACCATAAGACACAAGTGTGACTGTGTAATGTGTAATGTATTTTATATACCCAGGACAATTGTATAGATATTATGCCAATGAAAGCATTTCCTGAACAGTCAGGGCAACGACTAACCTGAGGTATTTAAATACCATGTATATAAATACTCATTGTGATATGTATTATAACGTTTTAATATAGTCATAAATTATAAGAAGATTATGTCATTTAATTTATATTTAGATTTAGATAATATAATAGTTCATTTTTTTTTTTACTTTAGATAGAGTATTAATTTACCCACTTATTTAGATTAAAAGTAGAATAGGATATTAATTTAAACATAACAACAAATTGTAAACTACAATAATAAATTTAGATAGTAATAGTACCATTTAGTTTATTACATTTCACTTAGTTTCATGTCATTCGAGTTCATTCCATCTTAATGAACCAATCCATTTAACATACATTATCATTTAGTATTATAATTAGTTTAACACCGTAATAGGATAAAAAGATTATATAATTAAAAATACAGCATTCACACCATTTAGATTAAGAATATCAATCATAGAGTTTTTTTTTTTTTCACTTAAAAACATTAGTTACAATTGTGTTAGATTTAACATCACCCATATTAGAAAGGTACGTAACTTAGTACATTTCACATTACCCATTTCACAATGGTACATAACTCATCTCACATCAATTTCATTTTAAATAGTTAGATTACATCCCTTAAATTAGATAAATATTAGGAGTAATGTAAGCTTGTTTAAGGATTAATATCCACAGCTAAAGATTAATATTTGAGGTTTAATGTGACAGATAGATTAAAATAGGTAACACATTGAATATATATTTATAGAACTAGTATTAGTATGTCAGTAATTAGAATATTATTGTAATACAATATAGTGGTGAATAATACCAGGGTACAAACCATCAACCCTTTTTCTTACATGTAAATATATTGTAAATACTTGACTTGTGCAGGAATTTACGCACAGTCATGAGGCTCAACTTTGTCAAACTGAGCCAAACTTGTACAGTGTCACTCCAGGGTTTTTAAATAACTATGAGGGTAAAAGATGTGTGACAGAAGTGTGAAAGTGAAAAATGTGTGACAAAAGTGTGAAAGTGAAAGAGGTTTGACAGAAGTGTGAAAGTGAGAGCGAATGTAAATTGTACAGGGGAGAGTCAGATCTGTCAGCGGATTTTTCTGCCGCTCAACGCGACTTTTTATTTTTTGTCTGCGTCAAATGTGTGCTTTCTATGTTGTGCTGTGATGAATGTGTGGTGTGTAGTTTAGTGTAGATCTTAGAGAAAGTATTTTAAGTCTCATAAGACGGAGATGTAGTCACTAATTAGTGTGATGCACTTCTTTGTGGCCTCATTCAACCGAATTATGGCACTTGAAAACTTACTTACATACACATGATAGTTAGATACACATGTTAGAGAGTAGATTATACTATTAATATAATCCAAACACGCAAACAACCAGAAAAACAAACATATAAATTGCATACACTTTTTGTAGATCAAAGGGAGATAACTCCGGGTCAGGGGACATAATAGACAACGAAACACTAAATTAACAGTGAAAGATAACTTTACACGCGGAAGCGAAATAGGTAAAGCCTGTCGCACACAGCTTGTATAATGGTTGTTTAATATTATATGGGGGACATGAAGCAATTCATGTGTTGACCCTAAGAAAGTCAACTTTGTATGGGTAGTGAGTTAATTTACTATTTGAGGGCATGTCTTATTAGACAACGGTCCGGTTCAGACATACCTCTAATTAATATAATATTGCGATTGAGAACAGGGCTCACGCCAACCAGACAAGTTTGTGGCGATTGCCAGTAACCAAGTAAAGTGATACGACATTGTGAAAATAGGCAGTAGAAGTCTATTAGGTAGCCCAAAGCCAGGTTATCTACAGTCTTTGACAAAAATTAGATACACTAATTTTTTAGAAACCTCTTGCGTCACAACCAATGAGTCAAAGTTGATGACGCAACACAGGAGGGGAGGGTGTGTGTCAAAGACTGACATATGAGGCCAGAGGTCTGCCTCAAGATAGAACACCACCGGGAAGAGTGGTCAACCTCATACAGAATAGAGGGGATACATTGCCCGGGATAAGGGCAGGGTAGGGGATAGAATGGAGAACTATTAACTAGTTCTCTCATGAGACACGGAGACGGTGACCAGATAGTTAGCACTCTGGTCACGACAGAATCACGGCGCCTACATGATAGCCACGATTGCTAATCAACAGAAAATAGCTAATGTAAGCGTGCCAAACAGAACGGCACGCAGGAAGCCGAAGGACACCTCAAGGTCCTTCCGCGTGGTGTGTAACCACGCGAGCAAGCTAGTCAGACTGGGGACTGACTTTGTAGCGAGCACCTCGTTGTAGTATTGATAGAAGATTTGTGTAACCAAATAGATAGAATTAGCATTAGGGTTTAGAAACTAGTGATAGGCAATTCTGTGGCTTTGTGTGTGGTTTTGATAGCGACTGTTATGTACTTGTAAAGAGCCAACGGCAATAAAATGTATCATTTATTTCCTCTCACACGACTTGCAAGTTTCTTGTGTGGTGCGAGAGAAGTAATCTGATGATGCCTTACACATGAGTTGTTGACACAGGCCCTAAGCCTTGGTCGGCAGCTGGTCTAGGATCGAAGCTCCGACAGGCGGACAGTTAGAGCATTGTTTGCTGATCCGGCTCCTTCTGCAGCTTGTCTTGTTCCAGATGTATTGGTGTTAACTTTCCTCTGGAGTGAACTAGACAGGCCGAGAGAGGGATCATGCTGCATGGGCAACACAGTCTCTAAATTCAGCCCAGGCTTTGGGTTATGGAGAGATATAACTCTATTTTACAAACTACCGTCTGTCAAGACGGCAAACTGCCGCTCTTAAATTATGTAGCCACGCATAGATTCTGTAACCATGCATTTATTATGTAACCGCGCATAGATTATGCAACCTGACATAGATTATGTAACCTCGAATGGATTGTGTAATGAGGTAGAGATTAAATAACCTGACAAAGATTATGTAACCTCGGATATATGATCTAATCACACTTAGATTATAACACTAATATGCCGATGTATATTTTTAACTGTGAAATATTCTGATGAAGTTACACGCCGTTGTTGTTTTTGCTATTGTTGTTGTTGTTGTTACTACTTTTGCCGAGCCAGCGACGCCTGTGTTACATCAACTGTTGTATTTTTCTATATAAAACATTTATGGTATCATACTTTGGGGAGGGAGTTGGGGATTTCAGATCTGAGCACTCAAAGAGACGATGTTTGCCGTCCCAAGTTGATATCTACAATATCTGCAATATCTACAATGTCTAAAGGCAGACACCGCCGGAGATGGAGAGAGAGAGAGAGAGAGAGAGAGAGAGAGAGAGAGAGAGCGAGTGAATGAGGGAGAGAGAGCGAGAGAGAGAGTGAGAGAGAGAGCGAGTGAATGTGAGAGAGCGAGAGAGAGAGAGAGTGATAGAGAGAGAGAGTGAATGAGAAAGCAAGAGAGAGAGAGAGAGAGAGCGAGAGAGTGTGAGCAAGAAAGCGAGAGTAAGCGAGAGAGAGAGTGTGTGTGAGACATAGAGAGGGAGTATGAGAAAGAGTGAGAGAGAGACCGAAAGAGAGAAGGAGAGAGCGAGTGATAGTGAGAAAAAGTGAGAGTGAGAGAAAGTGAAAGAGAGAGTGAATGAGAGAGAGTTAGCGAGAGAGTGTGAGCAAGAAAGCGAGAGTGAGAGAGAGCCAGAGCGAGAGCGAGAGTGTGTGAGACATGAGAGAGTCAGAGAGACCGAAAGAGAGAGTGAGAGAAAGTGAGAGAGAGAGTGAGTGAGAGAAAGTGATAGAGAGAGCGAGAGAGTGTGTGAGAGAGATTGAGAGAGAGAGAGAAGAGAGAGAGAGAGAGAGCGTGAGCTAGAGGGAAAGAGAGGGTGAAAGATTGTGAAAGTGAGTGAAAGAGAGAGTGGGAGAAGACAAGGAGAAAAAGGAGGAGGGGGGGGGGAGGGTTGCTGTTGCTGGTGTCATCCAAGTAGATGTTGAATGATATATTTATGGTTGGAAGTCTGGAAATCATGTTCTGGTCCTTCGTAGATGTTGTATGTTGTCTTTGGGATGGGAACAGGGCATATATTTTATATTCCCTTTTTGGTGCCTCCAGAGGTTCATCTGGGCAACCAAGTTTCTTTATTTGCAGTTCACATTAGCTGCTTGGATGCTTTTATATCTTTTTATACCTCAGAAGTCGGGGTGGGTTCACCTAATGGCGAGTGACACTAGTAATAGGGAAAGTTAATCCACACGCTGTCCAGTGCACTCTCTAGAAGTGGCAACCATTAGATGTAGTAGCACGTGTAAGGACTACGACTGAGTTCAAAGCGAACTAATGGGGAGAACAATACTCATTTATGATAGGTCATTGTTTTAAGGTTTCAGGCAAGACATAACAAACCGAACAAACATATGTACAGGATTTGTCTGAGTGACTCGCCACTGTGCTCATGGGGTCAGTGTGGTCAAACGCCCAGGATGTACTCCAGGACCCCCCCCCCCCTGCCCCAGTACAGCCAGTTAAGTACTGACCAAGCGAGATGGCACTGCATTCAAAGCTGTGAAAAGCAACATAAAAACGCCAGTAAAACTTGTCTACAATACATCACAAGAGCTCGCCTGTCGGTGTAAACACGAAGGAAGGAACAAAAGAAGACTTATGTTTGCAGTTGTTCTTGTCTAGATCGCCTCTTTGCGAGTATGTCTGCCCCGTCCTTACCGGGTATGCTAGTCTGTCTGTCTGCCTCGTCCTTGCCACTTTATTGTAATAATGCACGCGGATCCATTGAAAGACGTGGCCAGCCCACAAGGATACAGATGGTTAACGTCTATATTTATATTTTCATGAAGTTAGTTAGTTAGTTAGTTAGTTGCAGTTCCAACTTCACAGCAACGGGTCGTCCCCATTATGCTCATGAAGTGTTTTTAGGAAGTTATGTCAGTGTGTGTTTGTTTTTACTCTGCTGACAACGGCTTTAGCCGCAATGTCCACCTGGTTACTTGTGGGTGTGTTCTAGTAAAGCTTACGGTCTGCTTATTAATTTTTGGTAAGTCGTCCTTGCAGGTACGCTATTCTGTTTGCCTTGTCCTTACCAGGTATGCTAGTCTGTCTGCCTAATCCTTGCCAGGTATGCTAGTCTGTCTGTCTCGTCCTTGCTAAGTTTGCTAGTCTGTATGTCGTGTCCTTTCCATGTATGCTAGTCTGTCTGCCTAGTCCTTGCCAGGTATACTAATCTGTCTGCCTCGTACTTAACAGGTATGCTAGTCTGTCTGCCTCGTCCTTACAATGCATGCTAGACTGATAAGGAATCCACTGCAATATTATCCAAGCGTTACACACGAGCTGTCTTGATTTTCCCATTTTAAGCTAGTAAACTCGAAATCGTAACATCCACAATGGCAAGCAGGCACGTAACATTACAGACATTACAGATTCAGAAACTACAGTCACTTGACTGATAACAAAATTGCACAGTGTAACATAGTTATCAAAAGTAGTTACATAAAAACAAAAAAACATATTTATTTTGACCGGAAGTTACAAGCCTACTTCCTGTTCATGGCGGCATTAGCGAATTCCATTTCCGCTTGTAACATAATTAATTTGTTCTTTCCCCGCTGTTTAATTTTCTCTCGTATTACTCAATCCGTTTGCACAATCGATCTCAGCCTGTGTTGCCCCTTCTCTTCATTAGCAAAGGAAACATTTTAAAAAGGAGCAACATTTAGAATCCCCTTTTAATCACTCCAAGTAATGGAGGCGACGGCGAGGAAGACTCTGTTTGGAGTAGGCTAGGTTGTCTTTTGCAACATTTGGGCCGTTACCCAAGGGAGTGGGTTAGCATTTTAAACATATTGACCCGGAAGTGATGAACAGTCGACGGTCTGCGCATGTCACTTTCTGGGCATTGACATCTTAATCTGTATAATTGTACAACATGGCTTGGGGAAAGTGCTAGACAAATTCCAGTGACGCAGAATGTGACACACACAAAAAAAGATGCTGATTCAAGACAAGGACAAACACTGGGGGAATCAGTTAATAAAATAAATAGACATTTGGTGTTCAGGAATCCACGGGTTGGGAGGGTGACAGAGAGAGCAAGCAGCTCATGAAAGGGTTTATGGCGAGCTTGTGAAATAACTTGAGAAGGGAATGGGTTGAAGTGCTGCAACGGTCAACAGTTCGTAGTTATATTAGTCTTTATACCAGAGGGTCCTTCGTCTGTCGCCTCGGTGTAGTAAACGCAGTTTCGGAATTCCGACATAGCGAGTTCGAAATCAGATGCAAGCATTTTGGAAGATGTTTGCTTTGCGTTTTATTTCCATAATAGTATGAGCGTAGACTTTGCAAAAAGCAATGGTAAACTAATTAACGTAAATGTGTCTAGAAAATATAAAAGGACAAAAATGATGAGGTTGATTGTGGCGTCCTGTAAAGAACAATCAACTAAATAACGTGTGGATGTAATAGACAAGAAAGAGAAGATGGGCTGACTGGTATTGCTACCATATCAAACGTTCAGCCAATACCTCGAGTAGACAATATACAAGGAATTAGAGTTAGACACACAGAGAGAACGTTCAGCAAAATAAATCAGCTACGATTGAAGGAGTCTGTGGCTAAGGGCTTGCGAACGCGGTTTGTGAGCCCATATACCCGGGTTCGAAACACGGCTGTGCTGGTTTTTTCGAAAAAGGTATAGGAGCCGGTCGTTCAGAAAGCAATGGCAAACTACTGAACGTAAAATTTGCCCAGGAATCACGAACAGCGTAAATTCTGGGGTTGACTGCTACGTCCTGTGAGGGACATGCAACTTAATTAATTAATTAATTGTCATTTCTATTATTGATTACATGTAACGATAGTATGGTCGTTATGGCCGAAAGGATGAGCGATCTAGATCTTTAACTTCTGGTGCGCTGATGGCGAAGTAAGGGGTTCATTCCCTATACCGTTCAGTCGGACTTAAACGCAGACGTGTTGTTCAGAAAGCAATTGCAAACTACTGAACATAAACTTACCAAGAGATCACAAACAGCCAACAAATGCTGGGGTTGACTGCGACATCCCGTAAAGGAAATGCAACTAACTTTTGGTTAACATGCGACAGGATCGACTTCATTGCACTGGGTTTTATCCCATATGGCTCGGTCTCTGTCCACGGGGCGGCCTGTCGAAAGCGGCGCACAAAGCACTAACTCCATAGCTCCAGCGACGACCCCCATGAGTCTCCGAGACTACACTCGTGAACCGAATGAGAAAGCCTGGAATCGAGCCCATAATCTTGGGAGTGCGAGGCATGCGGTTTAACCACTACGCCACGGAGAACAATGGCAATTACGGCTGTATCAACAATCGTTAGATAAAACTGTATTCTAGACACATTTTTTGACTTTGTGATAAGTTCATTACGACTTTCATAATATTATATAAAACTGTAATCTGGACAATTCTTTTGACTTTGTCATAGGTTCATCGCGACTTTTATAATATTATATAAAACTGTATTCTGGACAATTCTTTTGACTTTGTCATAAGTTCATCGTGACTCTCATAATCAGAACTACTTTCGCCCACAACTGGAAATTCTGTCTCAACATTTTCCTCTGAAATTAAGGCTTCTGCGTCCCTAATGTATTGACTAAACACCTCATTACATCTGGCTGCGCTTAGAAATATAAAATGTCCATTCACAATAATAAGAGATTAATTTATGTTGAGTTGAGGGCACTGCAACATTTTACTCACAACATCATTTTTTTCTCAAAATTTCATTCAGCATATTGACTGAGCAAATGAACTTAAAACCGACATAACGAACGGTGAGCTGTATGTTTTGTTTTCATGTCACTGGGATTGTCATCTATTATATTATGTAAGCATTTCAAGATTTCACTTAAGTACAATCTCAACGACCGCACTTGTTTTTAATTTATACCCGCAAACCTGGTATCACTTTTAGATTTCAGCGTTAATCTACCAATGTTACGCTTTAGCATGTCTCACCTGTAATGAGATGCACAAACAAATGTGCACAATTCTTCCTTAATGTTAAAACAATTTACTGTTTCAAATTTATCTTTACCAACATCATTTATATTTATATTTAATTAATGGAATGTGCAAGGTTAAAACAAATGCACATAATCCTAATTTTCTTCTGCAAGCCATTATTCTTACCACACATATTTGCCCTGTTATAATACCGCTTCCAGGCATAACGTGAACATCTAGTGTATAATCTATCACGGGTTCGTTTAGAAGATGATTACGTAATCCTTCCTCTTATTCTCAGCAGCTGGATACAACCCAACAATAATTCTCGAACTGCACCATCAGAACAGCCGTTTTTTTTTTTTTTTTACAATTTTAACAACAAGAAATGTCTGTTAATGTGACAGATATCTAGCGAACAGTCGAGGATTACCGAAAAATAGTTTTGCTTTCTTCACACATTTCTTGATGTTTGATTTTATGCCACTTGCTAACATAGGTATGATTTCATTTGGAAAAACTTGTCCTAAGTAATGAGGCACATGAATTGTAACAGAGCCATGACACGCCCGCAAGCATTCCACCAGTTAGCCCATAGTGGCTCCTTTCAGGGTGACCCTCGTGTTTTAACTACATCTTCTTGATGTTATGACCGGTTGCTCGAAAGAGTGGTAGCGCCGTGATTCGTTCGCGACAAGTATTTCTTCAGCGTTGTGCGTGTGATATTGACCTTCAGGTGGTAATCCGTAACCCTGTAAACTTACCGCGAACTCAACATTAGGAGAACATAACAACTTCCATCTTGGACGTTTCCAGCATTTATTTCACGCTCCAAAACAAGCAATGAGATCATGAAGAACAATTGGAATTATATTCAAAAATAGCATCCTCATGTCATAAAACCTCTTCTCATTGATATTATATTATATGATATTGAACTTCTTCTTCTCGATGTCACCCAGTATGGATCAGCTTCTAAACGACGCTTCCTTCTTTGATGGAGACTTGGTCACAACTGTCCTTGTCAACAACCACATTGTTGTTGTTGACAATCTTTCGTCATTTCCCCAATTTCTCTACGTAATTGCTCTTTGGTGCTCTTTCGTGCCCAAATAGCAGGAACGCTAATTTCCTATCTTTCAGTTCTTACTAATATTCTTCTCCCGCCAGTAACCTCTTTACCAGGGGCTACTCTGTGTACAGAATATTACCAAGTAAAAGTTTAAAGGCGCCCAAAAATGAAATCCTACCGCCCGAGGAGTCCGGTCGAATTCATGCATGCACGTACTGCACAGACAGGGCATTGCATGGACATTCCTCTTTGTTGTTTTCTGCACTTTATTCCCCATTGGAGTTTATGTCCTCAAGCAACTTATGCCTTGGGGTTCTGTATTTTGCTAATTCCTGCAGCTCTCTCCGTGTCCTTCTCATGTCCTCTATGTCTCTAATTCTCTTCTTTGTGTGTTTTATGTGATTTTTCACCAATGAAGCAACGAGGTTTCTTCAAGTAATGAATTAAATATTTGGTTTAAACCAATGAGGTCTTACCAATATGGTTCACTAAGTGAGGTTTCACCAAGTGAGGTTTTATCAATGAGGATTTACCAATGAGGTTTTACTAAAGTGTTATCAATGAGGTTTCACCAAGTGAAATTTCACCAATGAGGTTTTTTCCAATGAGGTTTCACGAAGTGAAGTTTTACCACTGAGGTTTCACCAAGTGAGGTTTTGGCAATGTGGTTTCATAAAATGCGGTTTTACCAATGTGGTTTCATAAAGTGAGGTTACTCAATGAGGTTTTACTAATGTTGTTTCATTCAATAGCACTTTGCCGTCTTGACAGACGATATTTTGCTACATTGTGCTTCAAAAACGCATAATAACTACAACCCATGGCGGTGGCGAATGTGACTGATATGGCCAATTAGCGCTGTAAATGTTTGTTCACAAGGGATGTAAGTGAACACATGGTCATTTTCACCATCACGCACCATCTTACGTGTCATTCATATTATTATTAATATTATTAGTATTATTATTATACATTTTATTATTATTATTATTATTATTATTATTATTATTATTGTTGTTGTTGTTATTATTATTATTATTATTATTATTATTATTATTAATAATAATAATAAGGTGACATGTATTCCGTACTGAGACAGTGTTAGAATAGTTTGCGGTTAAATGTATAGGGATTGGTGATGTCTTTGGTTTCTTGTAGAAGATCGTTCCACCGCTTAGCGGCAGAAACACGCCATGAGCAAACTATGACACAGATCGAACAGCTTGTTTCCAGTTTCAAGATAACACTGAAAACTGTGATAAAAAGAGCAGGAACAGTACATTTAGGTGTAAGTTATATACCACCTAGTTAGGTATTTGTCAGATATGACTGAGCTACTGTATGGCAGCAGACAGTACTACTTGCTTTCTATCAGAGCCGAATGTTCGGCGGCGGTCACCAAATATGACAATATAAACTGTGCCAACGGCTACAGACAGGAGCGCTATTGGGAGGGATCAGCCTTATCCTAGTGCGAGGAAATGCAACCGAGGGCTAAATGTAATGGCAGAGCATATCAGACCCTAAGCCCTGGTTGGCAAGTGGTCTAGGATCGAAGCTCCGACATGCGGACAGTTAGAGCATTGCTTTGGGGATCTGGCAGCTTCTGGTGTGTGGTATAATAAAACGTCCTTACCCTTTCCTATTTATGGACTCCCTTAAAAATAAACAAACCCTTACAATTACTGTTTAAGTAACTTACTTAATGTAGGAGAAAATAAAACAGCGATAGACTGACCGTGGCACAGCTAAATTTATTTTGGCTTGTTTTCTCTCCCTTATCTGGCCAATCTTGGCGAGGGGGAAAAAAAAGACTGAAGCGGCCATTTCTAGTCAAGAGAACACACAAGAAAGTCGACCTTTCCCTTCGGGGAGAAGGTAGTTTGCCTTAAAAACATGATTCTATTCAAGCTATTGGTATGTTATCTACATTATTAAGATATATTTATGTATTACATAAACCAGTATGTTTAAGTAAGAATTAGTTACAATTCTCTTAAACCAGGCTGGATGATGTTTACTAAGGAAACACATGTGGGCGCCACGCTGTAATTTTTCCTATGTCTTACAATTTCAAATCTATATGTTAATATCTTGTATAGGCATTATGAACTTATATCTAGTAGTGCTATAATCTATGAATATTATGTGTACTGTAAAGTATCAACTCTCATGTCTGAAACACATTCTAGAGATTTTCTCAATGTAGGAGCAGACCCCTGATTCATGCTTCATAGTAAAGAACTAGTGTCTGTCAATTTCATATTCCTATGTTAAAACTTCTAGGCACTGTGAACAATATCTCACTATTTATGCTTAGAAATCTGCAAATAATCTATGTACTATAGAAAGGTGTTTTATCCATGCGGGGACATACAAATGATTACGCGTATTCCTGACTCTTAGTCAGGGGATAAAATGCTTCGCCACATCATAATCTGTAACTTGGAACTATAGTGTTAAATTTTAGTACTATCCTTTTGTTAACAGATTAGTAACCACTCCATATGAGGGTGAACATATAATCATTTCATAAAATAGTGTTAGGGACAGGCCATGTTTGAATATAAATTCATGAAGAATTAAAGTAAACGCGTGATGTAAATGTATGTTCGGATAGGATTCACTCCGCCTCTCCTCACCGTAGTAGAAACAGAAGCGAAGATTGATGTGAATAAATTGCTTGCAATATTCAGAAGACTGGACCATGCGGCATAAGTTATTCTTATAAATACCCTCCGAATAATAGCAGTCATTGGCAAAACATATCACAGCGATTACTATCCTCATGTGCTGTACGCAGTGGGGGAAAACAATGGATGTTTTAGTTCATGAAGATAATTCAAAAACCTAGGCTCCCTGCATCATCATTATGATTATTATGTATGATTATCATGTACTTAATATCAGAGAAATGTACATGTATGTTTTTTTTTGGTATGAGAATTTTCTTTCTTCTGATTGTTACTTTTTACTGTGGGAATATACATTTTAATGTTGCACCTTGGGATTAGAGGATGTTGATGTAAGAATCCATGTGCATGTCAGTACTTAAGAAACCAATGTTGAATAGTCTTGACCTAGTGATGATTATAGTGCCGAAAGGAAGACGCGGCATTAGGAACAACAGGGATTCTGTATAGGCTATTCTCTTCAAGTAATGAGAGAGACAATATCAACATGTTGGATGGACAGAATGACTTCACTCATCCAATAGTCCCAGTAACAACAGAACAAAATATAAGTGAGAAAATACCTTACTCACTATGAAGAGTCATAATGGCTCTACTCAGCAATGAGGGACAGTGGAACGTGGACACCCACTCCTTTCCCCTTCTCCCCTTGTTGTTTTGTATTTTTTGTTTGTAATTGTCTTGTGAAAGTTAACACATCACAGTAGGTTAATGCCCGTGTTGTATTCTTTGTCATCCATTTTCTATAGAAGAGAAGCAGGTGGTGGTTGAATGTGGTGGGACTATATCACTAAATCTGGATCCTGGGTCAACAGCCAGAAAGTGAATGTCCTAACCATAGTCTGCATCTAGAAATACCCATGGACTGCTGCGCTCAATAGCTCCATAGCGAGCAACAGATAAATTAGAAGACAACTGACTGGGTGAGTGATTAAGTCCTATTTTAGTAGGAATATCCAGGATGGACTTCAAGATCTAATAATCTACAAAGATGAAGATCAACAGAGTAACTGACAACAGTGTATCGTCTGCTTTACGTCTGAGAAGTATCACCTATAAGCCTTATCACTCAGCAAAATCAGTGAAACTATGGGACAATCCTACAAGTTACTAAAACTAGCAACAGTGAAAGCCCTTCAACTGTTGGTTGGGTTACCAAGTTAATATCCAACAATGGATAAGTCTTCGAAAGAATGTCTCACAGCTGCAACAGTCAAACATGGAATTCAGCTATTCAACACTAAGTTCTGGCTCAACCAAATGGGGAGAAGACACTGAACCACATAAGCCAATACAACCAAGGTACAAACTTAATATCATCTGAAACATAACTACGAAACCAGATTACCTCAAGGTTCCAAACCCTGAACACCATCAGATAAAAGACCATATGAAAGCAGCTAAATGTCTCTACATCTGCAACAAGAGGAATCATCCAATTGTTTACAAACCTGTTACTGTGCTGGATTTATTCATCTGTGGATATATGTAGGTATAGATCAAGTGTGGCCCTAGTCACAGATACTACCATGAGATGCCTCTCAGTCAAATAAAGTTCTACACTGGACTAGATAACGACTAACTCTTTGCTGGTCCAATGTCAACCTAAATGCCAGGGGTTATAGACTCGCGACTTGGTGGGTGTAAAATCTTTGTTGAACTACTTGGGATTCTGATAGTAAAAGCAGAGCAGCTGAATGGACGTCTACTTGGCACCATGTATGGTGAGATGGTAAAGTACCTTCTGCAGAGCTTAAGTGGAAATTCCGGAAAGTTAGACCAACCTGAGGCCCCAAATTTCAATAAAAGACACCGAGCCTACTGCAACAGAGTACTCGAATATTCTAGCCCGCGGAGGGATTTGTGATTGTGTGTAATTTCTATTATAAAGTATGATTTGCACCAGCCAATTACCAGTGATTAAATAGTAAGAACATAACTGAGTGCATTAATTCGGTACCCAGATATTGGGAAAAGGATCTAATCGACAGCAAAGGTGAACCCTTAACCGCACAACAGGAGCAAATTGACTCTATTAATTAGTTTAATTAATAGTACAAAATGCTGTTTATATGTTGGTTTTTTTTTCTGAAGGTTAACAGGTCAGTAGTTTTTTTTCCAATGGTATATAGATGGTATAGTATTTTGACACCAACTCATTATTTTTAACAATGAGAGAATGGTAAAAGGTGTCAGAAACATGTTATGTTGGGTTCTATTTAATATCTTTATTTGCCTTAATTATGAGGGTAAATGAAAGTAGACCCAATTTGTGGTGGTTGTGTTGTTTGTAATAACATTGTTTTGTTTTTTCTGGGGTCACTGGGTACTATGTTGTAATACTGCACATCATTCCCATGCCTGTCTGAAAATGCATAGTGTTTATTACACATCTATATATGTAATTGCAGATCTTGAGTTAATACCTGAACTGTTTGTCCAAAAGTGTTGTGTACATCAAGTAAATGTGGTGTCCAACAAGTGGTTGTTTATATGTTGTGAGCAATCAATATCCTTCTAGCACCATAGAAAATGTAAAGGGTGATGAAGTGGGAAGGGAAACCTACACACAGATGCCATTGTTTCAAGGATTGAACTCTTTTCTCCTGGGATTTGTGGTAACTATCCCTGATCACCCTGCATTCTAACCAGTGACCAGAGAATCAATAATACCCCCTAGACATTTTAACGAATTATTCTTAGGAATTAAAATCCACATCCCACATGTGTGGGCATCGTCCGTGAATTAAAACTCATGGTAAACATCACAATTGGTGTATTATTGTGAGTATATGAATTCAGGGAAAACCTCTCGCAGGTAAACCAAGTCACTTCAGAATGTTATAGTGTTAGTAACAGACCTAATCACTCATTAGTATGAGCTGAGTCAAGTGTTATATGAACCCATAATGGCTCAGATAAATATAGGTTTTTTTTTGGGTACAAAACTGTTCACAGGTAATATCTTGATTCTGGCAGATGCATCAGGTAGTTGGTTGTTGGGTATGAGATCCAGTAATGAACCTCCAGTAGTAAGGTCTCTGGGATGGTAAACTCACATAAGATAGGTAATTCAGTGAATGTTTAGAATTCATAGTCAGTCCCATTTGATGTTTGAGGTATGGTTCTGCTACTCTGGTATTCTCTTTAAATGGTTTAAAAGTGGTGTAGTGATGAACACACTACTATATTATGTATCCATAAGGTTTATGTTTCTAATTATGAATCATGTGTTAATTAACTATTTTGTCATTGATTATCATTGTATTTTCATGCTTGATCTGCTTGCATAATTCATGTAATATTGAAAAGTTACCAAGGCAGCAGAGAGTGATAGACAATTTTATAGATAATTAGGACAGATAAGTTAAAAATCCAATAAATATTTTTTTAAGGGAAAAATTTAATCAACGAATGATTCAGTAGTACAGTAAATAATACCTGAGAGATGAATTAAACCAGGGGAAAATAGCAGTAACTAAAGTAAATGAACTAATGGTAAGGCCAAAACCACCACTTGCAACAATGTAGACATAGTTAATGGAAGGGAAGGAATATTGTAAGAATTTGCATTATTTAGGGGCACCCTAATGTAATCTTTTTTTTTCATATAACATAACATGTTCTACAACACCGGTAGTAAAGTAAAGTGAATAACTGATGGATACTTAGGAAGAAAAGCCATACCGACACTTATTCTACTCCACCGGTGATATGAGTAGTATTATTAACTAACTCAGATGGCCCATATGTTAATAAATAGGGTCAACCAAAATATTCACCTGGTGATGTAAGTGAAACTGATCAACTCACTTACTGACCCAACAGAATATAAGGTATTTCTTTAAATTATCCACCCCGATTCCATTATTAATGGTAGAGGAAACAGACCGTATACGTATGTAAAAGGTATAATTAAAGAATTAACGTAAGAAATTGGAATTTCAAATAAACTTCAGGAGATACCGGAAAAAATCTGTGCCAATCTCTAGTAAGAGACTGAACATTTCAGATATTGGCTCCTTAACTTTGAAATTTACAGTTTAACCTCACTAAGTGAAATGTTCACTATTAGTAGTCCTCATCAAAAAGAGGAATGAAACAGCTTTTAGTTAGCGATTAGCTTACATAAAGTTATTTCAGTAATTGCCTAACTAACATTAATATTCTCATAAGGGAAGAATTAAATAGGGCAAAAACATAAGTAGTACAAAAGAGGCGCGCGACTCAATTGTATTTTCTTTAAAACTAACCGAGTAACTAAATTCTAGATAATGCTCGAAGCCTACTAAAAGGTAGATTAATCAGAAATCAGTCGCAAGACGAAACAGATTTCTACATCTCAGTTCTGATTAGGATTATATGCCAGCATTAAATATGTGAAAGCAGATCCAGACTAACAGAGATTAGCTTAAATAACTGATACGAATCAGTAAAAGCAACAATTAAATAAACAACTCTTAAAATAGATGCTGTTTATAGATAGGACGAACCCTTTGACGTAAAGACAGAGGAAACGCCTAAAACTTATACAGTGAACCCATGCTAGAAAAATGGAATATAGCTGTGTAAAAACCAAGCAAATTGGAGCAGATAGCTGAAGAATTGCTTGATATTTACTAGATTAGGAATTTCAATCAGGAATCCAGCTAGTAAATTATATAACAGTTCAAAGATAGACCTTAGTCAATCTAAATAAATCCAGAGTTTCCACGTATTAAACGGATGAAAACAAAACTGGAGAGAAACATTAAGAGTACCTTACCTGTTATCTTGAGGACACAACTCAGGAGACGCCAGTATGAGAGGGATATACAGATGTAATAGTAATTTTACAAAGACTAGTAATCCACATCCATAACTGGAAGTGAACCAGCAACTTGATTGTCTGGAAGACTATCACAGGAAGCATAAAAGGGGCTTTTAACTTCTCAATGAATTGATTATATATAGTGTCAGAGTCTAACAGGGGACAGCGATGCAGGGACATCGTTACGACCGCCAGGCGACTTAGCTCCCAGTAAGGGATGCAACAACTTCGTTGCGCCGCCAGGCGAATAGGAGTTACCGGCCTGCGAGATCGCTGGCTGACCAGCGGTCAGGCCGCTAACGCAAGACGCACGCCTGCCACGTGACGCCACGTCAGGCAGGAGGCAAGTTGCGAACCAGGTCCAGACAGCTCTGGGGACACGGTACAGGACGGACGTGAGATTGAGAGAAAGGCGTTGTATGGTTTCTGTATTGAAAGGCGAGTGTCTGGACATCTTGCGAGTCAGACTTGTGAACTGTATTGTGGATGTAAGTTGTAAAGTATCCATTATATATTGTTGTGATCATCAATCTGTATTTGATATGTTAATAAATCCATTGAATGGTGTATCGTTGAGTCTTACGTCAAATCACGTTGTATTTGTACTGTCTCACACTTGTTAGGAAAGCGAGCCAAGTTTAAGACTCTGACATGTGTGAACGTGGAGGGCTCGTCCCACTTTAATTTAGTTAGATTTGAACGTAGCTCGTCCTTTTTGAACGTGAAGGTCTCGTCCAGCGTTAATTTAGTTAGATTTAAACCTAAATGTGATCATGGAAGGCTCATTTTGATTGTCACTACATTATTTAAACATGTGTAAGACCATTTGTAAACGTACAATGCATACATTTTGTTTGATCCTGTAAGCGTGTAAAACATTTGTGATTTGTGAAACTTGTCACCGTTTTGACCTTGTCGACATTGTGATCTTGTCGCCATTTTGACCTTGTCGCCATCTTGTAAACTTGATGTCTATGTCCTTACTGAATGTCATCTTGATGTAAGTGATGTGTCATCAATGTTGTAGAGTGTTAAGATACTTGTAGATTGTCTTTGTGCATTGGGTTTGTGGAACGCGAAAAGTGTTTGGAAAGAAAGTAACGTGTATTGAAAAAAAAAAAAAAACTGTTGACGGACAAACTTACGACATACAATTACACTCAACGCCATACAAACCTAATCAACACTTAGTGACAAGCAGGCACACACCAACAAATAGACGCTAATTTATCTTCTTCCAAAATAAAAGCAGGTTTTTCCGTACCAGCCGAAACCTTGCCGTAGAGGTCATTTACGATTCGAAGTAGCGACCCTACAGTTCCTAGCCCGATTTCCAACCGTTCTTCACCGCATCCAGGGCACTTGAGTATATTTTTTCCTTTTCGTATACTTTAAAATGCAGTTTTAGGCACATATCGTCCATATAAACAAATTGTAAATTGTTGATTACTAACCACTTATTACATATTGTGTGTGGCTGGTATTTCATTGACATTTTTCCATCATGTCTTCATTATTTGATTTCATTGATATGGGCATAAAGTTACAGTTACATGGTGATGAACTAACACGTTGGAGTGAGCAGAAGTACGCTGAATATCTACTAGTACAGGAGAAAGCTACCGAACGCGATGACAGGGCAGCAGAACGGGAAGAAAGAGCAGCTGAAAGAGCTGCCAAGCAAGTAGAGGCAGAAACAGCCTTAAAGCAAGCAGAAGCAGAACTGGCTGCAAAGACAAAGCAAGCTGAGATGGATAGCGAACTAAAGAAGGCAGAAACAGCCTTAAAGCAAGCAGAAGCAGAACTGGCTGCAAAGACAAAGCAAGCTGAGATAGATAGTGAGCTGAAGAAGGCAGAAATAGCAGCTCAGAGTAAGAGAGAAGAACTGGAGTTACAGTTGAAGATAAAACAACTTGACACTGAGACTGCCATTAACAAAGAGTCTAAGAAATCGGAAAGACTGGAGAAAGAAAACCAGTATAAGAAATATCAAGGTATTGTACGTAATTATACCTCGGGTGACTGCATCGCAGCCTTTACCCAAAATTTTGAAACTTTAATGGAACATTATCAAGTTCCACTGTCTGAATGGAATATTGTGTACATGAGGAGTTTGTCAGGGGAACCTCTTAAAGTTATTGAAACCATCCCCAAAGACCTCAGAAAAGATTACCATTATCTGAAATCCAAGATTATGGCACATTTTATGTTAGATGAGGCAGGTTACAGAGAACAATTCAGTAAATTGAGCCCAAAACCGACTCAAACGTTCTCTGACTACCTCTGCTTAGTCCGAGATATTTTCACCAAATGGACGTCAGCAGCCAAAATTGAAAAAAAGTTATCAGAGATTGGAAGATCTAATCATTAGAGACAAAATTGTATCATCTATTCCTTCAGCCTTTGCTAAATTTTTGTTAGAGAATGAATGTACTAGTGTGGATGAGATTGAAAGACGTGGTTCGGCTTACTACACAGCCAACAAACATTGCTTTGCTACTGAAGATACTAACATTAACTTTGTAGCAGCGGCTAATTATGACAAACAACCCTATAGTAGGCAGAAACCTCATAGGCCTACCTCTGAGAAATGTAATCATTGCATTTATTGTAAATATTCACATCATCAGGGTGAAATGTGCGATCAGAACCCAGGGTACCATACTTACTTATTAAACATGGTAAACAGACAAGACAAGGAACGTAAATCCTTTAAAAACTCATGAAAATGTTTCCTCTGCAAGGCATGGGGACACCATCGGAAAGATTGTAAGGGCAGGCATATGACCAACAAAGCAAATGCCGCCTTGTTTGATAGTTCGTCTTCTGATGAAGAAGAGCCAGAGAAACATCCTGTGAACTCAGCACAGGCGTTTGACATATTCAACGCAAACCATTGCTCTGTTTGTAACACCTTCTATGAAGATGGTATTTTAACATGCGGTCATGCCATCCCTATTGCCAATGAAGAAGCTAATTTGGTAGTAGACTCAAAAGGCAGAATAAACATCCATCACGGATATGTAAATGGCAAATCTGCTACAGTCCTTCGCTACACGGGGAGTTCACTCATTGGCCTGAAGAGAACGTTCATAATGCCTACAGACTATACAGGCAGGCACGTAACATGTAGAACATTCTCAGGCAATATTGAGAAATACCCATTAGCATGGGCATATATTGAAACACCTTTCCTCACTGGGAAAGTAAAGTGCGCTGCACTAACCAGTCCAGTTTGTGATATAATTATTGGTAATTTACCTGAGGTAAATGATAAACCTCATGACATAACATCTGTATGTATTGATGATACCATAACATCACCATCAAATGTCATCATTGAAAATGTCACACCACCTATTGATTATAAAGTAGCTAATGTAGCACTAAGTTCTCATGACATCATTGAAACTGTTGTTCCATCATCATCTGACATCATTGAGTGTGTGAACGCCGTAACGAGAGCTACTGCTAGAGTGCAAGATGAAATAAATCAAACTGAGGCGATACAATTGCTCAGCCCAGTTTCACTACCTACTAACACCATGAAGGAAGCATTTATAACAGCCCAAAAAGCTGATCCTTCATTGTCAAAATACTTTGACCTGATCGGCCGAAAGCCAAAAGTAACCAAGAATGCAAAATGGCATTTTGCTATGAAAAATGATATACTCACCAGGTATTACACCAGAGGTGACAATACCACAGAGCAAACTGTTTTGCCAACTAGTTATCGCAAGCAAGCCTTACATCTTGCACACGATATACCTCTTGCAGGACATATGGCATACGTTAAGACCAGATCAAGGTTATTGACACAATTTCACTGGCCAAAATTTTGCAATGACATTAAAGAATATTGCAGAAGTTGTGACACCTGCCAGAAACTGGTTAAAAAAGGTAAACACCCACAGGCAAAGTTACAAGTTACCGACTTAGCCAGTCGACCTTTTGAAAAGTTATCGGTTGACATAGTGGGCCCTCTTAGTCATACAACAACTAGAGGGAATAAATTTATTCTAACTGTTATTGATACATGTAGTCGCTGGCCAGAAGCTATTCCGTTAAAGAACATAACTGCCAATGACATAATGGAAGTGTTCTTCCATATTTTTGCTAGGATAGGTTTTCCAGATACTATCCAATCTGATAGGGGCACTCAGTTTATTGCCGCATCCACCCAAGCTTTCAGCAAAATGTTGGGAGTGAAGCAGTGTTTCAATTCACCCTACCATCCTCACAGTAGCGGAGTAATAGAGAAGTTTAACGGGGATCTCAAGCACATGCTTGCAAAAGTAACGCAAGAACACCCCAACAACTGGTATGTATATCTACCAGCTATTCTTTTTGCTTATCGCGAGGTACCACATGCTAGCACCGGTTTCTCTCCTTTTGAACTCATCTATGGTGCCAAACCACGTGGCCCATTGACCATTTACCACCAAATGTTAACTAACTCTACACCAGTACTTAAACCCATATCATCATACTTATATGTTACATCATTGCGCGAAAGAATCATCAAATCTTGTGTTATTGCAAAGAATGCACTAAAACGATCTGGTGCTACTTATAGACAGTATGCTGAGAAAGGTAGCCGGACAATAACATTGACACCTGGACAGGACATTCTTCTGCTACTACCTAGTGACAGACACCTACTGACTGAGTCTTGGCAGGGACCTTTTAAAGTGACGAGACAGATTTCACCTGTAGACTACGAAATCCTTATAAAAGACAAACACAAAATATTTCACATAAATATGCTAAGACCATACCACAACAGAGACAACGAACAGGACGATACGACAGCTTGTACAGTGATAATAGATCACGAAGACGACGATGCTAGTGACGAAATTCCAACACCTGCATTAGACACGACAGACTGCTTGAAGGAGATCAAAATCAACCCAAAGTTAACTCAAGCAGAGACAGACAGGTGCAAACAACTTATACAACAGTACAACACCATCTTTTCCAACAACCCAGGACAAACAGAATTAGTACAGCATCACATCACACTCACATCAAACACACCCATTAGATGCAGACCATACACCATCCCATTACATTACAAAGAGCAGTTACATCTAGAAATCATCAACTTAGAGAAATATAACATCATAAGACGATCCCAATCAGACATGTCATCTCCCATGGTCATAATACGTAAAAAGGACAATACAATAAGACTGTGCATCGACTACCGAAAACTGAATAAAATAACTGTTCTAGATCTTGAGCCAATGGCAAACACTGACGATCTTTTGACAGAACTGACAGACGCTAGGTTCTTTACGACGGTAGACGTGACGAAAGGTTATTGGCAGATTGCTGTAGACGAACAGAGCAGACATCTGACAGCATTTGCCACACCTTGGGGACTGTACGAATGGTGCAAACTTCCATTTGGGCTTGTTAACGTCCCAGCCACATTTGTACGGATGACACGACTACTTCTAGTAGACATTCCTAACATAATCTGCTATATCGACGACATATGTATTCACACAGAGACAATGACTGAGCACATTAAGACTTTAGACCAGACATTTGAACGGATCAGACAGTACGGACTGACAGTGAAGCCTGCAAAAGTAGACATAGCCTACCAGGAAATAACATTCTTGGGTTACAAAATATCCAATGGCTTTGTCACGACAGACGATAAAATTGTGTCCAAGATACTAAAACTCTCACTTCCGACTACTAAAAAACAAGTCAGAAGTTTGTTGGGCTTAATAAATTACTACCGGCAGTTTATTCCTGATTTTTCTGAACTGACCGAGGTATTTACTAATCTACTAACAAAAGATAAACCAGAGAAAATTGTACACGATCAATGCCTAAAAATTGCATTTCATAAAGTTCTATCATGTTTTTCTGATAAGAATAAACGCAATCTTATCCTTAAATTGCCCGATATCCGTTTACCTTTCAGATTACGCACAGATGCTAGCTCCGTGGCGATTGGAGCAGTCCTGTTGCAGGAGTATAACAACATTCTCCACCCCGTTTATTTTGTATCCAGGAAGCTGAAGGCCCGAGAGCGGGCATGGTCCATTCCTCAATTGGAAGCCCTAGCTTTAGTAGTAGGTATTACAAAATTGTCTAGATTTCTTCTAGGACGCCATTTCATCGTAGAATCTGACAGCAGCCCCTTACGATGGATGAATTCAGGAGTGCCGTCGAACCATATGGTAGCGCGTTGGTCTTTGAAACTCCAAGATTATAGCTTTGAGGTTCGACACATCCCAGGCAAAACCAATTCAATTGCCAATCTTTTGTCACGTTGCCCGACCGACCCAGTGAGCACCAATGTCTGAGTGCAGTATGTAGAAATACACTCAGACCGACACAGCCATTTAGCAGTGAATAGTGGTTTTTCATTCACAAAAAAGCTGTGTAATGTCTACAATATTGTGATAGGGATTACTCCCGTTATATATAGTATTCTTATTTTACTAGTTCATGTAGTGATTGTCATGTATAAATGTGCAGTATGTGGTAGAAAGCGAACTATATTAATTGTAGATAATACGTACAAGAACAGTGTCACATTCGCACTTACCTGAAGCGAATTATCCAACTTCACAGTGACAACTTCGTGTGGAATTTTCCAGGAACATTTTAATTACGAGTGTGAAAGTAAAAACTGAACAGTGACGACTTTTCTACACCTTTGCAGTGAACCGAAATCTTTAATGTTCGACTGAAACATCTAACACATGAACATTCGATCCTAATCCAGAAGATTGTGTAGCAACATCTAACACGAACTTTGAGAACATTGTACCTTCCTTAAACTACATCAAACCGGAACAGGTGTGTTCTACAAGCTTTACCATCAGCTGATTTTAGTGTTCGTGTGTACTTCCGGATGAATTAGAAATTTAGAACAAAAATAGCAGACAACATATAAAAGAAGAAAAAGTTTTGACGATTCTAAAATGTTTAGAATTCTATAAAATTGAATACACGAATTGTGTGTTTATTTATTTCTCTAATGTAATCTTAGAATCATATCTTGATTAACGTATTCATATTACCGACTTTTTTCTCGTTAATATGAAGAAACGTCAAGCAATGACACTAAGAAATTAAATAGTTATTGTAAATTATTGTGTGTCACTAATGTTAAAATTACTTCCCTTTCATTTATTGTTATTACATTTTCACACAAAGGGCCATAATTTGAAATGTATATGCTAATGTGTTGTGTGTAATATAACATGTTGTTGTAAAAGTGTTGACACCACAGGCAGGCATCTACTGGGCATGGCAGAGTGTTGCCAACATTGTATGCCAACACAAGAACTCCTGGCCAAGTAGGGACAGGGTTGGAGTGTTTTATACGACTTATATAAAGCCGTATTTCAGTCTGGCTAGATGGTTTTTGTTCCAAGAACCATATTATTCTTTTTTTTCAAATTGCTGCGAGGTAGATGCGTGAAGCTGGTACTACTGATCTGACTGGGTGATAATACAATTGAGGTAACCAGCCATCGAGAGGGTGAAGCCTGATATGTGTTAAACATGAAGCACCACATGTCTTTGTACCCAACTCCCAGTGCTTATATATTTCTATGCCATGTGTGTATTTTGATAACGTTGTGTATAACAATAGAAAGGTAGACTCTGACAAGGGTATACTATTAACCCAACAGGTACAGACATTATACATGAAAGACGACATCTTTCATGGATTTTACCGGGGGAGCGTGTCAGAGTCTAACAGGGGACAGCGATGCAGGGACATCGTTACGACCGCCAGGCGACTTAGCTCCCAGTAAGGGATGCAACAACTTCGTTGCGCCGCCAGGCGAATAGGAGTTACCGGCCTGCGAGATCGCTGGCTGACCAGCGGTCAGGCCGCTAACGCAAGACGCACGCCTGCCACGTGACGCCACGTCAGGCAGGAGGCAAGTTGCGAACCAGGTCCAGACAGCTCTGGGGACACGGTACAGGACGGACGTGAGATTGAGAGAAAGGCGTTGTATGGTTTCTGTATTGAAAGGCGAGTGTCTGGACATCTTGCGAGTCAGACTTGTGAACTGTATTGTGGATGTAAGTTGTAAAGTATCCATTATATATTGTTGTGATCATCAATCTGTATTTGATATGTTAATAAATCCATTGAATGGTGTATCGTTGAGTCTTACGTCAAATCACGTTGTATTTGTACTGTCTCACACTTGTTAGGAAAGCGAGCCAAGTTTAAGACTCTGACATATAGTAGGAGACAATACGTCTGAACCTACATAATAAGGTATGTTGCTAAGTTGAAAATAGTCTAAAACCTGGAGGGAGGCAAACGACGATCAATGTACGCCAAGCGACGCACAATTGCTCGTAATTCAACACCAAAGCAACAAATACAGAGTGAAACTCAAACACATCAAGTTAGAATTACTAATAAGGATTCTAGCGTAAAATAGATCTAGGTTAGAAGGAAAAGCAGAGAGAGAGAGAGAGAGAGTAAGCTAAGAATTACTTCGTTTCTGATAGATTCATGTTCCCCGGAATAGTCGGTTCAGAACGGAAATCTAGAAAAGTTGGACCTTGTTTACATGTTAGACGAGATTCTCGGGAAAAACCCGCAAGAGAAAGGGACACCACTCTAATCAGTAGTTATCAAAACTGATCGGAAAATCCCATAACTCGACTAATAACACAAACACATGATGTATTGGATGAAAATGTATTCAACAGGAACCATATTTAGCTTCCTTTAAATATCAGATCTATAGTTAAAACAAACGTCTAACTTACAGGGAGACGGGCGAGTTTAATATGCTATCAGTAGACGCAGAATTAACCGTCGGTTTTAACATAATCTCAAGATTGATAATCTAATGAGAGAGAAATCAAGCTTAATGATGATATTTCAATTGCTTCAAAAAGTCGGTTTGATGCAGACAAACTAGTACTTGAAAGTAACAAATTATCAGAAAACCACTCATATTTCAAACAATAGCTGACAACAGTGGAGAGGGTGCTACACTCTTTCACTAAAAGAGAAATAATCCATTAGGGTTATGCCAGTTGTCGTGACTAGAAGAAAATGGGCGTGGCTCTGGTAGATTTTAATATAGGAAAGAAATGTAGTAAAGTAATAAGGGATGGATACTAGGGGAGTCAATGTAAAGACGGAAATTGTAGAGTACTACTCGACCATTTAATTTCTGAAAGAAATAAATGTCTTAAATTGGGGAGGCGTGTGGTATAATAAAACGTCCTTACCCTTTCCTATTTATGGACTCCCTTAAAAATAAACAAACCCTTACAATTACTGTTTAAGTAACTTACTTAATGTAGGAGAAAATAAAACAGCGATAGACTGACCGTGGCACAGCTAAATTTATTTTGGCTTGTTTTCTCTCCCTTATCTGGCCAATCCTGGCGAGGGAAAAAAAAAAGACTGAAGCGGCCATTTCTAGTCAAGAGAACACACAAGAAAGTCGACCTTTCCCTTCGGGGAGAAGGTAGTTTGCCTTAAAAACATGATTCTATTCAAGCTATTGGTATGTTATCTACATTATTAAGATATATTTATGTATTACATAAACCAGTATGTTTAAGTAAGAATTAGTTACAATTCTCTTAAACCAGGCTGGATGATGTTTACTAAGGAAACACATGTGGGCGCCACGCTGTAATTTTTCCTATGTCTTACAATTTCAAATCTATATGTTAATATCTTGTATAGGCATTATGAACTTATATCTAGTAGTGCTATAATCTATGAATATTATGTGTACTGTAAAGTATCAACTCTCATGTCTGAAACACATTCTAGAGATTTTCTCAATGTAGGAGCAGACCCCTGATTCATGCTTCATAGTAAAGAACTAGTGTCTGTCAATTTCATATTCCTATGTTAAAACTTCTAGGCACTGTGAACAATATCTCACTATTTATGCTTAGAAATCTGCAAATAATCTATGTACTATAGAAAGGTGTTTTATCCATGCGGGGACATACAAATGATTACGCGTATTCCTGACTCTTAGTCAGGGGATAAAATGCTTCGCCACATCATAATCTGTAACTTGGAACTATAGTGTTAAATTTTAGTACTATCCTTTTGTTAACAGATTAGTAACCACTCCATATGAGGGTGAACATATAATCATTTCATAAAATAGTGTTAGGGACAGGCCATGTTTGAATATAAATTCATGAAGAATTAAAGTAAACGCGTGATGTAAATGCATGTTCGGATAGGATTCACTCCGCCTCTCCTCACCGTAGTAGAAACAGAAGCGAAGATTGATGTGAATAAATTGCTTGCAATATTCAGAAGACTGGACCATGCGGCATAAGTTATTCTTATAAATACCCTCCGAATAATAGCAGTCATTGGCAAAACATATCACAGCGATTACTATCCTCATGTGCTGTACGCAGTGGGGGAAAACAATGGATGTTTTAGTTCATGAAGATAATTCAAAAACCTAGGCTCCCTGCATCATCATTATGATTATTATGTATGATTATCATGTACTTAATATCAGAGAAATGTACATGTATGTTTTTTTTTTTGGTATGAGAATTTTCTTTGTTCTGATTGTTACTTTTTACTGTGGGAATATACATTTTAATGTTGCACCTTGGGATTAGAGGATGTTGATGTAAGAATCCATGTGCATGTCAGTACTTAAGAAACCAATGTTGAATAGTCTTGACCTAGTGATGATTATAGTGCCGAAAGGAAGACGCGGCATTAGGAACAACAGGGATTCTGTATAGGCTATTCTCTTCAAGTAATGAGAGAGACAATATCAACATGTTGGATGGACAGAATGACTTCACTCATCCAATAGTCCCAGTAACAACAGAACAAAATATAAGTGAGAAAATACCTTACTCACTATGAAGAGTCATAATGGCTCTACTCAGCAATGAGGGACAGTGGAACGTGGACACCCACTCCTTTCCCCTTCTCCCCTTGTTGTTTTGTATTTTTTGTTTGTAATTGTCTTGTGAAAGTTAACACATCACAGTAGGTTAATGCCCGTGTTGTATTCTTTGTCATCCCTTTTCTATAGAAGAGAAGCAGGTGGTGGTTGAATGTGGTGGGACTATATCACTAAATCTGGATCCTGGGTCAACAGCCAGAAAGTGAATGTCCTAACCATAGTCTGCATCTAGAAATACCCATGGACTGCTGCGCTCAATAGCTCCATAGCGAGCAACAGATAAATTAGAAGACAACTGACTGGGTGAGTGATTAAGTCCTATTTTAGTAGGAATATCCAGGATGGACTTCAAGATCTAATAATCTACAAAGATGAAGATCAACAGAGTAACTGACAACAGTGTATCGTCTGCTTTACGTCTGAGAAGTATCACCTATAAGCCTTATCACTCAGCAAAATCAGTGAAACTATGGGACAATCCTACAAGTTACTAAAACTAGCAACAGTGAAAGCCCTTCAACTGTTGGTTGGGTTACCAAGTTAATATCCAACAATGGATAAGTCTTCGAAAGAATGTCTCACAGCTGCAACAGTCAAACATGGAATTCAGCTATTCAACACTAAGTTCTGGCTCAACCAAATGGGGAGAAGACACTGAACCACATAAGCCAATACAACCAAGGTACAAACTTAATATCATCTGAAACATAACTACGAAACCAGATTACCTCAAGGTTCCAAACCCTGAACACCATCAGATAAAAGACCATATGAAAGCAGCTAAATGTCTCTACATCTGCAACAAGAGGAATCATCCAATTGTTTACAAACCTGTTACTGTGCTGGATTTATTCATCTGTGGATATATGTAGGTATAGATCAAGTGTGGCCCTAGTCACAGATACTACCATGAGATGCCTCTCAGTCAAATAAAGTTCTACACTGGACTAGATAACGACTAACTCTTTGCTGGTCCAATGTCAACCTAAATGCCAGGGGTTATAGACTCGCGACTTGGTGGGTGTAAAATCTTTGTTGAACTACTTGGGATTCTGATAGTAAAAGCAGAGCAGCTGAATGGACGTCTACTTGGCACCATGTATGGTGAGATGGTAAAGTACCTTCTGCAGAGCTTAAGTGGAAATTCCGGAAAGTTAGACCAACCTGAGGCCCCAAATTTCAATAAAAGACACCGAGCCTACTGCAACAGAGTACTCGAATATTCTAGCCCGCGGAGGGATTTGTGATTGTGTGTAATTTCTATTATAAAGTATGATTTGCACCAGCCAATTACCAGTGATTAAATAGTAAGAACATAACTGAGTGCATTAATTCGGTACCCAGATAATGGGAAAAGGATCTAATCGACAGCAAAGGTGAACCCTTAACCGCACAACAGAAGCAAATTGACTCTATTAATTAGTTTAATTAATAGTACAAAATGCAGTTTATATGTTGGTTTTTTTCTGAAGGTTAACAGGTCAGTAGTTTTTTTCCAATGGTATATAGATGGTATAGTATTTTGACACCAACTCATTATTTTTAACAATGAGAGAATGGTAAAAGGTGTCAGAAACATGTTATGTTGGGTTCTATTTAATATCTTTATTTGCCTTAATTATGAGGGTAAATGAAAGTAGACCCAATTTGTGGTGGTTGTGTTGTTTGTAATAACATTGTTGTTTTTTTTTCTGGGGTCACTGGGTACTATGTTGTAATACTGCACATCATTCCCATGCCTGTCTGAAAATGCATAGTGTTTATTACACATCTATATATGTAATTGCAGATCTTGAGTTAATACCTGAACTGTTTGTCCAAAAGTGTTGTGTACATCAAGTAAATGTGGTGTCCAACAAGTGGTTGTTTATATGTTGTGAGCAATCAATATCCTTCTAGCACCATAGAAAATGTAAAGGGTGATGAAGTGGGAAGGGAAACCTACACACAGATGCCATTGTTTCAAGGATTGAACTCTTTTCTCCTGGGATTTGTGGTAACTATCCCTGATCACCCTGCATTCTAACCAGTGACCAGAGAATCAATAATACCCCCTAGACATTTTAACGAATTATTCTTAGGAATTAAAATCCACATCCCACATGGTGTATGTCTTGTTCTTCTTCACCACTATGCCACATGCTTAACACTCTTGACCCCCTTAATAATATTGACAGCCTACAAGAAAATGGCATGGTTATTGTAATTTCTATCACACTTTTAAGGTTTAATTAGAAGCCCCCTAGTAAATGAAGGAAAATGACAAAATAAATTAAGGAAAATGACAAAAATAAATGACAATAAAATGTGTTCTACTGGTCTCAGAGTCCCAGAATATGAATCAGTTTTACACGTAGTTGTGTTGTCTTGTGTTTACCTGCCGATGAAGATTTGTCGCAACGCCCTTCATTTTACGTAATTGTATTTTGTACAGCTGCTCTATATTCTATGTTTGTATATTGCTTACATTTCCACAGCTTGACCGCAGTTTACCTAATTTTATTCAGATACTTGACGATAGTGATGACGATGTTGGTGACGATAAATTCGATAATGACTTTTGGTTCTCTAGCTTTGAACCCAAGCGTAGTTCATACACCTACTACTACTTTTTGTGCGCTGGACTGATGTTTGAGTGTGAATTAGCTTTGCTTATTACCAGTGTCTTTCCCCATCAAGCGAACCCACTCCGACTTCTGAGGTACTTGTAATTTATACCCCCAAGTCAAGGGCAAGAAGTCAACAATTTAGTTTAACTGACTTCACCTCGACACCACAAGGCACAAGAGGAACTTGATGATATGAGATGAGATGAGACCCTCTAGGGATTGAACCCGCTACCTCGGACACCGGAAGTTTTAGAGCAAGCACTCTTATCCATTCGTCTATGCTGACCTCTGGAGATCATGATGATAGTGGTTTTGTTGATGGCGATGATGTACACATGAATGCGTCCCTCCCACCCACCCCCCTCCCCCCACACCCCCACACCCCTCCCCCACACACACTTTCTAACTACCAACATCGACTCACTGAAAGAAGGGGTGTACTTTGACGCTCGGCCAGTTTGGAGTGTCAAACATGGGCAACAAATAGTTCATATCAAAGAAAGGAATCCCCAGATTGTTTTGGTCTGGCCAAGTTCATTGCGTGACGAACGCGCGTTATTCTAGAATGTATTCTCAACGGGCAGCCGGCATAGTGTAAACGAACAGCGGATTGGCTGTATCTGCTAACCCCAAGTCTACAGGGAGGCGGGAATGGCAGCAGAGAATGGAATCATAAACGAATTTAATGTTCAGAGCTGGTAACTTGACAAGTCGGGTCGTCTAACTTTCTATCATGCTTGTGTCTCGGTTTTCACGCTGTATATAATTTTAACATTAAATCACAGTGTTACTGTAAAAAAAAAAAAAAACATTAGTTAAACTGTTAGCGCACGAAGACTTAGTGTACACCGAAAATATAATGGAAAATGTCAGAGATGTTATAAACAGGGAGCTATATGTTCCCTAAATATCGGTGGTCATGACATACCAGGGATTCGGTGTGCTGATGATACAGTATTGATATCCACAACACAGAATGGCATAGAGAACCTGATAGCCTCAACCCAATTGAATAGTGAATATCACAACTTATATCCTAACATAGCAAAGACAAATATAATGCATACAGATAAAACTACTATCAATCAATCAATCATGTGCCATGCCGGAAAGCGTGGGCGGTCATGACTCGCCATTTCACTCGATCACCAGTGTCGTGGATCAGCTCAGTGTTCCTGTCTCGTCCATGCCATGTGGCCAAGCCATCCAGGTATTTTCCTCTCGGTCTTCCTCTTGGTCTGTTCCCTTCGATCTTGCCAGTTGTCACTAAGTTCTCCAATCCATTTCTTCTCATAACATGTCCAAAAAATTTTGACTGTCTACGTCTAATTTCTCTAATCAGTTTACGATGTTCATTTGTCTCCTGTAGTACTTGGTCATTGGTTTTTCTGTCTGTCCATGGTATTCTTTGCATTTTCCTCAGAAACCACATTTCTGCAGCCATCAGATGCTTTTCAGCTTGACTGCTCATTGTCCAAGTTTCACATCCATACAAAAGAACAGGCTCTATGTATCCCCTCAACACTCTTTTTCTCGTTTCAATTGACATCTTTTTATTGGTTAGAATGTTTTTCATCTTGCTAAAGGCTACTTTCGCCATGGCGATTCTTGTTCTAATCTCTTCAAGGCATCTCCCATCAGATGTTATGACTGTTCCAAGATAATTGTACCGATTCACTTGTTGAAGAATATTTCCATTTACGTGTATATTACATTGTGGCACTTCTTCCTTCCTAGTGACGACCATAACCTGAGTCTTTTTACAATTTAATTCTAACCCCAGTTGCTCACTGTGTACAACAACCGCATCTACTAATTGTTGCAGGTCCTGCAATTAATACTGTATCATCTACATATCTAATGTTATTGATGTTTCGTCCTCCAATGCTGATTCCATTTATATCCTCTACATTTCTGAAAATATTTTCACTGTATAGGGAAAAAAGATCTGGAGACATCACACATCCCTGCCTAACACCTCTCTTAATTGGCTGATACTGTCCCACTTCATTATCAATCCTTATTGCAGCTTGTTGTTTCCAATATATGTGTTTTATAAGTCTAATGTCTTTCCCATCAATTTGTAGATCTGCAAGCATATCCACCATGTTGACATGTCTAACTCTATCAAAAGCCTTTGTATAGTCAATAAAGCAAAGATTTATATCCTTGTTTACTTCTATAGCACGTTCAATAACTGTTCGCAGCATATACACAACATTTACTGTACCCTTTCCTTCTACAAACCCGCATTGTTCTTCCCCTATTTCAGGTTGTATCTTCTTCCTCACTCTTTGCATGATAATTCTTAGCAAAATCTTTGTGATGTGACTCATTAGACTAATTGTTCTATGTTGATCACATTCCAAGGTTCCTGATTTCTTTGGGATTGCAATAAATACAAAGTTACATAATTCAGGAGGTATATCTCCAGTATCATATAATGTGTTCATCAGTCTGGTGACTTGCTCTAGTCCAAATTCTTCTAAAGCTTTAATAATTTCTGTTGTGATGTTATCTGCACCGGGAGCCTTGCCAGCTTTCATATGCCCCGACTATTTCCCGACTATTACCCCCAAAATCCACGTTTTTACACATGTCTTGTCCCAAGCGCTTCTGAATAATAATTATGCGAATGAATGAATCTACGATTGTATCACGGCCTAGGAAACAGGAAGAGTTGTTTCCCTTGTTCTTCCTGTTTTGAAATCCATTCAACGGTTCAGAAATAATATCAATTTTTCGTGAATTCTCAATATTGTATCATCTATTCGCAAAAAAATGGAATCCAGCCACGATTTTCTTGAAGATTGTGCAGGTATGTCTGTCGATTATGACAGTGTTATTGTGGATATCACTGAACCGTTTGATTTGTTTAGAGATAGTGATGCAGAAAGTGACATTGATTACAGAGGCAGGCTGGAATTTTGACGAAGAGGACCCAGATTTCTGTAGTGTCAGTGAAACTGTAGACAAAGACATGTATGTTTGGAGTCCTGAGACAACCCCTGTAGTCGTTGAAGGTTTTTTTGCATGATCTTCGAGAGAGTTCAGAACCGTTTGACTACTTCAGTCTCATTGTAAATGAGGACTTTTATCAGTCTGCTATGGAACAAACTAATTTGTATGCCACTCAACGACAAGAAAAGGCAGGTAAAGTGGATGTTTACTGGTCACCTGTGAGCACTCAGGAAATAAAAATTTATATTCGTCTTGCTATACTCATGGGCTATGTTCAATTGCCTGAAACTGCCATGTATTGGAGCACAGATGAAGATCTCTATCATCCTGGAGTATCACAGTGCATGGGAAAAACTAGATATGCAAAAATCTCCCAATATTTTCATCTCAATGACACCAGTAAGCAGAAGCCCATAGGCCACAAAGATTACGATCCACTGTACAAGGTAAGACCGTTCCTTGATATGGTGAGGAAAAACATATCCTCGTGTTTTTCTGCTGGCAGAGATATCAGCATTGATGAAGCCATGATTGCCTACAATGGTAGACTAAAGTTCAATGGCTCGGAACGCTGAAGAAGAAGAAGATGACATCACGTAAGGCACCCGGTGGCAGATAAAATGTTCAGATACCCACAACAGTGGCCGCCTACAACAGATCAATGGGTGGAGTGGACAGGTTTGACCAGCTGTCCTCATATTACCCTGTTGGTAGGAAATCTGTGAAGTGGTGGAGATATATGTTTGCCTTTCTCCTGCAAACCTCTATTGTCAACAGCTGGATAATTTGTTCAAACTCCCATCGCCCACACACAAGGGTTGGTGATGTTGGCCATCTCGCTTTTAGGCGTAGCCTGGTTTCTACTCTTGAAGGGTAACATTTCGAGGAAACGGAAAGCTTCTTCTTGCCCCACAACTGTAGGTCTGGGTACCAGCAATCTTTTGGACCACAGACTAATTCGTATGGATGGCAAAAGGAAAACTTGCTACTGGTGTGCCAAGATGAACACCAAGTCTGGTAAGAAGAGCAGAGCCAGTGAGGTTGTTTTTGGATGCAGTCTCTGTCAGATATGGCTGTGCAAGGGGGAATGCTTCACAAAATACCATGAATCACTTGTATCAAAGCACGTGGATATATAGTGCAGGATATTTGCTGCTATCAGGGCACTTATATACATAGTGCGGGACACTTTCAACATCATTTCGTGAGTAAAAAATTTTTCTTCACATTTTTTCCCAGTTAAAATGTTTTTTTAAACCTTTCTTTTTGTTTTATTGTTTTTAATGTTGCTTTATGTTAAACTGTGTCCATTTTTCTAGTTTATTAGTCATCTAGGACATTTATATGTCAAACCAATTCGTGTATAATGACTTTACAAAATATCAAGTCATTAATTTTGCGGAGTTATTTCCCTTTTGTTAGTTATTAAAGGGTTAAGAACATTTCGAGCCTCCATCTCCAAAATTGGCTAACCTTCATTATTAAATCTAATATCATACTGTTCGTCTCTGTTATCATCATAAAGGTGTTTCACATAATCTGTCCATACATGTAGAATCTGGTCTTTTTCTATTATGATTATGCCATCTTCAGTTTTTAGACACCCTGTTGATGTACTTGTTCTTTTATTAGTAAGTTCCTGAATTCTTTTGTGCACTAATTTGGTATTTTGACTGTTGTGTTGGTTTTCAATTTCTAAGCACTTTTCCTCAAGCCATGCTTCTTTTGCCTCCTTACATAATATTCTGACTTGTCTGTGAATTTCTTCATATTTGACAGAATTATTTTTGTTGAGTCTTCTTGTTTCCATGAGGTGTAAAAGTTCTTCAGTCATCCATTTCTTACGACCCACCTTCTTTAATTTTGGAATAGTTGTTTCTGCAGCCACATTGGTTGAATTATTCAACGTTTCCCATTGATCATCCACATCCTGGAATAGGATCTCTAGATCAGACAAAATTTCAAATCTGTTCTGTACTTCTATGTTGAATTTGTTTTGTATTTCCTTGTCATTACTCAATGTACACAAATCATATTTAGTGTTTCCTGTTATATACTTGACTTTTTTCAACTTTATCCTCAATGTTCCTGTGAGTAATCTGTGGTCACTATAACAATCAGCACTGGGAACTGTTTTTGCTAGTGTTAATGCGTTTCTAAATCTTCTGCTAATCAGAATGTAGTCAATCTGGTTTATAATCCTGCTATCAGGACGCCTCCATGTCCATAATCTTCTAGGGTGTTGCTTGAACCAGGTGTTTCCTACAATCATTTCCTGTTCTTTTGCCCACTCTACGAGTCTGTATCCTCTTTCATTTCTCTCTCCTAAACCATAGTTTCCTACTGTGTATCTATCCCCTTGATTTCCTACTTTTGCATTGAAGTCTCCTATTATGATGTTTATTTCTGAATTTTTACATTTCTTTAAGGCAGACTCTATGTCATTATAAAATTCTTCTACACTATCTTCACTGGATTCTCCTGTTGGGGCATATACTTGAATAATATTTATGCTAAAAGGTCTGCCACTTAATTTAACTAGTAGAACTCTGTCCGACACGGCCCAATATCCTTGAACAGATTTTGCTGTTTTCCGGTCCAAAATAATTGCCACTCCTCTATGCCGATCTTCACCTCCAGAATAAATAATCTTGAAATCTTCCTCTATCTTGACGCCTGCTCCTGTCCATCTCGTTTCGCACATACCTAAAATATTAATTTTTTCCCTTTCAATTTCTTGTTTTATGTTCTCTAATGTTCCGTCGTTGTTTAACGTCCTAACGTTCCAAGTTGCTAATTTTAACGTCTCTGTCCTTGTCTTGCGATGATCAGTCTTTAAGCGAATCATGATATACTAGGCACTTTTAAAGAGGTAGTTTGCCGTTGCTTTCCTCTATGGCAGTGACCTTACTGGTCGGAGACCGCAGCCATTGACTCAAGAAGAGTTCCTCTGCCTGCCGTCGTGAAGCTCGAGGCCATGACCCACAATATCTGTCGGCTGCCCTCAAAATTTCATCCACACCTGCCTTCCGTGGCTTCTTTTGAAAACTTCCAATAAAAGGAACACAAAATAACATCACATAATCCACAGGAAAACACCATTCACAGGGAATCCATAGGAAATCACACGAAATCCAAAGGATAACACTAAATAGCGTCCCTCCGAAAAGTAACGCTTCATTATGTCGCCATTGTACCGGAAGTACAGACCTCATATTGGAGGTCTACTATGGAGAAAGAAATATATGTTAATGAGGACAAATTGGAGGTGGTGGACAATTTTGAATATCTTGGGTCATTGAATACCAACAATGGTGACACAATGAAGGAAGTTAAAAGACGAATATCTATTGCTCTTCAAAGACTAAAACAACTCAATAAATTGTGGAGAGGGGCAGATAGAACTACAGAAATCAGATTGTTAGACTTACCATTGCAATATACGCCTGTGAAACCTGGGCACTTATTAAACAAGCTGAACAGCGCATTAATGCCTTTGAATATAAATGTTATAGACGAGTTCTAAGAATATCTTGGGTAAAGAAAAGAACAAATGCATCAATACTTCAAGAGCAGAATATTGAGGAAGGTTGGCTATTAAAGACGACGATAAAACAAACAAAATTGAAATATTTTGGTCACTTGAAACATCACGAAAGTTTGGAGAGAACAATAATGGAGGGGTATATGCCTGGGAAGAGAAGAAGCGGAGGGCCAAAGAGAAGATGGGTACAGGATGTGGCGGGTGATCTCCAGATGGGTGTATCGGACGCGGGCCATCGAGAGGGTTTCCGGAAGGCTGTTATGAGAGCGAGGTTCTGCAAAATACATGCTAAAGAATGAATGAATGAATGAGACAATTGTGAAAATTAGCACAGTGCATAACAATGTATCCCCTTAGTAAATTAAAATACAGATGCCATGAACAAAATGTTGCCTGGCAATAAATGGTGCAATCTATTAATTGTGACTTCCTGGTTTAAAGTTGACAGTCAATTTTGCTATTTAAAAAACACTGATAAAACAGCTGTATAATATTCTGTAACAGTCTGCGCGCTCATAATCCACTTTTGTGTAATGTAAAAGGCAGTAAATAGTAGTAGTATTAGTAATATATAAATTATTGTTTTATTTGACTTATAACCGGAAGTCCACCAAATGACAACACACAGATTACCGGGAAAATGCTTGATGATGATCTGCCCCTGCCGGTCAAGATTGTGTAAGTTGTTACTAGGTTTATCCAGTACACTACTTATCGACTGGGTAGGTAGCTTTTTTCTTCTCACATTAGAGGATTTGTTGTCTTCTCATTGCCATTCTCCATTCTTTATTAACTTGTGTGGGTTACCGATTCGGCGTGAACCCAATCGGCGAACTAAAGTGTGCCTACCCAGCATGTAAAGACAGAATTCGGCAGGCTGTGCGGAAGAAATCATTGATGATTCAACGGGCAAGACGACGTTTACCTGCAAAGCGTTGTGGAACGTACTGAGCACGGCAAGGCACGTAGAGTGTCCTGGTAATTCAGTACACCTGTATTCATATCCAGTCGTCTTGACTTGTCTTGCCACTGAACTCAGATGGACTCAGGACTCAGGAGAGAGAGAGAGAGAGAGAGAGAGAGAGAGAGAGAGAGAGAGAGAGAGAGAGAGAGAGAGAGAGAGAGAGAGAGAGAGAGAGAGAGAGTGAGGTCGACGAATTGCGCAACTCTTCCTCATTTTAATCCAACTCACCGCGCAAGTTATTCTTCATCATTCCTCATCCTAATTCCACTTTTGGTTGGAATCAACGTAGTGTGGTTAGCTTGCAGGAAGCCGCTTTAATTTGTGCACTTCTCAGTTCCAGAAACGTACCAGCTTTCAGAGCTCATACTATAGATAGTACATCAGTTTCTTTCTTTCCCCGCTCGCTTTGAACTCAATCGTAGTCCATCCCATGCACGTGCTACTACTTCCAGTAATTGCCACTAGACTGATTTATGCTTGTGGGTTAGCTTCTCTTGTTACCAGTGTCCCTCGTCATCAGGTGAACCTACTCCGACTTCTGAGGTACTTGAAAATGTCGTTCCAAGGTCAAGGATGAGAATTAAGATTCAACGCTGGTAATTATTCCGCCACGTTGACCTCTTTTGCTTCAGTAAAGACGCCTTGCCAGGTGGCAGTTAGAGTTTGTGTTTATACAAGTACATCAGATGTGCAGTTTGTTCTATAGTTGGAACTTCAGCTCTATTGTTGGAACTTTAGCTCTATAGTTGGAACTTCACTTGTATAGTTGGAACAGAATCTCAAAACAATGTATTTCCTTAGCGCATTTACACACACACACACACACACACACACACACACACACACACACACGTGAGCGCGCGCGCGCGCCATAAACAACATATTGTAGGTTGGCATATTGCGTGGCATATTTTGCTGTATCTCGTCAGGTGCATACTGCAGACTTATACATCAAATGGTGTAGACAAACACATCATACGTTGGCTGGAATACAAAGTACATTGTCGTTGATATTGTTTCAAGATCGAGAACATCAGCCCCACGGGGGTCTAACACTTAAGATAAAGTCCTTTTGTTTGCATAGAAACGTCTGGAATTGTCAAATAGATAATGTTTCGATATATCTGAGCAATCGATTATTGTTCGTCGTATACAGTATACGAAATGGATCTTGTCTATTAACTCTTCTTGATAATAAGCCAATGTTTCGTGACGGCCGAATTCGACGTTTTATGACCTGTCGACTGCACAGGAATTCCTGAAGATTGATAATCTCTCGTTTCCACTCACACTGGTATACGTTCGGCTACTCGGTTTGCTATTTTTCTTTGCGTTCTACCTATGTAAATTGTTTGGCACTCACACTGGAATTGATGAATGCGGTGTGATTTGGTGTACGGAGACAATGGTTCTTTCACAGATGGAGTAGGTATCGGGTGGTTTTATATCTGATCATTTGTTCAGCAGCAAAGAATGTTCGGTTTACTGCTGTTTTAAGTCGCTGGTGTATTCCAGTAGTTTCCAAGCTTTTCAAGCAAGGGGTCATTTCTACCATTTTCGGTAGTTGAGCGGGCCACAACGTTATAAAATTATAAAAGTCGGGCAATATTATTCTTACCTTTCTTAACTTAAATTTTAAATAAGTTTCGAAAATCGCTATTAATGTAATTAATTTACAATTGTAACTGTTCTTCATAACCAGTTACTTAAGTTCAGATGTCAGTTTATTAATGTCTGGGCACATATCATAAGCGCAGCTAGGTTACTGTCGGTGAGTCTGGAACGTTGTTTGTTTTTTATAACGGTCATTGCGGAAAATGACTGTTCGAGACCTCGCGTGCCACTTTTTGACAGCCGGCGGGCCACAAGTGGCCCGCGGGCCGTGGCTTGGGAACCTGTGATGTATTCGTTTCATTGCGTCCTCAAAGGTTATCTGTACATAATTTGTCAGTGAGAATAGACCTCGTTATCAAGAAATGAGATATAGATGTCTGCACCCCATTGTTAACACCAGCTGCTGCTGAAGCGTCTGTATATGCATGCCTCTATTATCGCTCAGGATAGCTTTCTTGGAGCATGCTCAATGCCGCAATACGCTTCTGCACTTCAATATACTCATATTAATTTGGGCGGCCATTACTTAATGGGCTGATTTTTAGTGTATAACTAATCTGTTCCCAACGTAATAGATATAGAGGATACATCAAAAATGCTCTCTTCGTGGGAATGTCTGCTTGTTGCTGCCTTTTAAGTCTTTTTCTGATGAACAAATCTGCTTCTTTTAAGTCCCCCATCTGTCACGTTTCGAGGTGGGTTTTTCTTTAAATCTAATCATCGGTTCGGCAGGAAGGAAAGTTCGGTTTACAGCTGTTTACAGTCGATCTAGTCTTGTCTTTATTTGATGCATGGTGTACTATTGTAGGTTTCCTCTTGCGTCACTTTTTGTGTCTCGCCCACAGGACAGTAACTGTAGTTCAATAGCTCTGGGCATCGACAGAGTCAGTGAGCTTTTTCTGGCTCCCGCAGTGAGAACAAGAGCTTGATTATGCAGCTTATCCAGAGACTGCAGCTGCGCATTACAGGCAGCTGCCCGGCGGCTGAGCTGAACTCACAGTGTGGTCTTGTTACCCAGTTTTAAATCTTCTTTAGAATTCGTTTATTTGCTTCCCATCTGGTGTCTGCACATTTTCTGATTATGTCTAGTTTTCTTCGGGTGTTCACTGCGACTAGTTCATTATGTTGTTTCCATGTGAGTTTCCTGTTAAATGTTATACAAGATAGGTGGGGTAGCGTTCTTCCTCGATCAGCATAGTTCCCAGGTATACGTTAGCCGCTTTATCCATGTTTCGAAGTGGTGCGATTCTAGGTCAATCGTTATTGTTTTATCACCAATCGTTACTATTTGGTCACAAAGTTATTGTTTGGTCACCAATCGTTTTTGTTTCATGACCAATGGTTATTATTTGGTCATCTGTCACTGTCATTTACTGCCAATATAGTACCTTGCAGTTTATGGCGGGGGGGGGGGGGGGGTGTCTTGAGCCTGAGGAATTAAGGCCGCCTGGCTAGTGCAGTCGCCGCTGTGCAGGTTATGATTTTCTTTTTGCCACCGACAAAAACAAATATCCCACACCTTACCGAGGATTCTAACCCGGGTCTCCTGAAGCAGAATTCGGAGTTCTAGCCACTCGGCCATATTTCGTCAGCAATCGTTGTTATTTGGTCACCAATCATTACTGTTTGGTCAGAAATCGATTTTGTCTGGTCAACAATCCATATTGTTTGATAAAAAATCGTTACTGTTTGGTCACCAATAATTATTGTTTGGTGACCTATCGTTATTGTTTGATCACCAATAATTATTGTTTGGTCGTTAATCGTTTTTGTGTGTTCACCAATCGTTATTGCTTAGTCATCAATCGTTTTTATTTTTTGTTTGGTCATCAATTGATACTGTTTGATCACCAATCGTTATTGTTTGGTCACCAATCGTTTTTATTTGGTCACCAATCGTTTTTGTTTGGTCACCAATAATTATTGTTTGGTCACCAATAATTATTGTTTGGTCACCAATAGCTATTGTTGGGTCAGCAATCGTTATTGATTGATCACCAATAAGTATTGTTTGGTCACGAATAGCTATTGTTTGATCACCAATAGCTATTGTTTGGTCACCAATAATTATTGTTTGGTGACCAATCGTTATTGTTTGGTCACCAATCGTTATTGTTTGATCACCAATCATTTTTGTTTGGTCACCAATCGATATTATTTACTCGTCAATCGTTATTGCTTGGTCACAAATCGTTATTGATTGATCACCAATCGTTTTTGTTTGGTCACCAATCGTTTTTGTTTGGTCACTAATCGTTATCGCTTGATAATTTTGTGAGAATAATGGATCTGAAAAAAAAAAAGATTGTGACAGCCAGGAAAATCAAGGGTGTTAGAAACAGAAGTCTGAATAAGGAGACTGGTTGATGAGTTTGCAAAGTCAAGATGAAGATGACAAGCGGTCGAACTTTTCATGAACATAAATTGCAGTTGTTTGTGGATGAAGATTATCACCTACGCAGTATTGCACAGCACACGATAATGATGATAATTATTAACTTATTCGTTCACTCACTTTTACAGCTATCTGTGGAGGAATATGATAACGTACGCTGCTCGGCATGGCATTTGATAATGATGTTGAACTTTCTAGTTCACGCATTTTCCCTCTCAATCTCACCTTCTTTCATCCATTCTCACTCTATCACACTCACGAACTTTCTTTCCCACTCACTCACTCTCTCGTTAATTCACATTCGCTCTCTGTCCCACACTTACTGTGTCACTCAATCTCTCGCGCCACTCGCCTATTGTCTCAGGCTTCGGCGGCGTGAGTAGAAAGATGAGAACGAGCGAGAAAACGGAGGGACTGGCTCGTCAGTCCGCACGTGCAAGCGCGTTGAGTGGGTACAGAGCGGAGACAATTGGTGGTTAGTAGTTTGTGAGAGGAAGCTGGAGCGGATGTTCGATGCTGAAGGTCGGTCTTGCTTGTTTATTGTTTGATGTTGTGTTCTAGCCTTAGTTAAAAATTCCACATTAAAGCAACTGCATATTTGTTAACTGGCTCCTCACTTTTTTTTCCTTTTCATTTCTTATCCCTTCTTATGTTGTTCATTTGTTATCCATTTTTATGTTGTTCATTTTCTATCCCTTTTTATGCTGTTAATTTCTTTTCCTTTTTTTTTCTGTTCCTTATTTATTGTCAGTTTTGTTTTTTCTTTTGTTCGTTTCTTATCCGTTATTCTGTTGTCCATTTACTTTCAGTTTTTATGTTGTTGATTTCGTCTCCGTTTTTTGTCTGATGTTAATTTCTTATCTGTGTTTCTATTCAAACTCCTCCAAGGCAGGTTGTCTTCTTTTCTGTTGTTTTCTATTCTGACTTATCCGTTCCTACGCTGTACTGTTCTATTATGAAAACTTCCTTACTTCTCTTCTGATCTCTCCTGTTATTTCCTCTACTCAGATATTTTATGTTGTCTTCTCGTCGGTTATATTTTCCTTTCTATTCTACCTCATTTACTCTGGGTCCCTTACGTTCTATGTGTCATATATTCTCTTCTCTACTTTTGTATGTTTTTTTTCGTCTCTAGTACCCCGTACGATCTCTGTATCATATATTCTGCTCTCTACATTTGTATATGGTTTCTTCTCTTATAGCACATTTTCAGTGATGCTTTCTGCATTGCCATGTTGATTTAGAATATGATGTTTTCAGTTCTTAGCTTGTGTGTTTCTGTTCTGTTCATTTCTGTTCATTTCGTCTGTTCTGGTTAAATATATGTATATCTGTCTGTCACAAGTGCACTACCGGCGCTGGTATATGTCTAGCTACCCACCTACCTACCAATCTATCCTTCCATCCGTCAGTCCGTCCATCCATCCGTCTATCTGTCTGCTGTCAGTCAGTCTGTCTGTCTGTCTGTCTGTCTATCTATATAAAGTTGTGTTCTTTTGTCAGACTGTTCATCCATGCCTGATTCCACCCAGACATCCTGATCCGATGGGGTTACTCTTTAATCAAATGCAGCTGACGAGACCTGGCTAATGCTGTAACTAGCCATGAGTATTGACAACTATATGGCGCGCTCTCTAGCAAATCACTCAACTCTAGCATACTCTTGAACTCTGCACACGAGGTGTTCAAGACGTGGGCGTTGCTACCCTATCTATATGCTTATTGTTCTTTTGTTGTCAAAGAATTGCTTCATAAGAGATGTTGAATGAAAGAATGTATGAGAGGAAATAGAGAAGAAGGGCAAAATGTCAGACGGGCCTGCGTGCCCAATTCTTAACCCTTGGAAAATAAAGATTTACTTACTTACTTACTTACTTATTTACTTACTTACTACTAGCACCTTGCCATCTTGACAGACAATAGTTTGTTACACTGCGCTGCAAAAAGACATAATAACTACAACCAGACCATAGATAGAGTTATACCTCTCCATAGCACAAAACCTGTGCTGAAGTATAGAGACCATGTGTTACCCATGCAGCATGATACCTCTCTCGGACTGCCTAGTTTACTCCATAGGGAATGTAACACCAACACATCTGGAACAAGACAACCCGCAGAAGCTGCACGATCATTAAAATGTAATACTTTGACTGTCTGCCTGTCAGGGCTTCGATCCTCGACCAGTTACCGACCAAGACTTAGGGCCTGGTCTGTTCTGCCATAACATTTAGTCTTTAGATTGCATTTCCTCACGCCAGGATAAGGCTTGTACTTTCATATGTGTGTTCCTCCGCCGGAAGCCGCTGGCACAATGTGGGATGTGGAGTTTGGTGAGCTCCGCGCAACATTCTGCGCTAACAGAAAGCAGGTAGTACCGCCTACTGTCATACGGTAGCTTAGTCATATCTGATTAAGACCTGACACCACGCTGGCCGACTATGGTACGGTGCTGGTCTACCCTAATCTCGGGAAATAGCCATGACTCTCTTGGAATATTGCGCAGTTAGACCTCGGCAGACCTTATTGCTATGGAAGAGATTGTAGATGCTCCAAGCTTTACCCAGATAAGTGTGTGCTCCAGGGCACCTCGCGGGGAACTGACAGCAAGTTTTGGTCGGTGGGAAATCTATCCTTGGCCCAAGGCCGTCTCGTCATCCTCCAGGTGGGCTTTTTTTTTGCTCACGCTCGCTTTGAACTCAAACGTAGTCGATACACCATTTATAGTAGTGATGGACTGATTTTTGCGTGTGCTTGAGCTTTCCCTATTAACAGTGTCCCTCGCCATCAGGCGAACCCACTCCGATTTCAGAGGTACTTATAACTAACGTCACAAAGTCAATGACGACAGGTTGTGGGATGTGGATTTTAATTCCTGAGAATAATTCGTTAAAATGTCTAGGGGGTATTATTGATTCTCTGTCACTGGTAAGAATGCAGGGTGATCAGGGATATTTACCACAAATCCCAGGAGGAAAGAGTTCCATCCTTGAAACAATGGCATCTGTGTGTAGGTTTCCCTTCCCACTTCATCACCCTTAAATTAACTATAGATGCTAGAAGGATATTGATTGCTCACAACATATAAACAACCACTTGTTGGACACCACATTTACTTGATGTACACAACACTTTTGGACACACAGTTCAGGTATTAACTCAAGATCTGCAGTTACATATATATATAGGTGTAATAAACACTATGCATTTTCAGACAGGCATGGGAATGATATGCAGTATTACAACATAGTACCCAGTGACCCCAGAAAAAAACAAGGTTATTACAAACAACACAACAACCACAAATTGGTTCTGCTAACTTGACTCATTGTACCTAGATAAAATCACATTGGTCTAGGTGCAGAAACCCAACATACATACATTTATTTCTGACACCATGTACAATTCTCATATTTAAAAATAATGAGTGGGTGTCAAAATATTATACATATATGTCATAACATAACCCTTTAGGTGTACACCATTACCATGTAAAACAATCTTTACCCTTTTCCTGTCATTGAAGAAAACCACACTCATGAAAACAGTTGATACTAATAATTAAATTAATTAATTATAGTGTTCATTTAGGCGTTGCGGATGGGCATTCTTCTCCAGTGCAAAGCAGTTAATGTCCATAATTATCCGTGCAGAATTATACTCACAGTCATTTTCTACTCACAGTATGTCCACCGAAGTTGGCTGGCGAATGTTTCTAATTCATAATCCAAGAATAGAATTATACATAAGCACATATTCTCTCCATGAGACTGAATTTAAGAATACTCGGTTGCCATTTGGGTTGTGTTCCAATTGAAATTGATGCCTAGGTCTGTCATACTTTCAGGAGATGCAACTTAAGCTCTGCAGAAGGTTCTTCCCTATATCATCTTATCGATGAAAAGATGACGACTGTCCAACAGCTCGGTTTATGTTAACCGTTTCCCAATTTAGTTCAAAAGGCTTTGTCACACACCCGGTTCATGTTGATAGGCCATCCCACACTGATGATGGGCAGTTAGGCTGACATGGGACCAGCATAGAGTTCTCATTCATTCCATTTCTGTGTAGAACATACAGTGGTGAATCATTCATTTGGTTTCATCTGAAGATTCTGCTGCAGGCATGTAACTGAAGAATATTACTCCACCACATATCCAGGTTTGCAAGCCATCAGGTGATTCCTTTGGTTGCAGGCGTAAAGGCATTTACTCATCTAGCTGCTTTCATATGGTTCTTTTGATGGTGTTCAGGTTTTGGACCTTGAGGTAATCTGGTGTAGTTATGGTTCAGATGTTCTGAAGTTGGTACATTTGTTTGTATTGGCTATAATGTTGTTTCAGTGTCTCTTCCCATTTGTTTGAGTTGGTGTTCATAGCTAGAACTTGGTGTTGCATGGCTGGAACCTTATGTTTGACTTTTGCAGCTGTGAGGTGTTCTTTCGAAGACTTATCCATTGTGGATATTAACTTGGTAATCCAACCAACAGTTGAAGGTTACTCACTGTTGTTAGTTTTAGTAACTTGAAGAAGGATTGTCCCAGTTTCACTGACTTGGTTGAATGATGAGGCCATTGGTGATACTTCTCAGAAGTAACGCAAACGATACACTGTTGTCAGTACTCTGATGATCTTCATCTTTGTAGATTATTAGATCTTGAAGTCCATCCTGGATATTCCTACTAAAATAGGACTTAATCACTCACCCAGTCAGTTGTCTTCTAATTTATCTGTTGCTCGCTATGGAGCTATTGAGTGCCGCAGTAAACATTGAGGTATTGCTAGATCCAGACTATGGTTTGGACATTCACTTTATGGCTGTTGACCCAGGATCCAGTGTTAGTGATATAGTCCCACCAAATTCAACCACCACCTGCTTCTCTTCTATAGAAAAGGGATGACAAAGAATACAACACTAGCATTAACCTACTGTGTTATGATAAAAGGTTTACAACACAATTACAAACACAAATACAAAACAACAAGGGGAGAAGGGGAAAGGAGTGGGTGTCCATGTTCCACTGTCCCTCATTGCTGAGTTGAGCCATTCTGACTCTTCATAGTGAGTAAGATATTTTCTCACTTATATTTTGTTCTGTTGTTACTGGGACTATTAGATGGGTGAAGTCATTCTGTCCATCCAACATGTTGATATTGTCTCTCTCATTACTTGAAGAGAATAGCCTATACAGAATCCCTGTGGTTTCTAATGCCGTGTCTTCCTTTCGGCACTATAATCATCATTAGGTCAAGACTATTCAACCTTGGCTTCTTAAAGTACTGACAAACACATGGATTCTTACATCAACATCCTCTAATCCCAAGGTGCAACATTAAAATGTATCTTCCCACAGTAAAAAGTAACAATCAGAACAGAGAAATTTCTCATACCAAAAAAAAACATACATGTACATTTCTCTGATATTAAGTACATGATAATCATACATAATAATCATAATGATGATGCAGGGAGCCTAGGTTTTTGAATTATCTTCATGAACTAAAACATCCATTGTTTTCCCCCACTGCGTACAGCACATGAGGATAGTAATCGCTGTGATATGTTTTGCCAATGACTGCTATTATTCGGAGGGTATTTATAAGAATAACTTATGCCGCATGGTCCAGTCTTCTGAATATTGCAAGCAATTTATTCACATCAATCTTCGCTTCTGTTTCTACTACGGTGAGGCGATGCGGAGTGAATCCTATCCGAACATGCACTTACATCACGCGTTTAATTGTTCATGAATTTATATTCACCCATGGCCTGTCCCTAACACTATTTTATGAAATGATTATATGTTCACCCTCATATGGAGTGGTTACTAATCTGTTAACAAAAGAATGGTACTAAAATTTAGCACTATATTTCCAAGTTACAGATTATAATGTGGCAAAATATTTTATCCCCTGACTAAGTAAGAGTCAGGAATATGCGTAATCATTTGTATGTCCCCGCATGGATAAAACAAGTTCAGAGACATCCTTACCAGTGCATTTACACTACATAGGATATTTGAAGGTGGCAGACACCAGTTCTCTACTTGTGCAGTATGAAATCAAGAGTCTGCTCCTACATTGAGAAAATGTTTCTTTAAAGTCCAATCTCTACAGTACATAAATTGTTTGCAGATTTCTAAGCATTGATAGGGATATATAGTTCCATTGCATAGAAGTTATTTTTCATAGGACTATGAAATTGGCAGAAACGAGTTTTCTTCTCTGAAGTATGAATCAGGAGTCTTTCCTAAATTGAAAAGAGTTTCTGACATGAGAGTTGATACTCTATGTACTACAGTACACATACTATTCATAGGTTATAAACACTATTAAAGTTAGATATAAGTTCATAATGCCTATAAAAGATATTAATATAGGGATTTGAAGACATAGGAAAAATTACAGCGTGGCGCCCACCTGTGTTTCCTTAGTAAACATCATCCAGCCTGGTTTAAGAGAATTGTAACTAATTCTTAATTAAACATACTGGTCAATGTAATACATAAATATATCTTAATAATGTAGATAACATACCAATAGCTTGAAGAGAATCATGGTTTTAAAACAAACTACCTTCTCCCCGAAGGGAAAGGTCGACTTTCTTGTCAGTTCTCTTGACTAGAAATGGCCGTTTCAGTCTTTGTTTTCCCCCTCGCCAGGATTGGCCAGATAAGGGAGAGAAAACAAGCCAAACTAAATTTAGCTGTGCCACGGTCAGTCTATCGCTGTTTTATTTTCTCCTACATTAAGTAAGTTACTTAAACAGTAATTGTAAGGGTTTGTTTATTTTTAAGGGAGTCCATAAATAGGAAAGGGTAGGGACGTTTTTATTATACCACACGCCTCCCCAATTTAAGCCATTTATTTCTTTCAGAAAATAAATGGTCATATAGTACTCTACAATTTCCGTCTTTACATTGACTCACCTAGTATCCATTCCTTATTAATTTCTTGCATTACTTCCCTATGTTATATAATCAGAGCCACGTCTATTTTCTTTTAGTCACGACAACTGGCATAACCTTAAAGGATTATTTCTCTTTTAGTGAAAGAGTGTAGCACCCTCTCCACTGTTGTCAGCTATTGTTTGAAATATGAGTGGTTATCTGATAATTTGTTACTTTCCAGTACTGGTTTGTCTGCATCAAACCGACTTTTTGAAGCAATTGAGATATCATCAATAAGCTTGATTTCTCTCTCATTAGATTATCAATCTTGAGATTCTGTTAAAACCGACGGTTAATTCTGCGTCCACTGATAGCATATTAAACTCGCCCGTCTCCCTGTAAGTTAGACGTTTGTTTTAACTATAGATCTGATATTTAAAGGAAGCTAAATATGGTTCCTGTTGAATACATTTTCATCCAATACATCATGTGTTTGGGTTATTAGGCGAGTTATGGGATTTTCCGATCAGTTTTGATAACTACTGATTAGAGTGGTGTCCCTTTCTCTTGCGGGTTTTTCCCGAGAATCTCGTCTAACATGTAAACAAGGTCCAACTTTTCTAGATTTCCGTTCTGAACCGACTATTCCGGGGAACATGAATCTATCAGAAACGAAGTAATTCTTAGCTTACTCTCTCTCTCTGCTTTTCCTTCTAACCTAGATCTATTTTACGCTAGAATCCTTATTAGTAATTCTAACTTGATGTGTTTGAGTTTCACTCTGTATTTGTTGCTTTGGTGTTGAATTACGAGCAATTTTGCGTCGCTTGGCGTACATTGATCGTCGTCTACCTCCCTCCAGGTTTTAGGACTATTTTCAACTTAGCAACATACATTGTTATGTAGGTTCAGACGTATTGTCTCCTACCATATATAATCAGTTCAGTGAGAAGTTAAAAGCCCCTTTTTGTGATTCCTGTGATAGTCTTCCAGACAATCAAGTTGCTGGTTCACTTTCCAGTTATGGATGTGGGTTACTAGTTTTTGTAAAATTACTATTACATCTGTATATCCCTCTAATACTGGCGTCTCCTGAGTTGTGTCCTCAAGATAACAGGTAAGGTACTCTTAATGTTTCTCTCCAGTTTTGTTTTCGTCCGTTTAATACGTGGAAACTCTGGATTTATTTAGATTGACGAAGGTCTATCTTTGAACTGTTATATAATTTACTAGCTGGATTCCTGATTGAAATTCCTAGTCTAGTACATATCAAGCAATTCTTCAGCTATATGCTCCCATTTGCTTGGTTTTTACACAGCTATATTCCATTTTTCTAGCATGGGTTCACTGTATAAGTTTTAGGCGTTTCCTCTGTCTTTATGTCAAAGGGTTCGTCCTATTTATAAACAGCATCTATTTCAAGAGTTGTTTATTTAATTGTTGCTTTTACTGATTCGTATCAGTTATTTAAGCTAATCTCTGTTAGTCTGGATCTGCTTTCACATATTTAATGCTGGCATATAATCCTAGTCAGAACTGAGATGTAGAAATCTGTTTCGTCTTGCGACTGATTTCTGATTAATCTACCTTTTAGTAGGCTTCGAGCATTATCTAGAATTTAGTTACTCGGTTAGTTTTAAAGAAAATACAATTGAGTCGCGCGCCTCTATTGTACCCCTTATTTTTGCCCTTCTTAATTCTTCCCTTATGAGAATATTAATGTTAGTTAGGCAATTATTGAAATAACTTTATGTAAGCTAATCGCTAACTAAAAGCTGTTTCACTCCTCTTTTTGATGAGGACTACTCATAGTGAACATTTCACTTAATGAGATTAAACTGTAAATTTCAAAGCTAAGGAGCCAATTTTCTGAAATGTTTAGTCTCTTACTAGAGACTAGCACAGATTTTTTCCGGTATCTCCTGAAGTTCATTTGAAATTCCAATTTATATAGTTAATTCTTTAATTATACCTTTTACATACCTATACGGTCTGTTTCCTCTACCATTAATAATGGGATCGGGGTGGATAATTTAAAGAAATACCTTATATTCTGTTGGGTCAGTAAGTGAGTTGATCAGTTTCACTTACATCACCAGGTGAATATTTTGGTTTTGACCCTCATTAACATATGGGCCATCTGAGTTAGTTATTAATAACTACTCATATCACCGGTGGAGTAGAATAAGTGTCGGTATGGCTTTTCTTCCTAAGTATCCATCATTTATTCACTTTACTTTACTACCGGTGTTGTAGAACATGTTATGTCATATGAAAAAAAGGATTAAATTAGGGTGCCCCTAAATACTGCAAATTCTTACAATATTCCTTCCCTTCCATTAACTATGTCTACATTTTTGCAAGTGGTGGTTTTGGCCTTACCATTAGTTCATTTACTTTAGTTACTGCTATTTTCCCCTGGTTTAATTTATCTCTCAGGTATTATTTCCTTTCCTACTGAATCATCATTTGTTGATTAAATTTTTCCCTTAAAAAACATTTATTGGATTTCTAACTTATCTGTCCTAATTATCTATAAAATTGTCTATCACTCTCTGCTGCCTTGGTAATTTTTCAATATTACATGACTTATACAAGCAGATCAAGCATGAAAATACAATGATAATCAATGACAAAATAGTTAATTAACACATGATTCATATGTAGGAACATAAACCTTATGGATACATAATATAGTAGTGTGTTCATGAGTACACCACTTTTGAACCATTTAAAGAGAATATCAGAGTAGCAGAACCATACCTCAAACATCAAATGGGAATGACTATGAATTCTAAACATTCACTGAATTACCTATCTTATGTGAGTTTACCATCCCAAAGACCTTACTACTGGAGGTTCATTACTGGACTTAGTTTCCCATCAATAAGATATAAAATATGAGTTTTAAAAAAAAAATCTCATATCCAACAACCAACTACCTGATGCATCTGCTAGAATCAAGATATTACCTGTGAACAGTTTTGTACCAAAAACACCTTATATTTATCTGAGCCATTATGGGTTCACATAAAACTTGACTCAGCTCATACTAATGAGTGATTAGGTCTGTTACTAACACTATAACATTCTGAAGTGACTTGGTTTACCTGCGAGAGGTTTTCCCTGAATTCATATACTCACCATAATACACCAATTGTGATGTTTACCATGAGTTTTAAATTCACGGACTACTCCACTACTAGGTGAAGTCCGTACCGGGCGGGACCACACATGTGGGATGTGGATTTTAATTCCTGAGAATAATTCGTTAAAATGTCTAGGGGGTATTATTGATTCTCTGTCACTGGTAAGAATGCAGGGTGATCAGGGATATTTACCACAAATCCCAGGAGGAAAGAGTTCCATCCTTGAAACAATGGCATCTGTGTGTAGGTTTCCCTTCCCACTTCATCACCCTTAAATTAACTATAGATGCTAGAAGGATATTGATTGCTCACAACATATAAACAACCACTTGTTGGACACCACATTTACTTGATGTACACAACACTTTTGGACACACAGTTCAGGTATTAACTCAAGATCTGCAGTTACATATATATATAGGTGTAATAAACACTATGCATTTTCAGACAGGCATGGGAATGATATGCAGTATTACAACATAGTACCCAGTGACCCCAGAAAAAAACAAGGTTATTACAAACAACACAACAACCACAAATTGGTTCTGCTAACTTGACTCATTGTACCTAGATAAAATCACATTGGTCTAGGTGCAGAAACCCAACATACATACATTTATTTCTGACACCATGTACAATTCTCATATTTAAAAATAATGAGTGGGTGTCAAAATATTATACATATATGTCATAACATAACCCTTTAGGTGTACACCATTACCATGTAAAACAATCTTTACCCTTTTCCTGTCATTGAAGAAAACCACACTCATGAAAACAGTTGATACTAATAATTAAATTAATTAATTATAGTGTTCATTTAGGCGTTGCGGATGGGCATTCTTCTCCAGTGCAAAGCAGTTAATGTCCATAATTATCCGTGCAGAATTATACTCACAGTCATTTTCTACTCACAGTATGTCCACCGAAGTTGGCTGGCGAATGTTTCTAATTCATAATCCAAGAATAGAATTATACATAAGCACATATTCTCTCCATGAGACTGAATTTAAGAATACTCGGTTGCCATTTGGGTTGTGTTCCAATTGAAATTGATGCCTAGGTCTGTCATACTTTCAGGAGATGCAACTTAAGCTCTGCAGAAGGTTCTTCCCTATATCATCTTATCGATGAAAAGATGACGACTGTCCAACAGCTCGGTTTATGTTAACCGTTTCCCAATTTAGTTCAAAAGGCTTTGTCACACACCCGGTTCATGTTGATAGGCCATCCCACACTGATGATGGGCAGTTAGGCTGACATGGGACCAGCATAGAGTTCTCATTCATTCCATTTCTGTGTAGAACATACAGTGGTGAATCATTCATTTGGTTTCATCTGAAGATTCTGCTGCAGGCATGTAACTGAAGAATATTACTCCACCACATATCCAGGTTTGCAAGCCATCAGGTGATTCCTTTGGTTGCAGGCGTAAAGGCATTTACTCATCTAGCTGCTTTCATATGGTTCTTTTGATGGTGTTCAGGTTTTGGACCTTGAGGTAATCTGGTGTAGTTATGGTTCAGATGTTCTGAAGTTGGTACATTTGTTTGTATTGGCTATAATGTTGTTTCAGTGTCTCTTCCCATTTGTTTGAGTTGGTGTTCATAGCTAGAACTTGGTGTTGCATGGCTGGAACCTTATGTTTGACTTTTGCAGCTGTGAGGTGTTCTTTCGAAGACTTATCCATTGTGGATATTAACTTGGTAATCCAACCAACAGTTGAAGGTTACTCACTGTTGTTAGTTTTAGTAACTTGAAGAAGGATTGTCCCAGTTTCACTGACTTGGTTGAATGATGAGGCCATTGGTGATACTTCTCAGAAGTAACGCAAACGATACACTGTTGTCAGTACTCTGATGATCTTCATCTTTGTAGATTATTAGATCTTGAAGTCCATCCTGGATATTCCTACTAAAATAGGACTTAATCACTCACCCAGTCAGTTGTCTTCTAATTTATCTGTTGCTCGCTATGGAGCTATTGAGTGCCGCAGTAAACATTGAGGTATTGCTAGATCCAGACTATGGTTTGGACATTCACTTTATGGCTGTTGACCCAGGATCCAGTGTTAGTGATATAGTCCCACCAAATTCAACCACCACCTGCTTCTCTTCTATAGAAAAGGGATGACAAAGAATACAACACTAGCATTAACCTACTGTGTTATGATAAAAGGTTTACAACACAATTACAAACACAAATACAAAACAACAAGGGGAGAAGGGGAAAGGAGTGGGTGTCCATGTTCCACTGTCCCTCATTGCTGAGTTGAGCCATTCTGACTCTTCATAGTGAGTAAGATATTTTCTCACTTATATTTTGTTCTGTTGTTACTGGGACTATTAGATGGGTGAAGTCATTCTGTCCATCCAACATGTTGATATTGTCTCTCTCATTACTTGAAGAGAATAGCCTATACAGAATCCCTGTGGTTTCTAATGCCGTGTCTTCCTTTCGGCACTATAATCATCATTAGGTCAAGACTATTCAACCTTGGCTTCTTAAAGTACTGACAAACACATGGATTCTTACATCAACATCCTCTAATCCCAAGGTGCAACATTAAAATGTATCTTCCCACAGTAAAAAGTAACAATCAGAACAGAGAAATTTCTCATACCAAAAAAAAAACATACATGTACATTTCTCTGATATTAAGTACATGATAATCATACATAATAATCATAATGATGATGCAGGGAGCCTAGGTTTTTGAATTATCTTCATGAACTAAAACATCCATTGTTTTCCCCCACTGCGTACAGCACATGAGGATAGTAATCGCTGTGATATGTTTTGCCAATGACTGCTATTATTCGGAGGGTATTTATAAGAATAACTTATGCCGCATGGTCCAGTCTTCTGAATATTGCAAGCAATTTATTCACATCAATCTTCGCTTCTGTTTCTACTACGGTGAGGCGATGCGGAGTGAATCCTATCCGAACATGCACTTACATCACGCGTTTAATTGTTCATGAATTTATATTCACCCATGGCCTGTCCCTAACACTATTTTATGAAATGATTATATGTTCACCCTCATATGGAGTGGTTACTAATCTGTTAACAAAAGAATGGTACTAAAATTTAGCACTATATTTCCAAGTTACAGATTATAATGTGGCAAAATATTTTATCCCCTGACTAAGTAAGAGTCAGGAATATGCGTAATCATTTGTATGTCCCCGCATGGATAAAACAAGTTCAGAGACATCCTTACCAGTGCATTTACACTACATAGGATATTTGAAGGTGGCAGACACCAGTTCTCTACTTGTGCAGTATGAAATCAAGAGTCTGCTCCTACATTGAGAAAATGTTTCTTTAAAGTCCAATCTCTACAGTACATAAATTGTTTGCAGATTTCTAAGCATTGATAGGGATATATAGTTCCATTGCATAGAAGTTATTTTTCATAGGACTATGAAATTGGCAGAAACGAGTTTTCTTCTCTGAAGTATGAATCAGGAGTCTTTCCTAAATTGAAAAGAGTTTCTGACATGAGAGTTGATACTCTATGTACTACAGTACACATACTATTCATAGGTTATAAACACTATTTAGTTAGATATAAGTTCATAATGCCTATAAAAGATATTAATATAGGGATTTGAAGACATAGGAAAAATTACAGCGTGGCGCCCACCTGTGTTTCCTTAGTAAACATCATCCAGCCTGGTTTAAGAGAATTGTAACTAATTCTTAATTAAACATACTGGTCAATGTAATACATAAATATATCTTAATAATGTAGATAACATACCAATAGCTTGAAGAGAATCATGGTTTTAAAACAAACTACCTTCTCCCCGAAGGGAAAGGTCGACTTTCTTGTCAGTTCTCTTGACTAGAAATGGCCGTTTCAGTCTTTGTTTTCCCCCTCGCCAGGATTGGCCAGATAAGGGAGAGAAAACAAGCCAAACTAAATTTAGCTGTGCCACGGTCAGTCTATCGCTGTTTTATTTTCTCCTACATTAAGTAAGTTACTTAAACAGTAATTGTAAGGGTTTGTTTATTTTTAAGGGAGTCCATAAATAGGAAAGGGTAGGGACGTTTTTATTATACCACACGCCTCCCCAATTTAAGCCATTTATTTCTTTCAGAAAATAAATGGTCATATAGTACTCTACAATTTCCGTCTTTACATTGACTCACCTAGTATCCATTCCTTATTAATTTCTTGCATTACTTCCCTATGTTATATAATCAGAGCCACGTCTATTTTCTTTTAGTCACGACAACTGGCATAACCTTAAAGGATTATTTCTCTTTTAGTGAAAGAGTGTAGCACCCTCTCCACTGTTGTCAGCTATTGTTTGAAATATGAGTGGTTATCTGATAATTTGTTACTTTCCAGTACTGGTTTGTCTGCATCAAACCGACTTTTTGAAGCAATTGAGATATCATCAATAAGCTTGATTTCTCTCTCATTAGATTATCAATCTTGAGATTCTGTTAAAACCGACGGTTAATTCTGCGTCCACTGATAGCATATTAAACTCGCCCGTCTCCCTGTAAGTTAGACGTTTGTTTTAACTATAGATCTGATATTTAAAGGAAGCTAAATATGGTTCCTGTTGAATACATTTTCATCCAATACATCATGTGTTTGGGTTATTAGGCGAGTTATGGGATTTTCCGATCAGTTTTGATAACTACTGATTAGAGTGGTGTCCCTTTCTCTTGCGGGTTTTTCCCGAGAATCTCGTCTAACATGTAAACAAGGTCCAACTTTTCTAGATTTCCGTTCTGAACCGACTATTCCGGGTTACATGAATCTATCAGAAACGAAGTAATTCTTAGCTTACTCTCTCTCTCTGCTTTTCCTTCTAACCTAGATCTATTTTACGCTAGAATCCTTATTAGTAATTCTAACTTGATGTGTTTGAGTTTCACTCTGTATTTGTTGCTTTGGTGTTGAATTACGAGCAATTTTGCGTCGCTTGGCGTACATTGATCGTCGTCTACCTCCCTCCAGGTTTTAGGACTATTTTCAACTTAGCAACATACATTGTTATGTAGGTTCAGACGTATTGTCTCCTACCATATATAATCAGTTCAGTGAGAAGTTAAAAGCCCCTTTTTGTGATTCCTGTGATAGTCTTCCAGACAATCAAGTTGCTGGTTCACTTTCCAGTTATGGATGTGGGTTACTAGTTTTTGTAAAATTACTATTACATCTGTATATCCCTCTAATACTGGCGTCTCCTGAGTTGTGTCCTCAAGATAACAGGTAAGGTACTCTTAATGTTTCTCTCCAGTTTTGTTTTCGTCCGTTTAATACGTGGAAACTCTGGATTTATTTAGATTGACGAAGGTCTATCTTTGAACTGTTATATAATTTACTAGCTGGATTCCTGATTGAAATTCCTAGTCTAGTACATATCAAGCAATTCTTCAGCTATATGCTCCCATTTGCTTGGTTTTTACACAGCTATATTCCATTTTTCTAGCATGGGTTCACTGTATAAGTTTTAGGCGTTTCCTCTGTCTTTATGTCAAAGGGTTCGTCCTATTTATAAACAGCATCTATTTCAAGAGTTGTTTATTTAATTGTTGCTTTTACTGATTCGTATCAGTTATTTAAGCTAATCTCTGTTAGTCTGGATCTGCTTTCACATATTTAATGCTGGCATATAATCCTAGTCAGAACTGAGATGTAGAAATCTGTTTCGTCTTGCGACTGATTTCTGATTAATCTACCTTTTAGTAGGCTTCGAGCATTATCTAGAATTTAGTTACTCGGTTAGTTTTAAAGAAAATACAATTGAGTCGCGCGCCTCTATTGTACCCCTTATTTTTGCCCTTCTTAATTCTTCCCTTATGAGAATATTAATGTTAGTTAGGCAATTATTGAAATAACTTTACGTAAGCTAATCGCTAACTAAAAGCTGTTTCACTCCTCTTTTTGATGAGGACTACTCATAGTGAACATTTCACTTAATGAGATTAAACTGTAAATTTCAAAGCTAAGGAGCCAATTTTCTGAAATGTTTAGTCTCTTACTAGAGACTAGCACAGATTTTTTCCGGTATCTCCTGAAGTTCATTTGAAATTCCAATTTATATAGTTAATTCTTTAATTATACCTTTTACATACCTATACGGTCTGTTTCCTCTACCATTAATAATGGGATCGGGGTGGATAATTTAAAGAAATACCTTATATTCTGTTGGGTCAGTAAGTGAGTTGATCAGTTTCACTTACATCACCAGGTGAATATTTTGGTTTTGACCCTCATTAACATATGGGCCATCTGAGTTAGTTATTAATAACTACTCATATCACCAGTGGAGTAGAATAAGTGTCGGTATGGCTTTTCTTCCTAAGTATCCATCATTTATTCACTTTACTTTACTACCGGTGTTGTAGAACATGTTATGTCATATGAAAAAAAGGATTAAATTAGGGTGCCCCTAAATACTGCAAATTCTTACAATATTCCTTCCCTTCCATTAACTATGTCTACATTTTTGCAAGTGGTGGTTTTGGCCTTACCATTAGTTCATTTACTTTAGTTACTGCTATTTTCCCCTGGTTTAATTTATCTCTCAGGTATTATTTCCTTTCCTACTGAATCATCATTTGTTGATTAAATTTTTCCCTTAAAAAACATTTATTGGATTTCTAACTTATCTGTCCTAATTATCTATAAAATTGTCTATCACTCTCTGCTGCCTTGGTAATTTTTCAATATTACATGACTTATACAAGCAGATCAAGCATGAAAATACAATGATAATCAATGACAAAATAGTTAATTAACACATGATTCATATGTAGGAACATAAACCTTATGGATACATAATATAGTAGTGTGTTCATGAGTACACCACTTTTGAACCATTTAAAGAGAATATCAGAGTAGCAGAACCATACCTCAAACATCAAATGGGAATGACTATGAATTCTAAACATTCACTGAATTACCTATCTTATGTGAGTTTACCATCCCAAAGACCTTACTACTGGAGGTTCATTACTGGACTTAGTTTCCCATCAATAAGATATAAAATATGAGTTTAAAAAAAAAAATCTCATATCCAACAACCAACTACCTGATGCATCTGCTAGAATCAAGATATTACCTGTGAACAGTTTTGTACCAAAAAAACCTTATATTTATCTGAGCCATTATGGGTTCACATAAAACTTGACTCAGCTCATACTAATGAGTGATTAGGTCTGTTACTAACACTATAACATTCTGAAGTGACTTGGTTTACCTGCGAGAGGTTTTCCCTGAATTCATATACTCACCATAATACACCAATTGTGATGTTTACCATGAGTTTTAAATTCACGGACTACTCCACTACTAGGTGAAGTCCGTACCGGGCGGGACCACACATGTGGGATGTGGATTTTAATTCCTGAGAATAATTCGTTAAAATGTCTAGGGGGTATTATTGATTCTCTGTCACTGGTAAGAATGCAGGGTGATCAGGGATATTTACCACAAATCCCAGGAGGAAAGAGTTCCATCCTTGAAACAATGGCATCTGTGTGTAGGTTTCCCTTCCCACTTCATCACCCTTAAATTAACTATAGATGCTAGAAGGATATTGATTGCTCACAACATATAAACAACCACTTGTTGGACACCACATTTACTTGATGTACACAACACTTTTGGACACACAGTTCAGGTATTAACTCAAGATCTGCAGTTACATATATATATAGGTGTAATAAACACTATGCATTTTCAGACAGGCATGGGAATGATATGCAGTATTACAACATAGTACCCAGTGACCCCAGAAAAAAACAAGGTTATTACAAACAACACAACAACCACAAATTGGTTCTGCTAACTTGACTCATTGTACCTAGATAAAATCACATTGGTCTAGGTGCAGAAACCCAACATACATACATTTATTTCTGACACCATGTACAATTCTCATATTTAAAAATAATGAGTGGGTGTCAAAATATTATACATATATGTCATAACATAACCCTTTAGGTGTACACCATTACCATGTAAAACAATCTTTACCCTTTTCCTGTCATTGAAGAAAACCACACTCATGAAAACAGTTGATACTAATAATTAAATTAATTAATTATAGTGTTCATTTAGGCGTTGCGGATGGGCATTCTTCTCCAGTGCAAAGCAGTTAATGTCCATAATTATCCGTGCAGAATTATACTCACATTCATTTTCTACTCACAGTATGTCCACCGAAGTTGGCTGGCGAATGTTTCTAATTCATAATCCAAGAATAGAATTATACATAAGCACATATTCTCTCCATGAGACTGAATTTAAGAATACTCGGTTGCCATTTGGGTTGTGTTCCAATTGAAATTGATGCCTAGGTCTGTCATACTTTCAGGAGATGCAACTTAAGCTCTGCAGAAGGTTCTTCCCTATATCATCTTATCGATGAAAAGATGACGACTGTCCAACAGCTCGGTTTATGTTAACCGTTTCCCAATTTAGTTCAAAAGGCTTTGTCACACACCCGGTTCATGTTGATAGGCCATCCCACACTGATGATGGGCAGTTAGGCTGACATGGGACCAGCATAGAGTTCTCATTCATTCCATTTCTGTGTAGAACATACAGTGGTGAATCATTCATTTGGTTTCATCTGAAGATTCTGCTGCAGGCATGTAACTGAAGAATATTACTCCACCACATATCCAGGTTTGCAAGCCATCAGGTGATTCCTTTGGTTGCAGGCGTAAAGGCATTTACTCATCTAGCTGCTTTCATATGGTTCTTTTGATGGTGTTCAGGTTTTGGACCTTGAGGTAATCTGGTGTAGTTATGGTTCAGATGTTCTGAAGTTGGTACATTTGTTTGTATTGGCTATAATGTTGTTTCAGTGTCTCTTCCCATTTGTTTGAGTTGGTGTTCATAGCTAGAACTTGGTGTTGCATGGCTGGAACCTTATGTTTGACTTTTGCAGCTGTGAGGTGTTCTTTCGAAGACTTATCCATTGTGGATATTAACTTGGTAATCCAACCAACAGTTGAAGGTTACTCACTGTTGTTAGTTTTAGTAACTTGAAGAAGGATTGTCCCAGTTTCACTGACTTGGTTGAATGATGAGGCCATTGGTGATACTTCTCAGAAGTAACGCAAACGATACACTGTTGTCAGTACTCTGATGATCTTCATCTTTGTAGATTATTAGATCTTGAAGTCCATCCTGGATATTCCTACTAAAATAGGACTTAATCACTCACCCAGTCAGTTGTCTTCTAATTTATCTGTTGCTCGCTATGGAGCTATTGAGTGCCGCAGTAAACATTGAGGTATTGCTAGATCCAGACTATGGTTTGGACATTCACTTTATGGCTGTTGACCCAGGATCCAGTGTTAGTGATATAGTCCCACCAAATTCAACCACCACCTGCTTCTCTTCTATAGAAAAGGGATGACAAAGAATACAACACTAGCATTAACCTACTGTGTTATGATAAAAGGTTTACAACACAATTACAAACACAAATACAAAACAACAAGGGGAGAAGGGGAAAGGAGTGGGTGTCCATGTTCCACTGTCCCTCATTGCTGAGTTGAGCCATTCTGACTCTTCATAGTGAGTAAGATATTTTCTCACTTATATTTTGTTCTGTTGTTACTGGGACTATTAGATGGGTGAAGTCATTCTGTCCATCCAACATGTTGATATTGTCTCTCTCATTACTTGAAGAGAATAGCCTATACAGAATCCCTGTGGTTTCTAATGCCGTGTCTTCCTTTCGGCACTATAATCATCATTAGGTCAAGACTATTCAACCTTGGCTTCTTAAAGTACTGACAAACACATGGATTCTTACATCAACATCCTCTAATCCCAAGGTGCAACATTAAAATGTATCTTCCCACAGTAAAAAGTAACAATCAGAACAGAGAAATTTCTCATACCAAAAAAAAAACATACATGTACATTTCTCTGATATTAAGTACATGATAATCATACATAATAATCATAATGATGATGCAGGGAGCCTAGGTTTTTGAATTATCTTCATGAACTAAAACATCCATTGTTTTCCCCCACTGCGTACAGCACATGAGGATAGTAATCGCTGTGATATGTTTTGCCAATGACTGCTATTATTCGGAGGGTATTTATAAGAATAACTTATGCCGCATGGTCCAGTCTTCTGAATATTGCAAGCAATTTATTCACATCAATCTTCGCTTCTGTTTCTACTACGGTGAGGCGATGCGGAGTGAATCCTATCCGAACATGCACTTACATCACGCGTTTAATTGTTCATGAATTTATATTCACCCATGGCCTGTCCCTAACACTATTTTATGAAATGATTATATGTTCACCCTCATATGGAGTGGTTACTAATCTGTTAACAAAAGAATGGTACTAAAATTTAGCACTATATTTCCAAGTTACAGATTATAATGTGGCAAAATATTTTATCCCCTGACTAAGTAAGAGTCAGGAATATGCGTAATCATTTGTATGTCCCCGCATGGATAAAACAAGTTCAGAGACATCCTTACCAGTGCATTTACACTACATAGGATATTTGAAGGTGGCAGACACCAGTTCTCTACTTGTGCAGTATGAAATCAAGAGTCTGCTCCTACATTGAGAAAATGTTTCTTTAAAGTCCAATCTCTACAGTACATAAATTGTTTGCAGATTTCTAAGCATTGATAGGGATATATAGTTCCATTGCATAGAAGTTATTTTTCATAGGACTATGAAATTGGCAGAAACGAGTTTTCTTCTCTGAAGTATGAATCAGGAGTCTTTCCTAAATTGAAAAGAGTTTCTGACATGAGAGTTGATACTCTATGTACTACAGTACACATACTATTCATAGGTTATAAACACTATTTAGTTAGATATAAGTTCATAATGCCTATAAAAGATATTAATATAGGGATTTGAAGACATAGGAAAAATTACAGCGTGGCGCCCACCTGTGTTTCCTTAGTAAACATCATCCAGCCTGGTTTAAGAGAATTGTAACTAATTCTTAATTAAACATACTGGTCAATGTAATACATAAATATATCTTAATAATGTAGATAACATACCAATAGCTTGAAGAGAATCATGGTTTTAAAACAAACTACCTTCTCCCCGAAGGGAAAGGTCAACTTTCTTGTCAGTTCTCTTGACTAGAAATGGCCGCTTCAGTCTTTGTTTTCCCCCTCGCCAGGATTGGCCAGATAAGGGAGAGAAAACAAGCCAAACTAAATTTAGCTGTGCCACGGTCAGTCTATCGCTGTTTTATTTTCTCCTACATTAAGTAAGTTACTTAAACAGTAATTGTAAGGGTTTGTTTATTTTTAAGGGAGTCCATAAATAGGAAAGGGTAGGGACGTTTTTATTATACCACACAGGTCAACATTTTAGTCCAACTGTCCGGTGTAGGAGTTGAACCGCTTACCTCGGCATCAGCACACCGGATGTTTAAGAACACGCATTCTTATCCATTCGGCCATGCTGACATGCTTCTCAGGAATGAAAGCCGAAGGGAAAGGGAAATGACCACCTTTTCTTCTTATGCCATGGCTTAGAATATGTGAGGACCTATTTCTTCCCATCTCACCAGCATTGTCTGCTATAGAACTTCCTGTCTACTCTAGACACTACGTCTGTTATTCTACTCTAGCCACTACTTCTGTTATTCTACTCTAGCCACTACTTCTGTTATTCTACTCTAGCTACTACTTCTGTTATTCTACTCTAGCTACCACTTCTGTTATTCTACTCTAGCTACCACTTCTGTTATTCTACTCTAGCTACTACTTCTGTTATTCTACTCTAGCTACCACTTCTGTTATTCTACTCTAGCTACTACTTCTGTTATTCTACTCTACTACCACTTCTGTTATTCTACTCTAGCTACCACTTCTGTTATTCTACTCTAGCTACCACTTCTGTTATTCTACTCTAGCTACTACTACTGTTATTCTACTCTAGCTACTACTTCTGTTATTCTACTCTAGCTACTACTTCTGTTATTCTACTCTAGCTACCACTTCTGTTATTCTACTCTAGCTACTGCTTCTGTTATTCTACTCTAGCTACCACTTCTGTTATTCTACTCTAGCTACCACTTCTGTTATTCTACTCTAGCTACTACTTCTGTTATTCTACTCTAGCTACCACTTCTGTGATTCTACTCTAGCTACCACTTCTGTTATTCTACTCTAGCTACTACTTCTTTTGTTCTCTTTTTTTGTTCTTCTTTTGTTCTTTTGAATGAGAGAGTGCATGAGAAAGTGTAATGTATGTGTGTGCATGTCTGGATGTGTATGGGTGTATATGTGTGTACATGTGTGTATCTGTGTGTGTGTGTATGTCTGTACGTGTGTTAAAGTGTGCGTTCATGTGTTTATATGCGTTTATATGCATGTGTATGTGTGTATGGATGAGTGTGTGTGTGTGCTCGTGTATGTATTGTATATCTTTGTATGTGTAAGTGTGCATGCATGCAGTGTATGCGAGGGAGTGTATATTCGGGTGTTATGTGAGTACGTGTAAGTATATGGATGTGTGCAGGTGTGTGTATTGCGTGGGTATGATGTGTGTGGGTGTGTGTATGTACATGTGTGTGAGGGAGAGAGAGAGAGAGAGAGAGAGAGAGAGAGAGAGAGAGAGAGAGAGAGAGAGAGAGAGAGTTGAGCGCACGCATGTCATCTAACATGCTGATCCATATGTTTTGTGTATTCTCATTTTTTTCATATTATCATTTTGATGCACTTGATTTTAACATGCATAAAATGAATTCATGTAAATTACTGTAAAGCAAGTGAGAGAGTTAGTGAGTGTAAGTAAGAGAGAGAGAGTGAATGAGTGTGAGAGTGTGTGTATGTAAAGAGAGCGCAAGAGAGAGAGAGAGAGAGAGAGAGAGAGAGAGAGAGAGAGAGAGAGAGGGGGGGGGAGGAAAAAAAAGAGTTGAATTGCATCACTAATTTTTACGCTACATAATGTATATGTACAATTTTTTCTCCACTTCTTGCAATTGTGAGAATTCTCACGACAATCGTCAGTGTCTCAATTGTGTGTAAAGTGTGGGAGTTTGTTCTTATTAGCTTCAGTGATCATGTGAGGCATCAAGTATTTGTCTAGATGTGAGGATGTATGTATGTGTGTGTATGTGAGGGATATGTGTGTGTGTGGGGGGAATGTGTGTGTGCCTGTGTAAGAGAGAGAGAGAGAGAGAGAGAGAGAGAGAGAGAGAGAGAGAGAGAGAGAGAGAGAGAGAGAGAGAGAATTCAGTGCTCGCATGTCCTGTAACATGCCATTCCATATTTTTTGTGTATTTTCATCTTTCACATTATCATTTTGTATGTATGACACTTGATTTTATCATGTATAATATAACATTACTGTAATGTGAGTGAGAGCGTTAGTGAGAGAGAGAGAGAGAGAGAGAGAGAGACAGAGAGACAGAGAGACAGAGAGACAGAGAGACAGAGGGAGAGAGAGTTGAATTGCATCACTAATTTTTAAGTTACAAAATGTATATGTACAATTTTTCTCCATTTTCTTTACAATTTTGCGACAATGCTCACGACAATCGTCACTGTATGTGTGTGTAAAGTGTGGGAGTTTGATCATAATAGTAGGTTGGGGGATCGGGGGATGTGTGTGTGGGTGGATTCGTGATGTGTGTGGGTGGGCTCAGGATGTGTGGGTGGGAGGGGTGGGTTTGTGTGGGTGGGTGATTGTGTGTGGGTGGGTGGGGGATTGTGTGTGGGTGCGTGCGAGATGTATGGGTGTATGGGGAGATGTGTTTGTGGGTGGGGATGTGTGTTTGTGTAGGTGTGTTGTGGGTGAGTGGGTGGAGGAGGATATGTTGGTGGATGATTGGTGGTGGGTTATGGGATGGGTGGGGGTATATGTGTGAGTGGGGAGATGTGGGTGTGGGGATATGTGGTGGGTGGGAGATGTGTGCAGGTGGGGGTGGTTGTGGGTTTGGGGATGTGTGTGTGGGTGAGGGATGTTTATGGGTGTGGGATGTTTGGGTGGATGGGTGGGGAGTGTGTGTGGGTGAGAGATGTGCGGGTGAATGTGTGTGGGGTGTGTGTGGGTTGGGGGAGGGGTGCGTGATGGGTGTGGGTGATGGATTTGGAGATGTGTGTGTGGGTGGGGGATATGTCTGGCTGGGTGGGGGTGTGTGTGGCTGAATGAAGGATGTATGTGTGGGTAGTGAGGGTGATTGTAGGTGGGGGATGTGTGGATGGGTAGGAGATGTGTGGATAGATGTGTGTGTGGGTGTGGGATGTGTCTTTGGGATGTGTGTGGGTGTGGTATTGTGTGGGAGGGGAGCTGGGTGTGGTTAAATGATGTTTGTGTGGGTGGGTGAAGGTGTGGTTGGGTTTGCGGGTGGGTGAAGGATGTGTGTGAGGGTGGGGGGTGTGTGCTTAGATGGGTGGTTGGGATGTGTGAGTGTGGGTGGGTAGATAGGAGATGTATGTGTTGATGAGTGTGTAAGGGATGTGTGGGTGTTAGTGGTTGAGGGATAAGTACGTGTGTCTAGGGATGTGTGAGGGGATGAATGTATGGGTTGTGTGTGCGTGGATGGGAGGTGTGTGTTTGTGAATGGGGAATGTGTTGGTGGGTGGGGATGTGTGTGAGGGATATTTGTATGGGTGGGGAGATTGTGCGTGGGTGGGGATGTGTGTGTATATGGGTAGAGGTGTGTGGTTAATGGATGTGTGGCTGGGGGAATGGGTGGATGGAGGATGTGTGGTTGGGTGGATGATGTGTGGTTGGGTAGAGGATGTGTGGGTGGGTGATTGTATATGAGTAAGGGTGTGTGGTTAAGGGATGTTTGGTTGGGGGGATGGGTGGGTAGAGGATGTGTGGGTGGGTAGAGGATATGTGGGTGGGTCAGTGTGTGCAGGTTAGGAGATGGTGGGGGATGTTTGTAGGTGCGGGCTCGGGATCTGTGAGTGGGCTGGGGGAGATGGGAGATTATGTGGGTGAGTGCGGAATTTGTGTGTGGGTAGGTGCGGAATATGTGAGTTGACGGGGAGACATGTGTGTGGCTGAGGAATGTGTGTTTGGTTGGGTGGTTGGAGCTGTGTGGGTGGAGGAGGATATTGGGTGAGTGATTGTTGGTGGGAAATGGGACGGGTAGAGGATATGTGAGTGGGTGGGGGATGTGTGTAGGTGGGGGATGTGTGGGTTATTGAATGTATGTGTGCTTGGGGTGTGGGTGGATGGGATGTGTGGTGGGTGAGAGGTGTGTGTGGGTGGGGAGATGTGTAGGTGTAGGGATGTGGTGGATGGGTGGGGGAATGTATTGTATGTGTGTGTGGTTGGGTGGGGAAGTTGGTGTGAATGGGGGATGTGTGGGTGGGTGGTGGATGTGTCTCATAACATAGTAATATGCATTGTTTATGTTTACAAAATTCATGTGACAATGTTTTTTTCCTATGCACTGTTGATGAAAGAAAGATGAATGATTGGAAGGGCCGAATGTAAGACGGGCCTGCGTGCCCAATTTGTTACCCTTTGAAAATAAAGTCTGTTCGTTCGTTCTCCTCTAGCTACTACTTCTGTTATTCTACTCTAGCTACTACTTCTGTTATTCTACTCTAGACACTACTTCTGTTATTCTACTCTAGCTACCACTTCTGTTATTCTACTTTAGCTACTACTTCTGTTATTCTACTCTAGCTACCACTTCTGTTATTCTACTTTAGCTACTACTTCTGTTATTCTACTCTAACTACCACTTCTGTTATTCTACTCTAGCTACTACTTTTGTTATTCTACTCTACTACCACTTCTGTTATTCTACTCTAGCTACCACTTCTGTTATTCTACTCTAGCTACCACTTCTGTTATTCTACTCTAGCTACTACTACTGTTATTCTACTCTAGCTACTACTTCTGTTATCCTACTCTAGCTACTACTTCTGTTATTCTACTCTAGCTACCACTTCTGTTATTCTACTCTAGCTACCACTTCTGTTATTCTACTCTAGCTACCACTTCTGTTATCCTACTCTAGCTACTACTTCTGTTATCCTACTCTAGCTACCACTTCTGTTATTCTACTCTAGCTACCACTTCTGTTATTCTACTCTAGCTACCACTTCTGTTATTCTACTCTAGCTACCACTTCTGTTATTCTACTCTAGCTACCACTTCTGTTATTCTACTCTAGCTACTACTTCTGTTATTCTACTCTAGCTACTACTTCTGTTATTCTACTCTAGCTACCACTTCTGTTATTCTACTCTAGCTACCACTTCTGTTATTCTACTCTAGCTACTACTTCTGTTATTCTACTCTAGCTACCACTTCTGTTATTCTACTCTAGCTACTACTTCTGTTATTCTACTCTAGCTACAACTTCTGTTATTCTACTCTAGCTACTACTTCTGTTATTCTACTCTAACTACTACTTCTTTTATTCTAATCGTGTCCCATTTATATGTTTGTTTCTTGATGTGTTATCTCATCCCAATGTTTCCGAGGTGAACTCATTTCATTAACCACGGCTACCAGTCGACCCAGCCTAAACACGGGTACCAGGAAAATACCTTGGAAACAAAGGCAGTCGGCTTGATATTTACCTCATCCATCGAATGTCGATTACATCAACACATCTTCAGTCACATAAACGGGTTCAATACTTCACTCATGATCCTAAATTTACTATTACAACGAGATTGCCAAATGGCTGTTTTTTTTTAGTGTTAAGATAGTTGTATATCCGTTACAGGACGTTGCAGTCAACACCAGCATTTTTTACAGCGATTTCTTGGCAGGTTTACGTTCAGTAGTTTGCCATGGCTTTGTGAACCACCAGCACACATACCATTGTATGAACATCAGCGCAAGGCAGTTAGTTTCCAATCGCCCGCAGATGTTTTCCGAAACGGGTACGTGGAATTACGAACTGCATTTGTAACTCCGTCGGTACAAACTAAAATTTAAATTTAAAATTTACTTACCTTCGTTAATTTAAAATGTAACTGCGTTGTCTTCATTTACAACACAGTTTATTTCCTTAGTGAATTGAAATACAGAAACCGCAACCAATAAGCTGCACGATTTATTGCCTGGCGACAAATGGTTCATTTTATTTTAGATGCTATTAGCCTTTGTTGTATGTTAGTGTACTCGAAAAGTGGATAAGAAGCACGGAAAAGGGATAGTTCTCACATTAATATTTCTAGTCCCCTTCTAAACGTGTCTATCAATATAGGGTTCTTATGTCGGGAAATACGGTAAGTATGATGAGTTGAGTCAAGAACCGATATCACAGCACTCAGGACATTTCCATAGTGAAGAGTCCTAATACTAATTGTAGCAGTTGTTGTCTGATTATGTGGCCGTCTGACCTTTCCATGGAGAAATGAGTGTCGGACAGATCCTTTGGTCACTCCCCGCCGCGCCATTCTCTCCAGGAAAAGATGACGTATCTGTTCTTCCATGCGATACAAATGATCTCAAATAGGTCTGACCACGTCTGCCTTATCGCGCACCAACACCCCACCCAGCGGTGCAGACCCAGACAATCTGTCCGTCTGCTCGTTTCCCACCACACCAGCATGTCCTAAAAGACAAAGGAGAAAATATTGCAGATACGTTATACACCGAGCGTGTGAGACGTAAGGTGGTGCATGATGGTGGAAATGACCATGTGTTCATATGCATCAACTGTGGACGAAGATTTACAGCGCGAATGGGCCTTATCAGTCACATTCGCTACCTCCGTGGGTTTAAGGTATTTATGGATCCTCGCCGTGCACTGAGCTGAGTTTCTCCAGACTCGGCTTTGAGTTAGGAGGAGAATGGAACACTTATGGGTTACAACCGTTTGCCGAGATGTTGATCCATCGACTAAACTAAACTAAACTAAACTAAACTAAACTAAACTACACCTCCGTTGGTTGTAGTTATTATGCCTTTTTGAAGCACAATGTAACAAACTATCGTCTGTCAAGACGGCAAGGTGCCAATGATGATGAGCATGTTCTGGAGAAGGACACCCAACATATGCTCTCTTTTGTTCATTGTTGAATTGAAGCTGCCACTCTGCCCGAAGCATGCGTGTCTTCACATTTCTCATCATGCTCTGTGAGTCCGTTACAAATCACGACATGCGCACGGTCTTTGGCTGCTAGCCAGCGAAAGGCTGCCGTTATTGCCTCGACCTCCATTCTCAGATTAGATGCTGCGATATCATATGCCAGGCTCTCCTGCACCAAACATCTTCCACCAATCATCGCCACTACTCCCGAGCCACTATTTGCACCTCCTAAGACAGAGCCATCCGTGTACATGATGACATCGCCTGGTTGCGATTTGTCGTGGATGAATTGTTGCACCTCCCGTCTAGTGCAACCTGTAAGGCTAGAAAGTATCGCTTACACACTACTGTTGGCCACCTTATTTCCCAACACACCTGCATACCCTGGGTACGCGGTCAGTATTTAGGTACTCACTAAGCTGCAGCAATTACTAACATTTCATGAAAAGACACAGCTATATGACCTTCTAGCATTCTCTATTCACAGAATGTTAGTCAGTTGCTTTATATTGATTTCGTCCATTAGTCGATCAGTCATTTTCTACTTTTCCCACCAAGGAAATCATGTAAAGTCCTACCGCGAGTTATGCTGATTCCATTTAGAACATTTCGATTAACACAATTTTCTCTGTAACGAGATCTTGAGACAGTTCTATTGTGGTTAAAACACACCGGTCTTCTTCTTCTTCTTCTTCTTCTTCTTCTTCTTCTTCTTCTTCTTCTTCTTCTTCTTCTTCTTCTTCTTCTTCTTGTATTGATAGAGTGCATTGATTGTTGTTATGTTTGTAATACTTTTCTTGTTGTATTAATAGAGCGCATTCCTGTTAAGTTTCTAATACTTTTTTTAATTGTACTGAAATTGTGTGGCTGTCGTGTTTGTAACACTCTCTTTGCTGTACGTAAAGAACACACTGCTGTTATGTTTGTAACACTTTGTTGTATGTAAAGAGTACATTGTTATTATGTTTGTATACTTTGCTTGTTGTTTGTAAAGAGTACATTGATATTATTTTTGTAACACTTTGCTTGTTGTATGTAAAGAGTACATTGCTAATATGTTTTAAATACATATCTTGGTATAACTGAAGAAAGATCGCATTGCTCAAATCTTTGTAATACTTTTTTTCTTATTATAGTCAAAGGAAGATGCAACGTTCCAACACTTTTCTTGTCGTATCGGAAGAGTGCATTGCTATTATGTTTGTAATACTTTTCTTGTTGGAAGAAAAGTGCATTACTGTTACGTTTTTAAACATTTCTAGCTGTTCTCAAAAACAGAATGCATTTTTAGTATGTCTGTGATATGTTTTTGTTGTATTGAAAGAGTACACTGATATTATGTCTGTGATGCGTTTCCTGATGTACCGGAAGAGTACATTGCTATTATGTTTGTAATATTGTTATTGCTGTAATTATATCCTACAGATATCCCCTCCCACAAGCCTCACAAGCGACCAGACCACTTCAAAAACCTGGCACAGTGATGAAGCTGTAGGACCCTCCTGCGCCAGCCCGCAGTAGGACTGCGGCTAATAACCTGTATGCATTATTGATGCCTGGTTCATGATGGGCTCCGAGCGATATCAAGACTCTGAAAGTACGGGCCTCGGCCCTGGAGAATCCCAGGATTACTCGTTACAACATAGTCTATCCAATTTAACGAACCTGACCCCTGAAGAGAACCCTATACTTGACACAAATAAGAACAGACTTCATTCTCAAGAGGGGTTTGATCCAACTCGAATAACAGCGAGCGCGCATCCAACAACAGCGGAAAATGGCAGTTTTTCTGTTACGGATATAAGTACAACATTCCACAAGATGGATGGGAACTTCTCGCCATTTTATCGTAATATTACCGAAAATAATTTTACAGACGAGAATGAAAGGGACGGTGTTACCGATCAGACACAATCAACGAGTTATAGTAATTTCTTCACAGACTACCAAGATGTCACCCAAGAGAATGAACTCAGAACAGAATCCAGGCTACAGCAAACTTCTTACAACGTAACAATAACAACACCAACGGAACTACTACAGAACTACTCCTATAGTTTGGAACTAACCGATGGGACACTCGATAATTTGACTAGTTCACGAAAACTAGAAACAACAACAAAAACAGATTGGTCATTGCAAGAATTGAGCAACACTACTCTGTTTAATATATCGGCAGACTATTTTGAGTTTCCTGGAAATGTAACTAACACTTTTGAAAGGTCTTCAGGATTATCAGTTGCCGAAAGTTTGTTAAATTTCCAAACGCAGTCTGCCTTTCCGTTTGAGTTAAATTCTTCTGCAGTATACAACAGTAACTTCAGTTCCGGTGACCCTACGTCTTTCACATTTGACCTAACATCGTGGCTGACCTTGACACCGTCAAATACAGTAGAGAACTGGTTCGATGCCTCAGCTCGTGTGGGCAATGAGACAACTCTGGTTCTGAAAGTGGTTTTACTGGCGCTGATCTCCCTTGTTGGTTGTCTAGGGAATATTTTGGTCATTTGGAGCGTTATTAAGGTAAGAATTGAAATCACACACGCGCGCGCACACACACACACACACGCACACACACACGTATATACGCAAGGCAGATACACAGAGACCAACACACACTTACTCATTCATGTATTCTAGAACAAATCACACGTCTTAGGAAACTCAATATAAAATACACAATACACATGCATGCGCTGACGAGCACACGCGTAAACAAACACACACGACTATCTAACCACGAATCATAGGTCAGTTGCATATCCTTTACAGAACATCTCAGTCAACCCCATAATTCATTGTCTGTTTTGTGATTTTCTTGGCAAGTTTACGTTCAGAAGTTTGCCACTGCTTTCTGGACGACCGGCACTCACACCATTGTAGGAACATCAGCGCAAGGCAGTCTGCATCCGAATTGCCCGAAGCTGTGTTTTGAACGAGGTACACGGGATTACGAACTGTAACGAAATGCGTCTGTAACCCGTTCGCCTAGAACCGACATAGATTATCACATATTATTGCACAGTAATTTATAACATTATTATTTATTAACATTCACAATCTTTAATTGTACTGGCAGATGTATTGACGTTTGGCCTTCTCCGAGGTCTTCACGTCTGTCTCTAACTCTCTTCTCCGTGCGTCTTCAGGTCTCCCTGTGGCTTTTAGAGAAAGGACTTCCTAGCTGCACCTTGCTAGTTATACTATTAATGGTCTCCGTGGCGAAGGTTTTACGGACGCGATTCGTAATCCCGTATACCCGGGTTCGAAACACAGCGGTGCTGTTTTTTTGTGTGTGAAAAGGTATGGGTGCCGGTCGTTCAGAAAGTAATGCCAAACTGCTGAACGTAAAACTTGCCCAGGAATCACGAACAGCTAAACTTCTGGGGTTGACTGCTACGTCCTGTGAAGGACATGCAACTAAAATGAAAGTTATACTATTACACAATTTTCTCATTGTCTGTCATTTCTTGCCGAAGCGTATTTCCCTTTCCCCTTGATACTCCGTAAGATAGTCCAAAAATAAAGTTAGTTAGTTGCATTTCCTTTACAGAACGTCGCAGTCAACACCAGCATTTTTTACTGTTGTGATCTCTTGGCAAGTTTACGTTCAGTAGTTTGTCATTGCTTTCAGAACGACCGGCACCCATACCATTTCATAAAACGACAACGCAAGACGGTCTGCGTCCACAGCTGTGTTTCGTACGCGGTGTGCGGGATTACGCACTAGACAACATAAAAATTGGAAGCTGTAGTTACCAACCGGGATTCGAGCTTGTCACCTACAAATGACGACAGCGCCTCGCTGTAGGAATAAGTGTACTTCAACGCATGACCATCTAGGGACCACTGAAAAATGTGTCTTGGTTAGCCAAGTCTATCATCTACATGAACCCACAACTATGGAATCCGGACATCATTCGTATATAACCATTGAAATAGCACCATAGGTCTCATAATTGTATATTATACCAGCATAGGTCAAATAACAAAGACACAAACACATCAGACCGTAATGATGTGCCCAGTATAGTATCGAACATTTAAAGAAGAGAAATAATTGGTCGGTTCCCTGTAGTTTATTTGGCTTGCTTCACAAGCGCCGCAGCCGTGAGTCTGTTACACCAATGTGGTCCATCTCCAATGCCCAGGCATTATAGTTGACTTGTTTAAAGTTTAAAGTTTTTAAAGCTAGAAGATCGACTTCATTGCACCCGGTTTATCCCATATGGCTGAGGTCAAATTATCCGCCTCGATACAGACTCAAATCCACCACAACTGGACCGACAGACGAGCATCTGGCACTTCGCGATGACTTCCGGCGGATGTGATAGTAAGAAGTAAAATCATAATTGTTCCAACGGAAAAAAAAAAAGAAAAAAACAACAACTGACTTCTAAAAATACAAAAACTTCAACCAGATTTTTCACTGCGGAGATGCTTGTTTCAACATAACGAAGTATAGAATTAGGAAATGCAACCTGAAGTCTAAATATCTTGGCAGGGCAGACCAGGCCTTAGTCTAGGTCGGCAACTGGTCTAGGATCGAAGCCGCGAAAGGCGGACAATTAGGGCAATGAATTGATGAATCGGCTTGTCTTACTCCAAATGTATAGGTATTATCTTTCCATTGGAGTAAACTAGGCAGGCCGTGAGAGGGGTCATGCTGCATAGACAGCACATAGTCTCTACAATTCAGCCCCGGCTTTGTTCTATGGAGAGGTATAACTCCACCCTTGATACCCGCCATGGCTTGTAGTTATTAAGCCTTGTTTGAAGAACAATGTAACAAACTATCGTCTGTCAAGACGGAAGACTAGATATATAGTATAAAGCGGAAGAAGAACACTGGAACACTAATCATTAACGAGTGTACGTATTTTTATCTCATATAGGAGCGTCGGCTTCACCGCCCGCCATTTTACTTCCTGTTGAGTTTTGGGGTGACGGACCTGTCCCGCGCTGTGTTCTGTGTCCCTGTTGTGATCACGACGGTTCTACATGGGTCCCGCTGGAGGTAGGTTGTGGGTGTTTGTGTGGGTGTGTCTGGATATGTGGAGGTGTGTGTATAGAATACTCCAGGTGTGAGGAGATTTGTTGGTGATTGGATATCTGTGGAGATGTATGGGCGTGTGGAGGTGTGTGGATAGGGCTTCATATGTGGTGTAGTATAGAGACGTGTGTGTGTGTGTGGAGATGTGTGGTGCATAGAGAATATGAGTATGCGGTGTGTTTGGGGATGTGCTGGTCAATGGAGATGTGCGTCGGTGTGTGGATATTAGTGTCTGTCTGGATGTGTGTGGAGATGTGTGGGTGTGTGCATATGTGTGGAGGTGTGTGGTGTATGAAGATGTCTTGGTGTATGGAGATATGTGGGATATGGGGATGATTTGCTTATGAGGATGTGTGGGGTATGGAGTCGTTTTGGTGTATGAAGATGTTTCGGTGTATGGAGATGTGTGGGTGTATGAGGATGTGTATGTTATGGAGATGTGTGGGTATATAGAGGTGTCTGAGTGTAAGGAGATGTGTGGGTGTAAGGAGATGTTTGGGCATAAATAGATGTGTGGGTGTAAGGAGATGTGTGGGTGTATGGAGATGTGTGTGTATGGAGATGTGTGTGTTTAAGGATATGTCTGGGTGTTTATGTTATGTTGTTTGTCCATCAAGAATGATGATGACCATTCATTTCATCCAGTGGGGTTGAAAGTATGGAGCCGTGGGTTCTAAGATGGCTGATAAGGCCTATTTTGGCTCGAAATGTTCTTTGACAATGTGGGCAAAGAATGCTTGACGTTTCTGGAAGAGGATTTCCTGCAGTGGTTTTTCTGTCCTGCCTTTTCTTCACAGCTCTTGCAGTTCTGGTTGCCTCACATATGACTGCATCCTTGCCTAATCTGGGTGTAAGGAGAAGTGTGGGCATATGGAGATGTGTGGGTGTAAGGAGATGTGTGGGTGTAAGGAAGTGTGTGGGTGTAAAGATATGTGTGGGTGTATGGAGATGTGTGGGTGTATGGAGATGTGTTGGTGTATGGAGATGTTTTGGTGTTTGGAGATGTGTGGGTATATGGAGATGTGTGGGCGTAAGGAAATGTGTGGGTGTAAGGAGATGTGTGGCCATAAGGAGATGTGTGTGTGTATGGAGATGTGTGGGTGTATGGAGATGTGTGGGTGAATGGAGATATATGGGTGTAAGGAAATGTGTGGGCATAAGGAGATGTGTGGGTGTAAGGAGATGTGTGGGTGTATGGAGATGTGTGGGTATATGGAGATGTGTGGGTGTATGGAGATGTGTGAGTATATGGAGATTTGTGGGTGTAAGGAGATGTGTGTGCATAAAGAGATGTGTGGGTATAAGGACATGTGTATGGAGATGTGTGGGTGAATGGAGATGTGTGGGTGTAAGGAGATGTGTGGGTGTATGGAGATGTGTGGGTATATGGAGATGCGTGGGTGTATGGAAATGTGTGGAGTATTGAGATGTATGGTGTATAGAGATGTGTGGTGTATAGATATGCGTGGGGTAAGAGATATGTGGTGTATGGAGATGTGAGAGGTATGGAGATGCGTGGGGTATAGTGATGTGTGGAATATGGAACTAGAACATTATATACACAATAAGAAAGAGACAACTCGCTTTCCTTGGTCATGTGATGAGAAGAAGGGCATTGGAGAACATCGTGACGACTAGAAAGATCAAAGGAAAGAGAGGCAGATACAGACCAAGAGAAATGATTCTGGATAGACTGAGGCAATGGCATGGAGTAATATCAGCAACAGAGTTGATCCAGAACACTAAAGAGCGAGATATGTGGAGAGACACGAACGCCTAAACCAGCTGGCAGGGCACTTGATGATGATGATGTTAGCCTTTCTATTTTACGCCAGCAGCAATTAACGAATGTTTATAATTTGTAAGAGATGTTCCTTCCCTCTACTAAATGTAAACATATTCTTATCCTCAGACATGGTGAGTCGGCTTGCAAGCTTTTTGCCTTCGCCACATCATTCTTCGTGTTCAGCTCCATCTTGTCGCTGCTGGCCATCGCCATCGACCGGCACATCTGCGTGGTCTACTCCAAGATTTATCGGCGTCGAGCTCCCGGCATTGCCAACCTGGTCGTCGCCATTATTATCTGGATCATCGCCTTCTCCATCTCCTTCCCGCCCGTCTTGGGTGTTGGTGAATACATCTTCGTCCCCGAAGAAACCCAATGTACTTATCACCATAAACATTACACCATCAACGACTCCGTGTCAACGGTTATGATATTCGTCGCCATTTTATTAGTGACCTACTTTCTCTACTTCCGTATTTTCCATTTCCTGCGCGACCATCGGCGCATGCGCCCTCTACAACACACTCCCGCCATGAGTTCCAACTGGGCATTTATAGGACATGGCGCCAACGGACAAGCCTTCATTAACTGGTTGAATGGCTTCGGCGGTCAAGTACCGGTCCGACAAGGAGGTCAGAGATCTGTGCAGCGACTTAACTTCGGCCGGGTGGTCAACTTATCGATCAGCAAGAACGAACACTTGACCCGGTTATTTTTAATTTTGACTGTGGTGTTTGGGATCTCGTGGCTACCTTACATCATCCTGTCCCTATGGCGGATATTTTTCGATACCGGGGCTCTTCCGGAGCCGTTCGTGACCACGTCTGCCTGGCTAGGGTACGGCCAGGTTGCCCTGTGTCCTGTAGTTTATTTCATAGCTCGCGGGTCGGAAAAGAAACCAACAAGAACCGTGTACTCGCATGCGGAGAAGAGAAGTTTTCTGCTAGAAAACAAGACTAGAAAATAAGGTGGATATTTGTGACAATGATGGGAAATTAGTCAATTATGTTGTATTTCAATTATATAAGTGTCCGCAAATTAAACATTCCAAAATGTCAGTAGATGACAACACGTAAAGGACCCAGTTTTCATAGCAATTTTGTATGGTACAGTTATGGTATTTAAAAGGTGAAAGTAAATGGCCGTGTTACACGCTTCAAGCCACAGGGTATAAAGTGCTAGACCCATATTTCATCTATCAATCGACATTGGCCTATAGATGTGGTCAGTAACATACTGACCTCCTGTACTTTTAAGACATTTCTTGGTAGCCATTTTAGGCTTGGTCAACATGGAGCACTGGTCAATGTTAACAAATGTATCTTAGTGAGGATTCGAACCCAAAACCGCCAGGCCGGCAGGCGAGCGTCTAGCCACTACGCTAATGCGGGCAAAATATATCATTTGGCTTTATATAAATTGTTGGCAGGAGCGACTCCGTGTTTTAGAGCAACGCTGAGAAAATGTGCACCGAATTACACGCACGCTGAGTCGTTCAGAGCTGCAGGTTTTGCCAGATCACACATTACAAGCTTCAGGAACAGACAAATGAAATATGCGGGACATCTTAAGAGAGTTGAAAGGGCAAGATACTCTACTTGGCTGCACCGGGTGTTATCCTGTATGGCTAGGTCTCTTTCTGCAGTGTGACCCGCTGAAAGCAAGAACTCTATGGCTTCAGCGACGACTCCCCAGGAGTCTCCGGGAACATTGCAGTCGTGAATCGAATGCCGAGTCCCGAATCGAACCCATTACTTTCGCAGCGTGAGGCAGGCGGTGTAACCTCTTGGCCACGGAGACTCATTTATGGGACTTGTCAACTTGGACTTGTGTTGAACAAGATAGGCAAGGGAGTTCCTGCCATGGCCCCTAGCCCGTTCAACCCCAGTCGAGAAGCTATACTAGGGCCCATCACCTGGCTCAGATTAATAATCCTGTGACCAAGTCAGCCATCATTCAGATACAGTATTAATTTGAAAGTGATTGTTGTTCACAGATGTGCAAGAGAGCCAGAAGAAGACACATGTATATGTACGTCTTCTTCTGGCTTCCGTGCACATCTTATATATATATATATATATATGTGTGTGTGTGTGTGTGTGTGTGTGTGTGTGTGTGTGTGCGTGTGTGTGTGTGTTTGGTATGGAACTAGATTTAGCAGCTGAGAAACGGCGACGGCATTCTTACTGGAAAATAAAGCTTCAGTCATCAATTGCAGAAAGGGAACCCACTAGCAAACGAAATATAAGGAGACATGGAGAAGAGGACCAGAGACAGATGAACGTGGTCAGATCATGTATGGAGCTGAATACAACAGCAAGGGGTGGAACAGATTGGGGTGAGATGGTTGAGGGGACATGTTCCTGTGGGGGATACGCGGTGGAAAGACAAGAGAGGGAGTGAGGGGTGGGGGGGGGGGGGGGGGGAAGAGGGCTCTCTATATACCTCATCGCTTTCATTCTCTTTCACTCTCTCCCCTTCTGTCTCACGCTCTCTATCACTATATATCACGCTCTCTCACACTCTCTGTCTCCCATTCCTTTTCTCACTCACGCACCCTCACACATCCAAGTCTTCCTGTACACATACACTACCACCTCAACAGAAACCGTGCTAGCACAATGGCTAGCGCGCCGCCTACCGGCCGGACTGCCTTCTGTTCGAATCCCCACCCAACCAAGAATGTCCTTCAACAAATATGGGCTCTCAGGTCGACCCAGCCTGTAAATGGATACCAGGGAAGGCAAGGCCATCAGCCTGATATTCACCACATGACTCATCGCCTGCCCACTGGTCTACACAGATATGGAGATAGCACCATATTTCGAACCCGTACAGAGGGATGGATATGGGTCATTTATTGTTATTTATTTATAAAAGTATAACAGCATACATTTATTTATTTAAAATGTATATATCATATTCGTGTATTATGTTTTTCGTCTTTTCTAACCTTCTTTCTCTTCATCTCTCCCCTTCTCTCATTATATCATAACCCTCTAGGCCGTTAACTCCACTCTTACTAGCTCTCTCCCTTTCTCTTTTCCTTCATCTCTCTCGCTCTCTTTCGCTCTCTCTCTCTCTTTCTTTCTCTCTCTCTCTCTCTCTCTCTCTCTCTCTCTCTCTCTTTCTCTCGCTCTTCACTCTCTCTCTCTATTTTCCTTTCTCTGCATATTTGATTCTCTCCCTTTTCCCCTCCACTTTCCCATTTCTCTCTCTCTCTCTCTCTCTCTCTCTCTCTCTCTCTCTCTCTCTCTTTCTCTCGCTCTTCACTCTCTCTCTCTATTTTCCTTTCTCTGCATATTTGATTCTCTCCCCTTTCCCCGCCACTTTCCCATTTCTCTCTCTCTCTCTCTCTCTCTCTCTCTCTCTCTCTCTCTCTCTCTCTTTCTCTCGCTCTTCACTCTCTCTCTCTCTATTTTCCTTTCTCTGCATATTTGATTCTCTCCCTTTTCCCCTCCACTTTCCCATTTCTCTCTCTCTCTCTCTCTCTCTCTCACTCTCTCTCTCTCTCTCTCTCTTTCTCTCTCTCTCTCCTTTTCTTTATCATTCGCTCACTCCATTTCCCTGCTCCTCTTTATCTCGTCCTCTCATAAAAATATCCCCCTCTCACTACTATCCCTCTCTCTCTCTCTCTCTCTCTACATATAAATCCTAGTTTTTTTCTCTGTCTTTCTCTTTCTCTCATTTCTCCTCACTTTATCCTCTACCTCAATATCTTTCTTTCCCTACACATCTATCCCTCTCTTTGCATCTCTCTGTCCTTCTCTCTCCCTTTGCTTCTGTCTCTCTCCATCTGTTTCTCTATACAGATTTCTCCCCGTCCCCCTCCCTTCTTTCCATATTTCCCTCCCTCTCAAATGCGCTCTCTGACCCCCTTCTTCTTCCATTCCCCTACTTCTTTCTTTTTTTTTAAACTAATAAAACACTCCCACATTAATCACGGTTCTGTTACTGTCATTATGATTGATTGATTGATTGATTTAGGAACCGACATCACAGCATTCGGGACATTCCCATAAGCGCTCCGTCCCCATCCTCAGCAGCCAGCGAAGAGTTCCAACACTAATAGTTCCAGTAGCAATCTGATTATATGTCCGTCTCGCCTTTCCTCTGAGCGTCGAGCATCGGCCAGATCCCCTCGTCACTCCTCGATGTCTCATTCTTACCAGACTATGGTGATCCATCTGCTCCTCCGAGGTGTACACGTGCTCCCACAAGGCCGCAACCACGTCTGCCTTGTCATGCATCAATACTCCACCAAGTTTTGCCGAGCCCGCCAATCTGTCCGACTGTTCATTCCCCAGCACACCGGCATGGCCAGGAGAAAAGATCCAGGTGATGCTTGCTACCCGTGACCTCCGAAGCGAAGCAAGCCACTCTGCACGAAGCTTGCGTGTTCTCACCCTCCTCAGCATGCTTTCTGAGTCAGTAACAATCACAATGTGTGTATGTATCATGTTCTCTATCCAGCGGAAAGCTGCACTGACCGCCTCCACCTCCATTCTTAAGCTAGATGTAGTATCATCATACGCCAGGCTCTCCTGCACCAAACGCCGACCATTAGTCTTTGCCAAGAACCCCCAGGCACTTCTCCTACCTCTCAACACCGACCCATCCGTGTAGATAATCACATCACCCGGGCGAGAATTTTCCTGAATTATTTGCTGAATTTCCACTTCCGTGGCCCCTGCTGGCCACTCCCTGCACTCCCGTCTCAATGTGATTATAACCCTGCACAAGTCTGACTGCTCGGCTGGCACTCTGACCCACTCCTCTCCTCGCCTGATGTTCTCCAAGGGGCACACCTGTCTGATCGTATCCTCCGCCTGAGCCATCCATGATTTCCCTCTTATCAGTCTCTGACCCTTAACTACGTCCAGCGCCTCATGCAACGGGTGATCTGTGTCTGCAGCTACTCTGAGGTATGCCTTCGCTTGCATCACCTTGTGCCTACCAGCAACAGTAGGCAGACCAAGGATGTAACGCATACACACTACTGGAGTGTCTCTGGTGCATCCCAGAATGACCCGCATAGCTTCATTCTGTATGCGCTCTAATTTCACCAGCTGACTCTTTGATACAGTGAGCAGTCCTAGTCCATAATCAATCACTGAGAGGATCAAGTGCTGGTATAGTAAGAAGAGCATTCTCTGCTCTGTGTCCATTGCAGCCATAGTTTTAAGTGCATTGAGTCCCTTTTGAGATCTTGTCACAACCGTCTCCACATGGTCCTTGAAGGACAGGCTCCTGTCAAATGTGATTCCCAGATACTTCAGTTTGTTCTCTCTATTGACGCTTCTGCCATCTATCATGAGGCTTGGGGCATCATCTCTCACAATCCTGTTGTCCAGAGAGCACCATAACACAGCCGCCTTTTCCGGGTTGATAACAGCACTCATCTCTGTGCACCGGTCAATCACTTTGTCTACTGTCACCTGTAGCTCCTGGGCTGTTTGATCCCTATTTCTCCCCTGCCTGTATGCAAGAATATCATCTGCAAATGTTAGAATCCTTCCAACCCCTGGTGTTTCTAGGTATGCAATCGTGCTCGTATACACATTAAAGAGCACCGGTGAGATTGCAGATCCCTGTGGCAGTCCCGGGGTTAAAATATGTGGCTCTGAGGTCCATGCGCCCAGACGGAGAGCAACCTGACGAGAATGAAGGACGGCTGCTATCCAGTTCACCAACCAGGGATTGACCCCCTTCTCCATAAGTGCAGTCATCAAAATATCATAGCGAACTCTATTGTACGAATCCTCGAGATCAAGCGCTGCCACCATCGTTTCCTGTCTACTCTGGAACCCCTCATAAACGTCAAAAGCAAAGGTGGCTGCATTTGACCAGGTAACTTTTCCTGGCCTGTAGCTCCCCAGGCCTCTTGGAAGAAGCTTCCCCCTTTCCAAAAAATCCTGCAGCTTAATAGCGACTATCTTCTCTAAAACCTTCCCAAATGTATTTTGAAGGGTGATGATCCTAAAGCCGCTAAGCTTTGAATGATCCTTGAATGGTTTTGGGAGAGGGATGAGATAGTTATGCAACCAATCCTGCGGTACTGATTCTGTCCTAATGCTCTGGTTAAAGCAGTCGATCATTTCTTTCAGGTCTACATCGCCCAAAGCCTTCATGTGGCCATACCTGACACCATCAGGCCCTGGTGCCGTGTCTTTTGCCTTTTGCAAAATATGTTTAACATCTTCAACCCGTATGATGTCTTCATAAGGCATATTCTCTATTGTGCCAGATAATTCCACTCTAACTGCATCCCTGGTATCCGTATCATTATGACTGGTCTGCTCTAAAAATCTCTGGAGAAACGCCTCCCCTTTCTCCTTGTCTGTTGTCACGCGTACCCCATCCTCTTTATAAATTGTTCCCACTGTCATCGGCCGATCTTTTCTTTGCATTTGTCTGTACAGTTTCCAGAATTTATGCAGTGTTTTATCACCTCCAATCTCCTTCATAAAACATTCCCATTTTACTTTCTTGGCCCTGCAGCACATCGCTTGAAAGCCTCCACCTTGTCTTTCTTGTCATTTTCCGCTCTGTCCACTTCCTCTCGTGAGCTTCGGGGTGTCTGTCGCAATTTCCTTAGCTGCTTCACTGCAGCTCTCTTTGCTTTCCACGCATTGTCTACTTCTGGGGTCCACCATGGGGGTGCAAAAAAGGAGTTTTAACAGTCCTGTTGCATGCCCCATGTCTGAGGCGTCCAAGAAGGCTTTCAGTCCGCTCATTATTTATCTAGCTACTGTATCACAGCCCTCTGACATTATACATGCGTACTTAGTCTCTCTCAATACATATGGAACGAACGAACGAACGAACGAACGAACTAACGGACTTTATTTTCAAAGGATAACAAATGGGGCATATAGGCGTAAGAGTAGTGTGTGTGTGTGTGTGCGTGTGTTTGTTTGTGTGTGTCTGTCTGTCTGTGTGTGTGCGTGTGTGTGTGTGTGTGCGTGTGTGTGTGTGCGTGCGTGTGTGTGTGTGAGTGTGTGTGTATGTGTGCGTGTGTGTGTGTGTGTGTGTGTGTGTTGGCTGTTCCTAGAGCGTCGGAAACAAAACGAGATGCCTACGTTTGCTCGCCACGTTTAGCGCACCTGTCTCTCAAGCTGCCTGCAACCTGGAGGGTCCTGATTTTAAACCCCTGAATACCAAATAACACCGAAAAGTACTGATGAAGACAGCAAGAGCTTGTATTTGAACCCCCACCACCCCCACCCACCACCACCCCCCACCCCACAAAATGATTTACACAGAAACATATTGAGAACATAACAAAAGGGCTGAATGAAAACCTTAATAACCCTGGAGAAATAATATAGGAAAATTTAGCCAAATGATTACTAAATTTAAAAAAAAAAAAAAAATACTAAATCACAGAAAAGTACGTGAGAAATTAGCCGTGGAGTACTTGAAACAACTTAATAACACTGAAAATATAGGAGAAATCAACAAGAAAGCTCACGTATAACAACTGTGTCATATAGGAAATACAGGAGAAATCAGTAATAGGGCGTACTGTGTTGAAAGAACCCAATCACACATAATAATACAGGAGAAATTAATAATAAGGTTTATCTTTAACAACTGTATCACATAGAAAATACAGGAGAAATTAATAACCGTTATTGTGACTGACTAAGTTGTTGATGATGAGAAAATGGGACAGCAGTAGACTTCAGTCTATATGCAGAGACACTTGCAGACAGACAAACACACATATTAGTTAGTTAGTCAACAGATTATCCTCACTGCACATCGAACGATTCAGTCAATAAGTGCTCGAGTTTCCTCCTCATTAAATCCCGCAGCGGTAGCTGTTCACGACATCAGTTCTGTGTTGATTTATTAATCATCTTCTTTGGCTTCCTGCATAGTTTTCTTTTTTGGCTACACCTCTTTTAACCTGCTGTTCTCGCAGTCTGACCATTATTGTAGATTCCCAGTTATCGCTTCGTCCTCGCAAACGACTTACTTCTTGTAGAGCATTCAAAATGTCAGCCTGATCTATGGTTCGTCCGCCTACTACAGTAGCCTTACCTGCAAGTCCTGGAAGGCCCCGCTATACGTCGCTTCGGTTTACCTCGTTCGCTATAACGCCGTTGTCACAATGTGACAACTTCACTTTATGTCGCTACGTTCCGCCATAAGGTCGTCATCTGTGTATCGCCTGCATAGTGTTTCGCTATACGTCGTTTCACTTAAAGTCTCGTTTTCCAAGAACGTAACCTCGACGTTAACCGGGGCCTTCCAGTATATCAGCCTGTTCATTTCCTTGTACACCCGCATGTCCTGGCATATACATACACACGCAAACTCATATATACACACATAGACAGGCACGCATCTGCCTGTGAGACACAAAGGAAAAGTGAGAGAGAGAGAGAGAGAGAGAGAGAGAGAGAGAAACTGCACATTAAACACTTTCCCCCTTCAGCTCTTCATAGCCATTTATGCGTCCATGAACACAGCTGCACAGCTGAGGTCTTCACCGTTCCATCACAATTTGTCTTCCTAGAGATGAACACCCCCCCCCCCCCCCACCCTCTGAGCCTGATTCCATTTTTCGCCTGGCAACCTACCTCTGGGCAGTTGTGTGGATGTACTCCGGGTGTTTCCTTTGCGCTCCACATCTTGGCAGTTTTATGGATATGCTCCGGATTTTTCCTTAGTGCTCCACTTCTGGGCAGTTTGTGGATGTGCTCCGGGTTTTTCCCTGGCGCTCCACATCTCCAAGTTGCAGATCTCGGAGATTCATCCTTGTGAAGACATGCTCTGAATCCACTCCCTAAATCCTCAGTTTCTTTAAGGGTTAGTGTTTCCTTCAAACCCACACATCCCATTGTACCAACGGCTTAGAACGGGAGAAGCTCACTTGGGTGGGTACAAGCCCTACGCTAGAGCGAGGAAATGCAACCTAACGACTAAATGTCATTGAAGGACAGACAAGGCCCTAAGCCTTGGTCGGCAACTGATCTAGGAGGGAAGCTCCTACACGCGGAGAGTTAGAGCATTGTTTTGCTGATCCGACAGCTTCTGTAACTTGTCTTGTTCCAAACGTCTTTGTGTTACCTTTCCTCTGGGATAAACTAGACAGGCCGAGAGAGGGATCACGCTGCAAAGGCAACACGAGGTCACTAAATTCAGTCCCGGCTGTATGTTATGGAGGGGTATAACTCCATTTAACAAACTATCGTCTATCAAGACGGCAAGGTGCCAGTCAATACTTCCTTCCTGCCTGTGATTCACTTTCATATTCCCTCTTTCCCAGCAATTATCCCAAGACTCCATTTACGGCTACCATTTTTATGATCAATTTCACTCTCCTGCAGATGTTTTTGCTTCAGTAACACAGATGTTAATTATCGTTTCACGACATTCTCAAATATGGCAATCCTCGAGTGAAACTCACTTCCTGTCTTCCACCATTTCTATTCCGGTCTGTCAACATCGAGCTTACTGAGAATTAGAGCGATACAACAAGGAAGTGATTATTCGACTCCGTACGCTAGAACAGGGATTCTCAAACTGAGGTCTGGGGATCAGCATGGCCGAATGGATAAGAGAGCTTGTTCTTAAACATGTGGTGTGATGATGCCGAGTTGTGTGTTCAACCCTACACCGATCTGTTGGACTAAAATGGTGACTTGCGGACGTAAATTACAAGTACTTATGAAGTCAGAGTGGGTTCGCCTGAGAGAGAGGGACACTGGTAATAGGGAAAACTAATCTACACGGAAGATTCAGTCCAGTGCTACTAAACTTAGCCTGTATGGACAACGCGTGAATTTAAAGCAAGCCAGCTTACAACAACAAAAAAAGAGAGAAAAAAAAAAAAACTGGGGTCGTGTGGGGAAGTGGTAGCCTGGATCGCTTTAGGAAAGTAGTCGATTTATTTTCCTAGTCCGTCATCCTGTTCACGAGTGCAGTTTGTCTGGATACTCTGCGGAAAGAACACTGAACCATATGAGAAATAACCTGGGGCAATAAAATTGTTCTTCTTGCCTTTAGCCCGATGTTCCCAAACGCGGGGTCGCGTTCATATACTGGAAGAAATGGATGAGGGAAGGGGGTGTGTTCGCTGATACACTTGCAAATGTTTTTTTTTCAGATAATTAATATACATTTTCTTATGACCGAGACGGCAAAAAATAATACTAACAGTCTATTCAACATGGATCATCGATTAAAGCTGACTCAAAAACTGCATCACGTCTCTGAAACTGAAATATAAGGTGTATTTTTAACGACTGCGCAGTGTTTGAAAATATTGCCAAGTCCAAGGTTTGTATTTACCTATTACTTTGCATGAACGTTACAGAACGTTTGGCTGAAATACTAAATACATAATCACTGGTATTCTTCGAATGTGTAGTAGGTTATCCCCACATATACAAATAAAAGAATTACCTTTTAAATCTTAAACTACCGTATAACTCCGCAGCATGTACTTAACGCAATGCCACGAAATATGCCAGGTATGAAATCCTGCAATATATTGTTTATGACTTATGTGTTCAAATGTTTGAAATGTTTGAGAATCACTGTGTTGGAAAATGTGACGCGCAAATCACAATCGTCAAGGTTTTTAAAAAGTTACAGATGTTTAATGCGATTTGTCAGACTCATTCCGGAACGAAATATTCTAATAAAGTACGACTGACAACAACGTAAACCGCTTATGTGAGTCATCGTCTGGGCCCTAATTATTGTTTTGTTACAACTTAGACTGTGATTTAATGGTTCCCAGGTTTTCTCATCTTCCGATCCACTTACTGTGTCATCATCATCATCATCATCATCATCATCATCATCATCATCATCATCATCATCATCATCATCACCACCACTATCATCACCATCATCATAATCATCATCATCATCATCATCATCATCATCATCATCATCATCATCATAGTCATCATCTTCATCATCGTTGTCACCACCACCATCATCATCATCATCGCCACCACCACCACCACCACCATCATCATCATCATCATCATCATCATCATCATCATCATCATCATCATCATCATCGTTGTCACCACCACCACCATCATCATCATCATCACCATCATCATCATCATCATCATCATCATCATCATCATCATCATCATCATCATCATCATCATCGTTGTCACCACCACCATCATCACCACCACCACCATCATCATCATCATCATCATCATCATCATCATCATCGTTGTCACCACGACCACCACCATCATCATCATCATCATCATCATCATCATCATCATCATCATCATCGTTGTCACCACCACCATCATCACCACCACCATCATCATCACCATCATCATCATCATCATCATCATCATCGTTGTCACCACCACCACCATCATCATCACCATCATCATCACCATCATCATCATCGTTGTCACCACCACCATCATCACCACCACCATCATCATCACCATCATCATCATCATCATCATCATCATCATCATCATCATCGTTGTCACCACCACCACCATCATCATCACCATCATCATCACCATCATCATCATCGCCACCACCACCACCATCATCATCATCATCATCATCATCATCATCATCATCATCATCTTCATCATCGTTGTCACCACCACCACCATCATCATCGCCACCACCGCCACCACCATCATCATCATCATCATCATCACCATCATCTTCATCATCTTCATCATCGTTGTCACCACCACCACCATCACCACCACCATCATCATCATCATCGCCACCACCACCACCACCACCACCACCATCATCATCATCATGATCATCATCTTCATCATCGTTGTCACCACCACCACCATCATCATCGCCACCACCACCACCACCATCATCATCATCATCATCATCACCATCATCTTCATCATCTTCATCATCGTTGTCACCACCACCACCACCACCACCACCATCATCATCATCATCATCATCATCATCATCATCATCATCATCACCATCATCTTCATCATCGTTGTCACCACCACCACCATCACCACCACCATCATCATCACCATCATCATCATCGTTGTCACCACCACCACCATCATCATCATCGTCATCACCACCACCACCACCATCATCACCATCATCATCATCATCATCATCATCATCATCATCATCATCATCATCATCATCATCGTTGTCACCATCACCACCATCATCACCATCATCATCATCACCATCATCATCATCGTTGTCACCATCATCATCATCATCATCATCATCATCATCATCATCATCATCATCACCACTATCATCACCATCATCATCATCGTTGTAACCACCACCACCACCATCATCATCATCATCATCATCATCATCATCATCATCATCATCATCATCATCATCATCATCACCATCATAATCATCATCGTTGTCACCACCACCACCATCTCATCATCACCATCATCATCAACATCATCATCATCGTTGTCACCACCACCACCATCATCATCATCATCATCATCATCATCATCATCATCATCATCATCATCACCATCATTATCATCATCGTTGTCACCACCACCATCATTATCATCATCATCATCATCATCTTCATCATCGTTGTCACCACCACCACCATCATCATCGCCACCACCGCCACCACCATCATCATCATCATCATCACCATCATTTTCATCATCTTCATCATCGTTGTCACCACCACCACCATCATCATCGCCACAACCACCACCACCACCATCATCATCATCATCATCACCATCATCTTCATCATCTTCATCATCGTTGTCACCACCACCACCACCACCACCACCACCATCATCATCATCATCATCATCATCATCATCATCACCATCATCTTCATCATCGTTGTCACCACCACCACCATCATCATCACCATCATCATCATCGTTGTCACCACCACCACCATCATCATCATCGTCATCACCACCACCACCATCATCACCATCATCATCATCATCATCATCATCATCATCATCGTTGTCACCATCACCACCACCATCATCATCATCATCACCACCATCACCATCATCATCATCATCATCATCATCATCGTCATCACCACCATCATCATCATCATCATCATCATCGTCACCACCATCACCACCACCACCACCATCATCATCATCATCATCATCATCATCATCATCATCATCATCATTACCACCACCATTATCATCATCGTTGTCACCATTATCATCACCATCATCATTATCATCATCATCATTATCATCATCATCCTTATCATCATTATCAATATCATCATCATCATCATCATCATCATTATCATCATCACCATTATCATCATCATCGTCATCATCATCAGCAGGATGTAGGTCATCATGACCAATTAGATAAAACTTTATCTCTTAAACTTCCAGCACGATGAAGCCGAGGTAGCGGGTTCATACTCTACACCGGTCAGTTGGACTAAATGTTGACCTCTCGTCCTTGACTTAGCAACATAAATTACAAGTATGTCAGAAGTTGGGGTGGGTTCGCCTGATGGCGAGGGACACTTCATAATAGGGAAAGCTAATCCACACGCAAATATCAGCTCAGTGCACTAAAGGTAGTGGAAGCACGAGTATGGACTACGCTTGAGTTCAAAGCGAGTGAACGCAAACAAATAAAAAATTCAGCATCATCATCATGTGTCAACGGGCGCAGTGGAGATGAGTGCAGATTCTGACTTAAGTCTTGTCTGTAAGTTCTGTCTTAAGCCTTGTCTGTAAGTTATGTCTTAAGTCTTGTCAGCAAGTTCTGTCTTAAATCTTGTCTTAAGTTTTGTATTAAGTCTTGTCTGTAAGTTCTGTCTTAAGTCTTGTCTGTGAGTTATGTCTTAAGTCTTGTCTGTAAGTTATGTCTTAAGTCTTGTCTGTAAGTTCTATCTTAAGTCTTGTCTGTAAGTTCTGTCTTAAGTCTTGTCTGTAAGTTCTGTCTTGAGTCGTGTCTGTAAGTTCTGTCTTAAGTCTTGTCTGTAAGTTATGTCTTAAGTCTTGTCTGTAAGTTATGTCTTAAGTCTTGTCTGTAAGTTCTGTCTTGAGTCTTGTCTGTAAGTTCTGTCTTAAGTCTTGTCTGTAAGTTTTGTCTTGAGTTTTGTATGTAAGTTCTGTCTTAAGTCCTGAATGTAAATTCTGTCTTAAGTCTTATCTGTAAGTTCTATCTTAAGCCTTGTCTGTAAACTATGTCTTAAGTCTTGTCTGTAAGTTATGTCTTAAGTCTTATCTGTAAGTTCTGTCTTAAGTCTTGTAGGTAAGTTCTGTCTTAAGTCTTGTCTATAAGTTATGTCTTAAGTCTTGTCTGTAAGTTCTGTCTTGAGTCTTGTATGTAAGTTCTGTCTTGAGTCTTGTATGTAAGTTCTGCCATAAGCCTTGTCTGTAAGTTATGTCTTAAGTCTTGTCTGTAAGTTCTGTCTTAAGTCTTATCTGTAAGTTCTGTCTTAAGTCTTGTCTGTAAGTTCTGTCTCGAGTCTTGTCTGTAAGTTCTACCTTAAGTCTTGTCTGTAAGTTCTGTCTTAAGTCTTGTATGTAAGTTCTGTCTTAAGTCTTATCTGTAATTTCTGTCTTAAGTCTTGTATGTAAGTTCTGCCATAAGCCTTGTCTGTAAGTTCTGTCTCGAGTCTTGTCTGTAAGTTCTGTCTTAAGTCTTATCTGTAAGTTCTGTCTTAAGTCTTGTCTGTAAGTTCTGTCTTAAGTCTTGTCTGTAAGTTCTGTCTCGAGTCTTGTCTGTAAGTTCTACCTTAAGTCTTGTCTGTAAGTTCTGTCTTAAGTCTTGTATGTAAGTTCTGTCTTAAGTCTTATCTGTAAGTTCTGTCTTAAGTCTTGTCTGTAAGTTCTGTCTTAAGTCTTGTCTGTAAGTTCTGTCTTAAGTCTTGTATGTAAGTTCTGTCTTAAGTCTTATCTGTAAGTTCTGTCTTAAGTCTTGTCTGTAAGTTCTGTCTTAAGTCTTGTCTGTAAGTTCTGTCTCGAGTCTTGTCTGTAAGCTCTACCTTAAGTCTTGTCTGTAAGTTCTGTCTTAAGTCTTGTATGTAAGTTCTGTCTTAAGTCTTATCTGTAAGTTCTGTCTTAAGTCTTGTCTGTAAGTTCTGTCTTAAGTCTTGTATGTAAGTTCTGTCTTAAGTCTTATCTGTAAGTTCTGTCTTAAGTCTAGTCTGTAAGTTCTGTCTTAAATCTTGTCTGTAAGTTCTGTCTCGAGTCTTGTCTGTAAGTTCTACCTTAAGTCTTGTCTGTAAGTTCTGTCTTAAGTCTTGTATGTAAGTTCTGTCTTAAGTCTTATCTGTAAGTTCTGTCTTAAGTCTTGTCTGTAAGTTCTGTCTTAAGTCTTGTCTGTAAGTTCTGTCTTAAGTCTTGTATGTAAGTTCTGTCTTAAGTCTTATCTGTAAGTTCTGTCTTAAGTCTTGTCTGTAAGTTCTGTCTTAAGTCTTGTCTGTAAGTTCTGTCTCGAGTCTTGTCTGTAAGTTCTACTTTAAGTCTTGTCTGTAAGTTATGTCTTAAGTCTTGTATGTAAGTTCTGTCTTAAGTCTTATCTGTAAGTTCTGTCTTAAGTCTTGTCTGTAAGTTCTGTCTTAAGTCTTGTATGTAAGTTCTGTCTTAAGTCTTATCTGTAAGTTCTGTCTTAAGTCTTGTATGTAAGTTCTGTCTTAAGTCTTATCTGTAAGTTCTGTCTTAAGTCTTGTCTGTAAGTTCTGTCTTAAGTCTTGTCTGTAAGTTCTGTCTCGAGTCTTGTCTGTAAGTTCTGTCTTAAGTCTTGTCTGTAAGTTCTGTCTCGAGTCGTGTCTGTAAGTTCTGTCTCGAGTCTTGTATGTAAGTTCCGTCTTAAGTCCTGACTGGAAATTATGTCCGCTCGCTTTGAACTCAAGCGTATTCCATACGTGTGCTACTATATCTAACGCACTGGACTGATTGATGCGTGTGGATTAGCTTTCTAATATTACCCGTGCCCCTCACCATCAGGCTAACCCAATTTACTTCTTTTGTTCTTGTAATTTTCGACTACAAGTCAAGGACGAAAAGTCAACATTTGAGCCCTACTGACCAGCGTGGGTTTATGATGTTGATGATTTATAAGACTGGTAAGAAGAAGAATGTACGAGGGCGAGTCAATAAGTAAGTCACACAGTTCTGTGGGATGGCAGGTAAATGTAATTGTTTTTTACTGGTGTCATTAGGTGACAGCAACATCGAAGTTTATATTCGCGTTCGTCAGGTGGCGCTATGTGTCTCATGCGCATGCCCAGTGCATAAAGAAAATGGCGACTGTACTTACGGAGTGTACAACCAAAGAGCAACTTGCTCCTGTGCGTTTTTTGTTGGCAAAAGGACTTCCTGCAAAGGACATTCATAAGGAAATGCTTCCTGTTTATGCTGACAAATGTTTGTCCCATAAAGTGCTGCATAGCTGGGTAGAAAAATTTTCTCAAGGCCGCTCTAAAATTGTTGATGAAATCCGATCTGGTCGTCCTATTGAGATTGCAACAGTAGCATCCGTGCAGCGCGTGGAGGAGATGATTAGTGGTGACAGGCGAGTAACATCCACCTTACAGCCCCGACTTAGCCCCTAGCGATTTCCACCTTTTTGGTTCACTGAAAACCCACCTTGGCGGGAGACATTTCGCAAATTACGCCGAAATTGAATGTGAAGTGAAAACGTGGTTTAGAAAACAGAGCGCGCAGTTCTATGCAGCCGGTTTGGGAGGACTGATAATACGATGGGATAAATGCATCAATGTTGGTTTAAATTATGTTCAGAAATAAACGACAATGTATGTATAAAAATAAACTGGTATCAAGTTGTTATCATATTTAGTTATTTTTCTACAGCCATCTGTGACTTACTTATTGATTTCCCCTCGTATAATGGACACATAGACGATCTGTTATAGTTACGAGTGCATGAATGGATTGCAAGCGTGTTTTATGTTTTCTGATTCCAGTTTCTAGCACCAGCATCCGGACAAACAATTACAGATGTGGTATTCCTACATGCGGCGCTGACCAAACCCGGCACCCCACATTGTGTCAATGGCTTCGAGCGGATGAGCGCAGCCGGGAGGTGCCTTATACAAGCCGTATATTAGTGTGAAGAAATACAACCTACATATTAAATGTCTTGACAGAGTTGACCAGGTCCTAATCTTGGTTGGCAACTGGTCTAGAACCAAAGCTCCGACAGGCGGACAATTAGAGCATGTCTTTGCTTATCTGGCAGCCTCTGTACTGCAGCTTGTCTTGTTACAGACGTATTGGTGCTACCTTTCCTCTGGAGTAAGCTAGACAGTCCGAGAGAGGGATCATGCTGCATGGGGAACGTATGAGCTCTACAATTCAACACAGGCTTTGTGCTGTGGAGAGGTATATCTCCATAACTGGTCTCCGCCATGGGTTGTTTTATTATGCCTTTTTGAAGCACAATTTAACACACTATCGTTTGTCAAGATGGCCAGGTGCCAGTAACAATATATATGTACGCATTTCACCGCGTGACTCACTCTATTACAACTAAATTGTCCTCCATTCTTTTACCGCCTTAGAATTTTATGTTCATAAATATTTGTGGCAGTTACTTTCAAAGTAAACGCAACGCAAATTATTCCTCCCCACGACGCTTGACGGCAGAAGTGGAAGATGATGATGATGATGATGATGATGACTTTCAAAGTGTGATCAATTTAAATAAGATTATATTTTTAGTTTTGCTATTAATTTTCCCTTAATTTTCTAATGATGGTATCTTTCAAGTGCCTTTTTCTTTCTTATTTATCAAATCCTACTTCATCCACATTTTTCGTTACCTGTTGAATCTTTGTGTTTTGAATATAAATGCAATTTCCAGTTCCCAAACCATCAAAGCTACTTTCCAGGGAACGCAACGAGTCGGGAGTCACCGTGTATTAATAGCTTCAGCAAACACTTTCATGAAAAGGAACTTATTCCTTAACCGGCGACATTAAGGCGCATGCGCCTACTGGTCGCCATTAACATGAGACCAATCACAGCGCTAGATTTAATGAGCCAATCTGCCTATAAAATAAAACTGCCCCGTTTTAGTGCTATGGGGTTTTCCTCTTATGGCCATTTGATGAATGTAATTAACTTTCATGGCTGGTAACGACCCAAGTCCTGGGTGCTGACGTTATCTGCCTAACCGCGGCATAAATCTGAAATGTTATATGCCCCTTTAAGTTAAAGCACGATCTGTGTCTTCCTTGCCACAATGAGTTCGGAAACTTACAACTTATTTGTTGGCTACACTATAGCATTGATAAGGGTATTTTTTTTTCCGCATATCCTTTACAGGACATCGCTGTCAACAGCAGCATCTTTCAGCTGTCTGTTGATCTCTTGGCAAGATTACGCTCAGTAGTTTGCCATTGCTTTCTGAGCGGCCGGCTCAGTATCCCGCAAGTCACGAGCGGGGGTCGAACCGCCTCAGCTCTCGCCCCGCTACGAGACTCTGCGTGATAAACGGGATTACAGAGAGAAAGTGTTGTAACCCCTCAGCCAGAGAGACCGGCATATTGATAAGGGTAAGCAAGGAGAAATACGAAGGGGGCTTCATATTAAAACCTGAAATGTTTGTGTGTGTATTTTTATTTTAATTGTGTGTATGTGTGAATATGCTCTGAAAAAGTAAAGAATAAATGTATCATTTTTCGAAGTAGTCATCACTGCGTTCAATGCAAGTCCTCCAGCGCCAATAAAGTGTTTGGATTCCTGTAGAAAATCAATTCTGGGGTCACTTCTCGGTGTGCCTGACCTTGTCGGGAAAAGTATGTCACAGAAATCACGACGTTCTTAAACTTCCTATTACACTCATACACTTGCTGGACTGACAGGTATGCATCATCATACTGGAACTTCATTCGCCAATGAATGTCTATAGGTTTAACCCCCTCACTGATCATAAAACAAATGGATAATAGAACGCAGCTCCTCTTTGCTGCATGTCAAAAGTGGGGCGGCTGTCTTTACACTGTCTTATGACGTTATTATGTTCGTCTGCACCATGATATTACATACTGGAATCTCTTGACATCTGTAACAACAATATTGACAGGTTACAAGACAATAGCATGGTTATTTGTCAGCGGCTTACTTGCGACAGGTATTTCAGGACTCCCCTACTTTTGCACTACACGAAATAATAACTCGTGTCATTTGCAGAAAGGGTACAATTTATTTAGAGCTGATTACAAACAAGCTCCGCGAGCGGAATACTTCATTGACAATAAACATCATAGTACGTTACACAGATGCAATGAAGAGGTGATAATGATACTATTAATCACTGAATGGAATCTAAAGCCTAACATTCACTATTGTCTATAAACTTATAGTATTCATAAGGAACACGTCTACTCTCTAGCCGTCTCAGTCGCAGTCTGAGCCAAGCTTCTAGTTGCGTGTTCAAACACGGACGTTGGATCTTCCGTGCGCTGGCGAGTCTTACGTGCGTGGTGTCCCAGCACGCTGGTCAGTTAACTAGAGTAACATGTACTCCATGGTTACTCGTCGAGGCGAGTTTCCTAGTGTCTTGGGAAACCCTCGCTCACTTACACCCAATGCCCTCTTGGTTGACACAAGTGTGTCCTGTTGTAAAGCTATTTATAGCGCTTGTGTCTCCTCTGTCTGGTGTTCTTTAATAGTCTCTGTCTTAGCTCTATTTCTTATATTCTTAACTCTGTAAACTCTTATTCAGATCTTTGACAGGCTCCGCTCCTCTCTGTGTAGTGTTACAACCTTTTAACTCATGCATGTAACACGTTGTATGGTCACTGAAAAATTGGCTGTCCAATTTTGTCAAAGCTCTCATAAGTTGTAAATCTCTATTCTGGGGATAGAACAAACTCTCCCCTTTCCTTACTCACACTGTTCTATTAATTCACTCGGCTAATTGAGTAGCCCCTCGTATCAGTACAGTTGGCTATAGATCTTCTTGGGAATTGTTTTGATCCGGAACCGTTGTCTTATGACTTATGTCCTGACTTCCGTCTTATGACCCATGTCTTCTGACTTCTGTCCGTTGACTTATGTCTTTTGACCTGTCCTTATATTGCCCAAAATGACAACCCAATACAAGTTGACTCTGTTATGAGTACAACACATGAGCATTGAATGTTCATGTTCCCAATAATATCAGCCCCAACTCGTATACATTATGTTCTACTCTTCACCTTCTAGCTTCCGCTTGTGAAGAAATATTTTCAATGTTACATTAAGGTTTTTTTTTAAAGAAGTTTATTGTGTCCCCTGATTTGAGTTACTGTTCTTTGAAACAAATGGTGTATGCAACTTTTTATGTGTTCGTTTTCCTGTTTGTTTGCGTGTTTTCTAATAAACTACAGTGTACTTAATTTGTTAACATGTGTATGCGTTTCTATTCTACATGTGTGTCTTCCTTCGAGCGCTGTAAATCGGTTTATTGTGGCTACAAATGTCTGTTATTCTTATTTATGACTACAATTCCGTTTCAAGATGCTCAGAGTATTTTCTGTATTTAATACTACTAAAGTATTGCAGTAACACACTTACTTAACAACACATTGGTTACACAGATTGACACAGACAAGTCACAACAAGACGTTTTAAGCGGTGAACAAAAAATTTGCCGCTACCTCTCTTTCTCTCTGTCTCTCTTTCAATGTTTACCACTCTATTCATTCTCTCCTCTCATTTACACATCTTTCATTCACTTTCATACCATCGTTATGTTAAAACATTCATTCGTCATTAAAATATGGTTCATAATATCAAGTAAATGAACATTACATATTTACACTAAATGATTGGCTGAATTGTACAAGTTTTCACGCTAAATGACTGTGCGGTTTCTTTGCACGTGTAATGCCTATACAAAATATACAAGTTTGTGAGGATGGTTTGTTACCGATCCTGGCAATACTAACTAATCTAATTAACTGATGTAATTTGGTGTGCTGTTCTAAATTTATCCTAAGGGAAATAATCTAACTAATTAATTACATTTAAGCAAAATGGGTTAGTTACCTTCAAGTGTTGTTGGTACATGAAATGATGTTAATTCATAAATGGTTGGGTTAGTTTAGAAATGATATTTTAAATAAATGACTTTATAAATGATTATGTTTATGCGGTGATAAGGTAAAGTAATATCCAATAATTACATTTCTAATATAGGTGTTGACTTCAATGGGTTCTTAACTAAATGTAGGTGACTTATTATTATCAAATGACATAAATAAAGTTATATATGTACTTGAACATTTTGCAATTCAATTATTAATACAAAAATGAAGTTATGCGTACTGTTTATAAACCACTGTTATATACATATCACAATTACTTTTATATATAACTAGCTGACCCTGCCCGGCTTCGCCCAGACCCTGGTGGGGAGCATCTCATTTAATTCATATAAGTAGTCATATAATAAGTTCTCGTTCCCGTTACCGACTGACTGACTGTCTGTCTGTCTGTCTGTCTGTCTGTCTGTCTGTCTGTCTGTCTGACCCGGCCCGGCATTGCCCAGCTCCTGGTGTGGAGCATCTCATTTAATTCATATAAGTAGTCATATAAGTTCCCGTTCCCGACTGTCTATCTGTCTGTCTATCTGTCTGCCTGACCCTGTCCGGCTTCATTAAATTCATACAACAAAAAAAGTAACTTAAAAGAACGTTCTTCTACACACCATCCATTATTTTTAATGAAAACTCTTTCTAATCATCTGCATGACTACAGTAACTTCTTAAGCAAAAAAAGATGAGTTACAATGTTATGCATTGTGCATCATTTTTATGAAAACTTTGAAAATGCCTTACAGATTGTATCATTATTTATTATAACTCATATGCCGGTACATAACTATGGACAAAGAGTTTATAAATCTTTGAAAACGATGCCACAATATGACTATAAGTTATACAGAAAAGTTATGCCCCTTGAAATAACTTTTACAGAGTTAGGTCCCCTGAGATATATGAAATTATGATGAAAAATGAAAAATGAAATAATACTGAGTAAGCAGGCGATTTCACACTAACAAAATATCACAGTTGGCAGCTCTGGAATGAAAGGAAGGCGTGTAGAAAATTTCATCTCAATCGGATGGGCCGTTCGCGAACAAATAAAGGTCATACATACATACATACAGAGATACATAAATACGCACATCCTAATTTATATATAAGATTACACTAACTAATGTCGTCCTTTCGGGTGTGATGTTGGAACACTGTTCTTTGTAGACTATTTTCATAACATAGTTCATTTAGCCAAAGACTTATATGCTCTCCTTTCTGGATAGTGTTTATATATATAGTTCCCTACCAATCTATGTAGGTTCACATCTAACACTTCAATGTAAATATGGCTTATATATGTGTTAGCGATGTAGACATACTACTTATGCGTCTGTTTGTTTCACTCATAATGGCAATGTTACTCTTACACAGTTTAAACGCTTGGCGATGATAACGCACTTACAGTGTAACTTTTTCACCACATACGGCACTGATCTAAATAGCAATTACAGTGTCACTGTTTCTGGTGATCTCTGGTCGATCTCTTCCTGTACCTCAGGTATTTCAATGTTTGACGGTCGACTCAAAGTGTCTGCCAAAGAGTTCAAACTCCCCTTCAAATGCTGGATGGTAAAGGCATAGTTCTGCAGTATCAAGGCCCATGTGTAGACCCTATTGTTCTGGGGAATGCCAGACTGCATAACAGAAAGCGGAGAATTGTCGGTTTCGATCACAAACTGTGTACCTGCCAGAAACCTATGAAGTTTTCTAACACAATAGATTAAGCTGAGGCCCTCCAATTCGGATGCTGAGTATCTTGATTCAGCTGGGCTGATCTTACGGCTTACGTACATTACTGGTTGGAACTTCCCTTCGTAAAACTGGCCTAGGACTCCCGATATGGAAATAGCACTTGCGTCTGTACGTAAAAAATAGGTAAGATTTTGGTTAGGCAAACGCAAAATAGGTGGAACGCTGAATAAATATTTCAATTTTGATAAAGCACTAATTAACCGTGCATCTTGAACATTCAATTTTGCCGAAGCTTTCAAAATATTGGAAAAAACACTGGTGATTTCCGCCAGATTGGGAATAAATTTACTATAATAATTCACAAGACCAAGTAGACTTCGGACCTGTTTCTTGGTCGTTGTCATAGTCAAATGAGAATCTTGGTCACAATTTTTTCATCTTTTCTGAGTTGGCCCCTGCAGATGGTATGGCCTAGGAAGTCAATTTCTTCCATGCCCAACTCTACTTTAGTTGGTTTGACTGTAAGACCGAATAATCGCAACCTATCGAAGACATGTCGCAGTTTCTGTAGGTGTGATGTCCAGTCTACAGTATGGATACATATGTCATCTATGTATGTAGAAGTATTTGTTACCCCGTGGAGAAGATCCCTAGTTAAACGGACACAAGTGGCTGGAGCATTACGAAGGCCAAAAGGAAGAAATCGCCACTCATAGAGACCTAAAGGTGTGGGAAAAGCTGTTAAAGGAATTGAATTTTCTTTCATCGGGACCTGCCAATATGCTTTCGTGAGGTCGAGTTTGGAAAAGATGCGAGATGTAGACATATCAAGGATCAAATCCTCGCATGCTGGGATTGGCTCAGCATCAACTTTGGTCACTCTGTTTAAACGTCGATAATCGACGCTTTGTCGATTTGTTGAGTCCTTTTTGGCGACAAGGACGATAGGGAAAGAATATTCTGACTGAGATTTCTGAATTATTCCACTCGACTCAAGGGATAGTAATTCTTTGTCGAGATTAGCCCTATAATTTAGTGGGATGGAATAAGGTCGACACTTGATTGGGGTGTTATCAGTCAGAATAATGGAATGCTCTATTCTGTCTGTCTTTCCTGGGATGTCGGAGAAAATGTCTTTGTACTCCGTCACTAATTCTATCATCTGTCGTCGTTGCTCGTCTGTAAGTTTGGTTTCTATCCGTATGCTCTCGATGGTCCCAGTCGTGTCTACTGTAGGGACTGGTAATTCTATTCCGTCGTCATCTGTCTCGTTCAGTACTGTTGTTGTACTAGCTGTGTGTGCTGTTACCTGGCTAAGTGTGTTTGCGATGTCGTTGTCCTGCGTCGCCCTACCTAGTGTAGTTGTGTTGTGTACGTCTGTCGTCCGATTAATTGGTGTGGGTGCATCTTGTTCGTCTGTCGGTAGTTCTTGTCGTGAGAAGTATGGTTTCAGCATGTTGATATGAAATATCTTTAATTTTCCCTTTATCGATATTTCATAATCGACATCTGATATTTTCCGTTCAACGTTGAATGGCCCTTGCCACGATGTTAGTAACAAATTACGTTTATCTGGTAGTAAAAGCAGAACCTTCTGATTAGGTTCAAGGTGTATTGTTTTAGCACCCTTATTTGCATAGTCGCGGTACATCTGTCCTTTCCTCTCCAAAGATGATTTGGCTATTACACACGCTTTCATTATTCTATCGCGTGTCTCTGTTACCATCTCATACGGTGTTACTGATGTTGGGTTTTCTGGTAAGCTAGTGATTAGCTGCTGGTAAATTGTTAGGGGTCCTCGAGGGTTCACCCCATACACTAATTCAAAAGGTGAGAAACCCGTACTCGAGTGCGGAATTTCTCGATGGGCAAATAGCACTGCTCGCAATAGCGTGTCCCAATCAGATGGGTTTTCTGCTGTTACTTTCGCCAGTATGTGTTTGAGATCCCCGTTAATTTTTTCTATGATCCCGTTGCTCATTGGGTGATACGGGGTACAGAAATACTGTTCTATTCCTTACAATTTTGTTAAGGCTTGCGTAGCAGCCGAAATAAACTGCGTTCCACAATCTGATAGAATAGTTCGCGGAAAGCCAAAACGACAAAATAAGTGCAAAAATACATTTGCCACATCTTTGGAGGTGATGTATTTTAGTGGAATAGCTTCGATCCACCTGGTACATAGATCCACGAGAGTAAGTATGAATCGGTTTCCTTTGCTCGACACCTGATTTAGGGGTCCAACAATATCGACCGCTACACACTCAAATGGTCTAGATGCTAATAATGACCGTTGAACTTCGGCCGTCACGTGCTTTCCCTTTCTTACAAGATGTTGACAAATAGTACATGAACGACAGAAAAATTTTATATCAGTACAGAATTTAGGCCAGTAGAAGTGTGACAAAATTCTGGCTCTGGTTTTGTCATAGGCCAAATGTCCAGCAAACGGTGACTCGTGTGCGATCTTTAGCACATTTTGTCGGTATGTTACAGGTAACACCGTCTGCTGAATTTCATGGTTATTATTTGTGTAATAACGCATGAGAATTCCGTTGTGTATTCTAAAATACCAAGATGCATTTTTAGTCACTTTCGCTCGCTCACCTAACAATTTAAAATAAGGTGCGATAGTTTGATCGGTGCGTTGTGCCTCGATAAATTCTTGTCGAGTAGTGTTGTTATTGGCACCGCTGGGTGTTAACAGCTGTAACATCTCATTTTGTAGGTCAGTATAGTGTGTTTGAGTATCTGACCTTGTTACAGCATTAGCCATGTTTGTTTGTTTCCAGGCTAATATGTCGTCGTCAGTACATTGCTTCAATGAAGCTAAACAGCCTAAAATCAGATCCGTGCAGGGATCTTGCAGGATTACGCAAGTAAATGTGCCGGTAAGGAAAGGGGTATTAATATGCGCTTTTGCCAGTGGGTATTTCTCAATGGTTCCAGAGAAAGTACGGCATTTGACAAATTCACCCGTGTAATCTTCTGGTCTAACCAGCTCTTTTCTTAAACCAAGTAAAGTGCTGCCGCTATCCAGTAAACAATGGCATGGTTGATCATTGATCAGTGCATCGTAGAACTTCAGCTTACCTCTGGAGGCACTAGCTGCATTAGCATCTTCGTTGGAAAATGGTATAACATGATCACATTTCAATTTCCCATCCGCATGAAACTGGTGACATGTGTCACATCTCTTAAAGTCTAGTATGTCAGTAACTAATGTCACACTTTCACATTCACTCTCTGGTAATACATTTACAAGTTCAGAGTCAATTACACTATCATCGTCAGATGACGTATCGATGAGCACAGCATTATTTGCCTTCATTCGTTGCCTACCAAGACATTTGGCGCTATAATGGCCATAGCTAGAACAAAAGTAGCATTTCACAGCACGTTTAAATGAATTTCGTCTACTTTCTTGCTTTTTTATTATGGTTTCTAAGTGGGAAGGATATGCCGGGTTCTTGTCGCACATAGAGTAGCTAGGATGAAATAATTTACAATATCCACATTGTGGTGGCTTCTGGTAAGGTTTGTCTTTCTTATGATTCTCTTTCTGATTATAAGATCTACTAGGTACGTTCTTAACAAAAGCAGTGATCTCTGTATCATGTGTGGTGGTCTTAAATATGTCACGATTAGAAGAAAAATATGCTGACCCCCGTTTTTCTAGTTGCTCAATGGATTCGATATCTGCTTGTTGGAGAAACTTCGCAAAAGGGGTAGGGACTGTGGATATCATCTTATCCATTATCATGAGATCTTGTAATTTATCAAAGTTTTTGCCCACTTTCGTTGCCTTAATCCATTTATTGAATGTACTTTGGACGTTAGAGATGTAATCTAGAAAGGTTTCAGTTGGCTTTGGTTTTATTTGGGAAAACTGAATCTTATACCCAGTGGCATCCAGAAGGAAATGCTGCATAATCCTATCGTGGATGTACTGATAATTACTCCTTAGTTCTGTAGGTATTGATTCTATAACCTTTAATGGCTCCCCATTGAGATTTCTCATGTAGATCATTGCCCAATCTTCTAATGGTATTTTCTGAGTCTTAAGTTGAAACTCTATATTCTCAGTCCATGCTGAGATTGAATCGCCTACGCTATATGGTTTGATCAGGCCTTTATATTTACTAAACTTATTTTGTTCTTCCTGGCTCTTTTGTTTACTAGAGGCTATCTGGATGTTTGAATCTATCTCCATTTCTTTCATCTTTAATTTAGTTTGTGACTATACCTCTATCTGTTTCTGTTTAGTGGCATGATCTAAATCTAGCTGTTTTTGTTTGGTGGCTTCCTCTCCTTGTTTGTTGGCATGATCTAAATCTAGCTGTTTTTGTTTGGTGGCTTCCTCCACTTCTTTCATCTCTTTTTTGATGTTGCCTTTCTAATGCTCTTTCGTCTCTCTCTAGAGCAGCTTTCTTTTCTGTTCGAGCTATTTCTTCTTTGTATCTTTGATCTGCCCATTTCTCTAATTTCTCTCCAGTATGGCCTATTTCTTTGCCCGCCTGGATGCAATCATTTAATGATGCCATTTTGTGGCTTTATCTTATTTCACAATGATATCACTCTAGGTTTACACAATGGTTTCTAGTTATGTGTTTGTTATTTACATTCTCACTGAAAATAAAGATGCATGGTTAACATAGTGAATATCAAAATAATTCAAAAATATACTCATCTAATTTGTCGGAAAATACGGCCCTAGGGATGTTCCACCGCTGTCTTCCGGACACACAAAAATGATCGACTTGACAACAGAATGGATGCTTCTGTTTAGTAGAGCATCAATACTTTAGAAACATGCATATGATATAAATACATGTTCATATTTCATGCGGCTGATGAATCATAAATGTGATCTAGATAATGATAAATGATGTTAATGAATGAATGTTATGATAGTATAAATGATCGTCATGATTAGTAAGATGATTCGTCATATGAATGTCAATGTCGTCTTGTCTTCACTTTCTATCTTGTTTGGTATAACTACGTTCTATGGCTTCCGTTCAGTAGCTAATATCTTTTCTTTGTGCAAAAAGAAATTATTTTGCACAACTATCTAAATGAATGTGATGAATGGTGACATTAATGGCTGTATCACAGAAAATGAAATGTACACGATGGTTTGCTTGATAATTTAAATACATATTTGTATACATTTTCATTACCACAAATTCATACACATTTCCTATTAATTTTCGTAGAATAACACAACTTGTAAATTAATCTTTCTTCATTGTGGTTCAAGCTCCACAAATGGTAACATATTAATTATCAAGTAGTAATGGTGTTGATCACTAACGTTCATTCACAAAACAACATTATTTCTGACATTGTATGGTAAATAATTCACGTTAGTTTTAGGTACTTTTAACACAAAATAATTCACTTTAATTTTAGGTACTTTTAACACCGAAATAATTCACGTTAGTTTTAGGTACTTTTAACACAAAATTAATGCCAAATGGTGCTGTTGACGTTGGTTCAGGGACTTCTGACACCAAATGGGGTCCTGCATGTCAGCGACTTACTTGCGACAGGTATTTCAGGACTCCCCTGCTTTTGCACTACACGAAATAATAACTCGTGTCATTTGCAGAAAGGGTACAATTTATTTAGAGCTGATTACAAACAAGCTCCGCGAGCGGAATACTTCATTGACAATAAACATCATAGTACGTTACACAGATGCAATGAAGAGGTGATAATGATACTATTAATCACTGAATGGAATCTAAAGCCTAACATTCACTATTGTCTATAAACTTATAGTATTCATAAGGAACACGTCTACTCTCTAGCCGTCTCAGTCGCGGTCTGAGCCACGCTTCTAGTTGCGTGTTCAAACACGGACGTTGGATCCTCCGTGCGCTGGCGAGTCTTGCGTGCGTGGTGTCCCAGCACGCTGGTCAGTTAACTAGAGTAACCTGTACTCCATGGTTACTCGTCGAGGCGAGTTTCCTAGTGTCTTGGGAAACCCTCGCTCACTTACACTCAGTGCCCTCTTGGTTGACACAAGTGTGTCCTGTTGTAAAGCTATTTATAGCGCTTGTGTCTCCTCTGTCTGGTGTTCTTTAATAATCTCTGTCTTAGCTCTATTTCTTATATTCTTAACTCTGTAAACTCTTATTCAGATCTTTGACATTATTGTAATTTCTATCACATGTGAAACCCACTCGTAGATGCGCAATGCGTCTTAAGTCGTGGTTAAAGATTATTTTCCTTTACCAGAGAGAATTAGATGATATTGTGTCCATATTATAAGAAGAACAACTCGAAAGATTTATGGGAAACGAGATAAGGAAGACAAGAAAGGAAGATTTCTCACAGCGCTTCACCATGACATGAAAATAGTATCTCATCTCATCTCATCGTGTTCCTTTTGTACCTTGCGGTGTCGAGGTGAAGCACAAACAGCGGGAGAGTGCCCGTTTGTGGGCTTCATATATCTAGATTCCCATAGACTCTGTTATTCCCTTTGTCCATCGTTTACATGGTTGGGATCAACTTCTAGTTCCATTTGGTCTGTACATCATTGCTTGTTGTGGTATACTGTTAACAGGTAGCCTAGTTATTTGCCAAACCATTTAACTTGCTGTCTTTTTTTTTAAATGAAATCTAGCATTGTTTTAACCCTCACTTTAGTCCTAATTTCTTGATTTTTGATTGTCTCTCTTCTTGACACATTGAGTATCAAAGTTAGTTGCATATACTTTACAGGTCGTCGCAGTCAACACCGGCACTTTTTGCTGTTGTGAAAACTTGGCAAGTTTACGTTCAGTAATTTGCCATTGCTTTTTGAACGACTGGCACCCATACCATTTGGTAAAAAACCAACACAATGCGGTCTGCTGTCAAATCGCCCGCAGCTGTGTTTCGAAAGCAGGTATGTGGAATCACGAACTGCGCCCGTAGCGCCTTGGCCACGGAGCCGGCCACTGAGTATCACAACAAGAATTAAAACATTCTGTTCAGAACGCGTAATATAGAGAATCGTAACCGCCCACGGCAGTTACCAAAGCACTTGATTCTTATGGTACTTATCGACATGTAAATCAACAATTCAAAAAGTCACCACTTCGCCAAAATCACCTATCAAAATGTGTCTGCGAAGAGATTTCGAAGTTGGACACCGCCTGGACTAGACAGACAAGTGTCCTTCACCCAATGAATAAAAGTCAATGGCATGTCTGAAATATCGTAGGTCATAAATTTCTCGCCATGTTTACTCTTCACTTCTGCTCCTTCTTTTGGCATTACTATCATAACGAGACACCAGAGTCGCCATGTTGTCCAGGAAATGGAGTGCATTACGTGACCCGAGCTGACGAAATAAACACTCTTGCACTTAATGATCTTGTGAAAGGGGTATGCATTTTTTTACTTGCTGAGCAAACCGATTGCTTTCCTCCCAAGCTGCTGAGTTTTAAGTATGTTTACCTACTTTAATGTCTTTCCTTGTTCAACAGTTTCCGAGTTGCCAGAGTGACTTTTTTTTAAAAACAAGAAATGCTTTCAGTTAAATTATTTGTCGTACGTAGCCTGGAGTCTGAGTTTGTTTCCGCTTCGCGTGCATAGCTGTCTGGCTTGGGCGATCATGTCTGCCTTCAACAACGTTCTCTTCTGCAGTTTATTGATTAATATGTTGGTGTTTGTTAACGCCTCATTAAACAACTACAACGGTTGTGTGTCCTTTGCAGCTGGTTGCGATCAACCCCAGGATGATATTCTAGGACTTGTGTTCAGCAATATGCTATTGCCTTTTGAACGAGAAGTCAAGGTCGACTAACTGGTATGTGGAAATAACCCACTACCCCGCCGTCACTGTTTCCTGTTCTTGCGGTCGCTGTCTTGGAAGCAACGGTGATGTGGTTCTTGGGACGAATGTTGCGAATACCTTGGACAACCAGGGCAACCAACACGCCTGGGTGAAGTTAGGACATTACACACAACTGAAAGATAGAAACAAACAGCTTTCTTTGGTCATGTAAGGAGAAGAGAGCCATTGAAAAACATCGTGACAACTGGAAAGATCAATAATGAGGAGAGGCAGTGGCTGACCAAGAGAACTGATACTGGATGGACTGAGACAGTGACATCAAGGAATATCATCAGCGGAGTTGATAGTTTAAGAAAAGCATGGGCCTGGGGGTTATGTTGTTTGGGCGTGGAGACGAATGCAGCTGCACATTTAAGAAGCTAAAAATGGAAGCGTGTATTTTTTTCTGGAAATTTCAGGAAATTTTCTCCGAAAGAAATTCCTGCACACCCTGCCGCATTATGTCATAACCTAGTATATATAAAGGGCTAACATTTACACCTGTAGTTGCCTTGTTACAGCGTTACCTCTGTAACATATCAGTAATTAAACATGCCTGCCTAGAATATAAAGGGGTCACTAACCACTGGATAAAGACAACTCCTCTTTGATTTTCTCAACATCTCATAACCTGTGGCCATAACGTTAACTAAATTCCAGGAACAATAAACTGTCAGTCTGTCAAAAATGTCATCTACTGCCTTTAGTGCCGGCTTCGTGGCTTAGAGGTTATGACTTTTCTCCGTAATCTCGTATACTCTCGTCGGTAACGTGATGACGGTTCAAATCAGCAGTGGTTCGAATCGCATCGGTAACTTACGGGGTATGTGAGCCGGCCGCTCAGAAAGCAATGGCAAACTACTGAGTGTAATCTTGCCAAGAGATCAACATACAGCTGAAAGATGCCGGTGTTGACAGCTAAGTCTTGTAAAGGATATGCGGCGTAGGACAATGGGGCCTTGGGCCTGAGGAGTTAAGGCCACCTGGTTGGTGCAGTCGCCGCGAACTGTGCGGGTTAGGGTTTTCTTTTTGCACCCAACTGAAAAAATCCCCATCTTACCGAGGATTTAACACGGGTGTCCCGAAGGAGAACCCGGCATTCTTAGCCACTCGGTCAGCCGCTCCTCGAACAATAAACCATTGCTAAATTACAGTGAGGCCTTAGCAATTACGCGGTTCCAGACGGTTCTATGCAAACAGAAGGTCTTCATCTATATATTTGTTACGGATGAGATCTGAATAACTATAGACATGTCCAGAGTTGACAGGTGGTAGTCGCTGTAGACAGTACGGAGTTCACAGATGATAATAACCCCACTCTATAGATATGTAGACATAATATAGACACGTAGACATCAAATAGACATGTAGACATCATATAGACATGTAGACATCATATAGACATGTAGACATCATATAGATGTATACACATAATATAGACATGTAGACATCATATAGACATGTAGACATTATATAGACATGTAGACATCATATAGACATGTAGACATCATATAGACATGTAGACATCATATAGACATGTAGACATCATATAGATGTATACACATAATATAGACATGTAGACATCATATAGACATGTAGACATTATATAGACATGTAGACATCATATAGACATGTAGACATCAAATAGACATGTAGACATCATATATATGTATACACATAATATAGACATGTAGACATCATATAGACATGTAGACATTATATAGACATGTAGACATCATATAGACATGTAGACATCATATAGACATGTAGACATAATATAGACATGTAGACATAATATAGACATGTAGACATCATATAGACATGTAGACATCAAATAGACATGTAGACATCATATAGATGTATACACATAATATAGACATGTAGACATCATATAGACATGTAGACATCATATAGACATGTAGACATCATATAGACATGTAGACATCCTATAGACATGTAGACATCCTATATAAATGTAGACATGATATGGACATATAGACATGTCCAGGATTCACTGATGATAACAGTTCCCGACATACCAAAGGACTTTTAATGAGGCATTTAAAGGCAAGCTTATTGACTTTTGACAACCGGTTTAATCTCACATGGCTCGGTCTCTTTCCCCTAAACGGCCTGTCAAAGAGTCGCACACGGCCTGAACTCCGTAGCTCCAGCTACGAAAACCAAACAGCTCGATAATCGAATGACCGAGTCCGCAAGGGAACCTACGACCTTCGGATGGCGAGGCGGGCGGCTGACCACCGCACCGCGCAGACACACCACGGCCATACCAGAAATTCACAACAATGTTTTCCCGTAGTAAATTTGAATAACAAAGACACAAACTATAGTGTGACTTCTGCAGTATGTACCTGACGAGATGCAGAGGAATATGCCAGGCAATAAATCGTACAATCTATAGTTTGTGTCTTCGTTATTCATACCAGAACTGTCACAGTGTTTTGAATCTCTGTGTACATTTCTTATTGTACATAGTGTTCTGAGTCTATATTTAGATTTTACTCTCCACTGTGTTCTGAATCATTGTTTAGATTTTACTCTCTAGTCTGTTCTGAATCACTGTTTAGATTTTACACCCCACTGTGTTTCGGATCTCTGTTTAGATTTTACACTCTGTGTTCTGAATCTCTGTTTAGATATTACGCTCCATGTTCTGAATCTCTGTTTAGATTTTACTCTCTGTTATGAATCTCTGTTTAGATTTTACGCTCCGTGTTCTGAATCTCTGTTTAGATTTTACACACCGTGTTCTGAATCTCTGTTTAGATTTTACTCTCTGTGTTATAAAACTCTGGTTAGATTTTAAGCTTTAAAGTTGCTTAAGAAATCAATTCACAGATTCTGATTGGTACCTATAGAAGGTTAGAAGAAGAACTTTGGTGACACGCTGGACAGTATGAAAATCGAAAGTTTTAGTGTGGCCACTCCGGGCTTCGAACATTCCGACTTCACATGACAACAGCTCCTTGCTGAAGGAACAAGTGAACTTCAAAGCACAGCCATGTAGAAACCCTAAGAAAGTCCATCTTAGTCTTGTAGGTCAATATAAATGACAAGTGCCAATTATGTAGATTACAAAGAGTGTAAAAGTAAAGACTATCGACTTCATTGCACCGTGTATCCCCCCGGTCTATTTCCATAGGGCGGCCCGCCTAGAGCGTCGCAAGAAACGCGAACTCCGTAGCTCCAGGAAGACCCTCAGCAGTCCCTATAAATATAAATAAAATATTAAAACAAGACGGACACAGGCTCGGGGTGGCTGTATGTTTCCAGATGGACATGACCATAACGAGGCGTCTGTTTCCACGTCTGGTCCCTGAAGACTGGTGAGTGCGCTGCTTGATTCGTCTCATCGCAATCATCATCATTGTGGCATAACCGCTAACCACCATTATTCAGTTATCAAGAATGCACGCCAAAGAGAGGGGAAAATATATAACAATTGACTACACCAACGCAAACTGAAACCAAACCTTAAAAATTAACGCAACATCAAAACTGAAACTGGAACAAGTGACAGATGACGTCAATTCTAGGAAACATTTCATCAGCCAAGGCACAAGAGATCATTGGATAAAAAGAGACACGTGACAACGCCTCCATTTGAAAACCCGCTTAGAATATGTTAATCGCGCACTCTTTCTGCAAACTGCCTGATGAACAGACGTGAAAGCTAGTGTGACCGATTTTCAAATAGGGAAGGCAGAATGTCTAGATCCGAGGTAAGCTTGTTAATCCTTAGATTAGACTGATGACCAGATGTATCAAGTATCAAGAAATGGTACCCAGTGTTTGTAATGTCAATTGAATTGTATTATTATAAATTAAAACCTCTGAAATGTAAAATGCTCGACTGTTAGATTCTGACGACGCAAAGCCGATTCCCGGGCAAACTGACAATCTACTACTCTCTTCGAATACTGCAATCTCTGATATTCTTAAAGATAATTATTAACTTTAAGAAGTGCATAATACTACTACATTCTATTCTGGACAACTGTACGAGGTGATGATTCTAAGGCAATCTTGTGCATTTCCTCTGAACCACTGCTTAAAATGCTATCACTATCTACAGCTAAAATGACAGTTCGTGTACTAGAATGAGTGCCTTGTTCTAAAACAGACTTATCTATGTCTATTTTCAATTTAGAAAGCTGAAAGAGAAATCAAATCTTCCCTTTCTCCTTCATCTATTGAATAAATAGGGTTTGATGGAATAAATATTTATATTTGTGTCAAATTTTAATTAGATAAGGGCACTTATGAACTGCATTACATCAGAAAAGTTGTGCTTCGCGGAACTCCACCACCAGAAATTGACTTAACTCATTACTCAACACAACTTAAAAACACAACCCCACACCACCCAACACTCAACACCACACCACCCAACACTCAACACAACAACAACAGATAATGGGAAAGGAGTTATTATACACAGAAGAAGAAGAAGTTGGTTAATTGGGAAAACACAGAGAATCATTTATACACACTACAAATCCAATTGAGTGATAGAAATGTTATAAATGTATGTCATTTATTTACATGCATCTTGACACCTCCTCACTCTTGTCACTGTCTTACTGTACACGTCTCACTGACCCCAGGTCCAATGAGAACTTACATACAGCAGGAACCAACTGAGACAAGGCGTACACAGTGTGATAAACTCTGACCACCCCAAATTAACCCAACACTAGATTAGAGAAAGGAAGAGAGGGTGGGGGGGGGGGAGACTAGTTCCTACTTCAGGAATTTAGGTTTCTTCTGACCTACTTCTAGAATATTGCATTGATAGGATTGTATATGTTTATGTGAATTTTACACAGTGAAGTCTTGGTGGCAACCCATTGGCAACCAATTGGCATCCAACTGGCAACCAACTGGCCAACCAACCAAACCAGACTCGAGAGAGAAAGAGATGAACAGCACTTGAGATGGAGGATGACTTGGCTCTGAGCAGAGTATGGGGAGGCCTTCAGAGGAGCTACACGGGCAGACCTGAAGTGGATCCATCAGTCAATGGACCAAGGCCTATCCTAATCCTCCAAATCATAAGGTTATCTCTCTCTTAGAAAGAAAACACACAACACTCAGTTTTCAAGAACTGATACCTAAATGTAGATTCATCATCTTCACACTTAACATGTACAACATTCAAATGTATACCATGGTTCCACTCTTATTGACATCTCATGTATTGATGCTTGTTTGTTGATGGTCTGTGACATTGGTCCTATATGCATTTTTCTAATTTATCTTGTGCAACCCACAAGAGAAAGTGTATTTACCAGGCCAGAAGACACAGGCCCATTCAATAAATAATTAACTGTCACTGATCTTATGTTGATTTATTAGTTCAACCTATCTGTGATTCACCATTTAATGTGTACATCATGTGGTCAAGATCTATTGTGATTGGTTATGTGTTTAATTGTTTAAAAACAAATTCAATCAGGATGAAATACTAAAAATGGGGAGGAAAGACTAGATCTATCAACTGCTCAATATCCATGTTTTCTTCATCTAAATCAGGCTGAGAGAATTCTCCAGACTTTCCTCAGATTTGATAAACAAAAGGGGGCTCAAGAGCTATCAGAATCATTGGAGAAGGGGCAGAATCCCAGTTGGTATTTATTATTCTCACCAGGGTCATAATCTATATCTCCTAGACTAAATTAAATAAGACGAGGCCTGCAGATAACTCGAGGGTCATATTCTGGGGTTATTGAAGACAGAAGAGAATGGGGCCCAACTTCTTTGATTAGAAATGGGGCATGCACCACAGTGATTTCCCACTCCCTTCAGAATATATGACAATCACCATCAAGTGTCATGCCCATAAAGTGTGTCCGTTCATGTTTCGCCATCTTACACGATCACCAGAGTCGTGGATCAGCTCTGTGTTCTTGTCTCGACCATAAGACGTGGCCAAGCCATCCAGGTATTTACTTCTATGCCTTCCCTTTGTTTATTCCCTTTCAGTATTGTCAGTTGTCACTAAGTTCTCCAATTTATTTCTTTTCATAACGTGTCGAAAAACACATGTTGACTAATTAATTTCTCTAATCAGTTTACGGTTTTTATTTGTTTCTTTTAGGACTTGGTCATTGGTTTTTCTGTCTGTCTATGCTCTATGGTGTTCTTTTCATTGCCCTCAGAAACCACATTTCCACAGCCATTAGATATTTTTTTTAGCTTGTCTGCTCATTATCCACGCAATAGTCCCGGTTGTCATGGTTTTACGTTGACCATGACCTGCACGGGAGTGGCGGTAGTACAGTGGCTAGACGCTTGCCTGTCGGCTCAGTGGTCACGAGCTCTAACTCGCATCGCGGAACATTCTGTAAAACTGAACTGGGCTCGCAGACGGACCCAGCCTAAAATGGATACCAAAACATTCTTGACAAGTGAAGGCGACCGGCTTGATCCTGTCCCCACCACCCACCACCCACACCCACCACCCACCACCCACACCCACCACCCACCGAGCGGCGATTGGCCTATAAAACATGGTTCTAGAACCAAATACCCAATTCGCCTCAGGCAAGTGAAAAGGTCCTTTACTTTAGTATAAATCCACCTGCGCGAGTGATGAGTCCCTTACCCCACCATCAGCGCACTGGAAGTTTAAACGTTAGAACGATCTTATTCTTTCGACGACGAGAACTGCTAAAGTAACTACTCGCTCCAACAGAAATAGTTCGAGGACTGCTAAAGTAACTACTAGCTGTAATAGAAATAGTTCTAGGACTGCTAAAGTAACTACTAGCTGTAATAGAAATAGTTCGAGGACTGCTAAAGTAACTACTAGCTGTAATAGAAATAGTTCGAGGACTGCTAAAGTAACTACTAGCTGTAATAGAAATAGTTCGAGGACTGCTAAAGTAACTACAACCTCCAATAGAAATAGTTCGAGGACTGCTAAAGTAACTACTAGCTGTAATAGAAATAGTTCGAGGACTGCTAAAGTAACTACTAGCTGTAATAGAAATAGTTCGAGGACTGCTAAAGTAACTACTAGCTGTAATAGAAATAGTTCGAGGACTGCTAAAGTAACTACTAGCTGTAATAGAAATAGTTCGAGGACTGCTAAAGTAACTACTAGCTGTAATAGAAATAGTTCGAGGACTGCTAAAGTAACTACTAGCTGTAATAGAAATAGTTCGAGGACTGCTAAAGTAACTACTAGCTGTAATAGAAATAGTTCGAGGACTGCTAAAGTAACTACTAGCTGTAATAGAAATAGTTCGAGGACTGCTAAAGTAACTACTAGCTGTAATAGAAATAGTTCGAGGACTGCTAAAGTAACTACTAGCTGTAATAGAAATAGTTCGAGGACTGCTAAAGTAACTACTAGCTGTAATAGAAATAGTTCGAGGACTGCTAAAGTAACTACAACCTCCAATAGAAATAGTTCGAGGACTGCTAAAGTAACTACTAGCTGTAATAGAAATAGTTCGAGGACTGCTAAAGTAACTACTAGCTGTAATAGAAATAGTTCGAGGACTGCTAAAGTAACTACTAGCTGTAATAGAAATAGTTCGAGGATTGCCGAAGTAACTACTAGCTGTAATAGAAATAGTTCGAGGACTGCTAAAGTAACTATTAGCTGTAATAGAAATAGTTCGAGGACTGCTAAAGTAACTAACTAGCTGTAATAGAAATAGTTCGAGGACTGCTAAAGTAACTACAACCTCCAATAGACATAGTTCGAGGACTGCTAAAGTAACTACAACCTCCAATAGAAATAGTTCGAGGACTGCTAAAGTAACTACAACCTCCAATAGAAATAGTTCGAGGACTGCTAAAGTAACTACTAGCTGTAATAGAAATAGTTCGAGGACTGCTAAAGTAACTACTAGCTGTAATAGAAATAGTTCGAGGACTGCTAAAGTAACTACTAGCTGTAATAGAAATAGTTCGAGGACTGCTAAAGTAACTACAACCTCCAATAGAAATAGTTCGAGGACTGCTAAAGTAACTACTAGCTGTAATAGAAATAGTTCGAGGACTGCTAAAGTAACTACTAGCTGTAATAGAAATAGTTCGAGGACTGCTAAAGTAACTACTAGCTGTAATAGAAATAGTTCGAGGACTGCTAAAGTAACTACTAGCTGTAATAGAAATAGTTCGAGGACTGCTAAAGTAACTACTAGCTGTAATAGAAATAGTTCGAGGACTGCTAAAGTAACTACTAGCTGTAATAGAAATAGTTCGAGGACTGCTAAAGTAACTACTAGCTGTAATAGAAATAGTTCGAGGACTGCTAAAGTAACTACTAGCTGTAATAGAAATAGTTCGAGGACTGCTAAAGTAACTACTAGCTGTAATAGAAATAGTTCGAGGACTGCTAAAGTAACTACTAGCTGTAATAGAAATAGTTCGAGGACTGCTAAAGTAACTACAACCTCCAATAGAAATAGTTCGAGGACTGCTAAAGTAACTACTAGCTGTAATAGAAATAGTTCGAGGACTGCTAAAGTAACTACTAGCTGTAATAGAAATAGTTCGAGGACTGCTAAAGTAACTACTAGCTGTAATAGAAATAGTTCGAGGATTGCCGAAGTAACTACTAGCTGTAATAGAAATAGTTCGAGGACTGCTAAAGTAACTATTAGCTGTAATAGAAATAGTTCGAGGACTGCTAAAGTAACTAACTAGCTGTAATAGAAATAGTTCGAGGACTGCTAAAGTAACTACAACCTCCAATAGACATAGTTCGAGGACTGCTAAAGTAACTACAACCTCCAATAGAAATAGTTCGAGGACTGCTAAAGTAACTACAACCTCCAATAGAAATAGTTCGAGGACTGCTAAAGTAACTACTAGCTGTAATAGAAATAGTTCGAGGACTGCTAAAGTAACTACTAGCTGTAATAGAAATAGTTCGAGGACTGCTAAAGTAACTACTAGCTGTAATAGAAATAGTTCGAGGACTGCTAAAGTAACTACAACCTCCAATAGAAATAGTTCGAGGACTGCTAAAGTAACTACTAGCTGTAATAGAAATAGTTCGAGGATTGCCGAAGTAACTACTAGCTGTAATAGAAATAGTTCGAAGACTGCTAAAGTAACTACTAGCTGTAATAGAAATAGTTCGAGGACTGCTAAAGTAACTACTAGCTGTAATAGAAATAGTTCGAGGACTGCTAAAGTAACTACAACCTCCAATAGAAATAGTTCGAGGACTGCTAAAGTAACTACAACCTCCAATAGAAATAGTTCGAGGACTGCTAAAGTAACTACAACCTCCAATAGAAATAGTTCGAGGACTGCTAAAGTAACTACAACCTCCAATAGAAATAGTTCGAGGACTGCTAAAGTAACTACTAGCTGTAATAGAAATAGTTCGAGGACTGCTAAAGTAACTACTAGCTGTAATAGAAATAGTTCGAGGACTGCTAAAGTAACTACAACCTCCAATAGAAATAGTTCGAGGACTGCTAAAGTAACTACAACCTCCAATAGAAATAGTTCGAGGACTGCTAAAGTAACTACTAGCTGTAATAGAAATAGTTCGAGGACTGCTAAAGTAACTACTAGCTGTAATAGAAATAGTTCGAGGACTGCTAAAGTAACTACTAGCTGTAATAACAATAGTTCGGGAACTACTAAAGTAACTACTACCTCCAATAGAAATCGTTCGAGGACTGCTAAAGTAACTACTACCACCAATAGAAATAGTTCAAGGACTGCTAAAGTAACTACTACCTCGAATAGAAATAGTTTGAGGACTTCTAAAGTAACTACTCGCTCCAATAGAAATAGTTCGAGGGCTGCTAAGTAACTACTATCTCCAATAGAAATAGTTCGAGGACTGCTAACATAACTGCTACCTCCAATAGAAATAGTTCGAGGACTGCTAATGTAACTACTACATCGAATAGAAATAGTTAATCAATTCATTCTATCAACAGGTATTGGCCACAACCATTGTTTTCTTTTCAAGAATAGAAGTGTGTTATATATTTGTCTAACGGCAGAAATTGATTGCCTTTGTCTACGCTGAACGCAACTTCAAATGCATTTCTGTAAAAGTTCGTCTTTTCTCTCAATTTCCCTCCCTGCGGAGTTCTCTCTTCAATTTACTGTTCACTGTATGAGTCCCAGGGGACAGTACTCCAGCCAAGTCTGCGAACTGTCAGTGGCACGACCCGATCGATGCATAAGTCGGCCATCTTGTTGTGGTCGTACCACTCGTCTGTGTAGAGCTCGTGTTGTGCTCGGGTCGTGGTCAGGGAAGTGGCGAGCCGTTGATTTGCTTCATTGGGAGTGGTAGATTATCTTGTTAGCTCGCAGCCAGTGACTGTGTCATTAGATCTTGAGCCGGTCATTTACCGCGTCAGGTCACAGACTTTCTGTTGCTTTCCTTTTTATTGTCTCATGTATGTGTAAAATGTCATAGACTTGGTTTTACATTTCTCATATATGTGCAAAAGGTCATAATATACACTTGATTTTGCATGTCTCATATATGTGCAACACCTTTTTAAATACACTTGATTTTACATGCTTCATATGTGTGCAAAACATTATACACTTGGTGTTACATTTCTCATGAATGTGCAACACCTCACTATATACACTTGGGGTTACATGTTTCTTATATGTGCAACACCTCATTATATCCACTTGCTTTTACATGCCTCATATATGTGCAAAACGTCATACACTTGGTTTTACATTTCTCACATTACGAAAATTTTGCTAAGAATCATCATGCACAGAGTTAGGATGAAAATACGACCCGAAATAGAAGAACAGTGTGGGTTCGTAAAAGGCAATGGTACAATAATTGTTATGTATATGGTGAGAACAGTAATTGAACCTTCTGCAGAAGTAAATGAAGACCTACATATTTGCTTCGTTGACTACGCAAAGGCTTTCAATAACCGGTATGTCCATTCTTCCCAGATTCCTTATGTCCATTACGCCCCAATTCCTCATGTCCGTTATTCCCAGAATCCATATGTCCATTGTTCCCAAATCATTATGCTCTTTATTTCCAGATTCCTTATGTCCCTTATTCCCCAATTTCTTATGTCCATTAATCCCTGATTCCATGTGTCTATAATTCCCAGATTCCTTATGTCCATTATTCCCAGATTCCTTATGTCCATTACACCACATTTTCTTATGTTCATTACGTCTCAGAACGCGAACAAGAGTCCTTTAATTTACTCTTCTTATTGAAACATTAGTGGTTAGTAGTTATAAATATATTTCAGGCGAACGAAAGAAGAAGAAGTTAGTCGTTAGTCGCGGTTTCCAACTTCAAATCAAAGGGTCACCCCATAATGCAAAGAAAATACAATTCGAAATAGGAGCGCAGTGTGAGTTTGTAGAAAGCAAGGGTACAGTAAATGCTGTTTATGTTCTGAGAATATTAATTGAACGTTCTGTAGAAGTAAACAAAGACCTACACTTTTGCTTTATCGACTACACAAAGGCTTTCGATAAAGTAAGACATGTCAACATGATAAATATGCTTGCAGATCTACAAATTGATGGGAAAGACCTTAGACTTGTAGAAAACATTTTGGAAACAACAAGCTGCCATGAGGATTAATAATGAAATAGGACAATATCAGTCTATTACGACAGGTGTGAGACAGGGATGTGTAATGTCTCTAGATCTTTTTTTCCCTGTACAGTGAACATATTTTCAGAAATGTAGAAGATATGAGAACATTAGAGTAAGGTGTGCCGTCACTGGACCACGTTTTATTGGACCAATTTTCTTCAACAACACTGTAAATGACGATCGTTTCCGTACTGACATTCTGGAACCTTTTTTAGAACAGCTGAATGAACGTGAAATTGAAGAATCGATGTTCCGGCAAGATGGTGCAACTGTACACAGCTAGAGCATCACTGCGTTTTTGTGAAAGAAATTTTCGCAAATCGCATAATATCACGTGGGATTTGGCCTGCTGGTTCACCAGATCTAACTCCATTAGATTATTACCTATGGGGTTTCTTGAAAGGAAATGTTTACAAAAATAATGTGCACACAATTGAGGATCTGAAAGAAGCAATTAGAATTACCATTCAAGAAATAACAGACACGTTGCAGAAAGTATTTGACAGCATGAAAAACATGTACAGTCATGTCTTGAAGTCCGTGGTGGACATTTTCAACACCTGTTATAATAAATACTTCATTGATACTGTCCGGCTCCCCCAAAACAGCGTTAGAAGATAGCAGTAACTATTGTAACTAAGTTTATTCATTGTCAGCACATTTTTTGATGACATCGTGTACTTCATTTTTTTTTCAAATTTGTTCTACATATAATGTGTAGTGGGGCTTTACAAACACTCTGTAGAAACTCGATTCTAATTAGTCTCTGGAGGCTCACGTGTTTTGACAGACATAGGACTGCACCTGGTTCTTTAACCAGACGACTTGTTTAGAAAATAAAAATAAAACAAAATTGCTCTGGCCTATTTTCCTAGTCATATATTTTCATTAATTCTGTGTGTAATGTACGGTTCCGTATCAATAGCTAATTTATCTAGTATAAATGATGAACCTGAATCAAGGTTTATACCTACTCGAGCTACAAAATGGGGATTTATAGTGGAGCCATAGTATTAGAATCAGCTTATATCTGTTTATTACGCCCCGTTTCTTTAAAAACTAAAAATCAATGAACATTGTTAAAAGCCAGACAGTATGAAATCGATTGCCGTCTGCAATTCTGAAATTGGAAAACGGAATTACCGAGTCCGTAAAAGCGTTACTAAATGAGCTTTCCTGTTTAAAAAGGGCACAGATTTTCTTGTTGATTTTCTCCTTTCATTAGGAAAATGTTTTTGTCCTCGCTGATAGAAATTAGCGACCGTCTGCTTATGGGTGTGTTTACGTGGGAGTTGTGACATTGTCGCGGTATTTTTGTGAATGCCAACAAGTAAATAATGTGATAGTCTTCTTTCATTCGCTCGAACAATACATTATTTTTTCGCAATAACGCTGTAATACTTGGCGGTTTAAAATGTTATTGTGTTGAATTCCTGCCGGTAAATTGGCTTGTTTGAAGGGAGTCATTCTCCTTCTTCTTCTTCTTCTTCTTCTTCTTCTTCTTCTTCTTCTTCTTCTTCTTCTTCTTCTTCTTCTTCTTCTTCTTCTTCTTCTTTAGTTCTTTGTTAGCCTTGAATGATATGTGAATGAAATAATGTATGAAAGAGAGTGATAGAAGGGCAGAATGTTAGACGGGCCTGCGTGCCCAATTCTTAACCCTTTGAAAATAAAGTTTGTTCGTTCGTTCGTTCATTCGTTCGTTCTTCTTCTTCTTCTTCTTCTTCTTCTTCTTCTTCTTCTTCTTCTTCTTCTTCTTCTTCTTCTTCTTCTTCTTCTTCTTCTTCTTCTTCTCTGTCTCCTCCTCCTTCATCGTCTTCTTCTTCTTCCTCTTACTCCTCCTCCTTCCGCACAAGTATTACTCTAGTAGGGTGTTGCTTGTTTTGTGTTTGTTTGTTTCATTACACACGAATATCCACTTCAGTGTCCCAGATTCTTCCTGTTGATCTCACAAGGGAAATATAACACAGTGCACGAACTCTGTAGCACGAGCGAGGATACAAGAGTATGTAAACCAGATTCACATCATCAGCATACTCCCACTTTTACCGTCAAGCGCCGTGGGGAGGAATAACTGACGGACGTTCCAGCGCCCGACAATTTGCACTGGATAGTGTCATTCCTTGTAACTGTACGTCTTTGATGTCGTCATTCTGGGGGTTGAGTGATCTCGAGGTATGGTGTCCGCCTCAAGTGCTGGAGGTCTCGGGTTCAAACCCCGGTAAGGACCCGGATTTTTTCACCTCGACTTCTAGTAACAAAATTTTCCCTGGTCCTCTGGCTAGTGAGATCGGACGCCCCGTGTGTATTGTTGCGCACGTAAAACATCCATTGGCAGTTGGAAATCGAAAAAGAGTAGCCTAACGGCGCTTCCCATGCAAAATTTTGAGTTTAAAATCTACCCAAAGTATTGTAGATCCTCGCTGGTGCTACAGAGTTCGTGCACTGAGCTGAGATTCTCCGGACTCAGGCTTGAGTTAGGAGTATAATGGAGCACTTATGGGTTACACCCGTGTGCTGTGATGTTGACCCACCAACTAAACTAAACTAAGGGAACGCATTGAAGACAAACAACTAAAATCAGGCATACCAACACCTATTCTGGAGAGGCTACTACTACTATGTAGCGCCAACATCCAATTCAATTTTCTAACTAAGTCATACCGCCAAATTGACGGAGTGGCCATGGGGAGTCCTCTTGGTCCTATTCTAGCGGACATCTTCATGGCACACTTAGAAGAAAAGAGATCCTCAGACATCAACAACTTGGCCTTTTACCGGCGTTATGTGGACGATATACTAATTATCACCACAGACGAGCTACAAGCAACATCGTTTCAGGCCACAATGAACAAGACGCATAAAAACATCTCTCTATCTATGGAACACGAACACAACGAAGCGTTACCGTTCCTAGATATTCTAATGAGACGTAGAGCAGACGGCACAATTCAAAGATCGGTGTACCGCAAAGAAACATGGACTGGCCAATAGCTAAATTTTCAGAGCTTCACACCTGTCCAGTACAAACGGGGCTTAGTACGGACCTTGTTTGACCGTGCTAGAAAGATATGCACCCAGGACACACTGACAGAGGAATTTGAAACTCTGAAGAATGTCTTAAACTTGAATGGTACTCCACAGGATTTATAAAGCGCCATTGCCAACAGCCCAAACCCAAAGCAGACGTAACTACAGTCCCTAAACTCAAGGTATTCATCCAGCTAACCTTTCGAGGGGATGACGTAATGCAACGTCTACAAGACCGGCTTACTACAGCAGTAGGTCGAACATTCTGTGCGGCAACTCCAGTCATTAGATGTAAAACCGTACCCATTCCTACACCAACAGTCAAAGAGCCTGTTCCTCTGTACGCCACAAAACAATTGTATTTACCAATTCACATGTAGATGCCAGGCCGTTTACATTGGTCGAACGGAGAGACAGCTTAACAAACGGGTGTCAGAACACATACCTCAATGGGTCAACAAGATACAACACACAGGAGTGGCTAGCCGCGAGGAGCCGACACACCGGAAGCTCCCGGCGTCTTCGATCGGCAGACACATTGTCGCCAGTGGCCACGTTGTGTCCAGAGACACTGCATTTCGCGTGTTGTTTAGAACACAAAATACTCGCTTGTTAAAATTTGCAGAAGCAATTATGATCTATCAACGCAAGCCAGAATTGTGTAAACAGAAAGACATGTTAGTCAGCTTAAAATTACCGTGGTAGATAAGTGACATTACTGTACGAAATTGTGTATATTTCAACTTGAAGGATTTATCTAGTTAATTTCACGTAAGTTGTGTGATTTCTGCAGTATGTACCTGACGAGATGCAGCGAAATATGCCAGGCAATAAATCGTGCAATCTATTGTTTGTGTCTTCGTTATTCATAAACTAAACTAAACTTGCTCTTCTTCTTCTTCTTCTTCTT
>OY992882.1:120346668-120539744 GCA_963921405.1 Cepaea hortensis | reverse complement strand
CACGCATGTCCGTGAGACTTGTTGGTTTATCGGGACCTCTGTCTGTTCCATTTTTCACACGGACCAGTGGGGAGCATTATGGGGTGACTCTTTCCGTGAAGTTGGAACCTCGACTAACGACTAGAGGCATCTTTTGCAGGTGTACAGATACAGTCCTTGTATATATATATATATATATATATATATATATATATATATATATATGTGTGTGTGTGTGTGTGTGTGTGTGTGTGTGTGCGCGCGCGCGTGTGTGTGTGTGTTTATATATCACATCATCATCATCTCAACTTGTTCCTATTGTACCTTGCGGTGCTAATGTAAAGCATAAACAGCGGAAGAGTGCCCACTTATGGGCTTCGTGTATCGACATTCCCATTGATTCTGTTATTCCCTCTGTCCATCTTTCTTCACATGGTCTGCCTCTTCCTCTGCTTCCATGTGGTCTGTACATCATTGTTTGTTGTACCACTGTTAACTGGTAACCATGGCCAAACCAGTTTTCTTGCTACCTTGTAATAAAATCATGAGCAGCTATAATCCCCACTTTAGTCCTGATTTCTTCATGTCTGATCTCATCTCTTCTTGATACGTTGAGTATTCTTCTCAGGAATCTCATTTCTGTTGTTGTGATTGTTCTTTTCTCTATTTCTGTCAATGTCCAGGTTTGGCATTGGTAAGAAAGGGTTAGTAGGAAGATTGTGTTGTAGAGTGCTTTTTAGCATCTATTGATACGTGTTTGGTCTTTAGTATTGGTGTTATTTGTCCAATTAGTTGGTTTGCCTTATTGCATCTATTTTCGACCTCGTCTTCTGATTTACCATTTGATGATATACTGACTAAATACTTGAAGCCCTTTACTTGTTTCAGGGGGTGTTCTTTTAGATGAATCATTGTTGTTGTTTCTTCTTTGGTTATAGTCATTACCTCTGTTTTACTTATGCTAATTGTCATGTTATGCTCCTTACACACTTCGTTTAGGCTATTTATGTGGTCTTGTAATTCTGCTTCTGATTTTTCTATTAGTGCTTGATCGTCTGCAAATAAGCAGTTCTTTCATGGTGTAATTTGCCGTTGTTTCTTCTTCTCTGTTCTGTTTGTTTTGCGATGTTGTTGAGGTCTCTATTTGGCTGGTTTCTTTACATATGCTGTATATATATAGGTTATGGAAAAGAGAGGAGATAGGACACAACCTTGTCGTACTCCGGATCTTATGGTGAAGGGTTCTGAGTGTCCTCTGTTTATCCTTACCGTACATTCACTGTTGTTGTATAAACTTCTACATAGGTTTGTTATATGCGCACGTATTCCATATCGTTTAAGGATTTCCGACAGCTTATTTCTATCTACTCTAGCAAATGCCTTTTCTTGGTCGACAAAGGCTAAGTAGAGTATTTCATTAAATTCGATTGGTTTTTCTATAAGTTGTCTAAGAGCAAAGATGGTGTATGTGCATTCGTTGTTTTTCCTAAATCCAAGTTGTGTTTCACTTAGCTGGGCTTCTATTGTAGGTCGTAGTCTCTTCTCTAGGTTTTTGCAGAACACTTTTCCAATATGACTCAAAGGGAAAATCCCCTGTATTGTGTGAAGTCTCTCTTACTGCCTTTGTTTTTCCGAATTGGGGTAATTATGACGCTTCCCCGGTCTCCCGGTGTCTGTTGTTCTACCCAAATATGGTAAAATAGTCTGTGTAGCCATGCTGCCCCTACTTCTCTTGCAGCTTTAATTAGTTCATTTGGTATTTCAACTTGTCCGGGTGATTTATTAAATGGGGCATCTTAGTCATATATGATTGAGCTACCGTATGACAGTAGACGGTACTACCTGCTTTCTGTTAGCGCCGAATGTTGGGCGGCGCTCACCAAACCCGACACCCCACATTGTGCCAACGGCTTCGGGCGGAGGGGTGTAACTGGGAGGGTACAAGCCTTACCCTAGTGCGAGGAAATGCAACCTAAAGACTAAGTGTCATGGCAGGGCAGACCAGCCCCTAAGCCTTGGTCGGCAACTGGTCTAGGATGGAAGCTCTGACGGGCGGACAGTTAGAGCATTGCTTTGCTGATCCGGTAGCTTCAGCGGCTTGTCTAGTTCCAGACGTATTGATGTTACCTTTCCTCTGGTGTAAACTAGACAGGCCGAGAGAGGGAACACGCTGCATGGGCAACACATGGTCTCTAAATTCAGCCCAGTCTTTATTTTATGGAGAGATATAACTCCATTTTACAACCTATCACCTGTCAAGACGGCAAGGTGCCAATAAGTCAGTCAGTATATGTTTATACAGTGAATATATATGCTATCTTCGTCATGTTATGCGAGAGAATATAAGGAATGAAGGACCCCTCCGCCCGAAACTTTTATCGTTTCTTTACTTATTCAGTCGATGGAGATTTGCCCGCAACAGACGAGCATAATCTCTGGCGGGCCTTTTCTCGCTGGTCGCGAAATCCGCACAGTGGAAGGATGGGAGAATTGCTCGCAACAGACGAGCAATATCTCCGGCGATGTCTCTGACCTATTCCCGATGGTCACGGGATATATATATACTGTCTCTACAATATGTTTTTACAGTGGATAAATATGCTGTCTCTAATATATGTTTATAAAGTGGATATATATGCTGCCTCTACTATATATTTATACAGTAAATAATATATATATATATATATATATATATATATATATATATATATATATATATATATATATATATATATATATATATATATATATATATATATATATATATATATCCCCTCCATAATTTATTCAGTTGCTTTAGTCTTTGAAGAACAATTGATAGCCATCGTTTAATTTCTTTCATTGTGTCACCATTGTTGGTAATCAATGACCTAAGATATTCAACATTTTCCACCACTTCCAATTTTTCCTCATTAACATATATTTCTTTCTCCATGGTAGTTTTATCTGTATGCATTATCTTTGTTTTTGCTATGTTAAGATACAAGTTGTGATTTTCACTATTTAATTGGGTTGAGGCTATTATGTTTTCTATACCAGTCTGTGTTGTGGGTAGCAATACTGTATCATCAGCATACCGAATCTCTGGTATGTAATGACCACCTATATTTAGGGCATCATATCGCTCCCTGTTTATATCATCTCTTACATTTCTCATTATATTTTCGGCGTAGATGTTAAACAAATAAGGTGACAGCACACAGCCCTGAGAGACTCCTTTCTTGATGTCAAACCAATCTGATGCCTCGCCATCTATTCTAACCGCTGCTTGTTGGTCTAGTTAGAGCATTCTTATGAGTTGTATTACATGTAATGGAAAGCCCATATTCCTCATGATTTCCCAAAGTTTCTGATGTTGCACACAGTCAAATGCCTTTGAATAATCCACAAAAGATGAGAATAAGTTTATATTAAATGCTGTGCACTTCTCTATTATTAAACGCATGTTGAGAATGTGATCTCTTGTTCCTCTTCCTAAATCCAACTTGAAACACGTTAATTTCCTCTTCCATTTTCTTACGAAGTCTTCTCATTGTGATTTTTAGTAGAATTTTACTTGCATGACTGATCAGGGCAAAAGTTCTATAGTTGGTGCATAATTTCAGGTTGCCCTTTTTTGGTATTGGAATAAAGATAGTTCTCTTACAATCTTTTGGTCATATATCATATTTCCATATCTTTTTACATAATGCGTGATAGATTTGTATGCTTTCTTCTCCTCCCGCTTTAATTAGCTCAGCTAGTATCTCATCACATCCAGGTGATTTACCATTCTTCAGGTTCTTTATTGCCAATGCAATTTCATCTAATGAGGGTACAGGTTCTGTCTCTGCTGTCATTGGCTCATGTATCTCATTCATATCCTCAATGTCGCTCATATCATACATTCCACTGCAATACTCCTGCCATTTTGCTAGAATTTGTCTAGATTCTGTTAAGGTATTTCCCATCTTGTCACAGATAACATTCAATTGAGGTTGAACATTTCTTGCCAATAACTTCATTTCTTTGAACATTTCGTAATCTCTTCCAGTCTTATGATATTGCTCTATTCTGTTACAACAATCTTGTATATATTGATTTTTGTCCTTTCTTGTGTTCTTTCTAATTTCTCGAGTTAAAGATTTATACTTCATCCTGCTGTTATCGTATTCACCTCTTTTATATATATATATATATATATATATATATATATATATATATATATATATATATATATATATATATATATTATATATATACAAAAGCCGCACTGGACATACGTTGCTGCATCCACATTTGTATACACCAATCAGCAATCGGTGAGCGATGCCATCAGTATCAAACAGGCCACTTCAACTTCCTGTGATATTCCCTGGCACCCACCGTCAACCTGGCAGACCAGATCATTTTCTAACAATTCATTACGGTGCGGATTTGAACCCAAGACCTCTGGACCATCATGCCAGCGTCTAGCCGCTACCCTACCTCGGCTCCCAACGTACACTGCCGTTATTATCTCGCCCTCGAGGATCTGCCAGCAAATCTTCACGGGCTGGGAGAGCTAAGCCAGTCAAAGCATCAGAAATTGCGTCCCATCTGCATCTCCCCTCAGACATTCCTCGCGGGTTTGATAGTAACAAGCGCATGTGAGATCCTGGTGTCAGCTCTCCGATTACTCAAGACCAGTCCTCACACTCTCCGGTCCGCATCCCGTCCCCTGTGGCTTGTGGCCGTTAGTTACCGGGTCTGTTAAATATTATAGGAAGTTGTGGGGAGATAATTACGTCAGGAAAGGATCGCTTCATGTTCGTGGAATTGAACCCGTTCCATTCTACAACTGAATTAATTTTTCCTGCAGGGCGCTGGTCTGTGATTAATAAGTGCGAGGAAGGGAACTGGTCTTTTCAGATGGTGGAGGGTGACACGTTATGTATTGATGTTCTAGACCAGGGGTGGCCAAACTTTTCGTGCGGAGGGCCGCATTGACAAATGTAAAGCTACTGGCGGGCCGCATATATATATATCAAGTTATGTGAGTCCATTCAAATCGCAAGTGATAAGGGAGACATAAGAAGCATGTATGAAGGAATAAAGAAAGCATGTGGTCCAGTGATCAAAAGAAGTGCACCATTGAAAACCTTGACTGGAGAAGTCATCACTGATAAGAAACAGCATATGGACAGATGGGTAGAGCACTATTTGGAGCTTTACTCAAGTGAGACCAAACTAGCGGATAATGCCCTCAACGCCATAGAGGCTCTACCAACTCTTGACCACCTGGACACACTTCCCACCATAACAGAAGTTAAGTGTGCTATACATGAACTTGCATCTGGCAAGGCTCCAGGTAAGGATGGGATTCCAATAGAGGTTATCAGGAGTGGGCAAGACACACTCACTATACAGATCCATCAGCTAATAGAGCTATGCTGGCGTGAAGGACAAGTCCCACAGGATTTCAAAGATTCAAGCATCATAACACTGTACAAGAACAAGGGCGATCGGAGCGACTGCAACAACTATAGGGGTATCTCACTTCTGTGTATTGTTGGAAAAGTATTTGCCAGAATTGTTCTGCGCAGACTTCAAGTCCTAGGAGATCAAGTCTACCCCGAATCACAGTGTGGCTTTCGACAGAACCGGTCTACCACTGATATGATATTCTCATTGCGACAAATGCAAGAAAAATGCCGTGAACAGAATCAACCACTGTTTATTGCCTTCATCGACCTCACAAAGGCATTTGATTTGGTCAGTCGTGAGGGTCTGTTCAAGGCACTAAAGAAGATTGGCTGCCCACCAACTCTTCTGTCCATTGTGGAATCGTTCCACACAGGCATGAAGGGTATAATCAAGTTTGATGGTGCAACTTCTGAAGAATTTGAAATCAAGAGTGGAGTTAAGCAAGGTTGTGTACTAGCTCCCACCCTCTTTGGAATATACTTTTCACTTCTACTGAAATATGCATTTCGTGATCAGGATGGTGGTATATACATTCACTCACGCTCAGATGGCGGCCTCTACAATGCTCAGAGATTGAAGGCTAAGACCAAAATTAGGAGGGTACTGATCAGAGAGTTGCTTTTTGCAGATGATGCTGCAGTTACGACCCACTCTGAGGAAGAATTGCAATGTCTACTATCTGCATTCTCCAATGCTTGTTCTGAATTTGGTTTAACAATTAGCAAAAAGAAGACACAGATTATGTCACAGGGTGCACATGGGGTACCATCAATCTTTATTGACGACGCCGAACTAGAGATAGTAGACCATTTTACATATCTAGGATCAGTGGTAAATAGCAAATTATCCCTAGATCAGGAAATCAACATCCGGATTGGTAAGGCAGCAACAACAATGAACAGGTTAAGAAAAAGAGTCTGGGAGAACAGGAAGCTTACTGCCAAAACAAAAGTCCTTATCTATCAAGCCTGTGTCCTTAGTACTCTTCTCTATGGCAGTGAAACCTGGACAACTTACTCACACCAAGAGAACAATTTAAACAGCTTTCATATGCGGTGTCTGCGAAGAATTCTTGGTATTAAGTGGCAAGACAAAATCACAAATACTGAAGTATTGGAAAGATCAGGTTGTGTGACAGTTTATTCCATGCTCAGTCTTCGTAGACTTAGATGGATAGGACATCTTAGGAGGATGGATGATGGTAGAATACCAAAGGATATCTTTTTTGGTGAATTACAGATGGGTAAGAGATCTCAGGGTCGGCCTCTACTACGATACAAAGATGTGTGTAAGCGGGACATGATTGATACAGGCATTGATAATGCACATTGGGAGCAAGTCGCCGCTGAACGTGTTGCATGGAGGGCAAATATCAGAAATGGAATAAAGTCAAAGGAGAAAATTATTGCAGAAAAGTCACACACCAAGCGTTTGAGACGTAAGATGGTGCATGATGGTGGAAATGACCACGTGTTCACATGCACCCACTGTGAACGGACATTTACAGCGCAAATTGGCCTTATCAGTCACACTCGCTACCGCCATAGTTAAAAGTTATGCCTTTTTAAAGCACACACTATCGTCTGTCAAGACGGCAAGGTGCCAATGATGAATATATATATATATATATATATATATATATATATATATATATATATATATATATATATATATCCATTTTGTTTACAGCAGCCTATCACAATCACAATAAGTAATTATTAATTATTTATAGGTTATTAAGCAGTATAAATAACTAATTATTGCAATTTTATTTTACTTATACACTTATACATTATTTTTGACAATATGGACTTGTACTAATTTGTTAACACGATTTTACAACTTGTTATTATAGCAAATATTCTTTATTATCCATCAATGGCTTTAATTTAGACACACAGCGACTACATTGTCACTACAGTTGTTGATTTCAAATGAGATGTATGTAACTGCTTGCAATTTTTGACAATATTCTTGAAATCTGGAGCAAGTTTACTTGTTGAAATTCGCATGACAGCATGCAAGTTGCAGTCCGACAATAAAGACCTATTCTTAGATTTGTTGATCTTCAAGCAAGAGAATGCTTGTTCGCAAATGTATGTTGATCCAAATAATGATAAAAGTTTAGCTGCAAAGTTTTTCAAGTTGGGAAATGGTTCTTGTGATAAAGATCCATAGAAATCCAGCAAACCATCTGTCTTGAATTTCTCTTTCAGGTCATGATCTGCTTGTAAGTCAAGCAGCTCCAACTGTATGTCCTATGTGGCTGTATCAGCTTCTGTACTAAAAGGTGAACTGAGAATATTGAATTATGGCTCTAATTTCTTGAAATCTTGGAATCTCCATCCAAATTCTTCAGTCAATGCATCTAATTGGGCTTTGTATTTTTCAGTAATTTCACCAGAAATGGTTTCTTGTTTCAGCAAAGGGAAGTGACACAATCTTTTTCCACTTGCTTGTCCGGAGAACAGTGAGAGTTTTACCTGAAATGATTTTACATATACATACAATTCATGTGCAAACACACCATTGCCCTGAAGTTTGACATTCAGTTCATTTAACTTTCCCATAATTTCAATGGCAAACATAAAGTCTAACTGCCACTCTTTATTGACAATGTTAGTATTTAAGTCACATGCAATGCCCTTCATCTCTACAAACATCACTATTTCTTCTCTGAGTTCCCTCGCTCGCCTAAACACCTTGCCGAGATTCAGCCATCGAACATTGGTATGGATCAGGACATCGGAATGTTCAGTTTCCAAATCGTCAAGTAATGACTTGAACTGTTTGTGATTAAGTCCTCTTAATCTGATGAGGTTGATGACACTGACAACTTGGTCAATAACATGCTTGATATTCAAAACAGTTTTACACAGACTTTCTTGATGAATCACACAGCGAAGTGGTAATAATGTGTGGTCTGGATATTCTGCTTTAATCTTATCACTTATCAACTTTACCAGGCCTACATTTTTTCCAGTCAAAGCACGAGATCCGTCAGTTGTAACACTTGCCATCTTGTTCCAAACCAACCCAGTTCTTTCAATACAGTTAGTAACAGTGTTTAGTGAAAACAGTTTGCTGTTTCTCCAAATTTTTCACCAACTCAATGCATTTCCTTTCCTTCTCTTCGGTCTTTAAATTGTATCCGAAATCGGAATGTTTTGTTTGATAATGTCTTTTTAAATTGCACTCACTGACTCACGACACAACTAGCAAACTGATTTGCTACCAACTTTTATCAAACAATACTTAGTTGTCCATTCATCATTAAAAACACGGCATTCATTTTCAATCTTACGTTTGTTATTGACACTCATCATAACGGTACATGAAATTCTGTAACATTCAACAAAATAACTTAAAAACGAATTAAAAATTGTTATTTCTAAATGCCCTCGCGGGTCGCATAAAATCACTTGGCGGGCCGCATGCGGCCCGCGGGCCGTAGTTTGCCCACCCCTGTTCTAGACAACAGGAGTGATGGGGGGAGTTGAGGAGGGGAGGGGGATTTGGGGAGATGATGAAGATGGCGTACGGTGGGATAAGAGGCTGAGACATTGAGGCTCGAGAGTGAGAGAATTAAAGAGAAAATGAGAAATGTATGCAGGGTGAGAAAGAGAGAGAAAGAGAGAGGAGATGCAGAGAATGCGGAGGGACAGAGGGAACGGTACAGGGAGAAAGATTGGGAACGATAAAGTGCAGAGATAGTGCGAGAAAGAGTGAGGAGGCATCTGGAAAGAGTAGACGTAAGGACACAGAGAGAGAGAGAGAGAGAGAGAGAGAGAGAGAGAGAGAGAGAGAGAGAGAGAGAGAGAGAGAGAGGGAGAGTTAGGTGTCAGTTGCAGGCATTATGCAGGTATAGTGAAAGAGAAAGCAAGGACTGTAGAGAGAGAGAGAGAGCGAGAGAGAGAGAGAGATAGAGAGAGAGAGAGAGAGAGAGAGACCAAAGAGACAGACAGAGACTGAAATAGACAGGGGTAGGGAGAGACAGCAAGGATACGAAGTGAAAGAGAGGTTATAGGTACAATGGGTGAAATAGCCCGCTCGAGCCAGAGTTAGAGAGAGAGGGATAAAGAGAGAGAGAGAGGGAGAGAGAGAGACTGGGGATAAGAAAGCAGGGAGTGTGAGAGGATCAAGACAATGAGCATGTGGGATAGGAGGCAGAAGGACTGAAAGAGACGACAAATAGAAAGACTGAAAAAGAAGGCTGCGAGAGAGATTGAAAGAGAAGGCAGAGAGAGAGAGAGAGAGAGAGAGAGAGAGAGAGAGAGAGAGAGAGAGAGAGATTGAAAAAAGGCAACGAGGGAATTAAAGACATTGCAAATAGAAAAATTGATAGACATAGCAATAAAAGATTGAAAGAGATAGCAGAGAGAGAGAGAGAGAGAGAGAGAGAGAGAGAGCAAGACAGAGAGAGCAAGAGAGAGAGCAAGAGAGAAATAAAGAGAGAGAAGGCTGATAGAGATTGAAAGAGATTTCAAAACAAGATGCCGACAGAAAGATAAGGTAAGGAGAGTGTGACAGCCCGAGCAATAAGAGTATAAGTGTAAATGTGGAGAGAATGACAGAAAGGCAATAGAAAGGGGATATATATATATATATATATATATATATATATATATATATATATATATATATATATATATATATATATATATATATATATATATATATATATATATATATTAATGACGAGAGAAGGATGTATAGAGTAAGAAATTGAGACAGAGAGTAACAATCAGAGATGGTTTGTGAATGACATAAGCTTGAAAGATGAAGCAGGGTAAACGATCGTTTAAATCTTTCTAAGAGAAGAAAAGAGAAGAAGAGATAACTGAAATTGAGTGACGAAAGAATTAGAACAACAAACAGACTGGGAATGAAACACGTAGATGGGGAACAGAGAATCAGCTTCCCAACGACAGAAAGTGGAATGGTGGGATGTAGCCGTGATCTTGCCAGGGTGCCGCCCCTGTACATTTTTATGTAACTAGGGCGCCCTGTCTCACAAAATTACAGCAATTATTTAAATCAAACTTGTTTTTGTTGTTTTAAACATTAATTTATTATAAAGGCGAGAGGGTAACTTCATTGCACCGGGTTCTGTTCCATAAGTGTCATGGGATGATTAATCGTCTGAAGCGACTTCCCGTATCTGCCATGGGATTGTATACAGCTGCTTTCCCTATGCAACTCCCTTTAATTTGATATATACTACAACATGTCTGCCACCATATTAACAACATTTAAGTCATAACTGTGACCCACCCCTACTTCCCATTTTCCGCCATCCATTTTTGTTTGGTGCAAACCTACTGTTTGTTTCGCACTGAATCTGTTAAATGTTCCGTATTCTTCAGTAAAACCACAGCTCCAAAACCTCCAAAGATTTGTTAGCTTGTTTATTAATTGTCCAGGATTGGCAACCATATGTTTGAACAACTTCTACGCTGCTCCGCCATATTATGTAGCTGAACGTATTTACGTCGAGTATTTTGTTCAATGTAATGTAGTTTGTAAAGCAGCCTGAACTATTTACGTTACACAACTGGGAAGGAGCAAAAACGTTAAGAAAATGAAGAATCAGTGTGCAAAGAAAGACAGAATGTGAAAGAGGGACAAGGAAAACTACATCGCGGCACAAGATGTGGGACATCTGTAGTCTCCAGCATGCAGGTAATTAGATGCATGATCCGGGTTTCTCCAGCTGGAGCGGGAATTAATGGGATCTTAAGGGAATTAATTCCACCAATTAATGAATCCAAGAGAGTCTTGGCGCGAAAATCTCATTACCTTTCAGAGCTCACTTCCGATGTGGCACACCATCACGTGGTGTGAGTGAGTGGGTTCTGTAGGAAGCAGATGTTGAACCCTTACCCCGTCGATGGCCCATGGACTTGATTTTCGTAAGGGAATCAGCTGCAGAATGTTCATAAACATCGGTGAAAATATCTCATTTCGAATTTATCTTCTAGCCGACATTTCTCGGTTGGCTGGTTGGTTCTTTGGGTGGTTAGCTGGTTGGTTGGTTTTGTTGGTTGGTACGTTGGTTAGCTAGTTGGTTGGTTGGTTAGTTTGTTGGCTGGTTGTGTGTGGTTGGTTGGCTGGTTGGTTTCGTTGGTTGTTATGTTGGCTGGGTGGTTGTTTGGCTAGTTGGCTGGTAGATTGGTTGCTTCGTTGGTTGATTGGCTGGTTCATTGGTTGAATGATTGATTGATTAATTGATTGGTTGGTTGGTTGGTTGGTTGGTTGGTTAACTAACTGGTTGATTGGACGGTTGATTGGTTTGTTGGTAGATTGGTTATTTGGTTGGCTAGTTGATATGGTTGATTGGTTGATTTGTTGATTGGCTGGTTGATTGGTTTGTTGGTCGGTTGGTTGGTTGGTTGGTTGATTTATTAGTTGATGAATTAGTTGGTTGCTTGGTTGATTGATTAATTAGTTGGTTGGTTGGTTGGTTGGTTGGTTGGTTTGTTGGTTGGTTGGTTGATTGGTTGATTAATTATGTGGTTGGTTGGTTGGTTGGTTGGTTGATTAATTGGTTGGTTTGTTGATTGGCTGGTTGATTGGTTTGTTGGTCGGTTGGTTGGTTGGTTGGTTGATTTGTTAGTTGATGAATTAGTTGGTTGCTTGGTTGATTGATTAATTAGTTGGTTGGTTGGTTGGTTGGTTGGTTTGTTGGTTGGTTGGTTGATTGGTTGATTAATTATTTGGTTGGTTGGTTGGTTGATTGGTTGATTAATTATTTGGTTGGTTGGTTGGTTGGTTGGTTAGTTGGTTGATTAATTGGTTGGTTTGTTGGTTGGTTGATTGATTGGTTGATTAATTGGTTGGTTGGTTGATTGGTTGATTGGTTGGTAGATTGTTTGGTTGGTTGACCGATTGATTAGTTTATTGATTGATTGGTTGGTTGGTTAACTAATTGGTTGGTTGGTTGGTTGGCTGACTGGTTGATTGGTCGGTTGATTGGTTTGTTGGTAGATTGGTTATTTGGTTGGTTAGTTGATATGGTTGATTGATTGATTGGTTGGTTCGTTGGTTGGTTGGTTGATTAGTTGGTTGATTAGTTAGTTGATTGGCTGGTTGATTGGTTTGTTGGTCGGTTGGTTGGTTGGTTGGTTGGTTGATTGATTGGTTGATGAATTAGTTGGTTGATTGGTTGGTTGATTAATTAGTTGGTTGGTTGGTTGGTTGGTTGGTTGGTTGGTTGGTTGTTTAGTTGGTTGGTTGGTTGATTAGTTGGTTGATTAGTTAGTTGATTGGCTGGTTGATTGGTTTGTTGGTCGGTTGGTTGGTTGGTTGGTTGGTTGATTGATTGGTTGATGAATTAGTTGGTTGATTGGTTGGTTGATTAATTAGTTGGTCGGTTGGTTGGTTGGTTGGTTGGTTGATTGATTGGTTGATGAATTAGTTGGTTGATTGGTTGGTTGATTAATTAGTTGGTTGGTTGGTTGGTTGGTTGGTTGGTTGGTTGGTTGTTTAGTTGGTTGGTTGGTTGATTAATTATTTGATTGATTAATTGGTTGGTTTGTTGGTTGGTTGATTAATTAGTTGGATGGTTGGTTGATGGGTTGGTTGATCGATTGGTTGTTTGGTTAGTTGGTTGGTTGGTTGGTTGGTTGGTTGGTTGGTTGTGTGGCTGTAGGTTGTTGTTGTTTTTTTGGTTAGTTGGTTGGTTGGTTGGTTGGTTGGTTGATTGGTTGGTTGGTTGGTTGATTGGTTGGTTGTGTGTTTCGTTGGTTAGCTGGTTTGCTGATTAGTTTCGTCGGTTGGATAGTGGTTGGTTGCTTGGTCGGTTGTTTGATTGATTGGTTGGCGGGCTGGCTGGTTGGTTGATTGGTTTTTTGGTTGGTTTACTGGCTGGTTGCTTAGAGTGGCATAATTTGCGATATAGTTCTATATAAACTATCGTCTGCCCAGACGACGAGGTTCCAATGTAATATAACAGACGTCCTTATAACAGCAAGGCATGGCGAAGTGGTTACATCGCCTGCTCCCAAGGTTGTAGGTTCGAATCCTGACTCCGTCATGCGGTTCACGAGAACAATTTTCTCGGAAACTCCCGGGGGTCGTCGCTGAAGCTACGAGGTTCTTGCTTTGTGCGACGTTTTGGGCAGACTGTCTTGCGCAAAGAAATCACGTCATGTGGGATAAAAATCGAATCTCTGGCGTTTATCCCCGCCTTTTAAACCTTTAAACCAAAAACAGTAGCTGTTACTTATTTATTTTAGCCCAATACATCTATCACGTTTGATTCAACCCAACCCAAATTGTTACTAATTTTAAATACCGGGTGCCTTTACAAGAAAGAACTGAAGCGAGGAAATCTACAAGACACTTAATAACGATGTTATCTGATCCCGCATGTCGATCATCAACCTTTTATGACAGCAAGAACGACCAGATAATAACATTCGTCACTGGCTGATAATAGCCACCTGCCATTTGTGGCCTGCAGACGTTTACACAGATCACAAGTCTGCCGCTAAGTTTGTGATGTGACCTTTAACCCTAAACGCTCATAAATAATGAATATTATCATGAATATAAAATGAGGGTGCTCTGTCATGTGACAGGTCTAATTTTCTTGTCATGCGTCCAGTGTGGAGTGACCTTCTGTCTCGCAAGATTTGCATTCGCTAATATTATGTGGAACGAACGAACGAACGAACTTTATTTTCAAAGGGTCACAAATTGAGCAGGCAGGCCAGTCTTACATTTGGCCCTTCCAACAACTCATCTTTCGTACATCAGTTATCTATTGTACATGTTACACACGAAAAAAATGAGTAGGACTAATATTTGATACAAAAACAGCCAAGTCAATGAATGGTTACTGGTGTGTTTCAGATAGAGTTATAATGGTCAAAATGAAAGGCAAATCAAAAGATATAAATATTTTACAAGTATATGCACCAACAACAAGCAGTAGTGACGAACAAATACAAAAATTTTACGATGAAGTAGAACTGGCGATGTTTCAAATTAGATCACAAGAAATAAAAATAATACTAGGAGATTTTAATGCAAAAATAAGAAAGGGGAAATGAAGGATGCAGTGGGGAATTTTGGTTTAGGTACAAATAAATGAAAGGGGAGAGAAACTAAGAGAATGGGCAAATATCAATGATATGATAATTGGAAACACTCGGTTTAAACACCATTAAAGACGACTTTACACATTGGAAATCCCTGATAAGAAAATACGCAACCAAATTGACTACATACTTACTAATAAAAGATTTGGAAATGCTTGGTGCTGACTGTAATATTGATCATGAACCACTATGTGGACAAATAAAAGTAAGACTGAATAGAGGAAAATTGTCGTTAAGAAGATAATAAAGAGGTTTTGAAGGTAGATACAGAAATTCAAGAACAATACAGGGTGACTGAAAAATAGGTACAATGCAATAGCTAAAATACAGAGTATAAACGAACCATGCCATTGTCTTGTAACAGGTCAATATTGTTGTTAAGGATGTCAAGAGGGTTAAGCACGTGACATCACGGTGCAGACGAACGCTGTGATGTCATAAGGGCAGTTTAAAGATGGCCGCCCCACTTTTGACATGCACCAAAGTGGAGCATTGTTCTGTTATCCGGTTTTTATCAGTTAGGAGGACGGGGTGGTGGGGGTGGGGGGGGGGGGTGAAACCTATAGAACGCCTGTGTGTTACCGGGGCCCATACGGGGGAGCAAAGAAGCACTGTTGCCTACCATGCACGTCGTAAGAGGCGACTAAGGAGGCTATGGTTCCGTCGCCCTGCTACTGAGAGAGTGCGTGGCGCGACACTGTGAGCTGTGAATTTCGCGTGGAATGCTTTTGCATCTATCCGCGGTTGTTTTTCGCATGTTCGGATGACGGCCGGCTGTTGCTGGATTGACTGGTTTGCATTTTCGGTTCACGAATGCATTTTTCAGGATACTCCTGGGAGTCGTCGCTGTAGCTTTGTGTGGCGCTTTAGGTGAGTCGCCCTGTAGAAAGAGACCGAGCCATATGGGAAAAAACCCAGGTCAATGAAGTCTTTTTGGTGACTGCCGTTTTCATCGACGATGAACTGTATTTTCCGTGGAGGACTTTTTTGTTGGCATTCTGGCGGCGGCATTATGCACAGTGTACCTGTGTGGGCTGTTAGCTTGCCGACACTCCTGTCTATTCCATTGTTCACATGGGGCAGTGAGGAGCATTTTGTGATATTCACTGGCACAGGAACGGAGCAATATGGGGACGATCCGTTGCAGTGAAGTTGGAACCGTGACTAACTAACTAACCTATAGAAATTCATTGGCGAATGAAGGTCCAGTATGGTGATGCATGCCTGTCAGTCCTGCAAGTGTATGAGTGGAGTAGGAAGTTTCAAAACGGTGTGACAACTGTGAAAAACTGTTCACGACCGGGTCAGGCACACCGAGTAGTGACCGCAGAAAATGTTTTTCTACAGGAATCCAAGCAGTTTATCGGCGCTGGAGGACATGCATTGAACTCAGTCGCGACTACGTCAAAAAATTATACAATTGTTCTTTACTTTTTCAGAGAAAACACACACACACACATCGTCTTTCCATTCGCACTGCGAGCGCTAACAAGTCAAGTCGCATTATTCTGTCAAGAAGCCTGATCAGCGGGAAAATGTCACGTGTAAAGACCAACAACAAGAAACACGCGGCGGCCAAGATGTGCAGCGTGGGAGCCGACAACAAGAAGAAGAACGTCGAGAGCCCACCTGCTAGCTGCATCAAAGAGCCTGATACTACAGCTATTACTGAAGCTACTACGAGGGAGAAGATTGACAGCCCAACACAGTCAAAAACCAAGACAGCAGAGAAGGAGGAGAAAGACACCAGAGTCGGAAACACCGACTCAAAAACAGTCCGATGGGTTGTCAAGCGGATTCCTGTGGAGCTGACAGATGAAGAAATTCTGAAGCAGCTACGTGAAGAGAATCTTCACATCCGACTCTTGAAGGCAGAGCGACTTCTCACCTACTCCAAGATACCTACAACCTTGGCAGTAGTGACGTCGGAGGGCAGCGAGATGCCGAACACAGTATCATTCAACAAGAGAATGCAGCAACCAGAGAGATTCATACCAAGAATCACGCAATGTTCCAGATGTCAGAAGGCCGGCCACAGTAGAGCTACGTGTCGGAGTAAGACGGAAATATGCCGATACTGCGCCGATCACCACGCCTTCAAGGAGTGGCCAAGCTGGACACGGACTTCCGAGCACCCAACAACAAAAGAAAATGCGCCAACTGCCTGGGCAAACATGGAGCAAGATAACTGGGCTGTCCGTACCTGCAGAGACACAGAGACGTCTTAAAGATCGCCATCATCACAAAGTCACCATTCAAGGAAGCAATGCAGAGGGGCGAGACAGCCACGGGTATAGCACAAGCCGAAAGAGATCAACTTCAAAAACAGATAGACGAGTTGAAGAAACAAGTCAAGGCACTGCTGACGACGACTCCGACCAGCGATAATGAGAAGCTGCTGGACGACATGAAAGAAATCCAGCTCAACATCAAACAAGAGATTCAGCGCATGGCTGAGATAAAGAAGGAGAACGAAGAAATCCTACAAATTATCAAGACCGAAAGAGAACTGCATAGAGCTGAAATGGAACTCTTTCAAAACAAACCAACAGAAGCCACACAAGAACTCACAGAAAAACCGCAAGAAGAAACCCAAGAGACCGAGTCTGAACAGCAAGCTAAAGCCAGCAGCCCAACCACAACGCCCAAGAGAGGCACAGAATACCCAGTCGACAAGGAGGAACTCAAGCGCCAGGAATTCAGAAGGCGCTGGGAAGAAAAAGAAAAGAAGAAGCCTAAAAAACTCCGGGGGAAACCGATGATATACCCATTAGTACACAACTGTGAGGCCGACTTCGAGTACTATATCGAGGACGGTGAAATCGTCCCATGGCTGACCACGGAGGAAGAAAACGCTAGGCAGCAGATACGCAAACGCAACAGTGAAAACTGTTTCCCCAAGGAGGAAAAAGAAAACGTCAAAAAGCTCCTACAGAAAATGCACAAAAAAGGAGACAGAATATCAAATAAAAAGTCCTTTTAAGGACTGCAGCCAGTCATGCCTGGAGCCTGCACCAACAACGAAAACAAAAGGAAACATGCACAAAGGACAGCCGCCGACCGATCCCCAGCTGGAGTGGGATTACGAAAAGTCCTTATAAGGACTGCAGCCAGACGAGCCAGGAGCCTACTCAAACAAAGAAAACCACAAGAACAGAAGAGCACAAAGGATAGCCGCCGACCACTGCTGACGTCACAGACACAAACGCTACATCACCAGTCCGAGATATGACTCACAAGACAAGAATTAGGGTGAATAAACCCACAAAAACCACGATCCTCAACAATAACCACAGCTGATGAAGCAGATTAGACGAGGACGAATTTGGAATTTTTGTTTTTGGAATTGGAACTGGAACACACACATACACACACACTCTCTCACACACACACACACACACACACACACACACACACACACACACACACACACATCTAAGGTTTTCATTTCAAACCCTCTCGTGGTTTCAACAAAACTATCACTCGGTGGTTTTTTAATTATTCTCACTTGTAAGAAGGGAAACAACTGTGCACGTTGAGAACTAAAGGTAATGTAGGAAAGCACACAGCAACGTTGAGAACTAATGCTAGTGCTATTGTAACAGTGCCGCGTGTCGTACACATGTGGACATTGACGTGGCCGTGTCATACACCTGACGTAGATTACCCTTTCTTCGTTGCTTTGTTCCACAGCAACCAGTTTGCTACTTCTGTTCCTTTAGTGGAGTATTCGCGTTGTAAGGAATTTCGTGTAGAAATCTTGCCTTCATATGTTAATTCAAACTTTCATTCCATGACGAAAATTACGCCAATGAAAACAACTTCATAAATCTAATTCAGAAATCTTCATCAAATCGATACAGCAGCACAGTAGCACATACAATGTTTATACATTAAGATTATGCCAATGAATGTTAATACATATCATATCATACCTTCCTATTCCACATATATGGAATAAACTTAAGAAATTGGAGAGTAACCTTGAATGTCTCCTCAGACAAAGTCATGCTGACTTTGGTTACTGTGAATATGCGACAGTTTCCCAAAACTTGAAATATCCTCAACAAATCATTCGCTTCTATTAAGCATATACCTTCATGGTACGATTCGTTAACAATCCAGCTCAACCTTAAGAGCTGATGGCGGTAAAATTTGCTGGGCCACTTCTATATGCACTCTTGATGTTATCCTTCACTTGCTGGCTCAGTTGGAAATCATCATACTAATGTTGCCTTGTTATTGTTGCCGTCACTACTCCCTAACAATGCAACGTAGTACTCTTTTGTGCGTTCTCGTGCACAATATTTACTTCTTCATCAAACTTCCCCATTTCTAAGTTTGCAACAATATCATCTATCTTTCATTAACTCTCCCCCCATCACCTATTCATTCTGTTACACTATAATCACAAGTAAGGGTGAAAACAACTGTCCACGCTGAGAACTAATCTTAGTGCTATAATCACAGGTACGAAAGCACAACCCACATTGAGAACTATTGGTAGTGCTATAATCACTAGTAGGAAAGCACAACCCACATGGAGAACTAATGGTAGTGCTATAATCACAAGTAGGAAAGCACAATCCACATTTAGAACTAATGGTAGTGCTATAATCACAAGTAGAAAAGCAAAACCCACAATGAGAACTAATTAGTTAGTTAGTTAGTCTTTTCTCTTGAGCCTAAGGTGGCGCATAGGGCAGAAGTCGTGGCTCTCCATGTCTGGCGGTTCGCTGCTACATGTTGTAGATCCTGGATGTTCACTTGGCCGTTGAATGAGCCTTCTCTGATTATGGTTCTACACAGGGTCTCTCTTGGTCTTCCCCGTTTTCTTTTCCCAACTGGTGACCATAAGAGGGCTTGGTTGGGAAGTCTTGTCTTGTCCATTCTGAGTACATGGCCGATGTAGTTCCAACGGCGTTTTCTTATAAAATTGGATAGAATGTCTTGCTTAGTCTCTTGTCTTATTTGCGTATTGGTGCTGAAATCTGTCCAGTGGACGTTTAGAATTTTTCTAAGACATTTGTTCTCAAAATTGTCTGATTTTTTTATCTAAAGCTACCGCTGATTTCCAACTCTCACATCCATACGTTGAGAATTAATGGTAGTGCTATAATCACAAGTAGGAAAGCAAAACCCACATTGAGAACTAATGTTATTGCTCTGTCTGTGACTTACTGTTAGTGAACGCAGTTTCTTAATGCCGACATATCGGGTTCGAAGTCAAACGCAGGCGATTTGGGGGCAGTCCGCCTTGCGATTATTTTCACAATAATATGTATGTCGGTTATTCAAAAATCAATGGCGAAGTAGTGAACATAAAATTGTCTAGAAAATCACAAACAGCTAATGCTTTCAAGGGTTGATTGAGTCAGCGTGTAAAAGACATGTAGCTAAATTAATAGGCAGTGATAATGAAATATTTTCACCGGTGCTACGGAGTTCGTGCATCAGAGAGAAACCATCCTTGAGTTATCTTTCAGCGTGTGTGTTTACCGATACAGTGTTATGTGTATGGTTTAAAGATTTAAACCAGCACAGAACTGGTGTCGCGAGCTGCTACAAGCGGCGGGATTTACTGAGGATGGTATCCGAGCACTTATGGACTGAATGCTCGATGTGCAATGAGAATGATTTGTCGACTAGCTAACTAACTAAAGAGGAGAAAAAACGTATTTAAAGGAAATAGAACAGGAAAACGTGTGACTAGGAATTACTCATGCAGAAGGAACGCAGTGACTATCCATAATTAGTTCAATTGTCATAGACACGTCCATGGGAAATCACCCCAGCAAAAATCACACAGGAACCAAATGATTGACAGCTCACGACACCGCCCACTCCCCTTAGTACAACAACGTTCATTTAATAGGGGAATGGGGAAAGAACGGCGGTATAAGATAATTGCGTGTCGATCTGTAACAAAACAGCTTCTTCAGGGAATACTAGAAAACAAGATTCGGTCCGGCAGACATAGCTCGCTATTGAAAGACCTTACTGTCCCCTTGTCTCACTCAAAATGAGAATGTGGAAATAGGAAGTGTGGGCGAGGGTGGGGAAATGCGTGAGAATTATTGATAATAATAATACCAGGTCCGATGTTCCTAACCTTTGACTGTGGTTGTGAACTGCGAGCAGTGAATTAAGATCACCGTGTGAGCCATTTGATTCCACAGAAAATGGCATTTTCCCCCCAGGCGCAAAAATTACTCTCAATTTTGTTTTCCCTGGTGCAAAGGGGGGTAACTTCGATACCCTGATCTTTATAATGTTTTTCTTATACTAAAATTATTTTTTTTCATTATTGGTATTATTTGATTAGCAAAGTAAAATGGAAAATTGTGCGAAATTATGGAAATATGACGAAGTAAATTACAATTTTCTAGATAATTTTGAAGGCGAATTTTAAATAGCGAGCTAATGGTTTTTCTTGGAGATTCGCAGACAAGAAAGTGGGGGTCATGAAAATGGTATTGATAATGCCGCGCCATTATCCTTATTTTATAAATCTGCCTGTCTGTATTCCTGTCAGTCTGTCCCTGTGTGTGTGTACGTGTGTGTGTGTGTGTGTATATATATATATATATATATATATATATATATATATATATATATATATATATATATATATATATATGAGGGCAATTTGTGAACAGATAAAGCCATGATTCAAGGATTGTTTTGTCGCCGGTTCTTTTCACTCTAAATCAAAGTAATAATGAGAGAGATAAGAGAGAAGCCAAGATTATGCGTTTGCGGTTATAATATAAAGTCTACGCTATGTAGATGAACGGTATTGATGGCGGAAAATGCTAAAGATCTACAACCATTTTGGACGTTGACGAAACACAGAGTGCAGATAAAAGGACTTTCCTTGAATATTAACAAAACAGAAACAATGGTTATATTGAAGAAGAAAAATACTACACCAAAATGTGAGATAATATTAGAAGGGAAAATGCTTAATGATGTTGATATATTTAAATACCTATGAGTATTTATGACATCAATTGTAACATGCGCGATAGAGAATAATAATAGAAAGGGCAAACAAAAGCTGCATTTCGGGAAAAAACAAAAGTATCTAATACATTAAGTCACAATTATTCACATAAATAAACACACGTAGCATAGTTTGGGCCAGCTTCCTGGCCTAGAGGTTAGCGACTTTTCTCCGTAATCTCGTATACTCTCGTAAGTAACGTGACGACGGTGAGAATCAGCAGTGGTTCGAATCGCGTCGGTAACTTACGGTGTATGTGACCCGGCCGCTCATAAAGCAATGGCAAACTACTGAGCGTAATCTTGCCAAGAAATCAACAATCAGCTGAAAGATGCTGATGTTGACAGCGATGTCCTGTGAAGGATATGCAAAACATTTTTAGTATAGTTTGGCGCTCACAGAAGTGAGAAGAAAGAAGTAGAGACTAGATGACGCAATAGACAACATCAAATTTGAAAGCTATAGTTTACCGACCAAGATTCGAACCTGCCACCTCCAAATGGCGATGCAGGAACAAGTGTACTTCGACGCATGAGACCAACTCTGTTCAACTCTAGTTAGTCATGTGTCGAAGTACATTTGGAAGTGACAGGTTCGAATCCCGTTCGGTAACTATAGCTTTCAAATGTTATGTTGTCTAGTGCGTCCTGTAGTCTCTACTTCTTTCCCCTCCTTCTGTGAGCGCAAACAATACTACGTGTGTTTATTTATGTAACTTTCAGTGGCCTCAACTGGTTCCCAAACTGATCTCCTGTGTGATAAGTCACTATCATTGAATGTAAGAAAGACAGTGTTAAAATGCTCTATGGAATAAGTTTTGCTGTATGAGGGTGAATCTTGGAAAGTGAACGAACAAATAAGGAGAAACTTACAAGCAAGGGAAATGTGTTTCCTGTGTCGAATGTTGCGAATATCTTGGACTGCCAGAGTAACTAACAACGATTTAATGGAAGAGGCTTATAAAACTGAACATTTTATACCAACTATAAGAAATAGACAAACAGCTTTACTCAGCCACGTGACACGAAAAGAGGCATATCAGAACATCGTCACAACTGGAAAGAGCAGTGGGGAAATAGGCAGTGGCTGATCATGAGAAAGTATTCTGGGTGGACTGAGATTGTAGTATGGGGGAATACCATCGGCAGGGTTGATACAGAACATCAAGATCAGGCATGTGTAGAGAGACATGTACGATTATATCTGTAGACAGGACACGTGATGATGAAACAATGCCTCAAGACACCTAAGCTGGCCAACCAAAAACATAAGCTGGCCAACAAAAAACATAAGCTGGCCAACCAAAAACATACGCTAGCCAACCAAAAACATAAGCTGGCCAACCAAAAATCTAAGCTGGCCAACCAAAAACATAAGCTGACCAACCAAAAACATAAGCTGGCCAACCAAAAACATAAGCTGGCCAACAAAATACATAAGCTGGCCAACCAAAAATCTAAGCTGGCCAACCAAAAACATAAGCTGACCAACCAAAAATCTAAGCTGACCAACCAAAAACATAAGCTGACCAACCAAAAACATAAGCTGACCAACCAAAAACATAAGCTGGCCAACCAAAAACATAAGCTGACCAACCAAAAACATAAGCTGGCCAACCAAAAACATAAGCTAGCCAACCAAAAACATAAACTGACCAACCAATAATCTAAGCTGACCAACCAAAAACATAAGCTGGCCAACCAAAAACATAAGCTGGCCAACCAAAAACATAAGCTGACCAACCAAAAACATAAGCTGGCCAACAAAAAACATAAGCTGGCCAACCAAAAACATAAGCTAGCCAACCAAAAACATAAGCTAGCCAACCAAAAATCTAAGCTGGCCAACCAAAAACATAAGCTGACCAACCAAAAACATAAGCTGACCAACCAAAAACATAAGCTGGCCAACCAAAAACATAAGCTGGCCAACCAAAAACATAAGCTGGCCAACCAAAAATCTAAGCTGGCCAACCAAAAACATAAGCTGACCAACCAAAAACATAAGCTGGCCAACCAAAAACATAAGCTAGCCAACCAAAAACATAAGCTGACCAACCAAAACCATAAGCTGACCAACCAAAAATCTAATTTTACCAACCAAAACTTTAAGCTGGCCTACGAAAATCAAAGCTGACCAATCAAAAATCTAAAAAAATTTTTATTTTAAATAGAAAAATAAGAAATCATGGAAGCCGCTACACGCTGCGGGATTTGCTGAGGAGGGGATCTGAGCACTTATGGATTGAATGGTTCGATGTGCAATGAGGATGATCTGTCGACTAACTAACTAACTAATCAAAAATCTAAGCTGACCAAACAAAAATTTAAGCTGACGAACCAAATATTTAAGCTGACCAACGAAATATTTAAACTGGTCAACCAAAAACTAAAATGACCAACCAAACATCTAAGCTAACCAACCAAAACTCTCAGCTAACCAACCAAAAATCTAAGATGACCAAACAAAAATCTAAGATGATCAACCAAACATTTAATCTGACCAACCAAAAACTACACTGACCAACCAAAACCCTAAGATGACCAATTACAAACCAAAGCTGACCAACCAAAAACTAATCTGACCAACCAAAAACTAATCTGACCAACCAAAACCTTAAGATGACCAATTACAAACCAAAGCTGACCAACCAAAAACTAATCTGACCAACCAAAAACTAATCTGACCAACCAAAAGCCTAAGATGACCAATCACAAACCAAAGCTGACCAACCAAAAATTAAGCTAACCAACCAAAAGCTTAAGCTGACCAACCAAAAACTAAGCTGACTAGTCCGATGACCTGCTGACGTTATTTACAAGTACCTCTGAAATCAGAGTGGGTTCGCTTGATGGCAAGGGACACTGCTAATAGGTGAAAGCTAATCCACACTCAAAATTAAGTCCAGCACTACTGGAAGCAGTGTGTATGGATTACGCTTGAGTTCAAAGCGAGCGTCAAAAAAAATGTTAGCAATGAAAAGGCTTTTCGTATATTGTATTCGACGAACAATAAACCATTGCTCAAATACACCGAGGCATTAGTAGTTAGTCTGCTTCAGCCAGTTTTATGCACACAGAAAAACTTAGTTTTAAAGTTGCAACTGCCATGGGGATAACTGGTGCTCCACATTCAAACAATATCAGTGAGTATGTGTTTTAAGTATTTCAGCCAAAGAATAGTTCATGTATTCACTTCATGTGATATGTAACTCTCCAGTATACACTAGACGGGATGTAGCGAAATGTGCCGGGTGCTTATATTCGCTAAAGGAGTACAATGTTTTGAATGCCTCAAGAATCATCATCATCATCAATCAGGTGCCGTCTCCGCAATGAAGGTTGGCTGCAATGGATCTCCAACACTGTCTGTCTCTTGCCTTGACTGTACATTCTGTCAGGCTGATGTTCGTCCATCTCTTGATGTTATCCTCCCACTTGTATCGTTGTCTACCTCTTGCTCGCTTGCCCTCAACCTTGCCTTCCAGTATGGTTTTTATAAGAGTATCATGTCTTTTAACATGGCCAAAATATCTCACTTGTCTCCTCTTTATTCCTTTCATCAACTCTCTCTTCATTCCCAGTTTTTCTAGAACCTCTTCATTTGATTGTTTCTGTTTCCTTGAAATACGACCTATTCGTCTGTATATTCACATCTCCAGGGCCTCTATGCGACTTTCTAGTTGCTTGTTCAATGTCCAGGCTTCCGAGCCATACAGTAGCGTTGAATATACGTAGCATTTGACAATTCTCATTTTTAATGCGTTATTAATCTCTCAGGATGTTAATACTGATTTCATGCCGTTGAAAGCATTTTTGGCCATTCCTATTCTCTTTTTGATTTCCATTTAACTTCTGCCATCATCTGTTATTATATGTCCAAGATAAGAGAAACTTGTTACTTGTTCTAGTATCTCCCCGTTTACTGTGATGTTCATTGATGACCTTTCCTTTTCACTGCTAATTATCATAGTTTTTGTTTTTTGGATCTTAATATCTAAGCCACATTCTGCACTGCGCCTGTTTACTTGTTCCACTAGGTCTTGCAACTCTTGCTCACTTTCTGCTAGTAACACGGTGTCGTCAGCATATCTAAGATTGTTTATGATTCTTCCATTGATGCTGAGTCCAGGCATTTCAGCTTGTTTAAAAATTCTTTCTGTGTATAGGTTGAAGAGGCTTGGGGACACCTCAAGAATGTAAAGATGTAATATTCACCCACCTGTACAAACGTACAGGAAACCTCACATATGTGGAATCTCCTAACTGTCAATAGTTGGGCAGATACTCGTCAGAATTCTTCTAAACTGCCTCACAACTCACCTGGATCGAGGCTTCTTACAGCAGAGCCAATGTGGATTCCGCAAAGAACATAAGACCGTTGACGTGGTCTTTGCTGACCGCCAACTTCAAGGGGCATGCCTCTCGCGCGTGAGAGTGTGTATGCGTGTGTGTGTGTGAGTGTGTGTGCGTGTGTAAAACATATGTCACTGGATGCGTGTGACACATTGACAATAAGCAGACACAAACAAGACGAGAAAGATCTAATAGTAGTTGAAATGTGGTTACTGAGGAAAATGCAAAGTATAGTACAGAAAAACTAAGAACGTATTCTTTCGAGAAACAGGTACAAGCTGTAAATTGATTACAGAAATTAGATGTAGACAATCAACATTTCTAGACATATTATGAGAAATGAACTTAAAACTTAGTGACAACTTCGTTTGAGCTCGTCAGTAGTGCATATCCCTGACCGGATCCGGAAACAAGCCCCGGATCACTGGCGTGTGAAGCGGGTGTGTAACCACGCGGCACACGTTGGACACACAGCCAAATTATCACAACAGAATACCACAACGTCACCCATCGTAGGCTATGCTCAAGATTGCCCATTCGCCGCGACTGACGTCCGTCAATCGATGTGGACCCGAAACGATCAGGACTTCTCATTGGCAAGGAACACCAGGCCTCCTAAATCCAATGAGCAATAATCAAATTGATTATTTTCAAGATTGAGCATAGCCTACGATGGGTGACGTTGTGGTATTCTGTTGTGATAATTTGGCTGTGTGTCCAACGTGTACCGCGTGGTTACACACCCGCTTCACACGCCAGTGATCCGGGGCTTGTTTCCGGATCCGGTCAGGGATATGCACTACTGACGAGCTCAAACGAGGGCGAAACTCGAGTATAGTGCTTCCATATTGACGTGGATAGGCCTTAGGTTCATACCAGAATGCGATCAGCGTTGCCAGTAGTGGGTTGTGCTCAATATTTAAAATTCAAATCCCGAAATAACCAAATTAATCAATTAGTGACAACTGTCAAACTTGGTGGCAAACGAACAAGAAGTTCTCAAAGAGATGAATACCTCAATGGGATGAATCCATGGCATAATCGGTACAGAACACAGACCTAATCTAATGACTGATAACAACGAAAACGGGAAGTAGATTTTGGGGCAAAGTACGAGACATAAACTTTAAAACTTAGTGACAACTGAAAAACTTGATGGGGAAAAGAGCAGGAAGAGAGGGAGGAGATCAATACTGGGATGGCCTAATCTAGGGCTCTGGTGATCGTTTGAGGCGGCGAACCATGACCGCTCACGTCTGATGATAATATGCATGTTTGTTTGTCTTTGTTTCTAGTGAAAGGACATTAAGCAAAGAACGATATCGACCCGAACCGTAGCATTTTGACGTTTATCACAACATTATCTCCCTTAGAAACTGAACAAATCCCCACCGATTACATCCCCTGCAGCAACCTCTCTTCCCTCTGCCATGTCAGGCATCTTTAGCCATCCTAAAGGCTTCCGGGGGATCTTAAATTGACTTGGGAATAATCCAGACGTCTGTCAGATGCCAAGTTTTACATTAGCCTTGTCGGCGCTGGACAGGAAACGTTACGTCATGACCTGACGTCTGTTGTGACAAAGACAAGTCACCGTTTGATAGTTTTGTTCAAACTGTTTACGGGCTATTTTCTTGCGCTTATTTCTGTTTGTTTGTCTCTGTCAACGGTGTCTCTGCTGCCTTGGATACATAATAACAGCTTCACCGGCTAATGCAGCAGTGTGGACACAGAAACGTTGTTAATGTTGTTTGAAAAGATTAGCGACTGTTTTATTTTCTGCACACTGGGTCGTGGACTTGAACTGTGGGATGCTGGGAAAATATCAAAGCTATAACAAATAGGCGGGAAAGAAAACAACATTGCTTTCGTGGGTGTTGAGTAAGGTGGGGGGGGGGGGGGGGTTAATCTGTTAGACGAGTTAAATTTAATTAGACGGTACGGGAAGAAGGAATTAGAGATATTTGACCACTTTCAGAGAAAACGAAGGTTAGAGAAGTAAAACCATGGTCTGTGTACAAGAGAACAGCTTTGACCAGAGGTATGGTATTGATGAATATGGAGGTAGAGGTAGTGATGACGTAGAGGAGGAGGGGGAAGGAGGGAGGAAAGCATGTTTGTGATTAGTATTATTTCGACGGAGAAGATGAGAAACGGTTGTGAAACAAGAATTTGAAAGAGCAAACAGAACGAAGACGAACAACAGTGACCGCAATAACGAGGAGATAAAGTTCAAGAAGAAGAAGAAGAAGAAGAAGAAGAAGAAGAAGAAGAAGAAGAAGAAGAAGAAGAAGAAGAAGAAGAAGAAGAAGAAGAAGAAGAAGAAGAAGAAAATCAACAACAACAACAACAACAGCAATGTGTAAGCTCGTGTCTCTGTCAACCCGTACAATCCGCTAGCTTGGTGGCTGGGAACTCACATCTCGTAAAGACAAGCGTGACAATCCCCAATCTTCACGGTCTGTCAGAGCACCAAGAACCATTTCCAAACTGCAGATACTGTCAAAGATGTCGCTTCCATGAACATCAGATGAGATAGACAGACACGGTGTCAGATGTCGCTTCCATGGACATCAGATGAGATAGTCAGACACGGTGACAGATGTCGCTTCCATGAACATCAGATGAGATAGACAGACACGGTGGTAGATGTCGCTTCCATGGACATCAGTTGAGATAGACACGGTGTCAGATGTCGCTTCCATAAACATCAGATGAGATAGACAGACACGGTGGCAGATGTCGCTTCCATGGACATCAGATGAGATAGTCAGACACGGTGACAGATTTCGCTTCCATGAACATCAGATGAGATAGACAGACACGGTGGTAGATGTCGCTTCCATGGACATCAGTTGAGATAGACACGGTGTCAGATGTCGCTTCCATAAACATCAGATGAGATAGACAGACACGGTGACAGATGTCGCTTCCATGAACATCAGATGAGATAGATAGACACGGTGTCAGATGTCGCTTTCATGGACATCAGATGAGATAGTCAGACATGGTGACAGATGTCGCTTCCATGGACATCAGATGAGATAGTCAGACATGGTGACAGATGTCGCTTCCATGGACATCAGATGAGATAGTCAGACATGGTGACAGATGTTGCTTCCATGGACATCAGATGAGATAGTCAGACACGGTGACAGATGTCACTTCCATGGACATCAGATGAGATAGACAGAGACAGTGACAGATGTCGCTTCCATGAACATCAGATGAGATAGATAGACACGGTGTCAGATGTCGCTTCCATGGACATCAGATGAGATAGTCAGACATGGTGACAGATGTCGCTTCCATGGACATCAGATGAGATAGTCAGACATGGTGACAGATGTTGCTTCCATGGACATCAGATGAGATAGTCAGACACGGTGACAGATGTCACTTCCATGGACATCAGATGAGATAGACAGAGACAGTGACAGATGTCGCTTCCATGAACATCAGATGAGATAGTCAGACACGGTGACAGATGTCACTTCCATGGACATCAGATGAGATAGACAGAGACAGTGACAGATGTCGCTTCCATGAACATCAGATGAGATAGACAGACACGGTGACAGATGTCGCTTCCATGAACATCAGATGAGATAGACAGACACGGTAACAGATGTCGCTTCCATGAACATCAGATGAGATAGTCAGACACTGTGACAGATGTTGCTTCCATGGACATCAGATGAGATAGACAGACACGGTAACAGATGTCGCTTCCATGAACATCAGATGAGATAGTCAGACACGGTGACAGATGTCGCTTCCATAAGCATCAGATGAAATAGACAGACACGGTGACAGATGTCGCTTCCATGAACATCAGATGAGATAGTCAGACACGGTGACAGATGTCGCTTCCATGAACATCAGATGAGATAGTCAGACACGGTGACAGATGTCGCTTCCATGGACATCAGGATAGACAGAGACAGTGACAGATGTCGCTTCCATGAACATCAGATGAGATAGACAGACACAGTGACAGATGTCGCTTCCATGGACATCAGATGAGATAGATAGACACGGTGACAGATGTCGCTTCCATGAACATCAGATGAGATAGACAGACACAGTGACAGATGTCGCTTCCATGGACATCAGATGAGATAGATAGACACGGTGACAGATGTCGCTTCCATGAACATCAGATGAGATAGTCAGACACTGTGACAGATGTCGCTTCCATGAACATCAGATGAGATAGTCAGACACTGTGACAGATGTCGCTTCCATGAACATCAGATGAGACAAGACATGACTGTTAATCAACTATCACATATAGAAATATTAGGGGTAATACAGAAACTAGCATATATAGAAATATTAGGGGTAATACAGAAACTAGCACATGTAGAAATATTACGAATAATACAACTACTAGCACAGACAGAAATATCAGGGATAATACAGCAACTAGCACAGACAGAAATATCAGGGATAATATTGCAACTAGCACAGACAGAAATATATATTAGCATAATCGTAAAGATGTTACACTGATAATGTTATGATGTATTTGGACGAGGGTTCAACGCCTGTGCCTGTCGTCCGCTAAGAGAGGCAAAGATTGCCCTAGCCACTTACTCCTCCATACATTCAGGCCTACAGAATGTAATGGTTCTGCTTCGGGACTTGTGTTAAATGCTGCTGTTATTTTAGAACTCACTTCTTTCCACTCTTCTAGTGCTTTCTCTGCTTCTTTAGATAGCATTAGGACTACACCTTCGCCGTGAGAGGCATTTTACTTTGCACTGAGAGCAGCACTGTTTCACCTCTGCTTAGAAACTTTTTGCCTGCTCTGTTCCACCTTGTCTCACATAATGCCAAAATGCTAATCGTATATTTCACTTCTACCATCTTTCCTGCTTTCCCAGTTCAAGATTAGTTCTAACATTCCAGGTGCCAATTCTGGAGATCTTTCTTGCCGAAAGGAAAGAAGTCAGCAAACCAGACTCCGTGTGGCTTTCTCTGCTATGCTTCACACTTCTGGAACAGTGGTTCTCAACCTTTTTGGCCCGTGCCCCCCTTTACTATATTTTCAGAATGTCATTCCCCCCCCCCCCCCTTTCATATTCCCTACCTAAAAATCCCATCCCCGCCCCTACACAGTATACGTAATAATGGAAGCTAAATTTAATAGCACATACTAAAACAAGTCTAGACGTCCACATAAAACATGATTTGTGGATCTACTTACTTTATAAATTGAATTTTAGAAGGGTGAGACGTGCAGAACTGTACAGTATGAAGGGAAAAACAATATCATGTAATCGGTTCTTGTATTAATGTGATTTTGAAATAATCTTAATTCCCCCCCCCCCCCCTGGAAACCATAAAATCCCCCATGGGGGGGGGGGGGGATTTCTAGAAGAACCACCTTTCCCCTTGGTTGACTGAGTTTTTCTTGTTTTTCCCCATATCTTGAGACTTGTTCATGGTCAGGTTGGATTTTGCAGTTAAAGTTTACTACAGGATGTGGAAGTCAACCCCGAACACAACCTCACTTAGTTGTCTCTTATGACATGCATGACAGGCTACAGCTGACTATTCTTGGCTTCCCTTAAGGGCCCCAGTAATATAAGTTAAAAGTTAGTTGCATATCCTTTACAGGACATGGCAGTCAACCCAGCATTTTTTGGCTGTTTGTGATGTCTTGGCCAGTCTATGTTCAGTAGTTTGCCAATGCTTTCTGAACGACCGACACTCACACCTTTGTGTAGGAACTAACGCAAGGTAGTCTGCTTCCAAATCGACCGCAGCTGTGTTTCGAACGAAATATGTGGGATTACAAATTGCATCTGTTACCCCATCACGGGACACAGAGGTGTTTCCAAGGCACCAGGGCCGGGTTATATACTGGCCAAGACCTATTGACGCGTCCTCGTCGAGCGTCCTGGGCAAAAGGTCCCTTCGGGGTCCTGGCTAAAGTCAGTAGGATCGCCGATTCCTCCGAAGTCGGAGAGTGTCTGCCAGCACAGCGAGGAACCACCAGTCTGCACACCAATAAGCCAGACATGGGACAATGGATACTCACGCAAACCTCAGGTCCTGTATGACATCACACTGATGTTGGACAACAGGATGCCTTCATCCGACATACAGGATTTCACGGAGCTCAAGCCGACGAACACAAGCAAAGCAAAGCAACCCCATCACCACAGAGCAGATTATAAGTATAGTCAGTAAGTAAAAAAACCCTTTTATATGACCTAAGGCACCATACGGGTATGTGGTGTTAGACCCAGACCCATGTTGTAACACACGAATCAGCTCTTGGTGGGTGACTTGCTCAGTATCACACAACCCGCCTTGACTTCCCAAGAGCCAAGTTGAGCTGGGTCCAGAATCAGCGTCACAGCACTCGGGACATTCCCATACCTGCTCCATCCTCATCTGCAACAGCCAGCGAAGAGTCCTAACATTAATGGTACCAGCTGTGGTCTGATTATGTGTCCATCTGACTTTTCCTCGGTCTGAACTTCCCAAGACTCTACCTGGTGCCTATTTTGGTCTGGGTCAGCCTCAAAACCCAGATCAAGTTTTTAAATATGCCCTGGTGTGGGTCGAACCTCTGACCACCAAACTGACAATCCAGTGTCTGGCCACTACACTCCAACAGCTCTCTGGTAACACGAGGGCAAACCACAAACATATCACCATTATGTCAGATGCACTGACAATTGTAACAGTGACAACAGTAACAGTCATAACACAATACAAACAAGCAAATATAACAAGCCAATATGCGTGATTGTTTCAATAATAGCATTGTTACAAATAATAATGCTGCTGCGTAAAATAAGTAAATAAAAATGCATGCTCATTCACAAACTGCAGTTACACTCAGTGAGAGCTCTGTGGGCAATCTAGCTCCTGGACCATGGAGTCTTGGTGGTGATGTGGTTACACCACTTGCCTCATGTTCCAAATGTCAAGGGTTTGATTCTAGACTGCATCCTTTGGTTCACGAGTGCAATTTTCTCAGAGACACCAGGAGGTCGCTGATGGAGCTATGGAGTTAGTGCTTTGTGCGATTCTTTGTGCAGGCCACCCTGTACAGAGAGACAGAGCCATACTGGATTTTTTTTAATGTGCAATAAAGTCTATCTTTTTGCCTTTTAAACCATTTTTAACTCCTTGGCTGCGCCAGGAATGTCCACGTGTGGATTTGTTGTAGAAAGTATTCACTAACAACAACAAAGGACAGTCTCCTGTGATGGACATGTTAAAAACAAAACATGTTTTGTGATGTTCGAAAATGCACTATAACATGCACATGATTACCCAAACATCAAGATGATTTGCATACCAAAGTCTCTCAGTTGTCAGAACATCTGGCCAGTAAAAATTTCACAAAGTGTTAGCCAGAAGTTGAAACATTTCAATCAGGAACTTTGATGGCAGTTGCTGGATATTTACTGTCACTGAATCATTTTAGACACATTTATAGTTTGTGTTTAACACACAAAATGGTCACTTCTTAAAGGTCATTGAAGCCATCGCCATTAATTGGCAGAAACCAGCCTTGTGCAAACAGAAAGACATGACAGTCAGTTTAAAATTACCTTGGTAGACAATTGAAATTACTGTGTGAATATGTGCATATTTCAGCTTGAAGGATTTATCTAATCACTTTATGTTGTGTGATTTCTGCAGTATGTACCTGACGAGATGCAGCAAAAAAAAATGTCAGGCAACAAATCGTGCAATCTATTATTTGTCTTCATTATTAAAATTTATTTTTTGTGTTAAATTCCACAAACTAATCAGAGTTCTTGAGTAGGCAGGGAGCCAGGGTGGCACACTAGCTAGACACTCATCTGCTGGCCTGTTGGTTTTGGGTTCAATCTGCATCGGGTATGATGTGAATTGTGTAACAATTGACCTGGGCAGACGTGAATTGTGTAACAATTAACCTGGGCAGTAAAATCAAGTAAAATGTGCACACACTGATAACAAGATTCACAAAGTTTACACACCACAAGCTGATAACACTGAGGCCACTTAATCATTGTAAAGTCTGGAAGATCAAAGCATTAGGCACTTGAAATCAACAATGCTGCTTATACAAAAACAAAGATGCAGAAAATATATTCTTTTTTTATCTTTCAGCTACCCATGAGATGCAAGCCCTCAACCAAATGCTGGCAAGCTGCTCCCCAACCTTTACAGTCACCTACAGTTATGCCCATGTGGTCGCCGTTATAGTGACTTCTGCTTCTAATTATCTTTTCTTTGTTTGGTCTCCCCCTATTTATCTTACTCTGTATATATACAATTTCCTCCACAATTCTAACAAAACCTGAGGTAAAACTGTGTAAATGTAATGATTAAAAGACAAAATAAAATATTCAGTCAGCTTCACAAGAACACAATCACAAATAACGAACGATGTTGCGATGACAAGCCTACGTAAACAATTTTTTAAAAATCAAAGACGACAGAGAGACTAAACTAACGACATTATGACAATTCTTCTTTGTCTGCCCTTTCTCCCACATTGGGGCACAGATCTGCAACAAACTCACTCCAAGTCGTCCTACATGTTGTTGTCCTGCAGCTCCTTCTATATCCTCCACATATTATTCATCTCCGTCTCTAACCCTCTTCTCCACGTAAGTTTAGGTCTCCCTGTATTTCATTTGCCTTGTGGGTTCCAGAGACAAACTTTCTAATTATACTATTATCAGTTTTCTGTTTTCTCCATGCATGACCTATCCACTGCCAGCGTCTTTGCTTCACCTCTTGATTGGCTGAAATCTGTCAAGTTCTCTCCTTAAGCTGTCATGATTCTGTCATAAGTCTGGTCCATCTATTCTGCGCAGGCATCAGTTGAATGTTTGTAGTTGTTTTAGTAGTTGTTGTAGTAGTCCTCCATGTATCTGATCCATTACAACATAATATGTGATAAGGTGTTTACACATTGTGTCTTTGTGTAGTTATTTTAAAATCCTTCCTGACTTTGTTATTGTAGTTAGTCACGGTTTCAACAGTCAACTTCACTGCAAAAATTCACTCCATAATGCTCTGTTCCTGTGCCAGTGAATATCACACAAAATGCTCCTTACTGTCCCATCTTACAAGTGGAACAGACAGCTGTCCCGACAAACCAACACACAGGCATACATGCATAAGGCCGCTGCCAAAATGCCAACACAACAGTCCGCCACTAAAATTACAGTTTACCGTCGATGGAAGTGGTAGTCGCTAGAAAACCAGCAGTTGCACACACATTACTGCATGAGGCAAAACCAGCTAGCTCAGTAACCGGCAATCTGCCATTGTTCTGAACATGCAGTTCACAATACAAACCACCACAGACAGAAGTTAAAGCATTCTACATGAAATCCACAGCTCGCAGTGTCGCCCCACACACTTAACTCAATAGCTGAGCGATAGAACCATGTACTACCAGCCCAAATGTGTAAGTAAACTGTAGCCAGAAGTAAAAACACACTCCAGAGGCCTTAACAGCTCAACAGCCAGCCTACCCGCCATTTTAGACCAGAAGTCTCTGTTATTTTTGTTTGCTGATGAAAGTTTATCACCATCACATCCTTCATATTTTGTGATTGAGTTCTTATAAAGCTGATTCCATCCACTTCTTCTTTTTCGTTTTATGTTACATACACCTGATTCCACAATTATATCCAATATATGTAGATTACAAGGTTAAATATTTTACTAACTAAACTGTCACTTCAGCTGCCTTATGACTCAAAAGTCATAAAAATATATTCAATGATAATCACAAGAAATACAAAGATCAAAATTAACAATGATGAAGTCAATAACAAAGTCAGCAGTGATAACCACATGCATACAGTAACAATGACAAAGTAAACACTCGTGACACCCAATGAGACATATCATTCACCATTATCATGGCTCTGATCCAGGGGTTGGGACTGTGTGGCTGTGGGAGCTGAGAGATGAGAGAGGCTAAGTGAGAAATTCATGGATGACGAGGGCATCAGGAACCACAAGTGATTCATGAGTTGTTGAGAAGGAAATTACAGCCAGCTCAGACAGTCTCACCCAGGACATCAAGCAGGCTACTTCAAATGAGAGGGCTTCAAATGAGTTTCATGGCAGTGGTCATCAGTGGTGCAGCCTTTGTGTTTAGTAGTTATTTTGTTCACAAGATAATCAACATTACATTAGTGTTTAATATTTCAAGAATGAAAGTTATCATGTATTCCTGATGATATTAAGATGACATGTATGTATTTTCAATGCCTGTCCAAGTAGCATTAAAGAACCAGCATTAGAGTTAGATTAGACACAACCTTTATGCTGTACACTGCATGGAGGAGCCTGTCTTGTACATGTTATGTTATCTTCTTCTTCTTTTGTCCTCTATCCTTCAACGTGACATAGATCCTCCACCAACCCCCCCCCCCCCCAACTTTATCTACCCCATGCTGCTCTGCCTATGCCCTTCCTATATTGTTCCTTTGTGCTCCACTTCTCCTTGATTTTTGTGTCTTCCTCTATTTATTTTTGCCCCGTGTGTTCCAAACTAGGCTTTTGTAGTTGTACTATTCTCAGGTTTTCACAATATGTGGCCTATCCAGCACCTTTCCTTCACCTCTTGGTTCATTGCTATTATATACGTTATCTGTATACGTTATAAGTGGTATACTACCAGCCCCGTGTGGACCTGTAGTCACACTGAAGTGTCAGGGAAACGAGAATAATGGTACAGCCAAACAGACAAGTGGTGAGGAAAATACCCAGGCATGAATCATCAATCATAACAGCCAGGCAATGGGGACACCCTCCTTAGCACTCAATCATAACATAAACAAATAAATGTTTGTTCCTTGAGCCACCCCATCCAGACTGCCGGTAATATGATCCTGGATTGGCTCCCATATTACCAGAGGTCATGGTAGGGTAGCTCATTGATATAAACATTTCAAATAGAGTGACTCTCTGATATGTAAATTTCAAATAGGGTGGTTTGTCAACATACTCAGGTTGACAATGTTCCATAAAGGAAGGGCAGCCGGTCTCATGCTAACCCTCCTTAGTCATCTCTCTCTTGATAATCATTGATGGATATGTAAAGAAACAAAGTTTACATTGACGACACTAGCCAGCTATATTAAAGTTAACAGTGATAAAGTTTACCACAAATAGTAAACAAATCTAAGTTAGCATTCACAGCAATCTTACAAGTAACAAAAATTTCAATTTTAAATGAAGATCATTAATTTTAAGTAGCAAAATAGTCTGACAATCAAGATCATCATATTTTCAGAAAAAAAATATCAGTCTGACAATCAAGATCATATTTTCAGAAACAAAATATCAGTGTGACAATCAAGATCATCAATTTTCAGAAACAAAATATCAGTGTGACAATCAAGATCATCAATTTTCAGAAACAAAATATAAGTGTGACAATCAAGATCATCAATTTTCAGAAACAAAATGTCAATGTGACAATCAAGATCCATTTTAAATAGCAAAATATCAGTGTGACAATCAAGATCAACTTATTTTCAGAAACAAACTATCAATGTGACAATTGAGATCAACATATTTTCAGAAACAAAATATCAATGTGACAATCAAGATCATAAATTTTAAGTAGCAAAATATCAGTATGACAATCTTGATCAACAATTTTAAGTAACAGCTAAATTATCGAGCAAAAGAATGATGAAATTAAACAATCAAGATAACCCTTTAGAAATCAAGGAAACACCAAGGTTTGAAATCACAGAAACAATATCACAGACAAGGGCAGGTGCTGCAAAAAACAATTGTGTGTGAAATGTGATTCGGCTTTAGGTTTGCATACCCGAACATCACGATATATTTGATCTTCGCATTATAAATATATGACACCTTCACTTGCTATCAAAGCAAACTAATATTTGTTAAATGAGGCATGAATTCACATTTGAGATACCCCAACTGCACATTTTGGATATCCCAGCTTCAGATTTGAGATATACGAACTTCACATTTGAGATAACTGAACTTAAAATCTGAGATACCCAAACTTCACATCTGAGATTTCCGAACTTAAAATCTGAGATATCTAAACTTCACATCTGAGATATTCCAACTTTACATCTGAGATATTTAAACTTCACATCTGAGATATCCCAACTTAAAATATGAGATATCCAAACTTGACATCTGAGATATCTCAACTTAAAATCTAAAATATCCAAAATTCACATCTGAGATACCTGAACTTCACATTTGAAATATCCCAACTTCATATCTGAGATACCCGAACACCACATTTGAGATATCCAAACTTCACATCTGAGGTACCCGAACTTCACATCTGAGATATCCGAACTTCACATCTGAGATGAGATATTCACGTCTGATCAGGCTTATAAATCTCTTGGCCCCATCAAAGGGTGTGTTCACATCAGGCTTATTAATCTCTTGGCCCCATCACATGTCCACATCAGGCTTATAAACCTCATGGCCCATCAAAGTAGAAACCAAATGGAAATAGAAGGACTGTGGCCACAAGATGCTTCTTGTCTGGTCTCCATCCAGCTGAGGTAGTCTTTCACCTTCCTTGGCCATTTAATTAGTTCCTTATATCTTGACAGATGGCCACAAGCAGAAAAGTCCTATGTATTGATGTTTACTGCAGATGATTCAGCAGTCAGTTATTTCAATTATACAGCTTTTTATTTGCTCCTTCAATTATCCTTCTCTACTTCCAGAGCACATTTACATATGTAAATGTGTTGGTGAAGAGACGCTCTCTGTATCTCCTGCAATGCTGCTTCAGCCCTCGTGTCAACAGAAAAATCTTCTGCTGATCCCTTGCATCTTTGTGTGAATCTTCTACCATAAAGCTCACCATATAAAACGTGTTCAGCAATATGTTTGTTATCCATTCTTATAATATGTCCCAGCCATCTTAGTCTTCTAAAGCTCAGTATCAGCATGGTGGACGCAAGCTTGGCATGTTGTAGTACTTTCATGTTTATTATTTTGTCCTATCATTGGACATTCAACATCATAAGGGAAGAAATACAAGCTAGAATCAACTCTGGAAATAAGATGTACTATGCACTAAAACATCTGCTAAAATCAAATGCGCTATCTCGTAACACCAAAATCACAATATACAAAACACTGATTAAACCAGTTGTGCTGTATGGCTTTGAAACCTGGAGTACAACTAAAGGAGACGAAGCCTTGTTACAAACATTTGAGAACAAAGTCTTAAGACGCATCTCTGGGCCCATTAGGGATACATAAAGTGGAGAGTGGAAAAGAAGAAGCAACAAAGACATTTATGATCTGTTTAAGTCCCCGCTAATCACTGGTATCATGAAGGCTAATAGACTGCAATGGCTGGGGCATATAGAAAGAATGGAAGATAATAGGGAAACAAAACTCGCTTACACTCAGGAAATAAATGACCGTAGACCCCGAGGTAGACCAAGAAGACGGAGAGATAATATATATACAGACCTACAAGCACTTGGAATCAACGACTGGCAAGAGAAGGTCAACCAGAGAGATGAATGGAGACGGATTGTATCTGCAGCAAAGAACCTCAATGGCTCGGAACGCTGAAGAAGAATAAGAAGATTGGACAATAATTATTTATTACCTTGTTCCTCTTGTACCTAGCAGTGTCAAGGTGAAGCATAAACAGCGGGAGTGTGCCCATTATTGTTCTCACAAAACCAAGGGACATGAGGTATAACTTCAGATTTCTATAATCCAATCCCTATGATAACATATAACAATTGGTTGGTTGGCTGGTGAATCCTCTAGAACAGGGGTGGGCAAACTTTTTGTGCAGAGGGCCACACTGACAAATGTAAAACTATTGGGGGGCCGCATATATAGTACGTCCACTTTGTTTACAGCAACCTATCACAATAAGTAATTATGAATTATTTATAGGTTATTAAACAGTAAAAATAACTAATTATTGAAATTTATTTTAACTTATACACTTATACATTATATTTTACAATATGCACAAAAACGTTAACTAATTTGTTAACAAGATTTTACAAGATTTTTATCTTAATAATTTTTTTAAAAAATTATCTATCAATGGCTTTCAAATCACTGAGCGTAATCTCACAAAGACATCAACAGCAACTGAAAAATGCTGGTGTTGACTGCAATGTCCTGTAAAGGATATGCATAAAAAAAATCAATGGCTTTATTTTAGACACACAGCGACTACATTGTCACTACAGTTGTTGATTTCTAATGAGATGAATGTAACTGCTTGCAATTTTTGACAATATTCTTGAAATCTGGAGCAAGTTTACTTGTTGAAATTCACATGACAGCAAGTTGCGGTCTGACAGTAAAGACCCATTCTTAGATTTGTTGATCTTCAAGCAAGAAAATGCTTGTGCGCAAATGTATGTTGATCCAAACAATGATACAAGTTTAGCTGCACAGTTTTTCAAGTTGGGAAATGATTCTTGTGATAAAGATCCATAGAAATCCAGCAAACCATCTGTCTTGAATTTCTCTTTGAGGTCATGATCTGCTTGTAAGTCAAGCAGCTCCAACTGTATGTCCTCTGTGGCTGTATCAGCTTCTGCACTAAAAGGTGAACTGAGAATATTGAACTGTGGCTCTAAGTTCTTTAAATCTTGGAATCTCCATCTAAATTCTTCAGTCAATGCATCTAATTGGGCTTTGTGCTTTTCAGTCATTTCACCAGAAATGGTTTCTTGTTTCAGCAAAGGGAAGTGACAAAACCTTTTTTCACTTGCTTGTCTGGAGAACAGTGAGAGTTTTGTCTGAAATTATTTTACATGCACATACAATTCATGTGCAAACACACCATTGCCCTGAAGTTTGACATTCAGTTCATTTAACTTTTCCATAATTTCAATGGCAAACATAAAGTCTAACTTCTACTCTTTATTGACAATGTTAGTAAAGTCACATTCAATATCCTTCATCTCTACGAACATCACAATTTCTTCTCTGAGGTCCCACATTCGCCTCAACACCTTGCCGAGACTCAGCCATTTCAGTTTCCAAATTGTCAAGTAATGCCTTGAACTGTCTGTGATTAAGTCCTCTTGCTCTGATGAGGTTGATGACACTGACAACTGGGTCAATAACATGCTTGATTTTCAAAACAGTTTTACACAGACTTTCTTGATGGATCACACAGTGAAGTGGTAATAGTGTGTGGTCTGGATATTCTGCGTTAATCTTATCATTTATCAACTTTACCAGACCTACATTTTTTCCAGTCAAAGCACGAGCTAAGTCAGGTGTAACACTTGCCATCTTGTTCCAAACCAACCCAGTTCTTTCAATACAGTTAAGTTTTTTTTTTTTGTTTTTTTTCCGCGTTTCCATCCTGTTTCAGGATATTGCGGTCAACACCAGCATCTTTCAGCTGTATGTTGATTCCTAGGCTAGATTACGCTCATCAGCACGCCACGACTTTCTGAGCGACCGGCTCCATACTCTCATAAGTCACTTTTGCGATTCGAACCACTGCTAATTCTCGTCGCGTCACGTGACGAGAGTATTCGGAGTTAGCGGAGAAAGCTGCTAACCCCTCGGCCACGGAGCCGGTTAGTATACAGGTTAGCCGGTTAGTATACACTAATACAGTTAGTAACAGCATTTAATATATCATGGCCTGTGATTGTGTCTTTGAGTGATTCAACACTCAGTAATGCTTTAGTGAGTTTGAAAGAAGTGTTTATTCCACGTATAAATATCAATAATTGTGCAGTATCATGTACATGGGTACTCTCATCCAATGCAAGAGAATACCACAAAAATTATTTACTTGCATCTTAAAGTTTATGCATCAAACTTGCACTTATCTTGTCAACACGACTGACCATTGTTCTCCTTGATAAAGTAAAGTTGTCAAATTTATTTATTTTTTTTTTTTTTTGCTCCGGACACATAATGTTTGCTGCATCTAGCAAACATTCCTTGATGAACCCGCCATCAGAAAATGGCTTGTTCTGTTTTCAATTCTGTGTGACAGCACAAGACTAGCTTCTGTTGCAGCATCTTGAATTGAAGACTGTTTAGTGAAAACAGTTTGCTGTTTCTTCAAATTTTTCACCAACTCCAGGCATTTCCTTTCTCTCTCTTCGGTTGTTAAATTGTATCCGAAATCGGAATGTTTTGTTTGATAATGTCTTTTTAAATTGTACTCCTTGAAGACAGCCACTGACTCACGACTCAACAAGCAAACTGATTTGCTACCAACATTTATAAAACAGTACTTAGTTGTCCATTCATCATTAAAAACACGGCATTCATCTTCAATCTTACGTTTTTTAGTGACACTCATTGTTTTAATAAAATTCTAACAGAATTTTACAAAACTTTAAAAAGGAAATGAACCAAAACCTACTTTCGGCTGTGTGTGAAAATAAATTATTCGGAAAACAAGAAGTAAACTGAGAATAAATTTCAAAAATACATCAAGACTACTAAATATGTTTTGCGTATCCTTTACAGGACATCGTTGTCAACAACAGCATCTTTCAGCTGATTGTTGATTTCTTGGCAAGATTACGCACAGTAGTTTGCCATTGCTTTCTGAGCGGCCAGCTGATTTATCCCACAAGTCACCAGCGCAGGTAGAACCGCTTCCAATTCTCGTGTGCTGCGAGACCCTGTGAAAGTCATGTAACCCGTTGGCCAGAGAGACCGGCTCAAGACTACAACAACAAATAAATTAATTTGAACATTGTAAATGTGGAAATAATTTATAACAGCAAAAAACTTTTAAATTTAATATTTTCTTGCAAAATCAATCATTTTATTCACCGGAGAAATATATATTTTTCATAAAATCATCCTTATTAAATGTTTACATGTGGATAAATATTTCTCTATATAAAAATCAATAAATTCGCATTTTAGCATTACATTACGAAGGTCAAGAATTGTTTACAAAAATAGAAAATTTGAAAGAAACTATCAAGATTGTTAAAACAATCATAATGTTACATGAAATTCTGTAAAATTCAATAAAATAACTTATAAACGAAGTAAAAACTTTTATTTCTAAATGCTCTCGAGGGCCACATAATATCCGTTGCTGGGCTGCATGCAGCCGGCAAGCCGTAGTTTGCTCACCCCTGCCCTAGAACGAGTTTTAACTCTTCAAGCACAAGGCACTGGCACCCAGGATATCTGAGGCTTGTGTCTATCGCAGTGAGGTCGGGGTGCAGACTTTCTTGCCAACCTGGTGCTGAGGTGCCATTCTTAACATGACACCACAAGATAAGTTTCTTAACATGACACCACAAGATAACAGTTTCTTAACATGATACCACAAGATAAAAGTTTCTTAACATGACACCACAATATAAAACAGTTTCTAAAGGACGTTCAACATTTTGTAAAGGATCAAATATATGGTCACTGGTCAGAAGTATTTCATGGCATATTTGTGACTCTATGCAGTGCACCAAAAGCGTTGGAGTTGAGTTAAGAACTGACATCACAGCTGAGTTGAGTTGAGTTAAGAACTGATATCACAGCATTCGGGACAATCCTGTACATGCTCCGTCCTCATTTCCGTCAGCAAAAGATTGCCAATACTCACAGTACCGGCTGCAGTCTGATTATGTGTCTGTCTGGCCTTTCCTCATAATGACCTAGATAGATATCATCCTTACTGCCAAACTGTCTGTCATCTACTGCCAATGTTACCTTGCGGTGTAGGGCAGGGGAGCTTGAGCCTGAGGAATTAAGGCCTCCTAGCTAGTGCAGTCACCGCAAACTGTGCAGGTTAGGATTTGCCTTTTGCCCCCGACAGAAAAAAATCCCACACCTGAGTATTTGAACCCGGGTCTCTCGAAGGAGAACCTGGCATTCTAGCCACTCGGCCAGCTGCTCTTCATCATCCTTACAACAGGGTTAAAGAATACAGAGTGACCAATGACCTCAGTATGATGGGTGTGCTAGCAAAGTTGATAACAGGGTTAAAAAATACAGAGTAACCAATGACCTCAGTATTGCAGTGGTTCTAGCGCAGTTAACAGCAGGGTTAAAGAATACAGTGACCAATGACCTCAGTATTGCATAAGTGCTAGCACAGTTGACAGCAGGGTTAAAGAATACAGAGTAACCTATGACCTCAGTATGGCAGGCATGCTAGCACAGTTGACAGCAGGGTTAAAGAATACAGAGTAACCTATGACCTCAGTATGGCATGAGTGCTAGCACAGTTGACAGCAGGGTTAAAGAATACAGAGTAACCTATGACCTCAGTATGGCAGGCATGCTAGCACAGTTGACAGCAGGGTTAAAGAATACAGAGTAACCTATGACCTCAGTATGGCATGAGTGCTAGCACAGTTGACAGCAGGGTTAAAGAATACAGAGTAACCTATGACCTCAGTATGACAGGCATGCTAGCACAGTTGACAGCAGGGTTAAAGAATACAGAGTAACCTATGACCTCAGTATGGCAGGCATGCTAGCACAGTTGACAGCAGGGTTAAAGAATACAGAGTAACCTATGACCTCAGTATTGTGAGTGTGCTAGCACAGTTGACAGCAGGGTTAAAGAATACAGAGTAAACTATGACCTCAGTATGGCAGGCATGCTAGCACAGTTGACAGCAGGGTTAAAGAATACAGAGTAACCTATGACCTCAGTATGGCAGGCATGCTAGCACAGTTGACAGCAGGGTTAAAGAATACAGAGTAACCTATGACCTCAGTATTGTGAGTGTGCTAGCACAGTTGACAGCAGGGTTAAAGAATACAGAGTAACCTATGACCTCAGTATGGCAGGCATGCTAGCACAATTGACAGCAGGGTTAAAGAATACAGAGTAACCTATGACCTCAGTATGGCAGGCATGTTAGCACAGTTGACAGCAGGGTTAAAGAATACAGAGTAACCTATGACCTCAGTATGGCAGGCAAGCTAGCACAGTTGACAGCAGGGGTAAAGAATACAGAGTAACCTATGACCTCAGTATGGCAGGCATGCTAGCACAGTTGACAGCAGGGTTAAAGAATACAGAGTAACCTATGACCTCAGTATGGCAGGCATGCTAGCACAGTTGAAAGCAAGGTTAAAGAATACAGAGTAACCTATGACCTCAGTATGGCAGGCATGCTAGCACAGTTGACAGCAGGGTTAAAGAATACAGAGTAACCTATGACCTCAGTATGGCAGGCATGCTAGCACAGTTGACAGCAGGGTTAAAGAATACAGAGTAACCTATGACCTCAGTATGGCAGGCATGCTAGCACAGTTGACAGCAGGGTTAAAGAATACAGAGTAACCTATGACCTCAGTATGGCAGGCATGCTAGCACAGTTGACAGCAGGGTTAAAGAATACAGAGTAACCTATGACCTCAGTATGGTAGGCATGCAAGCACAGTTGACAGCAGGGTTTAAGAATACAGAGTAACCTATGACCTCAGTAATGTGAGTGTTCTAGCACAGTTGACAGCAGGGTTAAAGAATACAGAGTAACCTATGACCTCAGTATGGCAGGCATGCTAGCACAGTTGACAGCAGGGTTAAAGAATACAGAGTAACCTATGACCTCAGTATGGCAGGCATGCTATCACAGTTGACAGCAGGGTTAAAGAATACAGAGTAACCTATGACCTCAGAATGGCAGGCATGCTAGCACAGTTGACAGCAGGGTTAAAGAATACAGAGTAACCTATGACCTCAGTATGGCAGGCATGCTAGCACAGTTGACAGCAGGGTTAAAGAATACAGAGTAACCTATGACCTCAGTATGGCAGGCATGCTAGCACAGTTGACAGTAGGGTTAAAGAATACAGAGTAACCTATGACCTCAGTATGGCAGGCATGCTAGCACAGTTGACAGCAGGGTTAAAGAATACAGAGTAACCTATGACCTCAGTATGGCAGGCATGCTAGCACAGTTGACAGCAGGGTTAAAGAATACAGAGTAACCTATGACCTCAGTATGGCAGGCATGCTAGCACAGTTGACAGCAGGGTTAAAGAATACAGAGTAACCTATGACCTCAGTATGGCAGGCATGCTAGCACAGATGACAGCAGGGTTAAAGAATACAGAGTAACCTATGACCTCAGTATGGCAGGCATGCTAGCACAGTTGACAGCAGGGTTAAAGAATACAGAGTAACCTATGACCTCAGTATGGCAGGCATGCTAGCACAGTTGACAGCAGGGTTAAAGAATACAGAGTAACCTATGACCTCAGTATGGCAGGCATGCTAGCACAGTTGACAGCAGGGTTAAAGAATACAGAGTAACCTATGACCTCAGTATGGCAGGCATGCTAGCACAGTTGACAGCAGGGTTAAAGAATACAGAGTAACCTATGACCTCATTATGGCAGGCATGCTAGCACAGTTGACAGCAGGGTTAAAGAATACAGAGTAACCTATGACCTCAGTATGGCAGGCTTGCTAGCACAGTTGACAGCAGGGTTAAAGAATACAGAGTAACCTATGACCTCAGTAATGTGAGTGTGCTAGCACAGTTGACAGCAGGGTTAAAGAATACAGAGTAACCTATGACCTCAGTATGGCAGGCATGCTAGCACAGTTGACAGCAGGGTTAAAGAATACAGAGTAACCTATGACCTCAGTATGGCAGGCATGCTAGCACAGTTGACAGCAGGGTTAAAGAATACAGAGTAACCTATGACCTCAGTATGGCAGGCATGCTAGCACAGTTGACAGCAGGGTTAAAGAATACAGAGTAACCTATGACCTCAGTAATGTGAGTGTGCTAGCACAGTTGACAGCAGGGTTAAAGAATACAGAGTAACCTATGACCTCAGTATGGCAGGCATGCTAGCACAGTTGACAGCAGGGTTAAAGAATACAGAGTAACCTATGACCTCAGTATTGCAGTGGTTCTAGCGCAGTTAACAGCAGGGTTAAAGAATACAGTGACCAATGACCTCAGTATTGCATAAGTGCTAGCACAGTTGACAGCAGGGTTAAAGAATACAGAGTAACCTATGACCTCAGTATGGCAGGCATGCTAGCACAGTTGACAGCAGGGTTAAAGAATACAGAGTAACCTATGACCTCAGTATGGCATGAGTGCTAGCACAGTTGACAGCAGGGTTAAAGAATACAGAGTAACCTATGACCTCAGTATGGCATGAGTGCTAGCACAGTTGACAGCAGGGTTAAAGAATACAGAGTAACCTATGACCTCAGTATGGCATGAGTGCTAGCACAGTTGACAGCAGGGTTAAAGAATACAGAGTAACCTATGACCTCAGTATGACAGGCATGCTAGCACAGTTGACAGCAGGGTTAAAGAATACAGAGTAACCTATGACCTCAGTATGACAGGCATGCTAGCACAGTTGACAGCAGGGTTAAAGAATACAGAGTAACCCATGACCTCAGTATGGCAGGCATGCTAGCACAGTTGACAGCAGGGTTAAAGAATACAGAGTAACCTATGACCTCAGTATTGTGAGTGTGCTAGCACAGTTGACAGCAGGGTTAAAGAATACAGAGTAACCTATGACCTCAGTATGGCAGGCATGCTAGCACAGTTGACAGCAGGGTTAAAGAATACAGAGTAACCTATGACCTCAGTATGGCAGGCATGCTAGCACAGTTGACAGCAGGGTTAAAGAATACAGAGTAACCTATGACCTCAGTATTGTGAGTGTGCTAGCACAGTTGACAGCAGGGTTAAAGAATACAGAGTAACCTATGACCTCAGTATGGCAGGCATGCTAGCACAGTTGACAGCAGGGTTAAAGAATACAGAGTAACCTATGACCTCAGTATGGCAGGCATGCTAGCACAGTTGACAGCAGGGTTAAAGAATACAGAGTAACCTATGACCTCAGTATGGCAGGCAAGCTAGCACAGTTGACAGCAGGGGTAAAGAATACAGAGTAACCTATGACCTCAGTATGGCAGGCATGCTAGCACAGTTGACAGCAGGGTTAAAGAATACAGAGTAACCTATGACCTCAGTATGGCAGGCATGCTAGCACAGTTGACAGCAAGGTTAAAGAATACAGAGTAACCTATGACCTCAGTATGGCAGGCATGCTAGCACAGTTGACAGCAGGGTTAAAGAATACAGAGTAACCTATGACCTCAGTATGGCAGGCATGCTAGCACAGTTGACAGCAGGGTTAAAGAATACAGAGTAACCTATGACCTCAGTATGGCAGGCATGCTAGCACAGTTGACAGCAGGGTTAAAGAATACAGAGTAACCTATGACCTCAGTATGGCAGGCATGCAAGCACAGTTGACAGCAGGGTTAAAGAATACAGAGTAACCTATGACCTCAGTATGGCAGGCATGCTAGCACAGTTGACAGCAGGGTTTAAGAATACAGAGTAACCTATGACCTCAGTAATGTGAGTGTGCTAGCACAGTTGACAGCAGGGTTAAAGAATACAGAGTAACCTATGACCTCAGTATGGCAGGCATGCTAGCACAGTTGACAGCAGGGTTAAAGAATACAGAGTAACCTATGACCTCAGTATGGCAGGCATGCTATCACAGTTGACAGCAGGGTTAAAGAATACAGAGTAACCTATGACCTCAGTATGGCAGGCATGCTAGCACAGTTGACAGCAGGGTTAAAGAATACAGAGTAACCTATGACCTCAGTATGGCAGGCATGCTAGCACAGTTGACAGCAGGGTTAAAGAATACAGAGTAACCTATGACCTCAGTATGGCAGGCATGCTAGCACAGTTGACAGCAGGGTTAAAGAATACAGAGTAACCTATTACCTCAGTATGGCAGGCATGCTAGCACAGTTGACAGCAGGGTTAAAGAATACAGAGTAACCTATGACCTCAGTATGGCAGGCATGCTAGCACAGTTGACAGCAGGGTTAAAGAATACAGAGTAACCTATGACCTCAGTATGGCAGGCATGCTAGCACAGTTGACAGCAGGGTTAAAGAATACAGAGTAACCTATGACCTCAGTATGGCAGGCATGCTAGCACAGATGACAGCAGGGTTAAAGAATACAGAGTAACCTATGACCTCAGTATGGCAGGCATGCTAGCACAGTTGACAGCAGGGTTAAAGAATACAGAGTAACCTATGACCTCAGTATGGCAGGCATGCTAGCACAGTTGACAGCAGGGTTAAAGAATACAGAGTAACCTATGACCTCAGTATGGCAGGCATGCTAGCACAGTTGACAGCAGGGTTAAAGAATACAGAGTAACCTATGACCTCAGTAATGTGAGTGTGCTAGCACAGTTGACAGCAGGGTTAAAGAATACAGAGTAACCTATGACCTCAGTATGGCAGGCATGCTAGCACAGTTGACAGCAGGGTTAAAGAATACAGAGTAACCTATGACCTCAGTATGGCAGGCATGCTAGCACAGTTGACAGCAGGGTTAAAGAATACAGAGTAACCTATGACCTCAGTATGGCAGGCATGCTAGCACAGTTGACAGCAGGGTTAAAGAATACAGAGTAACCTATGACCTCAGTAATGTGAGTGTGCTAGCACAGTTGACAGCAGGGTTAAAGAATACAGAGTAACCTATGACCTCAGTATGGCAGGCATGCTAGCACAGTTGACAGCAGGGTTAAAGAATACAGAGTAACCTATGACCTCAGTATGGCAGGCATGCTAGCACAGTTGACAGCAGGGTAAAGAATACAGAGTAACCTATGACCTCAGTATTGTGAGTGTGCTAGCACAGTTGACAGCAGGGTTAAAGAATACAGAGTAACCTATGACCTCAGTATGGCAGGCGTGCTAGCACAGTTGACAGCAGGGTTAAAGAATACAGAGTAACCTATGACCTCAGTATGGTAGGTGTGCTAGCACATTTGACAGCAGGGTTAAAGAATACAGAGTAACCTATGACCTCAGTATGGCAGGCATGCTAGCACAGTTGACAGCAGGGTTAAAGAATACAGAGTAACCAATAACCTCAGTATGGCAGGCATGCTAGCACAGTTGACAGCAACGTTAAAGAATACAGAGTAACCTATGACCTCAGTATGGCAGGCATGCTAGCACAGTTGACAGCAGGGTTAAAGAATACAGAGTAACCTATGACCTCAGTATGGCAGGCATGCTAGCACAGTTGACAGCAGGGTTAAAGAATACAGAGTAACCTATGACCTCAGTATGGCAGGCATGCTAGCACAGTTGACAGCAGGGTTAAAGAATACAGCGTAACCTATGACCTTAGTATTGTGGGTGTGCTAGCACAGTTGACAGCAGGGTTAAAGAATACAGAGTGACCTATGATCTCAGTATTGCGAGTGTCCTAGCACAATTGATAGTGAGCTGAGCTGGTAACGTCATGAGCACACTCGGATGCAGGTCGCTTGCCAAAGTGAGAGAAAGACTGACCACCTATTCACCCTTGCTCTCAGGCCTACAAAATATGATGGCCCTATCACATCACTGACCCGTAACAAGAAACTGTATTTATTTGACTTTAATGACCTCCAGGTTTAAGAAATAACCGGCTCCGTGGTGAAGGAGTTACGGCCACAGTTCGTAACCCCGCATACCGTGTTCGAAACACAGCTGCGGGTGATTTGGCAACATACTGCCTTGCACTGGTTTTTATGAAATGGTATAAGTGCCGGTCATTCAGAAAACTGAACATAAACTTGCCAAGAGCAAGCAGCAAACAGCAAAAAAATATGCTGGGGTTGAATGTGACGTCCTGTAAAGGATATATAGCTAACTGAAGACATAAATGCAGAAGTAACACACTCAATAAATCAAACAGGTTACTGTCTTCTGCCATTCATGACTCTCCCCAGCATTCTGTCCAACATCTTTCTTAAACACACAGGTACCCGCTGCTTCCCTTCTCGACACAGGTAGATAATAAACATTATCTGCTCCTCTGTTAACTTGTCCGCAACCTCAATCGGCATATCCCAAGTCGTGTGTTCTCCTTGTTGAAAGAAGATGTGATGCAAAGTGGCTGAATCTTGGCTGCGATGAATTGTCCACCCCAAAGCCAATTCAGAATCACATATCCGAAGCCCACACTCACACAGCTCATTTGCTTTCAGGAATTGGTACGTTTCATGGAAGAAATCCTTATTGGCATCAATGCTGGTGTAGTAAAAATTGTCATCAGGAGACACAGGTTCTGGTCTGGGCAGAGGTGCAGGGGGTCGACAGATCATGACAGATTTTGGATCTCGTTTTACTGAGGGATTCAAATTTTTTAATACTGATTTACTGCGATCATTGATTTGGGTCAGTGACGATGACTGCGAAGGTTTGTTGTTAATGTTTCCATTACCAGTTGATGGGCTGTGAAGCGAATGTCCATTTGTTTTCTTGATCCCAGATGCAGGCTTGCCAGTTCGCATGTCTGAGTCTGAGTTTGCTCGGATTTTTGACTTCGGTTTTTTGGTCATGTCTTCTCTGCTGCCACTGGCGTGTCTTGAACCTATAAATGGAAAAGATGCCAGCTGAAAATTTTTAATGAACCTCTCAAATTCTATTAATAGTCCATTTAAAGATTACAAGGGATATATTAATCAATCAATCATGTGCCTTGCCGGAAAGCATGGGCGGTCATGACTCAACATTTCACTCGATCACCAGAGTCGTGGATCAGCTCAGTGTTCCTGTCTTGACCATGCCATGTAGCCAAGCCATCCAGGTATTTACTTCTCGGTCTTCCCGTTGGTCTGTTCCCTTCAATCTTGCCAGTTGTCACAAAGTTCTCCAATCCATTTCTTCTCATAACATGTCCAAAAATTTTGAGTATCTATGTCTAATTTCTCTAATCAATTTACAATTTTCATTTGTCTCCTGTAGTACTTGGTCATTGGTTTTTCTATCTGTCCATGGTATTCTTTGCATTTTCCTCAGAAACCACATTTCTGTAGCCATCTGATGTTTTTCAGCTTGACTGCTCATTTTATATATATATATATATATATATATATATATATATATATATATATATAGAGAGAGAGAGAGAGAGAGAGAGAGAGAGAGAGAGAGAGAGAGAGAGAGAGAGAGAGAGAGAGAGAGAGAGACCAGCAAGGCCGAAAAGTTAAGTGGACTTGATCTTAAACATCCTGTGTGTTGATGGTGGGAAGTGGGTTCATTCCCTATGGGGAAGTAGGTCCATTCCCTACCATGCTTGCCTGTCAGTCTGATAGTCATGTGATCAAATCCCCACCAAGGCCGATTTTTTTGTGTAAAACTGCCCTGGGGTTCCAAGTCGACCGAGCCTAAAACTGGGCACCAGTTAAAGTCCTGGCAAGTAATGGCAGCCAATGAAATATCAACATTACTGATCATCAACATTACTGATATCAACATTACTGATCAAGTGCCGCACCAACCCTATGCTAACAATGTCAGCCTTTGACATTACCCAAATTACACTTATGCAAAATCAACACCTGCGAGATGATTTGATCAAAAGAGCTGCCATCTTAACTATCCAAGACCAAGTAAGAAATGATGTGATCAGACAAACACCTTGGGCTACATATATTGAAAGGCAGAAAATGAAATGGCTCAGCCATCTCATTAGAATGCAACATCATCAACTACCAGCATTGGCGCTACATCAACGAAGATCTGATACTAGAGCAATTGGATGGACATCTGAGAAGAAAATGTACTGACAACATCAAAGACTTTGAACAATCAGTCATCCAGTGCCACCATCGGTCTTGATGGAAGATGATGATGATGATGATGATGATGATGATGATGATGATGATGATGATGATGAAGTACCGACTGGTCAATAAAAAATATGGAGATTTGCAGCATATAACCAGCCCCTCCTAGGAATGAAGTGAATCAACAAAGGCATATCAACACACAATGTGTACATCTGTTTCAAAAATACAAGACTGGGTTCTTCTCTGTGAAAGATAAACTCTATGGACTACTGAGTGAACATAACAGACAATGGAATTCATACAAGAAACAACACTGCAGATATAGACAAATTTCATACAAGAGACAATATTGTAGATACAAATTTCATGAAACGAAAGAAGAATTGTCCTTTTCTGACAACATGTGACCAGGAAAAGAGTTAACTAAATACATCACAGATGACAAAATGATGTGAGATTATAGCAAGAAAAGAGTTAACAACTAACAAATCAGATGGGAACATGATTTGAGCAGGTGAGCAATTCACAACAAATCTCACAACACAGTATACAAGATGATGTGAGAGGATGTCAGAAAAAGAATTCACAACAAACCTCACAGAACAGTGTATACAAGAAGATGTCAGAAAAAATAATTCACAACAAACCTACAAACCTCACAAAACAGTATACAAGATAATGTGAGAGTGTCTGATAAAGAATTCACAACAAACCTCACAGAACAGTGTATACAAGAAGATGTCAGAAAAAAGAATTCACAACAAACCTCACAAAACAGTATACAAGATGATGTGAGAGGATGTCAGAAAAAAGAATTCACAACAAACATTACAATCTGCAAACAAGATGAAAGAAAGTGGCAGGAAAAGAGTTAACAGAAAACATCACAGACAGCAACACAAAATGACAAGATGCCAGAAAAAGAATTCACAAGAAACACCCAAAATGCAGTCTATAGACAGAAATAATCATTCTAATACCATCTGGCATATAAAGAAATGACAGTATTTTCTGCAATTTCAAACCAAAGAAACTGTAACCATATATTTGGCTAAAACATAACATGATGTAGTCTATGAATATTTGTGTTTTTCAAGGTTCTACCTTTAGCTGCTTCATCCGAGTTTGAACTTGAAGATGATGATCGATATCCTTCTGCTATACCATTCAGGGAAAACTTCCTTGGAACATGTTGGTTAATCTGTCAGAACACAAAAATTTAACAATGCTTACTCCTACATAATAGATGAATGAAACATGCATACAAATCCTAAGCTACACAGATCCTACAAATCCTAAACCACACAGATCATTCAAATTCTAAACCACACAGATCATACAAATTCTAAACTACACAGATCACATAAATTCTTCTATCTACTTCTTTCCTTTCATCAGTCCCTGTGGCGAAAGCCATGGCTGCACCATCTCTTATTGTTTAGAACAAGCAGTTCAGTAGAATTATGATATATATTATGCTTAGGTTTATACTATGGTTAACGGTATACAATGTCATTAGTAAATAGTTTGGCTAATTTTGGCCCAAACAATTTGGTCTAGCGTAGCCAACCTGGCGAGGGGCCACGGACCTGGTTACCATGCGCACCAATTGCAACTCTATTGCTTTACGAACCTTAGACTGGGCAGTCGCATTAATGGACATCCAAATTCCTAACTGTATTACCAGTTACAGTGGTTCATTTTACCACCATTTTTGATAAAGTCGAATAGGCCCAGCTGTGGTAGTGTGGCAATGTTGCAGGGCATGTAGAATATTTATATATAAGAATACATGTGGTGTTAATATTGTGTGCAGTGTCAGGTAGGAATATTTAACCATGCTCCAATCTGCATGGTCTACTATATATAATATATATAGTAGCCACTACAAGGGTTAAATATTAATTTAATATTAAACTCAAGGCTGGATATATAATATATATAGTAGCCACTACAAGGGTTAAATATTAATTTAATATTAAACTCAAGGCTGGATTTAGCCAAAAGTAAAGGTACATAACCAAGCTTCACGAAAACGAACAAAACCAGTTCTAGAATATTCATACAAATTTTGTGTCGAAAAATAAGACCAGCAGACCGACAGAAGTCATACACATTCAACATGGTACAAAATCATGCAAGTTTTACAGTATACTCAGGTTGAGATACTTTGTTAATATACGAGGGTAAGTTAATAAGTAAGTTACAAATGGCTGTAGAAAAATAACTAAATATGATAACAACTTGACACCAGTTTATTTTTATACATACATTGTCCCTTTATTTCTCAACATAATTTCCACCAACATTGATGCACTTATCCCATCATTTTATCAGTCCTCCCAAACCAGTTGCATAGAACTGTGTGCTTTGTTTTCATTTACCTGAGAGTCTACAGAACTGTGTGACTTACTTATTAATTCGCCCTCGTAATTTTTTCTACCCAGCTATGCACCGCTTTACGGGATAAACATTTGTCAGCATAAACACTGAAAACCCTCCTAGGCGGGAGACATTTCGCGACCGACGCCGAAGTTGAATATGAAGTGAAAACGTGGTTTAGAAAACAGAGCATGCAGTTCTATGCAGCCAATTTGGGAGTACTGATAAAACGATTGGATAAGTGCATCAATGTTGGTGGAATTTATATTGAGAAATAAAGGGACAATGTATGTATAAAAATAAACTGGTTTCAAGTTGTTATCATATTTAGTTATTTTTCTACAGCCATTTGTGACTTACTTATTAACTTACCCTCGTATTACAATATTGTTAATATTAATATGCTTTTAATATTAGGATGAGATAGTAAATGAATGACAAAATGGTATAAAGCAAATAGTATGAATTTCATTAACTAGCCTAGCTATATGTACTACCAGCCCACCACGGTGGCCTGACACCCCCCCCCCCCCCCCCCCATGACATTACCACGCCGCTTGGGTGACCAGACTGTTCGTCTCTATCCTCGCCAAATGCTCAGAATGTGTGTAATTTCTCTTAGTTAGTTAATACCGTCTCAAGAGGGACTATTCTCATTCATATCAAGAATACATATGTGTGTGGTTGGTCGTGCCAAACCAAGGCAGTATTCTTTATAGACTATTCTCCTTTTTTGTTTGTTCTGCAAATCCTATTTACAGGACATCGCTATCAACACTAGCATTTTACTGCTGTTGTTAATGTTTTGGTAAGTTTACGTTCAATAGTTTGCCACTGCTTTCTGAACAACCAGCTCCCATACCAATATGTTAAAATGTTAAAACCCAGCGCAACGCGATCTGCTGCCAAATCGGTCGCAGCTGTGTTTCGAACGCGGGTAAGCAGGCCTACGAATCGCGTCCGCAAGCCCTTAGCCACATAGAGCATCAGACTATTCTTAGGTATCTACAAATGAGTATCAGTTAGCAGATGATAAATAGGTCTATATTTCTATGAACTATCCTGTAGGGAGATATATTCTCTAGGGACATATCATTTACTATGAAATGAACCAGCAGACCATCTGACATCGAGCTGGACAAACAGTCTATGGATTGTCACTCACCAGAAATTGTTATACTGTGTCTTCCACAGATTATTGTGTCCTCAAACTACAACTCCGAATCACCACAGAACAAACTCAAATCAATTTAATATAATCCATGTTCACGCTAGAAACATTTTAAAACCAATCAAAGTGTGCTAATAGTGCTACCCAGAGAAAAGCCAATAAACAATATAATTTTAACCAGTACCTTGCTGAAATAGTAAACAGAGACTTTAGCAAATTACTAAAGATCAGCCAAGCGGAGTGCAGTGTTGTTCAAGCAGTAGTCCAGAGGAGAGAGAAGAGAACTGGAACTTCATTACAGATGTTTACTGGGGATCAGAAGTAAAGCTAAGTCCACGATCTGCCTTCTTCCAGAAACACCACCAACCTTCAATATCCAAACTGATGTGCTTTGGTTTCATTAATAATTGAGATTTAAAAGCTTGAAGGCTTTATTAAAGACATAAACATTCATATTAAATGGGGAGGGGGGGGGGGGGGGGATCAAACCACACCACAGTGAGCTGTAAGATCGTTCTCCCTTTTAGGGATGTGTGTTTCTGTGAAATAAATTTATATCTATATTTGTAGAAACTAAAACACTGGGTGCTGAGTGCAGTTAATATTAGTTAAGTAACTAGATTAAGAAGTTACGAGTGCCTGGGTGAAAGATTGTTACACTGTTGTCTTCCTATCGTCCTGTGACGAGACAGGAAGGCTGGGGGTTCATGTCTTGTTCAGTTTGTATATAGGAGGGATAATTATGCTTAGTCTTTAACCCTTTACAGGGCAGACACTTTTCCGTTTTTTAGCCCTGAACGGGCAAGATTCTTTCAGGTTTGGTAAAATTTCGGGTCGCATTAGTAAAAACATCACAAATAAGGTGTTAGTCAACCGATTTTAGTTAAATAAACAACACAATGAAGGGAAAAGCATGCAGAATATGTCACTCACGTGATTGTTGTCGGTAATCCATATATGAACACAAATATTTACGAAATACAGCATGTTGTTTGTGATTTTCCATCATCTATACGGCAATTTACAAACACATTTTCAGAATCATAATCACTGACTCAGACTGCTAATGCAAAGTAACGCTTTGCACTGATATCTAGCTCCGATTAATAGTCAACTTTGTGCCCCTTTAATGTCACTTAAATTTAACCTAGCGAAATCTCGGCTATCACTTGAATCGCCGAAATCCGTTTTGAAAAACTAAGCGTAAAAACCCCGAAAACTATCAAAAAAAAGTCTGTAAAAGTCCGTTCAAGTTCATAGTAGGCGTTTACAAATGTCAAGCTATCGGTGAAAGCAAAAGTAGCCGTCGGATGTATCATAAAGCCGAGAAATCGCGTTTTTACAATGCATAATAGTATCGGACGCAATCGGCCGATTTGCTCGTTAAAGGCATCGGACGGAAATGGACATTCTGCCTTGTAAAGGGTTAACCAAAGTATTATTGTTCACTTTAACTTCCCTTAAACCTGACCACTGTAAGGAGTTTAGATTTCTTCTGGGATGAGTATGATTCATACCGCCTAGTTATCTATGAGCCATTTCTATCTTTACTTCCTGCAGTGGGTAGACTTTGCTTTGATTAGTCTTTTAGTCACTTCTTGAGAGTGAGAAACTTCTCGAATATCAGTGACCATACTATAGTCCCCCTCTATCAGTGCCAGTTAATACTTATACATGAATTAACCCTATAAAGTATGACACGTTATATAACAAGGAGCAGTGGTGACATAGTGGTTAGTGAGCTGGCCTGCCCGGACAGTGACCTGGATACGAACCCCAGCAATGACAGAATCTGACCAGTAAGGCTCTGAAGGTCAACTTTGCCTCATCAAATGGTTGCCAGATTATTTTTAGACATTTATGAGAACTCAAGAAATAACCGGTGGCAAGGAAAGGAATGGGTCACCCCCATCTTTCTATGCTATTGTCTGGTTGGTTGCCGGGAAGATTAATCTGGTCAACAAATACCTTTCCTTCCTTTGCCTCTTTACTACTTACTTTCTCTCTCTTCCCCCCCCCCCCTCTCTCTCTCTCTTTCACTCACAACTACATATCCTTCACAAGAAAATCCGAACAAGCACACTCATTCACAAGCCTCTCTCTCTCCCTTTCTCCCCCCCCCCCTCTCTCGCACTCCTTCCTTTCCTTCCTCTCTCTCTCTCTTTCCTACTCACTCTCTTTCTCCCCCTCTCGCCTTTCTCTCTCACAAATAAACATCCTTCATAAGAAACATCCAAACAGAGGCAGTCTCATCCACATACCTTCCTCAGGGGGAGTAGCAGACGCACGTTGATTCCCTGCTGGCAGTGGATGCGATGCTCGCAGTAGTAGCTCAACAGTTCATTGAACGTTGGGAACTTGATTTTGTCAGAGATGAAGTAATTGTTGCCGGTTTTCATTTTCTCAATATAAACTTTAGCGTTGCATGTTTTGTTTCCTAGAATGCTGTCAAAGGGAATAACAAAAGCAGTTAAACATTTGATACTGGAGGTAGCCTCTCTCTAAACCCATCAACAAACTGGTGCTGGCTATTCAGCAGGAGTTCTTCTTCTTCTTCCTCTCCTTCGATTTCTTCTTCGTTACTCTTTTGAGTGGATTATCTCACACCTATTTATACACCTCAAAGGTCAGCATGTGCACCTCAAAGGTCAGCATGTGCACCTCAAAGGTCAGCATGTCACCTCAAAGGTCAGTGTGTGCACCTCAAAGGTCAGCGTATGCACCTCAAAGGTCAGCGTGTGCACCTCAAAGGTCAGTGTGTGCACCTCAAAGGTCAGCATGTGCATCTCAAAGGTCAGTGTGTGCAGCTCAAAAGTCAGCATGTGCACCTCAAAGGTCAGCATGTCTGACTTCAGTGTGCATTTGTGTAAGGTTAGGAGTAAAGAGTTAAGGAATGATGCGCATTCCTTGACTAGGGGGAAAATCATAGTGAACGTGTGTGCACGAATGAAGAAGTGTATCTAGGAGAACACACACGTCACTTAGGGGGATAAAAAAGGACATGTCAACACCGGGCAGGGAGTCTACCATCATGTGTGCTGTAGTATAACTATTCGGCCAATAAAGTATGTTTATAACAACGCGGAGACTTGGTGTCCTATACGATCACGTGCTTAACCTGTCTTGACCATACTATGACAGCAGGTTGATTTGGTGCCGTGAAAGTCTGAAACATGGGAGGTCGCAGAGAGAGTACCGCTATAGAAAATTGTTGTGTCTGGGCGTCTGGAGAAGGAAGTTTGTAAATATTGAGAAACGCAACAGATGAAAGCCGCCTGTTGATAGTTATTGTATACCTGTTTAACAAGGAGTTCCATTTTCAAGGACAGCGCTCAAAAAGGTTTGATTGATAAACTTTATTTTTTTGAAAGACTGATGTTATTACATATTTAATCCTATAAATTAACTGGAGAATTGACCAACGCTAATTGTATAATTGATCAAGTAATGCCGTTCTGCATCAAAAATCAGTACAAATTATGAATTTTAACCCGTGGGACTGTTGAAGGTGAAGTCAAGGTTATGGTGCAAATTTCATAATTATGAAATCAAGATCTGCAATACTTTCTACAGTCACTTCACATTTAGAAGGCATTGATGAAATTTGTCTCAACTTATAAGATAAAGCACTTTAAACTGACCATGGCGAGAGTCCCACATGAAAATAAGAGATTGGATAGCGTCAGCTTTAAATCAAATTGTTGTTGACTGGATTACGTTTGCGCTGAAATATATATATGAAAAACACAGATGGCTGTTGGAAACTGAGTTTTTTTTGCTGAAGTCGTGAGCAGTTGTCGTTTGCGTGAAGGTGACCTTACTTGAAGGGAATCTACAGTTAATCGAGCAAGTAAGCAAGCAGTTTTGTTGCGAGCCTGGTATCGAGCATAATCTTCGTCAGGAATTAATTGGAAAGAACTGACTTCGACTTCGATTAAATTATTACGGAAAGAAATCCAGAGGCTCTTCTTTGTTCTGCTCATTTCAACGAGGTTGATTAGAGTCCTTTGTTAATGTGGTGTAGGTAATTCTGAATCAGTAGCTCATTTAAATTCTCTTTTATCAAAATTCAGGATTGAAACAGGAATATTCTTCGTCAGGATCTTCGATTGGAGGCTTTAGTTAAGTTAATTAGATAATATTAGAGTAATTAACAGATTATGTATTGTTGCTGAATTTGAAATTAACATTGTTTGAAATATTTGTATATTGCTTGATAATTATAGATTTTAGGATGGAATCCCAAGATTTTTCACAGGTACTGACTGGAGTTGGCGGGGCAATATCAAGGTTGGATGCAGTGTTAAGACAACAAAATGTAAACAGTGATGTTGAAAGATTTAGTGGTCAAGCAAATCAGTTTAAGAAATGGATCATTTCTATTGAGAAACATGCATATTTAATAAACGCTACAGATGGGGAGAAAAAGAATTTGGCATACAGAACAAGTACAAGTCCAGTTTCTGACCATATAAGAAGAAAATTAGAGGCAGCAGGAGGTGAAACCTGGGAAGAATTTAAAGATGATCTCGCAAGAAAATATGCTGAAATTACTGATCCACAACACGCATTCTCAGTATTGCGACAGACTAGACAAAGCAGCACAGAAAGTGTCCAGTTATACAGTGACAGGTTAATCAATTTAGCTCAAGAGTCATTTTTAGGACAGAATGTACGAGCTGAAGAAGTGGAACGGATGTTAGTAGGGATTTTTGTTGATGGGATTAGGTCAGATGGATTGAAATTTAAATTATTAAGAGAGAATCCTGCAAGATTGTCACAAGCGGTAGATATCGCTATACAAGAGGAAAGCTTGAGGAGGAGGTTTAGGTTAAGAGTAGGACGAGAGTTAGGTAGTAGTTCAGAAGATAGAATTGAAGAACCTATGGAAATAGGACAGTATAGACATGGATGGAGAGGAAGACGAGGAGAAATACAGATGGTACAAAGAAACGAGAACGTATATAATCAAGATAGAAGAGGACAAGTGAGAAATACTGTAAGAAACATGGAAGGAAACACAAATAACTCGAATGTGGTTTGTTGGGGGTGTCACAAACGGGGGCACATTTTTCGCTTTTGTGGTAACAGAAGTGGCCCATCGAATACGCAAAATAGTAGAGGTGTTCAGTCGAGTATACAGAATAGAATTGCAAATGGCAGACCAGCAAATTGGAATTCTGGAGAAATACAGAGAAATTTTAGAAGGTCAGGAAATCAGGAAAATTGGCATCCCGCTTACTGAATAGGGTCGGCAGTAGGAGGGAAGATAGTAAGATCCAAAAAGGGCATCAATATATTAAAAACCCAAAGGATGAGTATAATAGAACATTTAGAAATAAAAAACAAGACGAGGTAAAACAATTGTCATTAAATATGGTAGATCCTAGCTCATGTATAGTACAGATAGGAAAATATAAAGTTAGAACATTAGTGGATTCGGGAGCACAAGTTAGCGTGATTAAAGAAGCATTTTTATATCGAATGTTAAAAAATTGTAAAATATTTAGAATTCAGGAGAATCTTCATTCGGTAACGGGACAAAAGTTAGAAGTGCTAGGACAAACGATGATAAATTTGAAATTAGGAGGGATAAATGTCAGGCATATGTTTCATGTGGTTAAAGATTTAAATAGAAATATGATATTGGGACGAGATTTTTTATTGAAAAATGGGGTGAGACTTTTATTTGATTTGCATAAATTAAAATTCCAAGATGTTTACGTAGATCTAGAAGAAGATATGCATGTGTCGACACTAGTTAGAGTCAAAACGACCATGAATTTAAAACCACAGTCAGTTAATTTGATACAAGCAAGACTGAAGAGAAACCCGTATTATGTAGCAGGAAACATAGTCAGAATCACGGAATTGCAAAATGAAATAATTGATGAGCCAGGTTTAGAAGTTCCGGATGGAATAATAGAATTAGATAAAAGTTTAACATTTCCAGTAATGGTTATTAATAACACAGGTAGAGAAATTAAATTATACAGAGGATGTGTAATAGCCAAGCTAGAACATAACGTTAGTGACATATTGGCAACAGATAGAGTAAATATGGCAGGTATAAGTTATTCAGAAACCTCTAGTGAAAGAATTAATAATAGACGCGGATGCAGAAGAAAAGGGAACGTAAGAATGGATGAATTGATCCATCCATATAGAAGAAATACAGCACAAATACATTCACTAGACAAAGTAACAAGAGAAAAAGAATTGTTAGCACAATTAAAAACTTCGCCAGAAAATAAGGAAGTGTTAGAAAAACTTATAAAGCAAAATCAAGATGTGTTTGCGATAAATGATTTAGAATTGGGTAAGACACAAACAGTTACGATGGAAATAGACACGGGAGATCATCCACCAATTAGTTTAAAACCATACAGAACTCCATTAAGAAATAGAGAAGTCGTAGAAAAGGCAATAGAAGATATGTTGAAAGCAGGCATAATAACAAGGTCAAAATCAGAATGGTCATCTCCGGTCGTCATAGTAGCCAAATCTGATGGTTCGAACAGGTTCTGCTGCGACTATAGGGCGTTAAATAAAATTACTAAGAATGTAGCGTACCCATTGCCGGTGATTGATGATATTTTGGGGTTACTTAATGGCTCTACATATTTCACAACGCTGGATGCAAGGGCAGGATTTTGGTGTATTCCGATGTCGAAGGACGCGCAAAAGAAAAGTGCCTTTTGTACTCATATGGGTTCTTACGAATTCTTACGTATGCCATTCGGTCTCAAAAATGCACCATCTCACTATATGTTCTTAATAAATGAAGTTCTAGACGGTATGCAAAGTTTTGCCCTTTCATATATTGATGACGTATTGATTTTTACGAAAGGAGATGTAGAGAATCATTTGAAACATGTTAGACTAGTATTTGACAGATTAAGAAAGCATGACGTTAAATTAAAGCTAAGTAAGTGCCAGTTTTTAAAGACAGAAACAAAATATTTAGGTTATATAATAAATAGGGAAGGTATTAAACCAGACCAGGAAAAGATAAAGGTTATTAAAGAGTTACCTCCTCCCACTAACGTTAAGGAAGTGCGTGCTTTTATAGGAACGTGTGCGTATTATAGGCGGTTTGTACCAGCCTTTTCAAGGATAGCAATACCTATTACGAATTTAACGGGAAAATACGCTAGGTTTAAGTGGGATGATGAGTGTCAAAAAGCGTTCGAACTTTTAAAAGATAGCTTAACAGTGGTACCATTATTGACACATCCAGACTTGAATAAACAGCTAATATTATACACAGATGCTTCAGACAACGCAATAGGAGCATGTTTGGTTCAACCATATGAAGGAGAAGAATCTGGAATACCAGGGGTTAAAAATGAAAGACCAATCTATTTCTTGTCTCATAAACTCAGCAAGACTCAAAAGAAATGGCCAATTATTGAGAAAGAAGCATATGCTATACACTACGCTCTTCAAAAATTAAATTACTATTTACATAACGCCAATTTCATTATTAGAACTGACCACATGCCATTAAAGTCGATATTAGAAGCACCAATACAAAATAGGAAAATACAAACCTGGGCATTGAATTTACAAGGGTACAATGCTAAGGTTGAATATGTGTCAGGGAAACATAATACGTGCGCCGATCTTTTGTCTAGAATCCCGTACCCACAGTCATCAGGAAACACGGAAGATGAAATTGAACCAGACATAGACGATCGAAACTGGCAAGTAAATATATTAGATTCTGCCATAATAAATAGGGAAGAATTTGAGAGTTTACCATCGGATCAAGAGTCTGAACCTAGAACAGAAGACCCACATTTAGAACAGTTTGATATGAAAACAGAACAAGAATTAGATCCAAAAATAGTACAGATAAAAAGAAAACTGAAAGAAACAGGGGAAAATAGTTTTAAAAGAAAGTTTGTAGAGTTACAAGAAGACAATCAATTATATTATATCAGTGAAAAAGGTGAAGGAGTAAGAAAATATATTCCGAAACATTTAGAACAAGAAGTCTTAAAGGCATATCACGATAATAATGGTCATTTTGGACGAGATAAGTTAGTGAAGGCTTTTAGCAGTAAATATTACTGGCCGAATTTATTCAAAAGTGTATATGAATATGTTGAAGCGTGTGAAAAGTGTAGGTTAAGAAACATGAAGATAATCAAATGTCCTTTACAAGATACCGATATTCCTCAATTTCCAATGCAGAAAGTAAGTTTGGATATTTCAGGTCCTCATCCAAAAACATTATCGGGAAATGTATACCTACTACATATAGTTGATTCATATAGTCTCTGGCCAGAAGTTTATCCAATTCCAGACAAGAGTGCTGATTCAGTTATAAATATGCTTTTACAAGAATTTATACCAAGGTTTGGGTGTCCACAAATAATACTTACAGATAATGGGAAAGAATTTGTAAATAAAAAGTTTGAGAAATTGCTAAAAGATTGGAATATAAAACACATTAGGACTTCATATTACAGACCAACTTCTAATGCTAAAAATGAGAGACAACACAGAACACTATACAATATTCTAGCGAAAAATGTAGAAGAACACGATATGGATTGGGATCTTTATTTGGGGATAGCATTAGCGGCGATACGTACACACGAAAATGAAGGAACAGGTTTCTCACCATTTTACTTAGTACATGGAAGAGAACCAATATTGCCAATTGATAATTTATTAAAGCCTAGGAGAAAATATCTGGGGGAAGATTTTCAAGAAACAAGGTTGCAAGAGATGCATAAAGCACATGTACGTTTAAGAAATAATATAATTAAGGCTAGAGAAAGACAGAAGAAATACGCAAATAAAAATGCACACTTACAAGAGTTTAACGTAGGTGATAGAGTATATTATAAAAAACATAGAAAAAACTCTAAGTTTGATGCTCATTGGGTCCCGGGATACTATATTCTAGAAAAAAAAGGTCCAGTGTCATATACTATTAAGAATCAAATTTCAGGGCATGTTGCACGTTCACATGTAGAGCACTTAAGGCGGGATAATGAAGAAAGGAATGCAGAGAATAATAATAATAATTATTGTTCCGAAGAAATATTGTCAGGTGGACAGTTTGTCAGACAAACGGTATATCCAATACCTATAGAGAATGGAAAACAAGTAACAACAGCTGAACAAGAAGAAACGGTACCAAAAACAGTCATGACAGAGGAAAATAACATGTATGACGATTATATTAGTGAAGAGTCGGTCAGGGAAAATATCGAACCTCCATTTATGAATACAAGACAGGCAGTAAAAAGAAAGTTGGATAGACAGAAAGAAAAAGAAATTAAGAGGCAAAGGAAACTTAGAGTGAGTTCTTCAAGTGGTGAAGATATGCCAGTATTTGAAAATTTGTTGAGACGGCAAGACAGGAAAATTAGATTGGATTTAGAAAGGAAGAAATTAGCGGTTGCTAGTAATGGATATACAGACGGGGAAGAAGAAATGGATGAAAAGTCAGAAACTGATGACGAAGCTGATATGAAAGAAGATAGCTCTCCTCGGGAGGATAGCGACATTGATGTAGATATTGCAATTATAGAAAAAAATTTGAAGTTATTAAGAAAATGGAGAAGAGATAGATAAATAGCTTGGTAGAATATTCTGCAGATGGCAGATAGAAGAAGAAGTTAGACACGATATTTTTGTGTTTACAAAGAAGGTACTTGGTGGAGTTTTTTTTTCTAAAACGGAAAATTATTATTGGGTACTCATAATATGGTCTTGAAATTCATAATGTATGTGTAAATTGATTAATGTGTGGGGATAAATATGATGAGGGGATTAATATGGTTTGCTCAATTGTTGGGACTGCAATTGTGTTTTATGAAATGTGAAAAATAAGTTAACTTAGATGGTTATTTTTACAATGTTTTGGTTTTATTGAGTGTGTTTAAAATGATTATTACTTGAAGTTCAGTTAGAAGATGAATTAAAGTGGTGGTTAGTGAAGTGACTCAATATGTAGTAATGGAGGGGTATGTTGTTATTACATGTGGGGTATGCAATGTATATACAAGGTTTATAATAGGAGCTGGGTTGAACAGCGTTTAATGGGAGAATATGGGGGGAATGCCAGGTTGAGTTTTGGCATTTAAATAACTGGATATTGGAAGAAGAAGACTGTACTTAACAGTATAATAATAGTTAGGAGGTTTTTTTTGTTGAAGGAATGGTAAACGGGAAATTGATGACCTGAATAGTACAAAGGCTGGCAGTTTTGGATTAACATATTTTTTTTGATAATAACAATTATTATTGACGGAAACTGAAGATAAATTTAGAAACTTTATTTTTTGATAAAGTTTTGAGAATGTATGGGAAGAGAAAGGTGATTACTTCTTACTTTTTCCTTACTTTTTCTTTCTTATTTTTTTTTGGTGCGCACCAACCCAAATCTAATCTAACTATATTTTTTCTGTCTATCCTAGAATACTGAGAGTGTGAGAATGTGAATAAGGGGGAAATAAAGGATAAGGGAATATCTTCAGTTTTGTCAATCATAATTTGGATGGACATTTTAAAGTAAAAGCGGTTCGCTTATGGAGACTTTTGTATTGTGGGGAATTTTATGGAGAACTTTGTAGAGAGTTTTCTAGAGAACTTTATAACGAGTTTTGTAGAGAGTTTCGATATTATTGTCTCTGGTTAGCAATTGGCTATGAGGAGATAGGAGAATTGAGTTAGGAAATAAATGGAATTGTTGTTATTGTAGGATAGAGATGTAAAGTTAAATAATTAAAAGTGGGGGTTGAGATTTTTTCAAGGAAAAATTCTCTTTTAAGAAGGGGAGGCAATGTAACAGTGAGGGAACTAGGTTAGGAGTAAAGAGTTAAGGAATGATGCGCATTCCTTGACTAGGGGGAAAATCATAGTGAACGTGTGTGCACGAATGAAGAAGTGTATCTAGGAGAACACACACGTCACTTAGGGGGATAAAAAAGGACATGTCAACACCGGGCAGGGAGTCTACCATCATGTGTGCTGTAGTATAACTATTCGGCCAATAAAGTATGTTTATAACAACGCGGAGACTTGGTGTCCTATACGATCACGTGCTTAACCTGTCTTGACCACACTATGACAGCACCTCAAAGGTCAGCGTATGCACCTCAAAGGTCAGCGTGTGCACCTCAAAGGTCAGTGTGTGCACCTCAAAGGTCAGCATGTGCATCTCAAAGGTCAGTGTGTGCAGCTCAAAAGTCAGCATGTGCACCTCAAAGGTCAGCATGTCTGACTTCAGTGTGCATTTGTGTAAGGTTTGCTGCCTATGACAGATTCCATCCAAAGCAACTGCTCTGTCTACCCTTAGTTATGTTTTCCTCCCTGCCAAAGCAGTTGCCTCATGGCCTACTCTGTGATTTCCGCTGCCATGGGATTTTTAATTTTGACAAATTGTACACAGGACCTCCTGTTGTTTAACCCTCATTTAAGTTGGCTAGGTCTCTGATCCTTAACCAAGAGATCACGGGGAAACATGATATCATTAATAGCACCACATACCAATGGTTCTTGGAAGAATTGCCAGCTCCGTCTGAGCCTGAGACAGGCCCCATCACCTATCAACCACTGTTCCCCCCTCCCCCACCATATCACTGGCAATATTCAAAAGAGGATGAGGAAGATGACACTGATGGCAGGGAGTGGAGATTTTATGAGGCACCACTGTTACCTTACTGTGATGCATGATGGTTAAGTTCTCAAGTAACTTTTGTCATGAATTATGATTATTCTCATGAACTTGCTATCAATCATGATTATCCTCATTACCTTATTGCTATAAATGATAATTCTCCCCATTACTATCAATCATGATTATCTCCCAATACCATACTGTCACAACTTCTGATTATATTCCATTTATGTCCCGAGTTACAAGTTTCAACTTTCAACGAATCTCAAGTTATGATGCACATCCATTACAACAAATGTAATTTGTTTCTGGGTTACGCCACATTTGGTGCTCGCTAACGACCCTAATGATTGCCGCACTAATGTCATCCACATGTAAGCAAGCTAATAATTGTGGTGGTAGATAGTCGTGTAGCAAGATTATCTCCCATTACCTCAATGTGATGTAACATGATCACCTCCCATTACCTTATACTGATGTAACATTATTACCTCCCATTGCCTCATATTGATGTAACATTATTACCTCCCATTGCCTCATATTGATGTAACATGATTACCTCCCATTCCCTCATATTGATGTAACATTATTATCTCCCACTGCCTCATATTGATGTTACATTATTACCTCCCATTGCCTTATATTGATGTAACATGATTACCTCCCACTGCCTCATATTGATGTAACATTATTACCTCCCACTGCCTCATATTGATGTAACATGATTACCTTCCACTGCCTCATATTGATGTAACATTATTATCTCCCACTGCCTCATATTGATGTTACATTATTACCTCCCATTGCCTCATATTGATGAAACATTATTACCTCCCACTGCCTCATATTGATGCAACATGACTACCTCCCACTGCCTCATATTTATGTAACATGATTACCTCCCACTGCCTCATATTGATGTAACATGATTATCTCCCACTGCCTCATATTGATGTAACATTATTATCTCCCACTGCCTCATATTGATGTAACATTATTATCTCCCACTGCCTCATATTGATGTAACATGATTACCTCCCACTGCCTCATATTGATGTAACATTATTATCTCCCACTGCCTCAAATTGATGTAACATGATTACCTCCCATTACCTCATATTGATGTTACATTATTACCTCCCATTGCCTCATATTGATGTAACATGATTATCTCCCACTGCCTCATATTGATGTAACATGATTAGCTCCCATTGCCATATACTGATGTAACATTATTATCTCCCACTGCCTCATATTGATGTAACATTATTAGCTCCCATTGCCATATATTGATGTAACATTATTACCTCCCATTGCCTCATGTTGATGTAACATTATTAGCTCCCATTGCCATATATTGATATAACATTATTACCTCCCATTGCCTCATATTGATGTAACATTATTACCTCCCATTGCAAACATCAGAAATGGAATAAAGACAAAGGAGAAAATTATTGCAGATAAGTCACACACCGAGCGTGTGAGACGTAAGGTGGTGCATGATGGTGGAAATGACCACGTGTTCACATGCACCCACTGTGAACATACATTTACAGCGTGAATTGGCCTTATCAGTCACATTCGCTACCACCATAGGTAAAAGTTATTATGTCTTTTTAAAGCACAAACTATCGTCTGTCAAGACGGCAAGGTGCCAATGAATGAATGCTATGAAGAAATATTATTTCTGGAACCCTTTGAGGCCACTAAGACAGTTCTTCTTCTTCTTCTTTGTTCATCCGGAGTTTTTTTTTCGGATGTGATTGCGTTGTGCCTGTTTACAGCAGAGCTGCGTTCTTGCGCCGTTAGGCCGACACATCCGACTTCTGCGGGCATTTGTTGACCGGGTTAACCTTCCCGGGGGTTTCTTAGGACGTTTCACTCTCACTGTTGTGGTGTTATCCCCCATCCCAGCTGGTCCATATAGAACAGCCAAAGATCCTGGTCAGCCCTCAAGGGAAGGCAGGGGCAGACCATGGGCATTCCCCGCCATCCAAGGAGGCTTCCATACTTGCAGAGCCGATACATAGCGCTCTGGTACTGGGCTCACCCAAGGAATCGTCACGTCCTGCACATGGCTGCTTAGCCTCACTTCCGTATATTGGGCCTTCCGTTCACCATAGGCTGTTCTTCCGGAAACCAGAAGTATGCAGTCTGCAGATGACATCCACACAGTGAGCTTTCGATTCGGACTTTCCATGTAATGGATTTGCTATCCAAGCAATATTCCATTTCGTGCCACTAGGACACTTTTCCACCTTTTATGAAGCCCACACAGTGGGCTTTTGATTCAGACTTTTCACGTAATGCATTTGCTATCCAAGCAATATTCCATTTCGTGCCACTAGGACACTTTTCCACCTTTTATGAAGCCCACACAGTGGGCTTTTGATTCGGACTTTCCACGTAATGGATTTGCTATCCAAGCAATATTCCATTTCATGCCACTAGGACACTTTTCCACCTTTTATGAAGCCCACACAATGGCTTTTGATTCGGACTTTCCACATAATGGATTTGCTATCCAAGCAATATTCCATTTCGTTTCACTAGGACACTTTTCCACCTTTTATGAAGCCCACACAGCGAGCTTTCGATTTGGACTTTCCACATAATGGATTTGCTATCCAAGCAATATTCCATTTCATGCCTCTTGGTCTTCATGCACCTTTAAATGTCAACCTGTATGTAGTTAAAGTAAGCTGCGGTCAACTTTAGCTTGTTGATATCTCCATAGAGCTTGTCCTCAAATGAAGCAGGTGTGGGCCAAAATATCTTTCTCTGTTCTGCATACGTTGGGCAATCCTGCAGCAAATGTTTTGCTGTCATTTTTCCAGTTCTACAATTACATTCATCGGTATCTCCTATCTTTAGTTTATTGAACAAGTGGTATTTCAGCCTGTTATGTCCTGTGCGGAGTCTGAAGATTGCTACTTGTTCTCTTCGGTCGAGTTTGTAATATGCATCATCCTTCTGATGGCCTGGATGCTCTGATTCCCATTTGGTTCTATAAGTGCTTTTTATCAACCTCTTTGCCTCATTATAGGTTATGTCTATGTCAGGCTGTGGTAGTCGTCCGCCCTCTTTTGCCAGTCTGTCAGCCTCTTCGTTTCCAGGTATACTGCAATGTGATGGGATCCACTGTATTACAACTTTTTTGGATTTCTGGCATAGATAATAAGTGCTGCTCTTAGGTCAGTTAGTTCTGTGCTGTTATTGCTCTTCAGTATTGAGACAGCTAACTTTGCATCTGTGAAGATAGCTATTTGCTTCTCTTTATTTTCCTCCATCAGGAGCATTTCTGCTGCAGTTTTCAGAGCCTCTACCTCCGCTTTGAAGTTACTTGAAAATTTTCCAGTTGCCATTGAATGTGTTTTTTTCACTCCATTTTTTAAATTTAGGAGAATTCCTCCTCCTCAATTCTCTATTGAATTTTTGGCTGATCCATCTGTATATGCATGGGTCCAATTCCTGCTTGGGTAATGTTCTTTTATGTAGTTTAGGGTTATTTCTCTTCTTTCGGTTTCATGCTGAGTGTTCTTTTTCTCAATACCAGGAATGTTTTCTATCATCTCAGGCAGTTGCTGCTGTCTCCAAGCTGGGAACTTGTGTGCATTGTGTATGGGCTTGACTGTTGATATGTTAAGTATAGGATCTGCCCTAATCCTTCGTTTTGCAGTTTCTACAAAGTTGCTACCAGCCTTCCCTTTCCAAAACCATTAAATCTGTTGTACATAGGGTGGTCTGTCAATCTTCTAAATTTTTCTGCTTGTTGCTGGGCTCTGCTATCTCTTCTATCCTGCATTGGTTGTAAACAAGTGATCTTTTCTAGTTCATTAATAGGCGTTGTCTTCAGGCTTCCAGTTATGATTCGCATTCCTTGGTTTTGGACTCTACTTATTTTGTTAAAGTTTGACTTAGCTGCTGTTGCCCAAGCTGCAATGCCATATTCCAGTACTGGCCTCACCCGTCCAGTATATAACTTCTTGAGAACTTTCTCATCTGCTCCCCACAATGTACCAGCAAGCTTTTTCATGATTGCCATTCTCTGCCTTGCTCTTGTTCGATTTTTCTCAACCTGTGTCTTCCATGTCAGGCGACGATCAAAGGTGACTCCTAGATAGTTTGGATTTTCTTCATGGCGCAATATTTTTCCATTCAATACCAGCTTAGGTTGCTGAGTTTTATTTGAGAGGGAGAACACTGTGCATGTTGTTTTCTCCTCACTTATCTTCACTAGCCATGATTTTGACCAGTGCTAATAAGGCTTGCTGTATTCTGCTGTTAGCTGTACTAATATATTCTTCAGATGTCCATATGGCTAGGTCATCTGCAAAGGAGGATGTGTGTACTCTGGCTGGAAAATTTTCTGTGATGTCATTTATATATGCTAGGAATAATGTTGGTGAAAGAACTCCTCCTTGGGGGACACCTTGCTCCAGCAGCATCATTTTGCTTGTTTGTCCTTGTACTTTTGTCCTGGCAGTTCTGTTCTCAAGGTAGTGGCTGATCCATTTATACATTTTTCCACAAACATGCATGTTTTGCAGTTTTACTTTCAGTCCTTCCTTCCATACTTTATCAAATGCTTTTTCTAAATCTATCCAGACTGCTAGTGTGTGCTTTTTCTCTTGGAAGGCATCCTCTATTTCCTGAGCTATATAGGTTATTTGATCTTCAGTGGATCTGTACTTTCTGAATCCTGCTTGGTGTGGTGTTAAGAGTTTGTTTTCTTCCAGATGCCATGTTAGCCTGCCATTGATAATGCGTTCCATTAATTTTCCTACACAGCTAAGTAGACTGATAGGTCGATAGCCATTTGGTTCTTCCAGGTCTTTTCCTTTCTTTGGGACTGGTATTAGTATAGCTTCCTTCCATGCCTGTGGGACTATTCCTCTCTTCCAGCTGTTATTTAGGACTGCTAGTAGTTTCTTCTTTGCCTTGGTGCCTAGTCCTATTAGCATTTCATTTGTGATTCCATCCTTTCCTGGTGATTTCTTCTTTTTTAGGGTATTCATTGCCTGTTCCATTTCTTCCATTGTTAGATTTGCCATCATATATTCTGCTGCTGTCTCTGTATTTCTATGATGTATCTGTTTGTCTTTGATTGCTTTCTTCTGTTCGGTTGTAATATCAATGTGGTTTGCATTTGCATAGTGTTCCATTAGTGCATTTGCAGCCTTTTTTCCTGTAAGCAAGGCATTTCCATGTTTAATTGTTATTTGTTTGTTTCTAGGTCCTTCATTGTTCATGGCTTTCACTAGTTTCCATAGTTTTTTTCCATCCCTGTCAAAATTCAGGTTTTCTGTTTTTTCCCTCCAACAATCTCTTGTTGTTTGATTTTCTGTTCTTTTATATTTTGCTGAGATGGCTTTGAGAGAGATATTTGCTTCAATTGTTTGTTCTCTCTCTGCTGTCTTCCTGGCATCTTCAACTTTGTCCTCCAAACTTTGTAGTTCTTCAGTCCAGTATGGTTTGTAATTTTTCCTCGCTCCTCTAGGAATGGACTCAGTGGCTGCCTGTATTATCGCTCTGTTTAGACTTTCCACCATTTGCTTTATGTTGCCATATCGTGTATTTATGTTTTCACAATATTTGTCTGTTAGTATGACAAATCTGTCCCAATCTGCTCATTTGTAATTCCAGCGGGGCAAGGGCTTTTGCTCCTGTGGAACATACTCCATATTCATTACAAGCTTGATTGGTCTGTGGTCACTACCTGCTAATTGGTCCAGCACATGGCGATCGATTTTGTGGAGGATGTCTCCTGTGCAGAAAGCTAAGTCAGGAGTAGAAGTGGTAAGCCATCTTCTGGAGTAGAAGCTTGGTGTGTCATCCGCTTTGTTGAGTAGATGGAGATTTGAGTCTATTTCCCAGTCCTCTAATTCATCTCCTCTTTTGTCAGTATCTGGTTATCCCCATCTTTCTGAACGGTTATTAAAGTCTCCGACAATAATGCAGTTTGTGTCAGTTATTTTCATGTTTGAGAGTGTAAGGTCCTTATCTGCTGGGCTATACAGATTGTAGATTCTTATTTTCACGTCCTTTATCATTATATCAACACCTATAATTTCCGTTTGGTTGTCAGAGATCACAGATACTTCGCTGCAAGGTATTGTATTTCGTGTAAGTATTAGAACTCCTCCTTTGTGTCCTTCGCGGTCGAAACGTGTGGCCTGATATCCTCTGACTGAGAATTTGTGATTGGCGTTGAGGTGTGTCTCTTGAATGCATGCCACATCTATTCTATCTTTATGAAGACGCTGTGTTAGGGAGTTTTTCTTCTTGTAAACTCCTTCGGCATTCCACTGTAGTATGTTGAGTGTCCGGGGTATTTGGTCAATAGCTCTTAACCTACTCCTCTCTGCCTTGACTCCACAGCACAGGGGAAGGTGACCACCAGTAGTCATGGGTGGACCCCCTCGAGGCAGGGGGCCCGGCACTATCGCCGCCTGATGGGACTTCACGGGATTAGCACCATAATGATTAATTTTGATTTGTGACATCATGCTAAGACAGTTCATAAATAAACACATATGTATTGTTATATTGTATTGTATTGTTACATTTTATTGTTATATTAGTTGCATATCCTTTACAGGACGTCGCAGTCAACACCAGCACTTTTTGCTGTTGTGATCTCTTGGCAAGTTTACATTCAGTAGTTTGCCATTGCTTTCTGAACAACCGGCAACAATCCATCCATCCATCATGTGCCATGCCGGAAAGCGTGGGCGGTCATAACTCGCCACCTCACTCGATCACCAGAGTCGTGAATCAGCTCAGCGCTCCTGTCTCGACCATGCCATGTGGCCAAGCCATCCAGGTATTTACTTCTCTGCCTTCCCCTTGTTCTCTTCCCCTCGATCTTGCCAGTTGTCACCAAGTTCTCCAATTTATTTCTTCTCATAGCGTGACCAAAATATTGAGGTTGTGAAACATGATTTTCTGGCATCTGTTAAGAAGGTAGTTTGCCATTGCTTTCCTTCTTAGCAATGACCATACTGGTCGATGACCATAACCATTGTCTCCCAAAAAAAAAGAGACCCTCTGTCTACCGTCGTAAAGTTGGAGACCATAACCTACAACTATCTGTTGGCTGCTCTTCAACTTCATCAACCCCCTGTACCCATGACTTCACATAACCCTGATCGGGGGGGGGGGGGGGGGGGCTAAACGGGTACTCCACCTTGCCCAAGGGTGTCCCGTAGGCTAGTGGAGGGAAGGGGGCACCTTACTTCTCCTTTGATAGGGGATACCCTTATGAATCACAAATGGCCAAAAACTGCTGGGGTTGACTGCCACGTCCTGTAAAGGATATGCAACTATTTTACATGTGTAAGGAGCACAGGGCCTATGGTGCTAAACGCACATTTTCACAGACTAAATGGCACTGACTGGGTGATGCCGTCGGTAGCATGCCACCGCCTTTATTTCCCAAGACTTGAAACCTGCGCCACTGACCTGACTGTAATGCTGACATATGAAGGGTCGTTGTCTGTATTAGGTCGCACCAGGAAGCTGCCTTCTCCCTGGCTGTGTTGGTGGACATAATCCTCAGCCTATGATACAAGGACATAAATCAAAACATTTTCCAGCAGAATGGACATGTTCAATTAAACTGGCGATTTCTCAGCAAATTAGACATTTTATTTGAAAAAACTTGATGTTTATAATAAACTAGACATTTCTCAACACTTATACTTTTCCAAACAGATTATACATTCAACTCAAAACTGAAATCTCTCAATTTGAAAACAAAACAACAAAAATATATATAAAACCATCAAAGAAAATTGACTACTAGCTGTAAAACTGTGCTAGCTCCTGGCATGAAGCTCTAGATCCCCCGTTTGCTTGCTTTAACTCAAGCGTTGTCCATATATGTGCTACTACTTCTAGTGCATTGGACTGATTTTGCATGTGGATTAGCTTTCCCTATTACCAGTGTCTCTCGCCATCAGGCGAACCCACTCCAACTTCAGAGAAACTTGTAATTTACGTCCCCAAGTCAAGGGTGAGAAGTCAACATTTCAGTCCAACTGAACAGTGTAGGGGTTGAACCCGCTACCTCGACATCAGCACACCGGATGTTTAAGAATGAGTGTTCTTATCCATTCATCCAAGCTGACCTAAAGATAGATATACCCATGTAGTTGTAACTTGCATCAGTAGAAACAGTCTGCTGGCTGTAAAATTGTGCTAGCTCCTGACATGAAGTTCTATAGATATACTTATGTAGTTGTGTTTTGCTGTATGGCAGTGAATCTTGGAATGTAAATGAACAAATCAGGAAGAACTTGGAAGCAACAGTGATTTTTTTTTTTTGGTGCATATCTCTTACAGGACGTTGCAGTCAACATCAGCATTTTTCAGCTGCTGTTGATGTACTAGGCAAGATTGCGCTCAGTAGTTTTCCATTGCTTTCTGAGCGACTGGCTCACATACCCCATAAGTTACCAACACGGCGAGAACCGCTACCGATTCTCACGCAGGTTACGTTACTCATGAGAATATATGGGATTGCGGAGAAAGACATTAACCCCTAGGCCAGGAAGACTAGCAACAGAGAAGAATGTTGAGAATTCCTTGTACTGCCAGAGTAACTAACGATGATCATCTGAAAGAGGCCATTGAAACTACAACATTATATACAACAATAAGAAAGAGACAAACATCTTTCTTTGGTCTAGTAATGAGGAGAGAGGCATTGGAGAGCTTCGTGACAACTGGAAAGATGGAGGGGAAGAGAGTTAGAGGCCACCTAAGAGAAATGATGCTGGATGGATTGAGACAGTGGCATGGAGGAATATCACCAGCAGAATTGATCCAGAACACCAGAGACCGAGATCTGTGGAGATATATGAGTGCCTACGCCAGCTGGCAGGGCACTTGATGATGATGATGATGAGTTGCAACTGTTATCAATGCGTGTTTGCTGTTTGAATGCTGATGAAGGCTTTAGCCATAACACCATTTTTGTCAGTCGTGATTCTGTTCTAGTCAAGCTTAGAAATTCTACTTCTTGTTTTTGTTGATCCACTCATTGTTGATCCTCTCACTGCTGCTGATCCACTCATTGTTGATCCACTAATTGTTGAGTCACTCATTGTTGATCCACTCATTGTTGATCCACTCATGGTTGATCCACTCATTGTTGATCCACTCATTGTTGATCCACTCATTGTTGAGTCACTCATTGTTGATCCACTCACTGCTGCTGATCTACTAATTGTTGATCCACTAATTGTTGATCCACTAATTGTTGATCCACTCATGGTTGATCCACTCATGGTTGATCCACTCACTGCTGCTGATCCACTCATTGATGATCCACTCATTGTTGATCCACTCACTGTTGAGTCACTCATTGTTGAGTCACTCATTGTTGATCCACTCATTGTTGATCCACTCATTGTTGAGTCACTCATTGTTGATCCACTCATTGTTGATCCACTCATTGTTGATCCACTCATTGTTGAGCCACTCATGGTTGATCCACTCATGGTTGATCCACTCACTGCTGCTGATCCACTCATTGATGATCCACTCATTGTTGATCCACTCACTGTTGAGTCACTCATTGTTGAGTCACTCATTGTTGATCCACTCATTGTTGATCCACTCATTGTTGAGTCACTCATTGTTGATCCACTCATTGTTGATCCACTCATTGTTGATCCACTCATTGTTGAGTCACTCATTGTTGAGTCACTCATTGTTGATCCACTCATTGTTGAGTCACTCATTGTTGATCCACTAATTGTTGATCCACTCATTGTCAATCCACTCATTGTTGATACACTCATTGTTGATACACTCATTGTCGATCCACTCATTGTCGATCCACTAATTGTTGATCCACTAATTGTTGATCCACTAATTGTTGATCCACTCATTGTTGATCCACTCACTGCTGCTGATCCACTCATTGTTGATCCACTCATTGTTGATCCACTCATTGTTGATCCACTCATTGTTGATCCACTCACTGCTGTTGAACCACTCATTGTTGATCCACTCATTGTTGATTCACTCATTGTTGATCCACTCATTGTTGAGTCACTCATTTTTGATCCACTCATTGTTGATCCACTCATAGTTGAGTCACTCATTGTTGATCCACTAATTGTCGATCCACTCATTGTCAATCCACTCACTGCTGATCCACTAATTGCTGATCCACTCATTGTTGATCCACTCATTGTTGATCCACTCATTGTTGATCCACTCACTGCTGCTGATCCACTCATTGTTGATCCACTCACTGCTGCTGATCCACTCATTGCTGATCCACTCGTTGTTGATCCACTCATTGTTGAGTCACTCATTGTCGATCCACTAATAGTTGATGCACTCATTGCTGACCAACTCATTGTTGATCCACTCATTGTTGATCTACTCATTGCTGATCCACTCATTGTTGATCCACTCATTGTTGATCCACTCATTGTTGAGTCACTCATTGTTGATCCACTCATTGTTGAGTCACTCATTGTTGATCCACTCATTGTTGATCCACTAATTGTTGATCCACTCATTGTCAATCCACTCATTGTTGATACACTCATTGTTGATACACTCATTGTCGATCCACTCATTGTCGATCCACTAATTGTTGATCCACTAATTGTTGATCCACTAATTGTTGATCCACTCACTGCTGCTGATCCACTCATTGTTGATCCACTCATTGTTGATCCACTCATTGTTGATCCACTCATTGTTGATCCACTCACTGCTGTTGATCCACTCATTGTTGATCCACTCATTGTTGATCCACTCATTGTTGAGTCACTCATTTTTGATCCACTCATTGTTGATCCACTCATAGTTGAGTCACTCATTGTTGATCCACTAATTGTCGATCCACTCATTGTCAATCCACTCACTGCTGATCCACTAATTGCTGATCCACTCATTGTTGATCCACTCATTGTTGATCCACTCATTGTTGATCCACTCACTGCTGCTGATCCACTCATTGTTGATCCACTCACTGCTGCTGATCCACTCACTGCTGATCCACTCGTTGCTGATCCACTCACTGCTGGTCCACTCATTGTTGATCCACTCATTGTTGATCCACTCATTGCTGCTGATCCACTCATTGTTGATCCACTCATTGCTGATCCACTCATTGTTGATCCACTCATTGTTGAGTCACTCATTGTTGATCCACTCATTGTCGATCCACTCATTGTTGATCCACTCATTGTTGATCCACTCATTGTTGATCCACACATTGCTGCTGATCCACTCATTGTTGATCCACTCATTGCTGATCCACTCATTGTTGATCCACTCATTGCTGCTGATCCACTGATTGTTGATCCACTCACTGCTGCTGACCCACTCATTGTTGATCCACTCATTGTTGATCCACTCACTGCTGCTGATCCACTCATTGTTGATCCACTCATTGTTGATCCACTCATTGTTGATGCACTCATTGTTTATCAACTCATTGTTTATCAACTCATTGTTGAGTCACTCATTGTTGATCCACTCATTGTTGATCCACACATTCTTGATCTACTCATTGTCGGTCCACTCATTGTCGATCCACTCACTGCTGATCCACTAATTGTTGATCCACTCATTGTTGATCCACTCATTGTTGATCCACTCACTGCTGATCCACTCATTGTTGATCCACTCATTGTTGATCCACTCATTGTTGATCCACTCATTGCTGATCCACTCATTGCTGATCCACTCACTGCTGCTGATCCACTCATTGTTGATCCACTCGTTGTTGGTCCACTCATTGTTGATCCACTCATTGTTGATCCACTCATTGCTGATCCACTCACTGCTGCTGATCCACTCATTGTTGATCCACTCACTGCTGTTGATCCACTCATTGCTGATTCACTCATTGTTGGTCCACTCGTTGCTGCTCTGAACTTGAACGAGAAATGATGGTCCACAATTAATTGGCTATGCAGTCCTGGGTCTCATAAAACTAATTCTGCTAATCCTAAATGAGAGTGAAGTGCTAGGTGTGCACATTTACTACATTATACCAAGGAGGTAGGGTGCCCAGTTAACTGCCTCACTTAGGCATGTCATATTATGGACACATGTAATCTGGGTTTCTTCCCCAGTAATGTGATATTTTGTTTTCAACCAGTGTGGTGGACCCAGTCTGAGTACAGAGATGTATATATAGGGTGGACCCTGTCTTGTTACAGAGGTGCATATATAGGGTGGACCCTGTCTGGGTACAGAGGTGTATATATAGGGTGGACCCAGTCTGGGTACAGAGGTGCATATATAGGGTGGACCCAGTCTGGGTACAGAGGTGCATATATAGGGTGGACCCTGTCTGGGTACAGAGATGCATATATAGGGTGGACCCTGTCTGGGTACAGAGGTGCATATATAGGGTGGATCTAGTCTGGGTACAGAGGTGCATATATAGGGTGGACCCAGTCTGGGTACAGAGGTGCATATATAGGGTGGACCCAGTCTGGGTACAGAGGTGCATATATAGGGTGGACCCAATCTGGGTACAGAGGTGCATATGCAGGGTGGACCGAGTCTGGGACAGAGATTTATACTTATATATGGAGTCAACCCAGTCTGGATACAGATATTTATGTGTGGGGTGGACCCAGTTTGGTTGGGTTTATGTATTTATATTTATCTATGAAAGAAGAAGACAATCCAAGGCATCCTCATTATAAAAACTTAAGGCCTGGCATATTTCGACCTGTCTCTTAAGGACATAATTAAACAATCAAAAACCATATTAGTTAAAGTAACTATACTATATAAAACAAGTATCTTGCCTGATGCCTTTTAGAAATGTCTGGATGAAACATAGGCAGTGTGATAATCTCCTCAGGATAATCTGGTAAACTCCGTGGCTGTCGTGACTGGGACATTTTTGCAGTTGTATTTGCTTGCTTGCTTGCTTGTGTTCGTTGGCTTGAGCTCCAACGCGAAGTTCTGTATGTATTTGAATCTAGAAGAGAAGTCCAGGAAGATTTACCCGGCTAAACAAATGCCTGAATAAGTAAGTCGGATGTGTCGTCAGAAAGGCGCAAATATAGATATAAATATCGCAGCTCTGCTGTAAACAGGCAAACGCAATTACGTCTAAAAAAAAAACACACACACACAAAAATGTTGAAGAAGAATCTAGAAGTGAATATTTCAAACCGTTAGCCAATTTTATTACAAGAAGAATCGACCTACATCTGCACAGTTTAGTTTGGATTACCTTTAACCTTTATTACCCCAAACAGCGCGAATGATGACACCCACCCATTGTAAGTTAATGTAACAATAATTCAATTATTAATTGAAATAATTGTATTTTAAATCATTCATTGCAAAGTACTTAAGTACTGGGTACATCGACAACTCTACGGCGTTACTAACAACAAAACAGTCGTATACAAGCGTCTGCCACCACTTAATATATAAATATATGGGCACTCAAACAGTCAACATAAGCACACAACCTAAGATGGACTTATTGAGGCACAAACTGCAACTGGTAATTTCGCATGACAAGTCGTTTCGCTTCCTGGTTGGCAGGAACTGGTTCATCTTACTAAATGTATCTGTTGTTTCGGAGAGCTCCGGTCCCCCTCTCTGGACTCTTAACAGCGAAACAATAAGGTTATGTTAGGTCATGCTGTGTAAGTTCTTTGCCAGGACCTTGGGCCAGATGAACAGCGGGGAAATGAATGAAAATAATGTATAAATGACTATAAGTATGTCGACATTTGTTTGCCTTCATTCACGATCAATTATTTTGAAAACTGTCTGTTGCATCGTTATGAAATTTTTCCAGCCGTCTTATAAGTTATATTTACCCCCACCCAAGGAATGTCTTTGATAGGTCCAAAAACAACTTAAATCATTGAAAGCGGCGACATTCCTTTGATGTTTTGCTGAAAAACTAGTGATTTCTCGTTAACAAAGTTATTTTTACGGTAATGGGAGACCTGTCAATTCGGATGACACACAAAGGCGTATCCGGATTCGTATGGGAGTGGGTGCAATGAAAGAACTAGCTTAAAATCGACAGAGTCGGCTGCATTGCACCGGGTTTTTATCCCACATAGCTCAGTTTCTTTCCGCAGCGCGGAAAGCGTCGCACAAAGCACGAACTCCGTAGTTCCAGCGACGACCATCGGGAGTCTCCGAAAAAATGCACTTGTGAAGTGAAGGACGCGGCCCGGAATCGAACATACAACCTTCGGAGCCCGAGTCAGACGGCTTGACCACTTCACCACGGAGAATCCCGAGAGGGGTGCAATGTGTAATATTAGTAAAGACAGAGAATTTAGAGGCACGGGGTAAATAATTTGTAAATTAACAGGAAAGTAGAAGGAATATATTTCTTACCTTATTTTTCATTTCCTTCTTGTTTCTTCAGCTGATGCTGTAATGTTTGGGGCCTGCAATTCGTCTGAATAGTTGGAGCAAAATATCCCAGTAAGTGTGTACGTAGATTAAGGTCTGCGATCTGCTCAGACCTTAATCTGTGTCGGACGATTCCAGTAGGTTGATGATTGCTCTCGGTTGCATAAAATTCAATCCATCCTTTCTCCAATAGTCCTCTTCCTCTTTCAACACATGGTCCTGACGTTTTTTCCAGTAACTTTTATCAATATTTAATAGCGCGGACAGACAGACAAGACAGACAGAGAGACAGACAGACAGACAGACAGACAGACAGACAGACAGACAGAAAGGTAGGTAGGTAGGTAGGCAGAAAGGTAGGTGGGTGGGTGGATGGCTGGCTGGCTGGCTGGCTGGCTGACTGGGTGGGTCGGTCGGTCGGTCGGTCGGTGGGTCGGTCGGTCGGTGGGGGATGGGTGGGTCGGCCGGCCGGCCGGCAGATAGATAGATAGACAGACAGACAGACAGACAGACAGCCAGACAGACAGACAGACAGATAGATAGATAGATAGATAGATAGATAGATAGATAGATAGATAGATAGATAGATAGATAGATAGATAGATAGATAGATAGACAGATCACCACCAGAAGCCGGGCCTTGTCAGCTATTTTATTTATATAATCACGTTTCATGAAAGAACCCCCATTTGGAGACACCTCTCAATCTTCGCGCTGTTTGTTTCAAAACGGAAATCACGTGAAATTTTTTTTTAATGCGGGGACGTGTCTTGGTGAAGCTGTAATACTGTTAAAATCATGGAAGTAATCTCTAAGTCGTAATTAATATACCGCATATAAACTAACTTTGAAATCTGTTGTAAAATCTCCAGAACAAAAAATTTTTTGTTGGGTGGACATAATGATAAGGTTATATACTAAATCTCATCATTTTCCCTCAGTTGGTTACTGAGATATTGAATTTTATATTGACGCAACAAAAAAAAAAAGTGATTATTAAAAACTAAAAAGTACACCAAACATGTCAGACGTTTCGGTGTAAACGTCTTTTGTCAAGAATAATCTGTAAATAATATTAATAATAACTAGTGAACAAGACTGGTCTTTTAATGTGAATAAAATTTGATGGAACTACGGTAAAGAGAAGAAAGTAAACAATATAAAATAGCACAAAGTAATGCAGCTTTACATAACAGAATTGCGACACATACAGGACATTGCGGCGACTATCCTTCATCAACAAACAAATGCATACACAAAACACAACATATAGTCACGGAGATGACCCTCCGGTGACTACATTAAGGCGTGACGACGGGATGAGAAGAAGAAAAATATTTTTAAATTAAGAAACAATTAAAGCAATGAATAGAAAATGAGAATTTGAAAAAAAAAAGCTTGGGATTCTGAGGAAAGTAGTAACATTGTTTTTCAAATTCTCATTTTCTCTTCATTGCTTTCATTTTTTTATTCTTCTCATCCCGTCGTCATGCCTTAATGTAGTCACCGGAGGGTCTTCTCCGTGACTATATGTTGTGTTTTGTGTATGCATTTGTTTGTTGATGAAGGATAGTCACCGCAACGTCCTGTATGTGTCGTAATTATGTTATGTAAAGCTGCACTACTTTGTGTTATTTTATATTGTTTACAATCGTCTTTTAATGACTTAGTGAGCTACTGGTGGACACAAACTATTCTTAATCTTTCTTTCTTATTTCTGGATTATAATTTTATATATATATATATATATATATATATATATATATATATATATATATATATATATATATATATATATATATATCCGTGGCTAAAAGCCTACGAACACGATTTGTAAGCCCGTATACCCGGGTTCGAAACTCAGCGGTGCTGGGTTTTTTCGAAAAAGGTATAGGAGCCGGTTTTTCAGAAATCAATGGCAAACTACTGAACGTAAAAACTTGTCAAAGTCCTCTGTTCTCGAAATCTCTTTAAGGATGTTAATAACATAATAACATCGGCGCGATCCATAGGCTAGCCATCTGCAGGGGATGCAGAGCCAGCCAGTTTATCAGCTCGTTAACTTCCCTCCACTCCCGCATGTCCCAGTACGAAGATGAAGGTGACCTTACGGACAGCAGACTTCCGCAGCTAATCAGTCCACTGTCTACGTACAGCTCCAGTTTCGACCTTCGGAATCATGCTCATTGAATCACTAAGTACACACACGTTGGTATAATGCTGTGATTCCAGCCATACGAAAGTCGGTGTAACTGCCATCACCTCCATCGTCATGCTGCTTGTGGGCATAGTGTGGGCACCACTGGATTCTTGAACGGTTCGGCCCGCTGAACGGGCTGTAAATGCCCATGCACTTCTCTGCTCCTTTACAACAGATCCATCTGTATAGATGAGCACTTCGGTGTTGTCTGAGTGTTCATAGGTGAGCGCGTTGACCTCTTCATTCACAGTGGCAGGGTTCTGTTCTCTGCACCGTTTGTCAAGTGTGATAATGCAGGAGAAGGTGCACTTAAAAGCTGGAGGCACAGGCACCCATAGCTTGCCGGGGTTGATACTGGTAGGACTGCAGACCTGTCCGACGACATCTTCCGCCCGACCCATCCATGATTTGCCCCTCTTTAGCCTGTCACCCTTTTCTCTGAATATAGCGTCATGCAGAGGGTGCTGCTCATCTGCACTTATTTTAAAGTATGCACGAGCTCTCCAGATCTTGATCCCGTGTTCCATTGTCGGGAAGTCAAGGAGGTATCTCATTGCTACACAGCTGGTGTCTCTCGTGCAGCCCAAAATGATGCGCATGGCTTCGTTTTGTAACTTTTCAAGTCTTCCAGTCTGTGTAGGGCTGACAGTGAGGATGGCCAGGGCATACTCGATTGGTGAAAGTACCAGTCCTTGAAATGGAAGTATTAACAGTCTTTGCTTAATATTGGCAGTCGCCATGACTCTCATTGCTGACAAACCTTTTCGAGCTTTCGTTATGACATAATCGACATTATCTCTGAAAGACAGGCTACGATCAAGCCTCATGCCAAGATATGTCATTGATTGGGTTCTACTCAAAATACTCTCATCCATCCTCACTGCCGGCAGATCTGTTTTCACAATATGGTTGTTTAGGGAGAACCATGTAACCGATGCCTTTGCAGGGTTGACAAGGGCACTGGCATCAGCACACCATAAGGAAATTCAATCTAGTTCGCCCTGCATACCATTGGCAGCCGCCTGTCAATCTCGACCCTGTCGACACACAAGAATGTCGTCAGCAAATGAAAGAGTCCTACCCCTCCCATCCAACTGTTGTTCAGTGCTTGGCACCGTATACACGTTGAATAGTACTGGTAACAGTGGTGAACCCTGCCGCAATCCTGGACATATCGTTGTCGGCTCAGAAGACCAACTCCTACATCTTAGCACCACCTTCCTCTGGAACAGGACTGCAGCTATCCATCGTATAAGGTGATGGTACACTTTCAGTCTGAGAAAGATTTGCATCAAGTGCTCGAAGGATACTCTATTGTATGCGTCCTCTAAGTCTATGGCAGCCGCACATGTTTCTTCTCTGCTATGAAACCCTTCGTAAACATCGTGAGCAAAGACCGCCGCATTCAGCCATGACTCTTTGTTGCGTCTGTATCCTCCAAGTGTGGGCGGGAAGCAGCCGAGTTGTTCCAAGTCCCAAGCAAGTCTGTGTGCTACAATTTTCTCCAGTAGCTTGCCAGCAGTGTTCTGCATCGTTATGATTCTGTAGCAGCGTATCTTGGAATGGTCTTTGTTAGGTGTTGACAGTGGTTGTGTAGCCATTCCTCTTTGACCAGGGCCCTTTGGATACTGGTGTTAAATTCTCTGGCCAATTCTTCCATGTCATCATCTGACATCGTCTGTAGGTCCCTATATCGGACTCCGTCTGGGCCTGGTGCAGTGTTGGGTGATTTCTTGAGCAATCCCTCAGCAGGGATTGCATATTCTTCGCCCGTCCCGGCCTCCTCGCACAACTGAGAGAGTGTCGTTGTGGTCCTCTGTCTGGCGGCCTCGTCTTTCTGATCAGTCTACTCTATGTAGTGTGCAAGGAGGGCCTTCCCCTTATCCGCGTCCGACTTTTTCATGTGAGGTCTGTGCCTCGAAAGTCTGGAATACCCCTCCGTTATGCAGCACCGCTCATGCTCTTATGGAGGCGCCAGAATGTGTGAGAGACCGCTCGGAGCACACCGTCACGCAGAACTCATCCAATTTCTCGGCCTTGGCCTGTTTAGCGCAAGACTTGAATAAGGTCATCGTCCTATGGACCTCAGTCTTCAGGTTTGCCAACTCACCCTGTGGCACGTTAGCCTTCCTGGCTTTTTGCCAGTCTTTGACAGCCTGCCTCTTTCCCAGCCATGCGCTTTCGACCTCACCGTTCCACCATGGTAGTTGCAACCATCTTTCTTGTCTCCTGCGGGAGGAAGTTAGTTTTCTTCTTCTGATCTTGCTTAAGGCGTCTTGAGCAGTGTTGTCATAAGGGAAGGCATTTGTCTGTTTCCTTGACTTCTGGCCCTGTCTTTCTGGATCAAGATGATGCAAGGGTAGTGATCACTGTCGTGGTATCCCGGTGTGCCCCACCGGCACCTTGGTGCGATGGTGGAAGACACCAGGGCAAAGTCAATAACACTGTCAGAATCACCTGGTCGAGTGGCCATTCTAGTGACCTTCCCATCATTCAGACAGACTAGGGCAGCAGATACCAGGGCATCCCCCAGATCTTCTTCTTGTCTATTGATGGTGTTATTCCCAGGGTTGTCCATGAGACATAATTTACATTGCATGGTTATTTATGCATGTCCCATCCCATCCCGTCCCATAGGACTTTCCCATAGGATTCCCATGGGAATAACAATCCAATGGCCAAGCCTGGCAGGCTTGTCCATGGAACATGTTTTTCTGTCCCATCCAATGGTAATTTATGCCTGTCCCATCCCGTCCCATCCCATCCCTACACTATTCATAAAATCTCCCTTTTTTCCCATGGGATTCCCATGACCAAGCCTGGTTATTCCCCCATTGACTGCCTCTGGCATTGAAGTCCCCGCAGTAGATGATATGCCTTTCCTCCATAGCGAACAATCTCTGCCATTGTCGAACGTCGACCTTCCCGTTACACGCATAAACGTTCACAATTACAAGATGCACTGGCGTCATTATTCTTAATGCCTGCACTTGCAGGGCATCACTGTTCCAGGCGAACATATCGATCTCAGACACCAGTATGTTGCCGCGGACCAGAATGGCCTGTCCGAGGTGCCGCCTGTTATAGAAGCCCTGAAACCTCGCGACATTGACTGTTCCGAGCTGTGTTTCTTGTAAAACCACAATGTCGTAGAGTAGTTTTTCAAGAATGGGTCGGCGTTGATTAAGTGATGCACAGTTCCAGTACAGTACTCGAACGTGTCTGAAGCCCAACCTGGAACTGCGCTCCTCCGCCCCATGCTGGTGGCACAATGTGGGGTGTCGGGTTTGGTGAGCGCCTCCCAACATTCGACGCTAACAGAAAGCAGGCTGTACCGTCTACTGTCATATTACAATATTTGACTAAGACCTGACAATAAGAGAAACATCTAATGATAGTGGGCATATGGTTTCTGGAGAAAATTCAGAGAATGCAATCGACAGACAGAAAAACTAATGAATAAGTCCTGCAAGAAACAAATGAAAACCGTAAATTTATTACAGAAATTGATTTGGTCATGTTATGAAGCGGAATAAATTAGAAACTTAGTGACAACTGGCAAAATTGAAGGGAAAAGAGCAAAGGGGAGACATAAAAGAAAATACCAGGATGGTTGGTTACATGGCAGTACAGTTATTGAGTACGGGCCAGGTATACTTATGCTGTCGGCAATGCAGATCGGTGGAAAGACTGGAGTGTACCCAGAATGAAGGGATGTGAATCTTGCCGAGCAGCACTGGAGGTACTTCCATCAAGACAAGGAAGTACATGCTTGGCCTTCATTCAGCCAAGTAAAACATGCGTTAGTTCAGGCTAGGGCTTATGTAAGGACCACATGTGGTATCAGATATATCACATTTAGGGGTATCATTAATAGTCAGGAGCTAGATTCAGGAGAGTAATGTCATGAATAGTGAACGAACGAACGACCGAACGAACGACCGAACGAACGAACTTTATTGATTTATTTGGTTGTTTCGGGATTTGAGATTTAAATATTGAGCACAATCCACTACTAGCAACGCTGATCGTATTCTGGTATGAACCTAAGGCCTATCCAGGCCTATTAGTGCTTCCACATTGACGTGGATAGGCCTTAGGTTCATACCAGAATACGATCAGCGTTGCCAGTAGTGGGTTGTGCTCAATATTTAGAACGAACTTTAGTTTCAAAAGGTCACAATTTGGAGCTGGCAGGCCCGTTTTATAGTTGGCCCTTTCAACCACCCATCTGTCGTACATCAATTGTCTTTTGTGCTTGTTACATTCACATATAAAAAACATTGTCAAATGAATGGTAGAGAAGACAATCAAACAGCAGATACTGGTCAAAGGTATGGACACGAGCAAGGAATGAAGTCACGCATATTCATTGATAGAAAATGTAGGGAGTAGCCCAATGGAAGAGCAAAGTTGGAAATAAGGCAGCCGATAGCGGGCGTCATGGGGGATTATGATTTCATAGTATAAACTGACGGATCTATGCAGCGAGATGGTGATTGGGGTAGGATTTCATCATAGTTTGATAGAGAGGCAAGATCATCGCAGGGCAGAATAGGGAATGCGAAATCACATCCTCCAGCATGAGAATGGTAGTGGAGGCGGTCACTGCAACTCCGGGGTGGCTTTCTGAAACTCCATTCAAATAAGGCAATCGTCACAACTGACCCCGGTAGGTTCCTTCTGGTCTGGGTGGTTGACACACATGGTGTCATCAGACCTACAAGAGCTGTAGTGGCTCTGCTGTGCAGATCATGCCGGTGTTAGTTGAGTTGGTTGCATAATCCTTAGCATAACGTCGCAGTCAACTCCAGCATAATTTATTTTGGCTGTTTGTGATTTCTTGGAAAGTTCACGTTCAGTAGTTGCCATTGCTTTATGAACCGTAGGCACCCATACCATTTTATGAGAACCAATGCAATGTGGGCTGCTGCCAAATGGCCCGTAGCTGTGTTTCGAACGAGGTATGTGGGTTTACATTGGAACGCTGGTTTGGTGCGTTCTACGATGTGTCCATGGCTGTGTTTCCCGGCAGACTGAATTCTCCACTATGTATGTAGAAGATATAAATGGAATCAACATTGGAGGACGAAACATCAATAACATTAGATATGCAGATGATACAGTATTGATTGCAGACAATGCACAAGATCTACAACAATTAGTAGACCCAGCTGTGATACACAGTGAGCAGCTGGGGTTGGAATTAAATTGTAAGAAGACACAGGTTATGGTCGTCACTAGGAAGAACGAAGTACCACAATGTAATATACAAGTAAATGGGAATATTCTTCAACAAGTGAATCGGTACAATTATCTTGGAACAATCATAACATCTGATGGGAGATGCCTTGAAGAGATTAGAACAAGAATCGCCATGGCGAAAGTGACCTGCAGCAAGATGAAAAACATTCTGACCCATCAAAATATGTCAATTGAAACGAGAAAAAGAGTGTTGAAGGAATACATAGAGCCTGTTCTTTTGTATGGATGTGAAACTTGGTCAATATGCAGTTAAGCTGAAAAACATCTGATGGCTGCAGAAATGTGGTTTCTGAGGAAAATGCAAAGAATACCATGGACAGACAGAAAAACCAATGACCAAGTACTACAGGAGACAAATGAAAATAGTAAATTGATTAGAGAAATTAGATGTAGACAGTCAAAATTTTTTGGACATGTTATGAGAAGAAATTGATTGGGGAACTTAGTGACAACTGGCAAGATCGAAGGGAACAGACCAAGAGGAAGACCGAGAGTAAAATACCTGGATGGCTTGGCTACATGGCATGGGCGAGAAGGAACACTGAGCTGATCCACGACGCTGGTGATCAAATGAAATGGCGAGTCATGACCGCTCATGCTTTCCGGCATGGCGCATGATTGATCGATAGATGTGGGTTTACGTAAGCCCTTCGCCACAGAATGTACATGGACATTAAAGGGTTGATTGGCTGGCCTCCACGGGGACATTGAGGTTGAGATAGGAGACACGATAGTGTTTAAAATAATGATCGCTTATTGCAGCAGGAAACAAATCAAAGATCACAAGACGACACGATTGACGGGACCATGGAATCCATTTGGACATTACCAAATCTGTGACAGTTATAATCCATTTATAAACGAACAACCTATAAGATCGTCAACCCTTATTACTCGTACTGGGATACCCCAACGAGGGGCAAAATTACAGATAAGGATACGATCGGTCGTCTTAAAAAATAAAAACACACACAATAACACAAATGTGACATCAACTTAACCTTTGGTTAATAATATCGATTATACCCACGGCTGTTTGAGTAAGAGCGGGACAGATAGACAGATACAATTAACGAACGAATACGAAACGAATGCATCAGTCAATCCAACCGTGTATAACAGTCACAAGAGTAAAGCAATTTTAGAAATATTCATTTGGAAAGCGCTTTGACATTTTACTGATTCTCGTTAATAAAAATGCACCCTTATGGGCTTTTTGAAGTATATTTCGGGGTTTCTTTTGTCTAAAATATAAGGCATTTCAAATGACATATGGTTGACACAATTAGGAATGTCCACACGCGGAAGGACTCAGTTATCTCTAGTCAAAATCGAATTGCGTTTATGAAAGTCCATACGGGCACTACAGTGCATCGGAACACCTGATTACGTCAACTTACAGAAAATATCGTAACGATAACTAAACTATTACTGCAGATTCTACATTTTAATTGAAGAAATGTAATTACTAAAACACGTATTATATTTAAATTGTAAGTAAATAACTGCAGGAATTACCTAATTAAGTGTGTATGTAATGTACCAACAAGGAACGGTCCCTGGCTAGCTAGGGCCTAGCAGAAAGTCCGTGGACTGGAGCTTCAACTTCTAGCGACCTGTTGCAAGTTTCCCCCCTTTCGTTTACCTTCTTGTTATGCTCAAAGGTAACATTTGTGCTAGCAGTAAATCCTTTTTGTCTAGTTCTTTACCATAGTTTCAGTGCATGTTCAGTCAAGCAAGAACTGGCTGTATGTTTTACTACAGGACAACATTGGCCGGCTCTTGTGCTTGGAGCCTTCCACTTCCACAGTCGAAGGAAGGGCTCTAGCAGAGAGAGCGCTCTTAGATTCAGCGTTCAGTTTCTAGATGTGCGGAGGTTTGATGCGTTGATATTTACAAATAACGGTACAAACATTTGGAGGTGGTCATATATTTCATAAAGGTACTTTTTTATGCATAGATTTTTTGCAAAAATCCATGTTTATTTTTTGTGAAATGTCCGCCATTGTAATAATTTTCACATAGCAAGAATTGTAGGGAGCATACATTGTTGGCATCCAGTAATATACCTGAACATGTGGGAGTGTTGTAATATGTTGAGGAACCTTCCTCACAACACTCCAGATAAACCAGCAAGTGGTTAGTCTCACAGCGGATGTCATATAGACAAAGTAAAGTAAAGTAGTTATTTGCAGCAGTAGAATTTGGTAATGAAAATTAAACAGTTATGGTGAGTTGATCCTGCAATGATGTTAGTATAAAGCTTAGTAGCTTTGGCTTTAGGATCATCTCTTCAAAATACATTTAGGAAGGTTTTAGAGAAGATAGTCGCTGACAAGTTGCAAGAGTTTTTGGAAAGGGAGAAGCTTCCAAGAGGCCTGGGGAGCTACAGGCCCGGAAAAGACACCTGGTCAAATGCAGCCACTTTTGCCTTTGATGTTTATGAGGGGTTCCAGAGTAGACAGGAAATGATGGCGGCAGCACTTGATCTCGAGGATGCGTACAACAGAGTTCGCTATGATATTTTGATGACCGCACTGATGGAGAAGGGGATAAATCCCTGGTTGGTGAACTGGATAGCAGCCGTCCTGCATTCTCGTCAGGTTGCTCTCCGTCTGGGTGCATGGACCTCAGAGCCACATATTTTAACCCTGGGACTGCCACAGGGATCTGCAATCTCACCGGTGCTCTTTAACGTGTATATGAGCAAGATTGCAAACCTAGAAGCACCAGGGGTTGGAAGGATACTAACATTTGCAGATGATATTCTTGCATATAGGCAGGGGAGAGATAGGGAGCAAACAGCCCAGGAGCTACAGGCGACAGTAGACAAAGTGATTGACAGTTGCACTGAAATGAGTGCTGTCATCCACCCGGAAAAGGCAGCTGTTTTGTGGTGCTCTCTGGACAACAGGATTGTGAGAACTGATGTCTCAAGCCTCACGATAGATGGTAGAAGGGTCAACAGAGAGAACAAACTGAAGTATCTGGGAATCACATTTGACAGGAGCCTGTCCTTCAAGGACCATGTGGAGTCGGTTGTGACAAGATCTCAAAAGGGACTCAATGCACTTAAAACTATGGCTGCAATGGACACAAAGCAGAGAATGCTTTTAACACTATACCAGTGCTTGATTCTCTCAGTGATTGATTATGGACTAGGACTGTTCACTGTCTCAAATTGTCAACTGGTGAAATTAGAGCGCATACAGAACGAAGTTATGCGGGTCATTCTGGGATGCACCAGAGATACCCCAGTAGTGTGTATGCTTTACATCCTTGGTTTGCCGCCCGTTGCTGGTAGGCTCAAGGTGATGCAGGCGAAGGCATACCTCAGAGTAGTTGCTGACACAGATCACCCGTTGCATGAGGCGCTGGACACAGTTAAGGGTCAGCGACTGATAAGAGGGAAATCATGGATGGCTCAGGTGGAGGATACGATCAGACAGGTGTGCATCTTGGAGAACATTAGGCGATGAGAGGAGTGAGTCAGAGTGCCAGCAGAGCAGTCAGACTTGTGCAAAGTTATAATCACATTGAGCCGGGAGTGCAGGGAGTGGGCAGCAGGGGCCACGGAAGGGGAAATCCAGCAGCTCATCATATCATCATCATCATGTGCCATGCCGATAAGCGTGGGCGGTCATGTTTTGTCATCTCACTCGATCACCAGAGTCGTGGATCAGCTCTGTGTTTCTGTCTCGACCATGCCACGAGGCCAAGCCATCCAGGTATTTGCTTCTAGGTCTTCCTCTTGGTCTGTTCCCTTCGATCTTACCAGTTGTCACCAAGTTCTCCAATTCATTTCTTCTCATAACATGCCCAAAAAATTGTGACTGTCTGCGTCTAATATCTCTAATCAGTTTACGATCTTCATTTGTTTCTTGAAGGACCTGTTCATTAGTCTTTCTGGCTGTCCATGGTATTCTTTGCATTTTCCTCAGAAACGAAACCACATTTCTACAGCCATCAGATGTTTTTCAGCTTGACTGCTCATTGTTCAAGCTTCACATCCATATAAAAGTACAGGTTCTATGTAGCACCTCAACACTCTTTTTCTCGTTTAAATTGACATCTTTTTATTGGTCAGTATGTTTTTCATCTTGCTAAAGGCTACCTTAGACATGGCGATTCTTTTTCTAATCTCGTCAAGGCATCTCCCATCAATCGATGAGTCCACACAACATGATTTTCTTGGCATTTATAAAGAAGGTAGTTTGCCATTGCTTTCCTTCCTAGCAGTGACCATACTGGTCAGTGACCGTAGCCATTGTCTCCTCAAAAAAGAGATCTTCTGCCTACCGTCGTGGAGGTGAAGACCATAACCTACAACTATCTGTCGGCTGCTTTCCATCTTCATCCACCACCTGCACCCATGGCTTCACGTAACCCTGATAGGGGGGCTAAACGGGTACTCCACCTTGCCCAAGGGTGTCCCGTAGGCTAGCGGAGGGAAGGAGGCGCCTTACTTCTCCTTTGATAGGGGTTACCCCTACCCCGCTACCCCATCCAGCAACTAATTCAGGATAATGCTCGCCCGGGTGATGTGATTATCTACACAGATGGTTCGGTGTTGAGAGGTAGGAGAAGTGCCTGGGGGTTCTTAGCAAAAGCTAATGGTCGCCGTTTGGTGCAGGAGAGCTTGGCATATGATACCACAACATCTAGCTTAAGAATGGAGGTGGAGGCGGTCAGTGCAGCTTTCCGCTGGGATGGAGAATTCGATACACACACACATCGTGATTGTAACTGACTCAGAAAGCATGCTGAGTAGGGTGAGGACAGGCAAGCTTCGTGCAGAGTGGCTTGCTTCGCTTCGGAAGTCACGGGTGACAAGCATCATCTGGATCTTTTCTTCGGGGCATGCTGGTGTGCTGGGGAATGAACAGGCGGACAGATTGGCTGGCTCTGCAAAACTTGGTGGAGTACTCATACATGATAAGGAAGACGTGGTTGCGGCCTTGTGGGAGCACGTGTACACCTCGGAGGAGCAAATGGATCACCATGGTCTGGCAAGAATGTGACAGCGAGGGGTGACAAGGGGATCTGGCCAACGATCGATGCTCAGAGGAAAGGCGAGACGGACATATAATCAGATTGCTACTGGTACTATTAGTGTTGGAACTCTTCGCTGGCTGCTGGGGATGGGGACGGAGCACTTATGGGAATGCCCCGAATGCTGTGATGTTGGTTCCTAAATCAATCAATCAATCAATCAATCATAGGTATATAAAAGTATATAATATATATTCTTAAAGAGGATATACTAAAGTTTATTTCTGTGTATAATTGAAGTTGTTTTGTTCATGTTTATGCAAATTTGGTGACCTCATTTGCATTTTGTGAAAAATAAAATATTTCATACCACTATGTATGAATTGGTACTAAATATTTTTTTTAAAATGGTACTCGCCTAAGATGTCCTCATTGAATACCTACACCACTTTAGAATAATTTTAAATAACTTATGGTTAAAACAACAACAACCATGAAGTCCCTTTTGACATTTGTAATAGGTGGGCTATCATCTGGTGGCATGTGTTTTGGTCCGGACCTCTATTTAAATGGATGTGGATCGACACGATCTTCTTCATTCCCAATACAATTAAACCACGGGGACACGAGGTTGAATTCTTATTGGGAACTTTCTGAATCACTACAGTCCTGAACTGTCAGAATCGCTACTATCATAGCTAGTCAATGCTAGCACGTCTTCAGGTTCAAAGCTGGCCATTATTAAAAATCAAAAATTAACCAAAAACTGGATTACTGCGTTAAAATCTCACAAAATAATACCCGTTTGTTTGAAATGCGTTCACTAAGTGGCCATTTGCAAACTAGAATGGCTGCTGATTGCAAGGAAGCATTTGATTGGTCTGTACTATTAAAAGCAAACCAATCAAAGAAGTTCTTACAACGGGGCTGATGAAATCGGCCGGTCCGTCTTTCTCGCTAATGCCGTGTCATGACATCATGGCCGATATCTCTGATTTACCGGCTTAAGAGGTTTAATTATGCAACCTGCATAGTTGGATACTTCTTGAAACAAGAAATCCAACAGTACCTTATTCAGGTCTGTAGGTCGATTCTAAGCGGAGATATTAATGTTTGTGTGTCAATCATTTAATATAAACAAAGAGAAAAAAAACTCCTGTGTGTTGCCGGGGCCCACAAGGGAAGCAAAGAATAGCAACACTGTAGCCTACCACGCATGTCGTAAGAGGCGACTAAGGAGGCTTGATGGTTCCGTCGCCCTGCTACTGAGTGAGTGCGTGACGCGACACTGTGAGCTGTGAGTTTCGTGTGAAATGCTTTTGAATCTGCCCGAGGATTTTTGGAACGTGACTACATGTTCGGAGCGATGGTAGATGGCTATGTCCCAGATTGACCGTTTTTGCCTTATGCAGAAATGCATGGCTGCTGGGCTTCTGGTTGACTGCCACTGCCATCGACAATGAACTGTATTTTCGTGGACTGTGTGGGTGAACATCTAGGAAACATCCAGATTGGAAAATGACTGCCGATTCCATCAGAGATGAACTGGGTGTTTCGTGGGGGACTATTGTGTTGACATTCTGGCAGCGGCATTATGCACAGTGTATCTGTGCGGGCTGTTGTTTGTCGAGACTCCTGTCTTTTCCACTTTTCACATTGGGCAGTGGGGAGCGTTTTGTGCGATATTCACTGGCACAGGAACGGAGCTGTGAGGTTGGAACTACGACTAACTAACTAACTAACTAACTAAAGAGAAAAAAAACGATTTTGACCCTTTCAAAAAGTGTGACCTGTCTACACACTCACACAACTGTTGGTTACACTGACGCCAAGGGAGATTAACACTGCCATGGTCTGTCGAGATTAACACTGCCATGGTCTGTCGAGATTAACACTGCCATGGTCTGTCTCAAGGACAGATAACTGCTGCCAGTTTATATATATACATACACACACACACACAGATATATATCTATATCTATAAAACAGAGTGTATGTTTGTTTGTACGGATTTATGTATTGGATGCGTTCGATAACGGTACATCCGATTGAGATGAAATTTTCTACACGTCTTCCTTTCATTTCTGTGCAACCGACTATAATAAATTCTTAATGTAAAATCTTCTACTTATTTAATAACATTTACTTTTCCATTTTCATTATATAATGTCTATATAGCAGGGGGACTTCACTCTAGAAAAGTTATTTCAAGGGGCATAACTTTTAATAACATTTCTATATACTTTATAGTCATATTGTTGGACTTACCTGCACTATTGTTAAACTCTTTGTCTATAGTTATTTTTAGGCATATGAGTTATATTAAATAATGATATAATCTTTAAGGTATTTTTAAAGTTTGCATAAAAATAATGCATTATGCATAACATTTTAACCCATCTTTTTCTGCTTACAAAACTTATCAACTGTCATGTCGGTGATTAAAAACAGTTTTCATTAAAAATAATGAATGGTGTGTGGAAGGACATTCTTTTAAGTTACTGTGCGCCAGGAGCTGGGCGAAACCGCGCCGGGTCAGATAGATAGACAGATAGTCGGGAACGGAAGCTTATTTGACTACTTATATGAATGAATTAAATGACATGCTCCCTACCAGGGACTGGGTGAAGCCGGGCCGGGACAGACAGATAGACAGACAAACAGATAGTCGGGAACGGGAGAGCTTATATGACTACGTATATGAATAAAATGAGATGCTCCCCACCAGGGACTGGGTGAAGCCGGGTCAGACAGACAGACAGACAGATAGTCGGGAACGGGAGAGCTTATATGACTACTTATATTAATTAAATGAGATGCTCCCCACCAGGGACTGGGTGAAGCCGGGCCGGGTCAGCCAGACAGACAGACAGACAGACAAACAAGCAGACAGACAGACTGATAGATAGATAGATCCCCTCCAGGGCCTGGGCGAAGCCGGGCCGGTCAGCTAGTATATATATATATATATATATATATATACACCTCCACGTCATTCTGTGATGGCTTACTCTCTATGGTTTCTAGCCGTCAAGGGATCATCTATTTTTGGCTCTAGTCCGGCAAGGCTAGTCTTATGTTTCACAACTCACATATCAAGTGGAGATGTGACAGCATTGGGAACCTGTGAACAAAATTGTGTTCAGTATATTGTTCTAAATTTTATTTGAATCTGGCATTTATTGGGGTGCCAGCCCAGTGGCAAAGGGGTTACAGAGGCAATTCATAATCCCACATGCTGCGTCCGAAACACAGCTGTGGGTGATGTGTGTCAGAGTCTAATGTAGTGCCAGCAGAGATGCAGGGACATCGTTACGCCCGCCAGGTGAATAGTCCCTAGCGGGGATGCTGTAACATCGTTACGCCCGCCAGGCGAGTATCAGTTACCTGCCTGCGAGGTTGCCGGCTGACGAGACAGCCAGCGGTCAGGCAAGGACAAAGCAGGACGCACGCAGGCCTCGTGAAGCCACTTCAGGTGGGCAGGCGCGTTGCTAGAAATAGCCAGACAGCTCTGGGACTCGGACTCGACTGGACGTATGATGGGAGAGAGGCTTGTGTAGTTCTGTGGCCCGAAAGTCGAGTGCTTGTACATCTTGTGAGACTGATTGTAAGCTGAGGGTTGCTTGTAAGTGTATTGTTATAACTTATGTATTGTGATGATCATCTCTAGATCGTGTTCTGTAAATAAATCCATCGAAACTTCGTGTCGTTGAGTCTCAAGTCAAATCACGTTGTATTTGTACTGTCTCACATGTGTTAGGTTAACGAGCCAGGTTTAAGACCCTGACATGTGTGGACGTGGGGGCATTCGTCCGGCTTTAAAATGAACGTGGTTTAAGTAATTAACATTTAAAACCTAGATTTGTGAACTTAGAAAATTTTTGTCCAACTTTAGAGTGCATTTAAATGTGATTGTGAAGGCTCATTTTGATATATTATTACATTGTTTGAACATGGAGACTAAATGTGAACGTACAGTGCATACATATTGTTTGATCTTGTAAACGTGTAAAACATTTGTGATTGTGGAACTTGTCACCGTTTTGACCTTGTCGACATTGTGAAGTTGTCGCCATTGTGACCTTGTCGCCATCTTGTAAACTTGATGTCTATGTCCTTACAGAATGTCATCTTGATGTAAGTGATGTGTCATCAATGTTGTAAAGTGTTAAGATATAGTTAGATTGTCTTTGTAAAGTGAATTGTGGAAAGCAGAAAGTTTCGGAAAGAAAGTGACTTGTGATTTTGAAAAAAAATTGTTGACTGACAACATTACGACCTACAATTACACTCAACGCCATACAAACCTAATCACAACTTAGTGACAAGCATACACACCACAGCAAACAGACGCTAATTTATTTCCTCCAAAAACAAAGCAGGTTTTCTGTGCCATCTGAAACCCTTGCCCGTAGAGGTCATTTGTGTTTTGAAGTTGCGACCCTACAGTTCCTAGCCCAAATTTCAACCGTTCTTCACCGCATCCAAGACACTTGAGTATATTTTTCTTTCTATATACTTTCGGATGCAAATTTAGGCACATATTGCAAATAGAACACAATTGTAAATTGTTCACGTTACTAACAACTTGTAACAAATTGTGTGTCTGATATTTCATTTGCATTTTCCATCATGTCGTCATTAAATGATTTCATCGATATGGGGTTGAAGTTAAAGTTAACAGGTGATGAGTTAACGAAGTGGAGTGAGAAGAAATACTCTGAATACCACGAGCGTGAAGAAAGAGCAGCTGAAAGAGCACTCAAGCAGGCAGAGACTGAAAGGGCTGCCAAGCAATTAGAGGCAGAAACAGCCTTAAAGCAAGCAGAGGCAGCAACCGCAGCAAAACAGACAGAACTAGAACTGTCTGCAAAGACAAAACAAGCAGAGCTAGATATCGAATTGAAAAAGGCAGTGATAGCAGCTCAAAGTAAACGGGAAGAGCTGGAAGTGCAACTTAAAATCAAACAACTTGATACTGAGACTGCCATAAACAAGGAGTCGAAGAAATCTGAGAGACTGGAGAAAGAAAACCAGTACAAGAAATATCAAGGTATCGTAAGAAATTATACCTCGGGTGATTGCATTGCAGCCTTCACCCAAAATTTTGAGACTTTTATGGACCATTACCAGGTCCCATTGTCTGAATGGAATATAATTTATATGAGAAGTTTATCAGGGGAGCCTCTGAAAGTCATAGAGACTATCCCCAAAGACCTCAGGAAAGATTACCATTATCTAAAATCAAAGATTATGGCACATTTTATGTTAGATGAGGCAGGTTACAGAGAACAATTCAGCAAGTTGAGCCCCAAACCGCGTTCTCTGACTACCTCTGCTTAGTCCGAGATATATTTTCCAAATGGACTTCAGCAGCTAAAATTGATAAGAACTATCAAAAGTTAGAAGATCTTATCATCAGAGATAAAGTCATTTCATCCATTCCATCAGCATTTTCAAAATTTTTGCAAGAGAATGAATGCACAAGTGTGGATGAGATTGAAAGACGTGGTTCGGCTTATTACACAGCCAACAAACATTGTTTTGCCAGTGAAGCTACTGAAACCAATTTTGTAGCATCGGCTAACTATGACAAACCCTATAGTAGGCAAAAACCTTATAAGCCTACATCTGAGAAGTACAACCATTGTAAATATTGTAAAATTTCACATCATCAAGGTGAGATGTGCGACAAGAACCCCGCATATCTTACATATTTACAAAACATTGTAAACAGACAAGATAAGGAGCGTAAATGTTTTCTCTGTAAGGCGTATGGACATTATCGCCATGATTGTAAAGGTAGGCAAATGACCAAGAAAGCCAATGCCGCCTTATTTGATAGTTCATCATCAGATGAAGAACAATCAGAGAAACACCCTGTGAACTCAGCACAGGCTTTTGATATGTTTAACGCAAATAAATGTACTGTTTGTAATACCTTTTATGAAGATGGTATTTTAACATGCGGCCACTCCATCCCTATTGCCAATGAAGAAGCTAATTTGGTAGTAGATTCCAAAGGCAGAATAAACATCCATCAAGGATATGTGAATGGCAAGCCTGCTACAGTCCTTCGGGACACAGGAAGTTCATTGATTGGACTGAAGAGAACGTTCATAATGCCTACAGACTATACAGGCAGGCACGTAACATGCAGAACATTCTCTGGCAATATTGAGAAGTACCCACTAGCATGGGCATATATTCAAACACCTTTCCTCACTGGGAAAGTAAAATGCGCAGCATTAACAAACCCGGTGTGTGATATTATAATTGGAAATTTACCAGAGGTGAATGATATGCCTCATGACATAACATCTCTTTGCATTAATGAGATCATAACATCACCATCAAATGTCATCATTGATACTGTTGTACCACCTAATGAATGTATGGTAGCTAATGTAGCACTAAGATCTCATGACATCATTGATAACACTGTTTCATCACCATCTGATATCATTGAATGTGTGAACGCAGTAACTAGATCTACTGCTAGAATGCAAGATGAGATTAATCAAACTGAGGCTATAGAAATGCTTAGCCCAGTATTACTACCTCCTAAAACCATGAAGGAGACTTTTGTAACAGCCCAAAAGGCTGATCCTTCATTATCAAAATATTTTAATCTGATCGGCAAAAAGCCAAAGTTAACCAAAAATGCAAGATGGCATTTTGCTTTGAAAAATTGTATCCTCACCAGGTATTATACCAGAGGTGACACCACAACAGAGCAAACTGTTTTGCCAATTGAGTATCGTAAGCAAGCCTTACATCTTGCCCATGATATACCTCTTGCAGGGCATATGGCATACGCTAAGACCAGATCGAGATTATTATTACAGTTTTATTGGCCCAAATTCTGCAATGATATTAAGCAATATTGCAGGAGTTGTGACATCTGCCAAAAACTTGTAAATAAAGGTAAAAACCCACAGGCAAAGTTACAAGTTACTGACTTAGCCAGTCGACCTTTTGAGAAAATATCTGTCGACATAGTGGGCCCTCTTAATCAGATTACAACAAGAGGGAATAGATATATATTAACTATTATTGATCAATGTAGCCGCTGGCCTGAAGCGATTCCGCTAAAGAACATAACTGCCAATGACATAATGGAAGTTTTCTTCCATATATTTTCACGGATAGGATTTCCAGACACTATCCAATCAGATAGGGGAAGTCAATTCATCGCCGCATCTACTCAAGCTTTCACCAAAATGTTAGGAGTGAAGCAATGTTTCAATTCCCCATACCATCCTCACTCGAGTGGAATTATAGAAAAATTTAACGGTGATTTAAAGCATATGCTTGCTAAAGTCACGCAAGAGCACCCCAATAACTGGGACGTATATTTACCTGCTATTCTCTTTGCTTATCGCGAGGTGCCACATGCTAGTACAGGTTTCTCTCCTTTTGAACTTATCTATGGTGCCAATCCACGTGGCCCATTAAGCATCTATCACCAAATGTTAACTGAATCCACTCTTTTACTGAAACCCATATCATCATACGTATATGTTACATCATTGCGTGAAAGAATCATCAAATCTTGTATAATTGCAAAGGATGCACTAAAATTATCTGGTGCTACATATAGAAAATATGCTGACAAAGGTAACAGGACAATAACGTTGACACCTGGACAGGACGTTCTTCTCCTCCTACCTAGTGACAGACACTTATTGACTGATTCTTGGCAAGGACCATTTAAAGTGACGAGACAGATTTCACCTGTAGACTATGAGATCCAAATAAAAGACAAACACAAAATATTCCACGTCAATATGCTAAGACCATATTACAACAGAGACAACGAACAAGACGACACAACAGCATGTACAGTGATAATAGACCATGAAGATGACGAGGCTAGTGACGAAATTCCAACACCTGCATTAGACACGACGAACTGCTTGAAGGAAATTAAGATCAACCCAAAGTTAACTCAAGCAGAAACAGACAGTTGCAAACATCTCATACAACAGTACAACACCATTTTCTCCAACAACCCAGGACAAACAGAATTAGTACAGCATCACATCACACTCACGTCAAATACACCCATAAAATGCAGACCATACACCATTCCATTGCATTACAAAGAACACTTACATCAAGAGATCATCAGCTTAGAGAAAAACAACATCATTAGACGATCCCAATCAAATTTCTCATCTCCAATGGTCATAGTACGCAAAAAAGGACAACACAATAAGACTCTGTGTCGACTACAGGAAATTAAATAAGATAACTCTTTTAGATTTAGAGCCAATAGCAAACTCGGAAGATCTATTGACAGAACTGACAGACGCTAGGTTCTTTACGAAGGTAGACATGACGAAAGGTTACTGGCAAATAGCAGTAGACGAACAGAGCAGACATCTGACAGCTTTTGCCACACCTTGGGGACTGTACGAATGGTGCAAACTTCCATTTGGGCTTGTCAATGCCCCAGCAACATTCGTACGTATGACACGACTTCTACTAGTAGACATACCGAATAGTATCTGTTACATAGACGACATTTGTGTTCACACAAAGACGATGACAGACCACCTAAAGACATTAGAACAGACATTTGAACGCATTAGACAGCACGGACTGACGGTGAAGCCTGCAAAAGTAGACATAGCCTATCAGGAAATATCCTTCTTGGGGTACAAAATATCTAATGGCTTTGTCACGACAGACGATAACATTGGGTCCAAAATACTAAAACTCTCACTTCCGACTACGAAAAAGCAAGTCAGAAGTTTGTTGGGACTTATAAATTATTATAGGCAGTTCATACCAGATTTTGCTGAACTGACCGAAGTATTTACTAACTTACTAACAAAAGATCAACCGGAGAAAATTGTAAGCAATGAATGCCTAAAATTTGCATTCCATAAAGTATTATCTTATTTCTCTGAGAATAGTTTAAAGAATCCCATTCTCAAATTGCCAAATTTTCTTATTTCTTTCAGATTACGTACAGACGCGAGCTCCGTAGCGATTGGAGCAGTTCTGTTACAGGAACATGATAACATCCTACATCCTGTATATTACTTCTCGAGAAAATTAAAACATAGAGAACGCTCTTGGTCGACACCGCAGTTGGAAGCCCTTGCTCTAGTTGAGAGTATAACTAAATTTTCCAGATTCCTTCTGGGACGTCATTTTATTGTCGAGTCTGACAGTAGTCCGTTGAGATTTATCAATTCAGGTGTACCTTCCAACCAAATGATAGCTCGCTGGTCTCTTAAACTTCAAGATTACAGCTTTGAAGTTCGACACATCGCGGGCAGAACCAACACGATTGCCGATCTTTTGTCCCGTTGTCCGACCGACCCAGTAAGCACCAATGTCTGAGTGCAGTGTGTAAAATACACTCAGACCAACACAGCCATGCATCAGTGAAGTTTTTTTTCACGAAAGCTGTGTATGTCTATATGATGTGATAGGGTGTATTCCCAATATATATAGTTTTTCTTATTTTATTATTAATGTAGTGATTGTCGTGAATAATTGTGTAGTGTGTGGTAGAAAGGGAACTTTATTAATTGTATATATTACGAAACAAGAACAGTGCCACATTCGCTCTGAACTTACCGTAAGCGAACTGTAAAATTTATCCGTGGTAGCTGCATTTGGAACATATCCAGTGATATTTTAACTCCGTGTGTGAAAGTGTGACCTGAACATTGACATCTACACCACTTCAGTAAATCGAAATCCAGAAGTTTTTCCAGTGAAACAACCAACACATGAACGATCAGAACATTGCACATTCCGTTTTACTACATCAGACCGGAACAAGCGTGTTCTACAAATTTCAACATCAGCTGTTTCGTGTGTACTTCCGGATGATTTAGAAATTTAGTTTAAAAGTAGCAGACGACAAACAAAAGCTTAAAAAGTTACACTTCTAAACTATTTACGATTCAATAATTTCGAATACACAAATTGTGTATTACGATTTTTCATTTAGTGTAATCTTAGAATCATATCTTGATTAATTGATTTATACTACCGACATTTTTTCGCTAGTATGGAGAAACATCAAGCTATGACGCTGAGAAATAGAAGAATTATTGTAAGATATTATATTTCTTAATTTTTGAAGTTATGTCCCTTTCATTTAATTGTTATTACATTATTACACCAAGGGCGTTAATTGAAATGTATACGATGATGTGTTGTATATAAATAACCATGTTGTTGCCAGATTGTTAACACGCCAAGAAGCCATCTACTGGGCATGGTAGAGTGTTACCGACATTGCAGACCGACACAAGAACTCCTGGCCAAATGAGGTCAGAGTTTGAGCGTTTAATGCGGCTTATATAAAGCCGTATTACTGTCTTGCCAGATGTTTTTTGTCTCAAAAAGCATATTATTACTTTTTTTTGAAAGGCTGCGAGGTAGTTGCTTGGGAAGCTGTTACTACCGATCTGACTGGGTCAATAATGCAATTAAGGTAATCAGCCATCGAGAGGACGAAGCTTGACTAGTGTTAAAGGTTGAACACCACATGTTTTTAGATACAATGTCCATTTCTTATATGTTTCTATGCCAAGATGTGTGTGTTTTTGTATTTCTACACCAATGTATATAACAGAAAGGTTGACTCTGACAGGTTAAAAATATTAACCCAGTATTGTATATAGAGTGTACATGAAAGATGACATCTTTCATGAAGAAGCCGCGGGGGAGCGTGTCAGAGTCTAATGTAGTGCCAGCAGAGATGCAGGGACATCGTTACGCCCGCCAGGCGAATAGTCCCTAGCGGGGATGCTGTAACATCGTTACGCCCGCCAGGCGAGTATCAGTTACCTGCCTGCGAGGTTGCCGGCTGACGAGACAGCCAGCGGTCAGGCAAGGACAAAGCAGGACGCACGCAGGCCTCGTGAAGCCACTTCAGGTGGGCAGGCGCGTTGCGAGAAATAGCCAGACAGCTCTGGGACTCGGACTCGACTGGACGTATGATGGGAGAGAGGCTTGTGTAGTTCTGTGGCCCGAAAGTCGAGTGCTTGTACATCTTGTGAGACTGATTGTAAGCTGTGGGTTGCTTGTAAGTGTATTGTTATAACTTATGTATTGTGATGATCATCTCTAGATCGTGTTCTGTAAATAAATCCATCGAAACTTCGTGTCGTTGAGTCTCAAGTCAAATCACGTTGTATTTGTACTGTCTCACATGTGTTAGGTTAACGAGCCAGGTTTAAGACCCTGACAATGTGTCAGCAGACTGCCTTGTGTTGGTTTTTGTGAAATTGTATGAGTGCTGGTCGTTCAGAAAGCAGTGGCAAACTACTGAATATAAACTTGCTGAGAAGTCACAAACTGCTCAAAAATACTTGGGTTGTAAAGGTTATTCAACTAACTTTTAAAAAAAAATTGGGGTGGAGACAGATGTAATATCTTTAAGCAGCACACAGACCCACACAAGGAATTGAGGACTACAGAAGATATGAACTAATTGTGCTTGTAGCAAACAGCTTTGAAGTCTCATAAAGAAGACACAAACTAATTGTCCTTATAGCAAACAGCTTTTGCCTTATATTATAAAGAAGATATGAACTAATTGTCCTTGTAGCAAACAGCTGTGAAGTCTTATTAAGAAGATATGAACTAATTGTCCTTGTTGCAAACAGCTGTGAAGTCTTTTGAAGAAGATATGAACTAATTGTCCTTGTAGCAAACAACTTTGAAGTCTTATAAAATGGAGATAGATGCCAAGCAAGATCACCATCATTAAGTGCCTTGCCGACTGGCATGGCTGATCATGCTTCTCCACATTTCACAGTCTCCAACAGAACACATCAGTGTATCAGAACAGAACACATCAGTGTATGAGCTGATATTTTTCAAGTCAAGATGAAAGGTTGTCAAGAATCTTCTCTTGCTGTCTGCCTCTGTCTTTCTTTCCCATAAATCTTTCTAGTTGTTACATGTTCTACTTGGTCTCTTCTCATGGTGGCCAAATATGTGATAACTGCCTCTTTCTGATGTTTGTAATAAGTTGTCTGTGTTGTACCTCTTTCAGAACATTTAGATTAGATATTGTCAAACAAGATACATACATGAAATATTACTTTGTTCTTGCCACAAGCATTCAATCACTTTATTTTCTCTGTTTCTAATAGAATATATGAGGTAACCTGCAGTCAGTACCGGGCTACCTGTCAGTCAGTACCAGACTACCTGCAGTCAGTACCGGGCTACCTGTCAGTCATGGCTAGCAGTGTCAGTGCTCCTGTGGTTATGCGCCAGGCTACCAAACGCACCCATGCAGACGTGTCCAGTTCTGAGATGCCCAATGAGCAAAACCAGCAGGATCACTCTTCATTGAAAGCTGAAGCAGCAAACAGTTCCTCGGGGCCAGGAACAAAGATTGTTGACTCCAAACTGTTATTAGAACCCCGACCAACAGGTCATGGTGTGTCTGAGCTTCCGGATGCAGACCGTGTGGTTGTGAACTCAAGCTCCTCACATAACTTGCACCAGAATGAAGCTACTACATCCTTGTCTTCAGGAAATCCTACGGAGAACAATGAAGCACTGAAACTGTCACTGACACCAGTGTGTGATGCAGCTAAATCTACCAGTGAGATTCCAAAGAATGCTCCAAGCCTTTCTGATGGAGCAGATCATCTTACGGAAGCTAAAGCATCTTCTAGTGGTGCTTCATCAGATAAATCCGCAGCCTTGCCATTAGCTGATAATAAGGAGATGAAAAAGGCAAATGAGAATACATCATGTGTACCAAACAGTAATGCTTTGTCGCCCTCATCACAACTGACGTCGGAACTGAGTGTTGCTGATGCCTGTAAACCGGCAGAGTCCGCTGTGGAACCAGTGGAAGCATCTGCTACAGGATCTCAAGATACCACAGTGAAAGCAAACACAGAAGATGCAACGGCATCTTACTCTAATGCCACATCCAGCAAAATCTCCACAGGTACAAAATCAAATAACAGCAAACCTGAGCTGGAATATGGAGAGGAACCTGAGAAGAAAGCTAAGGTTGTTCCAAGCACTAGCAAAGGTGGTAGCAGAACTGCAGAGCAGGTCTTAGACCACATGGATAAAACATTTGAACAAAGGAGGAAAATCATCACAAAGCAGATGCCATCTATCCCAGAGCTGCAAGAGTTATACCCAGATCTGTTTACTGGCAAACAGCTTCTGCTTGAATTCCAGCGCATAACAAAAATCGACATTGACCAAAAGATTCAAGAATTTTGTGTGCGCTACGCTACAGCTGTCATTGAAATGGCTAAGAGCAAAAAAGGAGCAGCACCCGTGCTGGCTCGCTGGGAGCAGGCCAAACAGGAGAATGACACATTGCGGCAATACTGGGACATGGTCACCGCTCTTTGCTTGCTTCCCCTCCATTTTGGTGAGAATTTTGTGGAGATGGTCCTGGAGATTGGAGAAGACGAAGAAGTGGTTCCTCAGGGGAAGATCGTTCCAACATTAGTGGCTCGCGGGAATATTTTTCGTACCGATGAATTTTTCCTTATTGCAGAAAACACAATTGTCCAGGAGTTTGAAGAATTTACGATTGCATTTGCATCACTCTACTCCAGTTACTGGGTTTTCAACATGGAGTACCCAGAAACAATTGAGAACACCTATAATTACATTCAGCGATGCATTGTTCGACAGCGCGAGCCCGGATCTGTTCCATTGCCATGCAAGAATTTTACCAAGGCTCTCTTGAAATGGAACAAAGGGAAAGATGGGAAATAAATGATTGCATCAGATGTACACTTGCTTTCAAAGATACATGAATGTATTTTGTTCCTAAGTCAGATGATCCCAATATTGTAACTTATCTTTCATTTGGTCAAGTTGGCAATAACACCAAAAATGCTGTGTTGGCTGAGTTTGATGCTTTTTTTAAGGGGATGAGGTGCATGCAAAGTGTCAAAGAGCTGTGTGCATACAGCTGCAGTCTTGTTTCATTTGAAGAAAACATAAACCTTGTGACTTTAAATTGTAAGAGTTTAAGTAATGTCTTTTGTGTTTATTTTTTTTTTTTTCACTATTGTTCTCTGCTTGGCTGTAGAGGAGATTGGGACTCCGAGGTATTCTGTTTGACATAAAGGCAACACTCTTGACAGGCACACTACAAACACTTTTAAAGTGCAGTAAATGCTCTCTTGTCATGTACAGTACAAACACTTTGAAAGTGCTATAGAGACACTCTTGCCATCTAAAATAAAACACTTTGAAAGTGCAGTAAATGCTCTCTTGTCATAAACAATAAAACACTTTGAAAGTGCAGTAAATGCTCTCTTGTCATGTACAGTACAAACACTTTGAAAGTGCTATAGAGACACTCTTGCCATCTAAAATAAAACACTTTGAAAGTGCAGTAAATGCTCTCTTGTCATGTACAATAAAGCACTTTGAAAGTGCAGTAAATGCTCTCTTGTCATAAACAATAAAACACTTTGAAAGTGCAATAAACACTCTCTTGCCATTTACAATAAAACACATTGAAAGTGCAGTAAACATTCTCATGCCATCTACAATAAAACACTTTGAAAGTGCAGTAAATGCTCTCTTGTCATGTACAATAAAACACCTCGAAAGTGCCGCAAACACTCTCTTGTCACGTACACTACAAACACTTTGAAAATGCCGTAAAACATAAATAAGAACCATGACATATTGTAAGAACCACCAGACTTTTCTATTATTTTCTCAAATGTGTGGGATTCTTCCCTACACCGACCGTATAGACTTAAATGTGTGGGATTCTTCCCTACACCGACCATATAGACTTAGACACTTAAATTGTGGGATTCTTCCCTACACCGACCATATAGACCTAAATGTGTGGGATTCTTCCCTACACCGACCAAATAGATTTAGACATTGACTTCTCATTCAGAAAATCAATGGCAAACTACTCAATGTGAAATTGCCTAAAAAATAAATCTGGGGTTGGGGTTGAATGCAGTATTCTGCAAAGGACATACAACATTTGTTAGATATGTTATAGCTAGGGTATTCTGATTCTAATGTTATAGTTAAGATATTCTAATGTTGTAGTAAGGGTATTCTAATGTTGTATATTTGTCCAAGTACTCAGAGAATCAGTGGGATTGTGTTGTTGATTTCAGTGGTTGTTATTGCCATTTTGTTATCACAAGTTTTAAAACATTTTCAACGCACTGTAATATGATATACTAGAAACTTCTCTACAGAATTGCCATTAGAATTGGCTAGACAACTCAAGCGGAAAAGGTCAGATATCTTAAATTGTCATCGAAAGCTGACATCACACACTCAGGACGTGCCTATGTGCACTCTTGTCTGCCTCTGAAGACGCCTAAGAGCGTGGATACTGATAGTCTCAGTGCCCAGTTGGTTTCATACTCTTTTGCTTCATCCTTAAATGTAATCCTTCTTGCTAGTGCTGAATTGGATTCCAGATTCCGCCAATTACAGCCGCATGTAGTCATTGATTTGTGTTTCCATGTGCAGCAAGTAGTCTTTTACATACAGTATCATGCCATCATCATGCAGCCCACAGAAAACTTGTAACTGAGACACAACTGTAACACAGCAAGAGATCAGATACATGTTCTTGACTTACACTGTGCCAAGGGATCAATTCAGGAACAGTACCAGGAAGCAAGCGGGGACAGAAACAGTGTTAAATTAAAAAGTGGCAAGTCAAATGGTTTTGTCCTATAACGAGATATTGAGAGGCAGCTACCCACAGAGAACTCTGTCACTGAGACACAACTGTAACAGAGCAAGAGATCAGATAATGTTTAAAGACTACCTGACATTGTGAATGCAACCTTGTAAGAAGCCGAATGACAGAACAAGGGCAGATAAAAGAAGCCGATTGTCCATCAGATATATCATACATTCAATAATGACAGTGACCAAGAATGATTAGTTATTGTCTTGACTGAATCTATACCAAGTTAGTCAATACTGTATGTTCATTGGGTGCTGTGTACACCACCTACCTCCTGGGATGTGTACACCACCCACCTCCTGGGATGTGTACACCACCTACCTCCTGGGATGTATACACCACCCACCTCCTGGGATGTATACACCACCCACCTCCTGGGATGTATACACCACCCACCTCCTGGGATGTATACACCACCTACCTCCTGGGATGTGTACACCACCTACCTCCTGGGATGTGTACACCACCTACCTCCTGGGATGTGTACACCACCCACCTCCTGGGATGTATACACCACCTACCTCCTGGAATGTGTACACCACCCACCTCCTGGAATGTGTACACCACCTACCTCCTGGAATGTGTACACCACCCACCTCCTGGAATGTGTACACCACCCACCTCCTGGAATGTGTACACCACCTACCTCCTGGAATGTGTACACCACCCACCTCCTGGAATGTGTACACCACCTATCTCCTGGGGTGCTGAAAAGAATCTTGGTCGTTTACCAGCTCCCCTACCTTACATGTTTTTATGCCCAAGAAGTTTTTGATGTCCTGTGTCCACCTTTTTGTTGGGCCAGCCCTGTCTCATCTTCCAGAAATGATACCTTCCATTGCTGTTCCTTACACACCACAATGCCGCCTCATGTGGCCGAAGTATTTCAGCTTTCGAGACACGATAACATGATATTACCTTCAAACAAATGAACATACAGATAGCTCAGTTTCTGAGTGTTTGGCTTTTGCAACTCTTGGGACAAGTTTGCAACCCCATGTCCATATTTGACTCTGGACTGCAGCTGGTCACTTCGTTAGAAGAAAGATGAAAACGGCAAAACAAGTGGAGAAGTTAATGACTGTATGTAAGTGAGAACGTCCGTGTGTTAGACTAAGAGATGTGAAGAATAGTAACTCTGTAACCTACCATGCATGTCATAAGAGGTAACGAAGGAGGGTTGGCATGGCAGTGGCTACCTCATCCCAGAGACAACTTGAGCTGCACAATGCAACTAGTCAGGAGCAAGTCTACAACAGACTTGATTTGAGTTGGTTCATGGCCTATGCTCCATGAGAGATAAGGGAGGAGGAGGAGGAAGGATACACGGCAAAACTGTTGCATTCATGGAATGTGACAATTGTGAAACTGTTATCATGGTTATTGAGTTTGTGACATTCTCAGTTTATGACACATTCATGTGACATTTTGTATTCTGTATTATTGGTAAATTAATTTATTGACATATTGAGTTTTATATTAATGATAATTAATGTGAATGTCTAGGTATTAGGGTATTGGCAATTTAATGTGTATTTCCAGTGCTAAATTATTGACAGAGTTCCTTAATATATTGCATAATTGCCACATTGTTCTAGTCTGTCCTTGCACAGAAGTAAATCTAGCATGTACTTTCAGAAAATCCTGGCCAAGGTCGCCATGCTATTCATACTGAGTATACAACTGTGCCAGTTATTTATTTGTTTGAGGCCATAAAGGAGCAGTGGTAGTGCAGTGGCTGGCTGACATGCCTACGGGCTTGGTGTCATATGTTCAATTCCCTTTCAAGGCAGGGATTTTGTTTGACTCTCCTGGCCTCTCAGGTTTACCCAATGGGTACCAGGACATTTCCTCAAAAGTAAAGCTGGCACATGTGATAGTGACATCAAGTACCCATTGGTCTAGAAATGTGGGGCTGGTATCATTTACCCAATAAAGCCTCATGGCATGAAATATGTTTCTTGACTTTGATGAACTTTATTTTTTATTTTTCGTTTGCTAGCTTTGAATTCAAGCGTAGTCCGTACACATGCTACAACTTCTTGTGTTCTGGGCTGATTTTTGCATGTGGATCAGCTTTCCCTATTACCAGTGTCCCTCGCTCTCCGACTTCTGAGGTACTTATAATTTATATCCCCAAGTCAAAGACGAGAAGTCAACTTTATGAAATCATATTATTTATTTTCCTGAAGCATATTATTTTACCCTCAAGAAATCAAACATGGTGGGACGTGGTGTGGCAGCTGCACCAACTGTTAGTGCGGATAATTGTGGATTAGGAGTCACTCACGTGGTCCTGTCCTTTGGACAGATTTTTGTGTTAATACGAGGGCGAGTCAATAAGTAAGTCACACAGTTCTGTGGGATGGCAGGTAAATGTAGTTGGTGTTTTCTACAGGTGTCATTAGGTGACAGCAACATCGAACTTTATATTCCCGTTTGTCAGGTGGCGCTAGGTGTCTCATGCTCATGCACAGCGCATAAACAAAATGGCAACTGTACTTACGGGGTGTACTACCAAAAAGCAACGTGCTGTTGTGCGTTTTTTGTGGGCAAAAGGACTGCCTGCAAAGGACATTCATAAGGAAATGCTTCCTGTTTATGCTGACTGCCAGCCCGAATCAAAGCGTGCTTCAATGCATTGGAAACATCCTTCTTCGCCTTGTGTCCAAAAATTCAAGGTTACGCCATCAGCAGGGAAGGTTATGCTGACAGTATTCTGGGATTGTCAAGGAGTGCTTTTAACCAATTTCAAGAAGAAAGGTGACAATGTGAATTCTGAATCCTACTGTGAAGTTCTATCGATGCCTCATGATGCAATTCGAAGAAAACTTACAGGACTGTTGACTAGAGGAGTGTTACTTCTTCGTAACAATGCCAGACCACATACGGCTTGATTAACTCAGGAGAAAATTAACCAAGGTGGGAAGCTCTGGAATATCCACCTTACAGTCCCGACTTAGTCCCTAGCGATTTCCACCTTTTTGGTCCACTGAAAACCCACCTTGGTGGGAGACATTTTGCGAATGACGCCGAAGTTGAATGTTAAATGAAAACATGGTTTAAAAAACAGAGCACGCAGTTTTATGCAGCCGGTTTGAGAGGACTGATAAAACGATAGGATAAGTGCATCAATGATCAATGTTGGTGGAAATTATGTTGAGAAAAAATGGACAATGTATGTATAAAAATAAACTGGTTTCAAGTTGTTATCACATTTAGTTATTTTTCTACAGCCATTTGTGACTTACTTATTGACTTCCTCCCATATATCTTAGATAAGGACATACCTTTTTTATGCAATATCTGTCATTGAGAATGTCCATTTGTTTGATACGAGATCAGAGTCTACAAATCTGGCATGAGGAGATTTCCGTTTCTGTTATATAGCTTATGGTGTGGTAGGTTTGATGATTTAAGTCTTCCATGTAGAGGGGTCAGTTTCCAGAATCTTACATGGGGGAGATGTCACTTTCTGGTGTATCTTCCATGCGGGGATGTCACTTTCTAATATATCTTATATTAGGATGTGTCAGTTTGTAATGTCTTGCATGAGATGTCAAATTCTGGTATATCTTACATGGGAATGTTCTAATGCTTAATGTCTTACATGGGGAGATGCCACTTTTTGATATATCTTCCATGGGGAGATGTCACTTTCTTGTGTATCTTAAATGGGGAGATGTCACTTTCGGATATATCTTACATGGGGAGATGTCACTTTCGGATATATCTTACATGGGGAGATGTCACTTTCTGATATATCTTATATGGAAGATGTCACTTTCTGATATATCTTATATGGGAGATGGCATTTCTGATATATCTTATATGGGAGATGTCACTTTCTGATATATCTTACATGGGGAGATGTTACTTTCTGATATATCTTATATGGGAGATGTCACTTTCTGATATATCTTACATTGGTGGGAGGTCACTTTAGTATATAAATTACACAGAGGAGTTGTCACTTTGTGATATATTTTACATGGAGAGGTGACATTTTGTAATATATTGCATGAGTGATCACTTTCTGATATATCTTACATGGTGAGATGTCACTTTCTTATATACCTTGCATGGGGAGAGGTCACTTTCTGTTATTTCTTAAATGATGAAAATATCATTTTCGGATATATTTTACACAGTGAGATAACATATTTTAATGTGTTTTACAAGGAGAGATGGCACTTTCTAATGTATCTCACATAGTTATGTGTCAATTTCTAATACAGCTTACATCAGAATATGTCAATTTCTTTTATATCTTCCACAGGGAGATGTCTGTTTCTTGTATATCTCGTGTTTACAGATGTCAGTTTCTAATATACCTTTCATGATATGCCATAGATGTGAATTATATTTTACAAATTAATTTATGTGAAAACTTCTTGTCATTTGTTAATCTGTTACGCTGAGAATTATTTTGTAATAATTATGTGAAAACTTCTTGTCATTTGTCAGACTGTTGTGTGGATCAGTGCTTTGGATGAATCTAGTAACTAAGAATGCAAATTTTCAAAATTACACGTAATTTGCGTTGATGTTTTTCACTACATTGAAAACTATTAATGTTTTTCTTTGTTTGTGTGTCTTTAAAATAGATTTCTGCAAGTCTGATCATAAATATCTGAGTTTTGTTTCATATATTGACCAGATTTCCAGATAATATTTTTTAGTGATATTGTTTAGAGTGGTCAGCCCTTAGCGGGCATGTCGGGTGTAGTGATCAGGAAGTTACAGTGGCATGAGTGTGTGTGTGATCAGCCCATAGTTTGCTGATTTTGTCAGAGGCCCACATTTGTCATTTTCTGTGAAAGTAATAATATATGATAATTATAATTTCTCTGAAAATCTCTGTAAATGATCTTTGTAATGTCACAGAACTTTGCATTTGACAAACTTGAATGCTGATTGGTTCGTGTTTGATTCATGATTGATTCATGTTTGTAGATTCTTGTTTCTCCATCATCCCTTAAAGACTGGCGGCTTTGATGGGCTTGGTTAGGTGCATCCCCAGTGGAAGTAGCGGTCACGGATGATGTCACCACACTGAGACTGTGAAATGTTCATTGAACCTGCGTGGGAAAGCTACAGAAAGCAGGAAGTTATCAGGTGTGTCTGCTGAACAGCTCATAGCTCTGCTGTAAGTAGGAACAACTCACATCTGAGAAAATAACAAATACTGGACAAGCACAGAAGAAGAAGAAGAAAGTAAGAAAATTAACAAGAACAAGAAAGAAGAAGTAGAAAAATAAGAACAAGAAAGAAGTGGAAGAAAAATGAGAAGAAGGAAGTAGAAAAAGTAGAAAAAGAACTAGAAGGAGAAAAAATGAAGAAGTAGAAGGAAAGATGATGAAGAAGAAGAAGAACAAAGAACAAAAAGAAAGAGAAAGATTCATGTTTCATTGTAATTTGAAAGGTATGATAATTGACCTTGAACCTGCGGACACATCTGTGAGCTGATGTCTTCAGGATGTCTAACACATCTGTGAGCTGATGTCTTTAGGATGTCTGACAAATCTGTGAGCTGATGTTTTCAGGATGTCTGACACATCTGTGGGCTGATGTTTTCAGGATGTCTTGTCATTTGTGGAGACATGTAATAGGCGAGTCCACGGCTGAGATGCCATGTGTTGTAAGCAATCTGTCACCACTTGTTAGCTTTTTCCATTGGTTACATTGAAAGATATTTGTTTCCTTTCCTGTTTGACCATGTTTTCACTGAAGTGTGCTGGTATATTTGAAACATTAACTCTTTCTGAAACAAAATCAATATACCTTGATCAATTAACTCCCGCATGACCTAAGTTTTGTGGTTAGATGATTGGTTGTGAATGTTCTAAAAAACTAGGGTTTAGCTCTTTTATTGGTGTGTTGGCAATAAGGCTGTCTGAACTCTGAACAGTACTTGCACCTATCGGATTGAAGTTGGTGTAGAGACTTCTCTCCTCTCCTGGTACCTAAGTACCATCTCCATTTAAGACTGCTGCAGAGCTCTACTTTCCATCTCCAAGGCCAGAAACCAGCCGGGTGTACAAGACCAGTGCTGAAACTTCACATCTTGTGGAGAGGCATATGAGGGTCTAACCAGGTCATGGTTCAGCACGGCACATACAGAGGAGCTTCTGGCTCATTGGCTAGAATTTAAGCCTTTCATTTAGGACATCTGGGTTTGAATCCTCGGTAAGGTAATGGATTTTTTTTTTCTGTCAGAGGAAAAAAGAAACCCCTAACCTGCACAGATCGCGGTGACTGCACTAGCCAGGTGGCCTTAATTCCTCAGGGTCTAGACAATCCCTTGTCCTTCAATGCAAGGTACTAAAGGCAGTAATAACAGTTTAAATACAGACTGGTGGGGATAAGAATTACGTTGGTAATGTTTCCTCTGCAGGTTTGAGATATTCGTTATGGAGACTGCAATCACATGCCCAAGAGAAACACAAACTTTCATTTCACAAGTATGTTCTGTAATAGGTCGCCAGTGATCATATGGTGAGCAGGGTAATACAGAGAATGACACGGCAAACATGATCTATGCTGTAAACACACAAGTATTGCAGTTGGTTTATTTAGTTTGTACAGAGTCATTTTTTTATTACACATGGTTATCTCATTTCCTTCCATGGGACACACGAGGAGCATCTCATCACAGTGCTCCAACTCTGAAGCACTGACAAGGATCCAGATGTGTGTTTATACCAGAATCCTGTAAATATTCTTACATGCGTTGGTTTTTTTAAATTATGAAATTGACCCACCTGGGGCGGATTTTTCAACTGCTGGGTCATGTGTCTATTTTATCGGTCAGGGTGGACTGCAGACCCACCTTGGTTGGACTCCAGACCCATCTTGGTTGGAAAAAAATTCTGCCACAGCTTAGGGTTACCCTGGGTCATAAGTAAACCCCAGTACTAATCACTGTTGGGTTGAGTTGAGTTAAGAACCAACATCACTGCACTCAGGACATTCCCATATGTGCTCCGTCCCCTCGTTCAACAGCCAGAAAGAGTCATACTACTAATCGTTCCCACTGTTATCTGATTTAAAGTTCTCCTGTACTAACTTCTATGCTGCCATAATTGAAACTTGACTGGTGCTGTGTGTTCTTAATGATGATGATGGCAGGGTCTGCACCATTTGGTGAGGTATATTTGCATGATAAGGCAGATGTGGTCGGGGCACGTTGGAATCGTGTGTATAGTGCAGAAGAACATACATTATCACAGCTTGGAGAGGGGAGTGACCAGAGGGTCTGGCCGAGACACTTAACTCCGAGGACAGGTCAGACGGGGATATAATCTTACTGCTACTGGTACCATCTGTATTGGGACTCTTTGCTGGCTGTTGTAGATGAGGACAGGGCACGTATGGAAATTTCTAGAGTGCTGTGATGTCTGTTCTTGACTCAACTTAATGATGTTGATGGTATTATTTGCATAGACAGTTTTCTTATAGTATTCTTGCTTATCTGTTGCCTTGCTTGTTGGGTGATTTCTAATTATCTCCTGTTTGCAAAGGGGTTATGGTGTGTTTGTCTTTGCTACTCAAGATAGGATGACAGTAAGTGCATGTGTATGTATTGTTTTCTGACAGGATTTTGATTGACTCATAGGTCCCACTGTATGGTAAGATGTGGATTTATCTGTCTACTTTATGATAGGATTGTTTCATCTGTCCTACGTATGGTAGCACATGCAAGGGTTGTAATGGATTCACGTGTTTGCTTGTGAATACACGTATAGGCCAGACGTGGTTATACCACCTAGGGTGTATTCTGTGCTATCTTCATTATTAGACTACAGGGAGCTGTGCTGCGTGGTGGTTACTGGCGACGGTTCACAAAAACGATAGTCCCAAGTTTCGTGCCCTGTAGGGGCAGTCTAGGGCTTGATGTTCATTTGCCAGTTCGGTGGTCGTGAATTCGAATCTACATCGGGCGGATTTTTAAAAACTTAACCTGGGCTTGTAAGTCGACCCAGCCTAAAATCGGCGCCTTCTGATAGGAGGGGGGGGGGGGAGATTTATAGGGAGGAAATACGAAAGGGGGAGGGGGGTGTATCGTAAAGGGGTGCATGGGCCAAAACAAGGTTGAGAACCACTGTCCTAACCTATCCTGAAGGCTTATCACGTCTAACTTTGCGGCAGAAACGGAATTGTGATGATCTGTACATGTCGTATTTGATACGCCGTGGGACGTGCGGACATCTATGTTGTTTAATTTATTATCGTGTTTTCTGTTGCTGCTGGTGTTTGTCTTTGTTCTGAAGCCTCGCGTTCACCACGTGGTGGTCAGACACCAGTTTTATTTAGGCTTTAGTAGCCGTTGGTCATGTAACTTTTGTCTGAAGCCGACTGTAATAAAGTGGAAATTACTATCACCAGTTGTTTTGTTGTCTGTGGTAACAAGTAGAGTTGATTAACTAAACGTTATTTTGAATAACGAAGACACAAACAATAGGTTGCACGATTTATTGCCTGGCATATTTGTCTGCTTCTCGTCAGGTACATAATGCAGAAACGGTATCTTCTTTGAAACAGACACATGTGCTCAGTCTCCTTTAACGGGTGGCGTTTGTAGGGAGACTGTCTACACGGGGAGCTGACTACGACAGGAGAGTGCTTGATCTTCTGTGATCAAGGTCGGCTGTGCGCCCATTCTAGCATGCACCAGAAGCAGGATCTTGAATAACAACCATTGGAGTGCGCATTTGTCTGTTTTATAGTCCCGTGTCCAAAGGGGAGTAACAAGGCAGCACTCTCTCTCCATACCTATTCATCATCTATGTAGAAAACGTCGAAAATGAAGAAACCAGCGCCAATTTTGATCTATTCATATTTGGTGGGAAGCCATTCCCGGGACTCAGATATGCAGATGACACGGTTCTCCTCTCAAATAGTGCTTATGTATTAGAAACGTTGATCTTGCCTGTCAAGAGGACACAATACTGTACTGTCATTACTGCCTATAGTACCTTGCGACAGAAAAAATTCATTACCTTACCGAGGATTCGAACCTGGGTCTCCCAAATTAGAGACCAATCTTCTAGCCACTTAACCAGACGCTCCTCAAAGACATAGGAAAGATCAAAATATTCTGAACTACAAAAAAACGTGCCAATCACAATGAAAACATTGAAAATCTTGGTTCCAAATCAACAACGGGAACTGTTCAAATGAAATCTGACGTAGACTGGTCATGGCAATGCAGGGGTTGACCAGTATTAACTGATTCAATGTCAAACACAACAGTAGGTTTGGACAAACATGGTACACGATCAAGTGGACAAGTTCATTCAGTAGCATGTCCTTTACAGAACCCCGCTCACATAACAGCCTTCCGGAGAACTTCTCCATCATAAGCAAGATGTTCCGTGTCCGATACACCCATCTGGAGATCATCCACCACATCCTGCACCCATCTTCTCTTTGGCCCTCCTCTTCCTCTCTTCCCAGGCATATACCCCTCCATTATTATTCTCTCCAAACTTTCGTGACGTTTCAAGTGACCACAATATTTCAATTTTCTCTGTTTTATCGTCTTTAATAGCCAACCTTCTTCAGTATTCAGATCTTGAAGTATGGATGCATTTGTTCTTTTCTTTATCCAAAATATTCTTAGACCCCGCCTGTAACATTTATATCCAAAGGCATCTATGCGCTGTTTAGCTTGTTTAGTAAATGTCCAAGTCTCACAGGCGTATGTTGCAATGGGAAAGATGCATGCTCTTCAAAATTTAATTTTTGTAGTTCTGTCTGTCCCGCTCCATAATTTATTCAGTTTACTTAGTCTTTGAAGAGCAATAGATATTCGTTCTTTTAATTAATAAGTATTATAATATAATTTCCATTCACTGAGCATTAACGTTGCTAATGATACCGCGAAAGATAACGAACAACACAATGACCCTTGTATAACGATATATCACCCTTCTATTCCAAATGGAAGGTCACTTCGGCGATATAGTATCATTCGCCACTGTATCAGTTAAGAACCTGTGGCGCACAACCAGTGATGTGATGTTTTTGGTTAAAACACTCATCTTTTCTGTGGCAACAATATGGATGTGAATCATGGACAATTTCGCTATGATTAAAGACGAAAATCAGGACTTTTGAACGTAAATGCCAGAGAACAGTTCGTAGAATATCGTGGCCCAAGAAAAATTATAAATACAAGATCTGAATATCGAAGAAAACGGCATAAAGTCTTGGAAACTGAAATGCTCGTACTTTTGTAAATGTCGCAGTGGCTAGAAATGAACAGATGGAAAGGCGTGGTTTCTGGTAGAAGACTCAGAGGTAGATTAGCACGGAGATGGACACAAGACATGGCAGACGCCTAGGACATGAATATGCACGAGGCAGGGGAACTAGCAAAAGATGGAGAATCTTCTCCGCGGGACGTCTGGAGAGCGATTTTTTTTTTTTTGCTGCGCTCGCTCGCTTTGACCTCAAGCGTAGTCCATAGACACTATTTATAGTACTGACAGACTGAATTTTGCGTGTGAATTAGCTTTCCCTATTAACAGTGTCCCTCGCCATCAGGCGAACCCACTCCGACTTCAGAGGTACTTGTACGACAGTTCAACATTTTAGTCCAGTTGTCCGGTGTAGGGGTTGAACCGCTTACCTCGGCACTAGCACATCGGATGTTTAAGAACACGCGTTCTTACCCATTCGACCATGCTGACCTGCTAGACAGAGAGTGATGTTCTGCATAAAACCTGCTACATCACGAGGACACTGAATGCTCCTGCAATATCCGTCCGTATATGATGAAGCCGGATGCTGTCGCGGGCTCCGTACGCAGACCGTGGATTGAGTCGCTGCCGAAGTCTGCTGTACGTAGTGTCGCCTCAGCTCCGGGAATTGAGGGAAATAAACGAGCTGATAAACTTGCTGGTTCTGCATCCCAAATAGATGATGATAAACTTGCTGGTTCTGCATCCCAGTAGATTCCCGATAAACTTGCTGGTTCTTCACCCTTGTCGATGATGGTAAACTTGCTGATTGTGCATCCCAAGTGGATGCCGATAAACTTGCTGGTTCTGCGTCCCAGTAGATGCCGATAAACTTACTGGTTCTGCGTCCCAGTAGATGCTGATAAACTTGCTGGTTCTTCACCCCTGTAGATGATGATAAACTTGTTGATTGCGCATCCCCAGTGGATGCTGATAAACTTGCTGGTTCTGCGTCCCAGTAGATGCTGATAAACTTGTTGATTCTCCACCCCAGTAGATGTTGAGAAACTTGCTAGTTCTGCATCCCCAGTAGATGACTAGCCTGGGTCGTGCCGATGTTAAAACACCCTTAGCCAGTGTCCAGAATGTTGTCCAGCATGTTGTCCAGAATGTTGTCCAGAATGAGAGACTTGGGAGTTAGAATTGGCACCGCCTGACACGAGAGGTACCTCGGGAGAATGAGGGGCCTCGTCAACCCACACAGAATTAGAACAGTTAGCCGCCGGACGCTGATGTATATGTTGTTGGAGAGGTGGGAGGCGGGGGGGGGGGGGGATTTGAGCACCTATGGACGTGTCCAGAGCGCAAGGATGATACCCTAACAGATAACTAACTAACTAACTGTCACAAGGGATGCCTGTTGTTCACAGTTTTAGGCGAGCTGAGACTCCACTTCTGTGTCTGCCCAGATCTCGCTGTCACGTGTGAGACTAGTTATCTGTCTTTGGTCTCAGTCAAAATGGTTCATGAATCAAGGTGATCAATTTCATTGCACCTGGTTTTATTCCATATAGCTCGGCCTCTTTCCGCATGGCTACCTGCCGACAGCGTCGCACAAAGCACGAACTCTGTAGCCCCGGAGACGACACGCAGGATTCTCCGAGAAAACTGCACTCATGAACCGAACGATGTAGCCGGAATCAAATCCACAACTTTCGAAATGCGAGGCTGACGGCGTATCCGCATCGCCACGAAGATTCCCTGGTGCTCAAACGGTGCTTTTAAGGCTAGTACATGAGTTTGTCCATTTCCTTGGACCTCCTAGCGGCCGCGCCAGTAGATCGTCGTATCTGCTCTCTGATGACAGCGCCAGTAGATCGTCGTATCTGCTCTCTGATGACCGTGCCAGTAGATCGTCGTATCTGCTCTCTGATGACCGTGCCAGTAGATCGTTGTATCTGCTCTCTGATGACCGTGCCAGTAGATCGTCGTATCTGCTCTCTGATGACCGTGCCAGTAGATCGTTGTATCTGCTCTCTGATGACCGTGCCAGTAGATCGTCGTATCTGCTCTCTGATGACAGCGCCAGTAGATCGTCGCCTCTTACATCTGATGACCGTGCCAGTAGATCGTCGCCTCTTACATCTGATGACCGTGCCAGTAGATCGTCGCCTCTTACATCTGATGACCGTGCCAGTAGATCGTTGCCTCTTACATCTGATGACCGTGCCAGTAGATCGTCGTATCTGCTCTCTGATGGCCATGCCAGTAGATCGTCGTCTCTAACATCTGAAGGCCATGCCAGTAGATCGTTGCCTCTTACATCTGATGGCCATGCCAGTAGATCGTTGCCTCTTACATCTGAAGGCCATGCCAGTAGATCGTCGTCTCTAACATCTGAAGGCCATGCCAGTAGATCGTTGCCTCTTACATCTGATGACCGTGCCAGTAGATCGTTGCCTCTTACATCTGATGACCGTGCCAGTAGATCGTCGTATCTGCTCTCTGATGGCCATGCCAGTAGATCGTCGTCTCTAACATCTGAAGGCCATGCCAGTAGATCGTTGCCTCTTACATCTGATGGCCATGCCAGTAGATCGTCGTCTCTAACATCTGAAGGCCATGCCAGTAGATCGTCGCCTCTTACATCTGATGACCGTGCCAGTAGATCGTTGCCTCTTACATCTGATGACCGTGCCAGTAGATCGTCGTCTCTTACATCTGATGGCCGTTCCAGTAGATCCTCATTTGTCGCTCAGCGATAGTGAACAGTCTCACAATCCCAACATATCGGATTCGAAGTCATCCGTGGACTATTTGGGACCATCCAGAAAGCAAAGATAAACTAACAATTTACTTGCCGGCCATTTACATGACGTCGCAGTTGTGGGATGTGGGATTTAATATATGAGAATAGTTTGTTTTCTTTGTCTAGGGGATCCCTAATAGGATTATTTTAGATTCTCACTCATTTCACCATTTGAGGTGATAATGGAATTCTACCATAAACACAAGAAGGAAAATACTTCACTTATTTTTTTATAAATGTGGCTATGAGTACTTCTCCATTCCCACTAGATCACATTTTGAATTTTATATAGTGTTAGAGGACATTGATTGTTTACAACATATAGAACAACCACTGTTGAACAAACATCAACAAGTAATTGACGTAAACATCAACATTTGGACAAACAGTTCAGGCATTAAATCAAGATCTAATTAGACATATATGTAAGTGTAATGGCCACACAGAATTTCCAGAACAGGCATGGGATGATATGCAATATCATAAACACATTAAAATGTGATAACACAATTGTCCCAAAAATCTATGCTCTTACACCCAAAACAACAACCACTATTTGGTTCTACCACCATTGATAAATTTACAGATGTAAAAAAAAAAAAAAAAAAAAAAAAAACAATGGTCTGAGTTCAGAAAAACCAAACATATAATACCAATTGGTTCCCACACCATTTACAATTCTCATATTAAAAAAAAAATAATGAGATGGTGTCAGGGTAACCAACCAAGAATACACATTCCATACATAATACTAAACTAATTATTTAGAGTTATGCTTTCCTTTACTGTCCTGTTGTACTGTTCATTATTCCTCTTCAATGCTTGGCAGTTAATGTCCTTATTATCCGGGAACCGGAATGATACTCATCCACTGTGTTCTGCTCTTACAATATCCACTGAAAATGTCCTCCAGAGAACATTATAATCCATAATCCAGGAATAGAAATACATAATCCCCATCCTCCAGGGGCTGAATTCCAGAATACTCTTGTGCTAATGGGCTCTGTGTCCTATTGAAATCGAGGCCTAGGTCCGTCAAATTTTCAGGAGCTCCAACTTAAGACTTGGCAAAAGGTACTTCCCTACATCATCACATAGATGAAAAAAGAGACGACCTTCCAGCTTCTCTGATTAGGTTATCCGATTCTTGATTTGTGGTTCAAAAGGCTGGTTCACACACCCAGTCTCCTGTCTATATGCCATCCCACACTTGATGATAGAGCAATAAGGCCGACATGGGACCAGCATAGAGTCATACGTCGATATATCCATTTCATTCCCAGGAACATACACTGTTGAGCAACACTAGTTGGTAGCATTTGGGATTATATCCAGGATTGGTCTTCTGCAGGCAATGAATTTACGAAGAATGAACCCAGCACAAAAATTGGGAGTCGCAGACAGTTGGATGATTCTTTCTGCTGTGTATGTATACACATTTACTCCACTAATTTTTTTTCAGTGTCTTTCGGTATCTTTGAGTTGGTATTCAGATCTAAGACCTTGTGTTGAACTCGCGTCTTTCATGGTCTTTAATTGTCTTCCAATTGGTGTTCAGCTCTAGGACCTGGTATTGATTTTGCTGCTATATGTTGAAGGATAATACTCTTGAGTATTTGAAACTGGGAATCCAATAGGCAGTTGAAGATTTCTTACTGCTGTTAGTTTTTTTTTCTTTCAAACCTGGACTGTCCCGTGTTTCGTTGACCTTGCTGATTGATGGTGCTTCAGGCGGTACCTCCTAGAAGTAGAGGCAGACGATACTCTGGTGTCGGTGTACTCTGTATATCTGTTTATCTTCATAGATATTTAGATACGGAAGTCCGTCCTGGGTATTCCAACTGAAGTCGGAATATATCAATCGCTTAGTGTCGATCATCTTTGTCCATGTCTTTTGCTGGCCAAGGCAGCTAATAATTGCGGCTGACAAAATTGTTCATAGGTCCAGACTGTATTTAGGACATTTTCATTTGTCACTTACTACCGGCTGTTGACCCAGGATCCGGTTTGGTGATACGTCCAAAACCACCACCCACCTTTCCAGAGCTGGAAATGACACAAGAACACAAACCCAAGCATTAATACAACTTGTGGTGTGGTAACATTTTCACAGCACCAATACAAGAAACAAAGGAGAAGGAGAATGGAGTTGGTTTTCAATTGTTCCATCCCTCTTAGCTGATTGTAGAGTTATCCCAACTCCAAATGTGAGTAGGGTATCTCCTCACTCAATATTATATTCTGGGATTGGTACTGGGTCTTTCTGATGAATCTGAGAATCCTAATCCTTCAGTCATATGGGTGTTATAACTGTCATAACCTGACAAGGATTTATGAGACATAGGATCTTTTGTCTAGAATTCCCCATCTCCTTTCTACAGCTGTAAACAGCTTTAGGCCGAAGGCCACAACCAAACCAGTTAACATTCTCCTCTCCTGGTACTGACATACACAAGGTTTCTTACATCATCATCATCATCATTTCCCCACTGGGATAACAGTAAAATGTATATTCCAGCAATAAAATAACAATAGTGAATGAATACATAATTCTCATAACAAGAAAACATATGAATGAATCTCTTTTATGAATAATAATAATCATCATATTGATAATGCAGGGGCCATTCTTGAGATTTTCTCTCATCCTTCAATCCATAAGACTCAGTTAGATGGTTCTCTTCCTTTCCCACCTGCCTATAGCCATGGAGTTAGTGAACTCTGTTATAAATCTCACCAATTGCTGCTAGCATAAGAAGTATCCTGAATGGGGAATCCTTCTGCAGCATGGTAAGTGTTCTGAACGTTGTTGGCAAAATATGAACATAAATGTTCCCCCAGGCACCGACCACTATGATGCAATACGGACTGAAGGCACGTCCTGCCAGACATTAGAACATATACTGCGTGCGTTTTTCTTTCTTTTCACATGAAATTTTACTCATCACACATGGCATTTCCCTTACATATTTATGAAAGGATTACATGTCCATCACACACATTATGTAAACAAGACGGTTGTACCGAAAATGGCACGATAGCTCAAGTTACAGATTAGCAGAAATGATTTCTCCAACATGAACTGGTCCATAAGATGCGCTAACAATATTAGGCTTTCGCATAGAGAAATGTTTCTTGAAATATATTTGAGAGTTACTACTCTACGCACATAGAATATTTGCATATTTATCGGCATTAATAGTGAGATAGCTTCACAATGCATATAATAAGTTAAACATAGAAATTTGGAACTGTATAGCATAGGAAATTTGACAGCAAGGCAAACATGGCCGCTTAGTGGGACGCAATACCCAGGCCCTCGTTTACAAGAATCGTTGATTTATCATCTTAACAGTTCTTATTTAACACAATGATATATGTACCTTATCAAAAGACATGATTACACATTCATAATGCATTTTCAATGCACCTAAGCTCCAGAGAATGAAATATTATTTTTGGGCTGTTTTTGCCCTCCCCAGCTGGGAGGCTTAACGTGTGCGTCCTTTGTTCTGCTTAACAAAATGTCTACTAACCCTTTGTTAAATGAAGCGCCGGTCTTGCCGGTTACTCGACCAATCATTGACTTTCTATTTGAACTTAGATAATTAAGGAGTCAATACTAGGTAAGGTACTTTTGCTTTTATTCACCCCAAACAAAAGGGAATCCCAGGGTATGACGTCACATCCAGGGCTTCCCTGTGTTGCGCCGAACATCCAGGGGGTTTCCGTGTGTTGCGCCGTAGCTCGGTGCGCAATTCTATGCGGCCGTGTGCGCTATTCTTTCACTTTCCGGTTAGGGTTAGGGGTAGGGTTAGGGTTAGGGGTAGGGTTAGGGTTAGGGGTAGGGTACACACAACCCTAACCCTAACCCTAACCCTAACCGGAAAGTGATTTGCAGGACCGATGCAAATGAGGATCGAAGAGAGACAGACACTCACACAGAAACGGGTTGCCACAGCCCCAAAGAAACAACACTGTGGTGTGGGGAAATTGAAACGCACTGACACGCACTCCAGCCGAACACAGGGAGATCACCGTCGGCGCTAAATATAGCTCGTGACGCTAAATATAACTCACGAAGTTTGTTTGGGGTGAATTAAAGCAAAAGTACCCTAGGTAATTGTAAGGACGTTTTAATAAAATATAGCAGTCAACTCCAGCATTTTATATATTTGTGATTAACCAGGCAATTTTTTTACGTCCAGTAGTTTGCCATTACCGATCTCTCTGGCGAAGGTGTTAAGGACGTTGTTCGTAATCCCGTATACCCACTACGAAACACAGCTGCGGCGGGGGGGGGGGGTGGTGGTGTCATTGCTTTCTGAACGATCGACGTTCCTAACATAAACAGCAGAACGTCAATTTAAAAATAATATTGACCAGCTTCGAATCGAACATATGGCCTCCAGGTTGGCAGACGAGTGTCTAGTCACTACGCTACCGAAACACCCTAGAGGAGCTGGGGGAAAGACATGCCAATGGAGCGGATGAAAGAGACCCTAGAGGAGCGGCGTCAGAAGCATATTAGAATGTCAGAAACATTCAATGTGATACGGTGGCCTAGGGCAGGGGTCACCAAACTTTTTTCACGGCGTGCCGGATAACTGACAAAATGACGAGCGCGGGCCATATACTCATTCTGTACAATACTTGCGTCTTTCTCCGTGGCGAAGGTCTTACGGGCGCGGTTCGTAATCCCATATACCCGCGTTCGATACATTGCTGCACGTGATTTGACAGCAGACCGCATTGCGCTGGTTTTTTACTTTATGGTACGGGGCCGGCCGTTCAGAAAGCAATGGCAAACTACTGAACGTTCTTATGTTCTTCGCACAACTGAACTTGCCGAAAGCTGATAGTTCCAAACAAATCGGTTTTCCCAGGACACAAGTCATTTGCTGCTTCCATCACACACTCTTTGATGAAGTTGCCGTCAGTAAAAGGTTTTTTTCTCGTTCTGCCATCGTATGCACTATTGTTTAACTTGTACGAGTAACAGATTCCTTTTCAGCAAACTTTCTCGTGAAGAGATTTCTTTGTGTTTCTAATCTACGTTTCGTGAACTCATATTTCTCAGAGCGTAACTTTCCAGAAAACTTTGAATATGTTAAAAGATGTTTTGTTTCGTAGTGACGCCGAAAATTGTACTCGTTCAAAACGGAAACACTTTTGCTGCCTATCACGCAACTGGTTTTCTAGTCCTTTGTTTCAACAAAGAAGTACTTTACTCCCCATTCTTCATTGAAAACGCGACACTCGGCTTCCACTTTTCTTTTCTTAGTAGCCATAATGAAGGGTGAAGTACACGGGATCAGAAAATAAAAAAAAAAGACATTGAATCAAAAACATAATTACAATCCTATTGAAACACAAGAAAAGCAGAGGACTATGGGTCACCAATGGTACATATAAAGTTAATACGTACCTTTGGTAATAGAATATATCTTATAATAAGGTTTGCAAAATATATCAATAGGGCCGGCCTAAATAAACAGCCTAGAGTAGAGTTTTTCAACCGGGGTTCCGCGAGTGGCAGCCAGGGGTTCCGCCGAAACAGACCGAAATCGCCTAAATGCAACATTTCTGCCCATCTAGTTTATTACATAAAGTAGGACAGGCACTTGGATCATCGCACAGAGTTCCTTGAGCAACGTAAACGTTTGCATTTAAATTGTATCACAACGTCTCGTGTTCCATGCGTTATATCAAGCAAGTTCGAATACTGTCGGCGGGCCGGATGAAATGACGGTCGCTGGCCGGATTCGGCCCGCGGGCCGTAGTTTGGTGACCCCTGGCCTAAAGGACTATGTCCGCTTCCGTACACAATGCTGCGTGTGTTTGTGCCTCTGTAAGGCTGTAGTTGTATTTTAAAATAAAAATCTTAGCATGTACACAGCGTGGAGACTGCCTTGGCAAGCGATCTTTTATACCTCAGCTCGAAACTCTGCCGGTACACATGGCAGTGGTAAGTATGCCGTAATTTAAAAAAAAAAAAGGCACAGAACATTTGTGGCTATTTCTATCTCTGCATTGTTTCCTACTGTGTGAAACTGCCGTGTGCTGCTAGCCTAATGTGTATGTTTTCACTTTGTACGCACGTCCTTGATAATAGGACAACAACAACTGCCTGTCTGTGTACTAGGACATATCATTCTGGTGCCCACACACCGGGTCTACTCTTTGAACATTTGCCACATGTCATCGGCGGCGACAAATTCGTGTCCTGGCAGACATCGTTGCTGCGAACTCACCTTCAGCCCAACTATCTGCCACTGGAAATATTAAGGCAAAGCACATTTATATAGCGAGCGGTGAATATCGCACTAACGACATTGGTAGTCGTGGCGAGAAGGCGAGTTGGTTGTCTGTTAAATTTAAATATTGAGCACAACCCACTACTGGCAACGCCGATCGTATTCTGGTATGAACCTAAGGCATATCCACGTCAATATGGAAGCACTATACTCGAGTTTCGCTCTCGCTTGAGCTCGTCAGTAGTGCATATCCCTGACCGGATCCGGAAACAAGCCCCGGATCACTGGCGTGTGAAGCGGGTGTGTAACCACGCGGCACACGCTGGACACGTCAAATTATCATAACAGAACACCACAACGTCACCCATCGTAGGCTATGCTCAAGATTGCCCAATCGCCGCGACTGACTCCCGTCAATCAATGTGGACCCGAACGATCAGGACTTCTCACTGGCAAGGAACACCTGGCCTCCTAAACACATGATACTATATGGTCATAGGCAGACTCATCGTCACCATGTGCCATGCCGATAAGCTTGAGCGGCCATGTTTCACCTTGTCAGTCGGTCACCAGAGTCGTGGATCAGCTCAGTGTTCTTGTCTCGACCTTGCCACGTGGTCAAGCCGTTCATATATTTACAGCAATGTTTGTTGTTCTGTTAATTTCCATCGTTCGTTATTAGAGACCCTAGATAGTCAAAACTGCTCACTTTCTGTAATTCCTCACCGTTGATAAATGCATTTGTTGACATATTTACTTGATCACCAATCAATGTTTTTGTTTCATAGAGATACAGTTGTTTCTCATTGTGTTCTGGCACTGACTTAATTAATTTTCAGTAGGCTATCTCCTTTGTGTTGTTGATAATAGTTCTTTATCATCAGCATAGAGGTTAGTGAACGCAGTTTCACAAGCATGACATATCGGGTTCGAAGTCAGTTGCAGGCGATTTGGGAACAGACCGCATTGTGTTGATTTTCATGATGGTATGAGCGTCGGTTGGTCAGAAAGCAATGCGCCCCCCCCCCCAAAAAAAATGGAACGTAAAATTGCATGGGACATCATAAAGAGCCATAACATGTTAGATCTTTGTTCGTTCGCTAGCTCGCTTGGAACTCGAGCGTATTCCATGAACGTTCTACTACTATTATTGGTTGCTGCTACTAGTGGGCGCACTGAACAAACGTATACGTGTGGATTAGCTTTCCCTATCACCAGTATCCCCTGCCATCAGATGAACCCGCCCCTGACTTCTGAGGTACTGTATTTGTAATTGATCCCCCCAAGACAAGGACTAGAAGTTAACATTGTTACGTCCTGTAAGATGTATCCCGCTCGACAACAAACTGTGGATACGCCTCTGAGCGACACGACAATCTGATCGCACTGACTAGCATCATGATCTCGGGCTAACAGCTCCGCGTGACATCTGGCTGGCTCTAATAAGCGGTCATTGTGACACCAATTGGCAGTAACAACTTGTATTTATTGATTCACCAACATACGCCGTAGTGTACACGGATACATGGGCTGAGAAACAACTTGCATTTATTGATGTACCAACATACATCATAGAGTACACGGATACATGGGCTGAGAAACAACTTGCATTTATTGATGTACCAACATACATCATAGAGTACACGGATACATGGGCTGAGAAACAACTTGCATTTATTGATGTACCAACATACATCATAGAATACACGGATACATGGGCATTGGACATTGTTGGACATTGTAGTAACAGAGAGTGCAAGGAAAGGACTCTCCTTGAATATCAAGAAAACAGTAACAATGGTGATATCAAAGAAAATGGTGGCACCAAAATGTAATATAGAAATAGAAGGGGACATTCTCAACCAAGTGGATAATTTTAAATATCTAGGGGCACTTATAACATCAGATGGAAGATGTACAACAGAGATTAAGAGCAGAATAGGGCAGGCAAAAGCCGCATTTCAGAAAATGAAGAGTATCTTATGCAATAAGTCACTATCACTGAATGTAAGAAAGAGAGTGTTGAAATGCTATGTAGAACCAGTTCTGCTGTACGGCAGTGAATTTTGGAATGTAAATGAAACAAATTAAAAAGAAATTAGAAGCAACAGAGATGTGGTTCTTGACACGAATGTTGCGAATTTCCTGGACTACCAGAGGAACTAACAATGATTGCCTGAATCAGGCTAATGAAACTAGAACATTATATACAACAATAAGAAAGAGACCAACATCTTTCTTCGGTCACGTGATGAGAAGAGAGGGATTGGAGAATATCGTTACAACTGGAAAGATCGAGGGCAAGAGAGGCAGAAGCAGACCAAGAGGAATTATGCTGGATGGATTGAGACGGTGGCATAGAGGAATATCAGCTGCAGAGTTGATTCAGAAAACCAAAGACCGAGATCTGTGGAGAGCCATGAACGCCTACGCCAGCTGGCAGGGCACTTGATGATGATGATGATGATGAAGCTAATCCACACGCAAAAATCATGTCTGTACACTAGACGTGGTGGCAAAGCGAGAGATGCAAAAAAAAGAAGAAAAAATCACCCCCTGCCATAAACACATGACAATGGAAATATGATAAAGACATACAGCGCTTGAGAATTGCAAGGAAAGACTGCGCAGTTTGTCATTGCGAAAAAAGAAACCTACATAGGGAATCGATATGGCAGGGTAAAATACTAATATCATAAGCTACTTACTGAATGATGCTATCAGACAGACGTTGGAAACAAAGCCGTGTGCCACATTTATTGACAGGCAGAAGATCAAATGGTTGGGATATCTCGTTAGAATGCAACACCGTCAACTACCAGCGCTGGCGCTACATCAAAGAAGATCTGAAAGGAAAGCAAGAAGAGGCCTGAGAAGAAAATGGTTTGACGATTTCAAAAACATTGTAACTACTATCGTGTGCCGCCCATCGGAAGCTGAAACTTGACTATTGCTCCCCACGACGCTTGTGGAAGACGATGATGATAAGTGAAACGCAGTAAATGTACTGATAGAAATGACAAGACTGGAGTTGCATAGCGCAATATGAATATCACAACTGTATGAAAGACATGATTATTTACTCTACAAAATATGAAATAGCAAATGTTTTAAACGGGGTTAATGTGCAAAAGAAACGACTCCATTGCACCGGGTTTTATCCCAGGCGGGTTGTTGAAAGCGTCGCACAAAGCACGAACTCCGTCCAGCGAAGACTCCCAGGAGTCTCCGAGAAAATCGCATCCATGAACCGACCTTCGGAGCGCGAGGCAGCCCCGGCATTAATAACTTCCCTCTAGAGACCCTCCACGATAAAATAGTATACACAAATACCCATGATCTTAAATAATAATAGACATTATATTTCATCTCATCCTGTTCCTCTTGTACTTCGCGGCGTCGAGGTGGTGCATAAACAGCGGGAGAGTGTCTGTTTATGGACTTCATATATCGAGATACACTGTCGGCATCTCCTTCTGCTTCCCTCTGGTCTGTACATCATTGCTTGTTGTGGTATACTGTTAGTTGGTAGCCTGGTTATATGGCCAAGCCATTTAATTTGCCGTTTTCTAATAAAATCTAGCGCTGCTATAACCCTCCCCCCCCCCAACTTTAGTCTTGATTTCTTCATTTCTGATTTTCTCTCTTCTTGATACATCGAGTATATCATAATTATTACCCACAAGGTAACTCAAGGCAGACTCTGTTGGAGATACATTGCAGCCAACCTTCGTTATGGAGATGGCACCTGATTGATCAGAATACCGTAATGTACCTACACGTTCAAGGGTAGAAGAGGAAATTCTCAAACAATGATGGCCTTCACCCCGTGGTATTGAGGAGAGATTAAACTTAATCGTAATGTTGTTCTAACTCCGACTCTGAAGCGTTGTATTATCCAATTTACCACGTCTGCGACGGTGTTTTTGTTAACTCACTCTGTTCCAAATTGTTTACACTTCTTCTATCTCGGCAATTTATCACCGCATTCGCTTCTCACCCAGACAGTAATAACAGTTATCAGCTGTATATAGTATATAGGGAAAGAGTTAAAATCACCTGTACAGGTAACGGGCCGGGCGATTGTGGCGGGGTCTACCCTACACGGCCGCGCATGTCACCTGACTTCCGGGACCTTGTTCCCAGCAGACGTGAAACAGATCGGGTCAAGCGGCCCATCACTTCACACACGTTGTGGATATTTTACATCGCTTCTACATCCACGTTTCATGTTCTTCCCTTGTTGTATTCTTCTAAAACTGGCCGACGGTAAGTTAACTTTGCCGGCACCGTTTGGTGTTGACTGGAAACTTTTCATCCGTTTTGTGAAACTTTTGGACATCTTTCAAACAGTTTCAGTTAGGGCGCGTTGAGAAATGACGATTTCTGAGCCATCGGCATCCTTTCGTCGTATCCTTTACTTCAGAACTGACGGTTTGCCTCGCGTCTAGTTAGAAACAATTATACTGCTACTGCGATTTTATTGTCCTGTAGCTGAAAAAAAGCAGTACTTTATGTTAATAAAAAGTATCGTTTTGTGCTAAAGGGAAACTTTTGAGATGTTTCAGAAGTGGTTTGTTTTGTCAACATTTTCGTCACTTCCCGAACAGTCATTGACATCGAAAGAATCGTATTTGGAGTTCGTTTATCTTATGTAGGCGGCCGTTCTCGTCTTCCTATAACTTGGGTTATTTGTTTGCATATAACGAACAACAGAAATGTACGGTGCAAAATAAATATTTAGATTAACTGGACACTTTTAAGCCATTCCGGATGCCGTTTTGTGTAACTTTTCGTCAGCCCGGATTCTCTCTAGTAGGCGTTTGTTTACCTTGTGTAGTCAGCCTATTTCAAGTAGTTGTGTAGCGGTGACAGACTCCTACCATCGAACAAACACTGATAACAGATATCACAGGAAGTAACTTCTGACACGGACCACTTTTGAAATTCAACACTTTGGAATTACTTATTATTATTATTGTTTGTGGTTCTTCGTTGGTCGTTCAAGACACAACAAGTTGTGGATTTCTGTAACTTTGTTGGAAGTTTCTCATTTGTAGTTGAGTGGTTAAGTTATTGTCAGGCTTAACGTAACCACCCGGGCAGTTGCCTACTTTGCTGGAATGGATACGAAGAAGACTCTGTCAGACTTGGACCCAGAGCTTGCTGGTTTACCAGGCGAACATGAAACAAGGGTTTTGTCTATATTAGAGGACCGAGACAAGATCATATTCCTACAGCAACAGCAGATTGAAAGACTGGATGCAGAGCTGAAGCGAGTCAAGGCAGAAAGGGATTTGTTACAAATTCAACTTGCTTCTTATGGGAGTTCTGCCAATGTTTTGGAGGAGTCAGAACATGATACAAGGTAAGATGACTGCTGTGAGCTGTAATTGTTTAGTTTTACCTGTTGAGGTACCTGTCCTAATCACTCATAGCATGCAGTTTATTTGTAGATTACCCTTACACCTGCTGAGTTTCATTTGTAACATGGCATCTTGCCTCAGATTTATGATGAGTAGAAATTCCTGTGAGTAGATTTGCCTGTTGTGTGATGAGTAAAGGCAAATAGACATGATAACAGTTGCATCTGATCTACACTGTTTTGTATGTTTTGTTATGAGTAGAAAGGCAGGTAGACATGACAATAGTTATTTCTTACCTGCAGTCTTTTCTATGACTATTTTGTATGCAGTGGCTAAGTGGTTAGTGCATTTGCTTACCAGGATCTTGGTCTGGGTTCATTCCCCGCTGTGGCAGGATTATTTCTTCCAGCCTGTACAACTCTTAAGGCCAGTCTCGCTTCATAAAATTGGTACCATACAATTATGAGAATTTCCTTGGAGTGGTCTGATAAGTGAAGGCAGTGAGGAAATGAACTTACACACCATCTCTTTATTTCATGGTCTAGACTGTTTCAAGTGCAGTAAGAAAAGCAACTTATCAACCATCTCATTATGTATTGGGTTAGAACATGTGAAGAGTTGAGCTGAGTCAAGAATAGCCAGCGAAGAGTCCCTATACTAATGGTACTAGTATCTGACAGATTATGTGTCTGTCTAGCCTTTCCTCTGAGTTTTAAGTGTTGGCCAGAGCCCCTGGTCACTCCCAGCAGCATCATTCTCTCCAGGTTGTGATGTGAAGATCTACGTTAAGGGATTCTGAACTTTTTGAACTTCCATCTTCAAGACTGGTGGTCCTTGATTGTTATTATGCACTCCACCTGCAGTATCTACCGTGAACTACCTCCACCTTTATGGAAAGACTAGATTCTATGCTTATTTGTATATCTCACCTGTTCATATGTATGGTGGTGGCATAGTGGTTAGTGCTGTGGCTAAACTTGACAATGGTCTGGGTCCAATCCTTATCACTGCCAGAATTATTGTTTTCAGGCCAGTACATCTTTGGTTACAACCCAGTCTCATCAGTGGGTATCAGATCAAGTTAAGAAATTATCTCAGAAGGAAAGGTGGCTAAGGGGAACCCCACCTCATTATACCATCAACTTAGTATATGTGAAGGCCTCACTCGTCAGTTGCAGTGTCCACCACAAGACTACTTTTACCTGTGTATATGTTTTATAATAATAATTTGCTGAAGCTTCCCTCTGTAATTTTTACATTCTTTTTCTGCATTCTTATCGATATTAACAAATGTGCATAAGCCAGGTCTGCAAGGTGATCTATGAGAGCATACAAGTGTACAGACATTCCTGTGTGAAGATTCTAGTTATTTCTGATTGCGTTCAATATATTTCTCTTATGAAATTTGTTTTTCCAGACAGGTAGGACAGTGAGGGTTGGGGGAGGGGATGATGTGGTTCCAGACAAAATAGTTGGCTTGTATTTTGCTGATGCGGGCTGAAAGACTTCTTGAAGCAAACATTTAGAATTATGAGGCAGGATAGTTTGTAAGTTTGGTTTGGTTAGGTATGAGGACCACTTTTATTGCATACAGATGTCTCCATAAGTGCTTCAGTCTCCTTCCATAGATAACACAAGGAGAATCTCAGCACAGTGCATAAAATGTGTAGCATGGGCAAGGATCCAAATGCATGTATACCATAATTATGGGTAGGTTTCCTAGTTTTGAAATTTAACCTGAGCTGTAGCCATTCAGCCTGATTTTTTCGGTTCCCAACTGCTGGGGATTTTTAATGTTTGCAGTATGCACATAGGTCCTCGGTGTTTTCCATCCTTATCTGCGAAGGTTAGATCCGACTCACTACTCCAGGATCTTTGTAGAAAAAAAACAGGTCCAGACTATAATGAATCAGGTCTGCATATAGTCATAGGTGGATGTTGTAACCTGTCAGCCACTTTGTTTACTGAAAGTTAGCATGTTGCACATCTCCGATGGTGAAACTTCTCTTCTAGAGGTGGGTCATACATATATGTATGTAGCAATGTAGGCACTGGTAGGGGAATAGATACAGTTATTATAATACGCATACACAACTCAAGAGTAGCTCTCATAGCATTAGAAAACATATGAAAGTCAAACAACATTACATCTAGTACCAGACTGAGAATATGTAACTCTAACATAAAATCAATACTGCAGTATGGTTCAGAAACATAGAGAATGGCTACAACAATTACTAATAAACTGTAAACATCCATTAAATGCTGCCTGCACAGTATAAAGCTAAAATGGTGGGACAAAATCACCAATGTGGGGTGTATGGATAGGACACATATTGAGAAAACATTTTAGTGTAGCTAGAAATTCCTTCCTCTGGAACCATCATGACAAAAGAAATAGAAGGGGAACTAAAAACACAGAGGAAAGAAAATTAGAGGAAAGAAACTTAGAGTCAGAGATGAATAATATGAGGAGGAATTGGAGAGAGCTGTAGGAGATAGCAAAGGATAAAAGGCTTGGAGTGAGTTGGTGGGGGCGCCTAAGCTCCCTGGGCTATAAAAGGCAGCAGCACAAGAAGACGACACTTCAACCAGTACATAGTCTTTAATTCTACAGATTTGTTACAACTCTTGTGATACATATGAATGAACTACTCTCACCTGTTAGTTTTGGAGAGTCAGTATTGGTGCATATATGTCTGTGTCAGTGTGTGTATAATTCCTTGAGTTATAATTCTTTTTCTTCTCCCTCTTATCCTCCATGCTAGCAGAGGTCCTGAGCCAGCTCATGCCAATCTTTTGCTATCTCCCACAGCTATTTATTTCTTATACTAGGATCATATTTTTGATTGATCAGAAATGAATATTTTCTAGTATAGGGGCTTGTGGCATAAATAAATGACCGTAGACCCCGAGGTAGACCAAGAAGACGGTGGAGAGATAATATATATACAGACCTACAAGCACTTGGAATCAACGACTGGCAAGAGAAGGTCAACCAGAGAGACGAATGGAGACGGATTGTATCTGCAGCAAAGAACCTCAAAGGCTCGGAACGCTGAAGAAGAAGAAGAAGAATAGGGGCTTGTGGCATAGTTGAAACTGCAGCGCAAACCACATTATGAAAAGCAGTCCTGTTGCAAGAACCTGCCCAGGACATGTCATGTGTATGGACCATCACAATTTGTGGGCCTGGGGTAGAGGATTAGGTGGTCAGTCTTTCCCTCACATAGCGAATAAAAAGAGCTGGCATTGAACCCTTGTCTGACTGCACTCATGCTATTGTCAGCGTAATGCTTGAACTATTACACCAGTGCATCCGCTAAGTCACATTATATGACACCAGATTTATTCTCACAATATTTGAGGATCTCCTAACATCATTCATGTGACAAAATCTTTGCCACTCATCACGACCCGCAAGAAAGACTCTTTATCTTTCACTAGCTCCCTTGCCTCATGTATTTTCATGCCAAGGATGTCCTTAATGCCATGTGACAACTGCCATGTTGGTCGACACCCGTCCCTTCATCCAGAAGCCACGCCTTCCATCGCTGTTCTTTTTTCCACACTACTGTAACATTTAACCCTACCAGACCTGAGGCCCTGAACCTAACTGTCCCTATTACCTGGGCTCCTGAGCATTAAATAGAAAATACCAACATGATATAGACAAATGTTAGTTACATGCAAATAAGTGGTTAGAATAAGATGGAACTTGGAGACATTGTAGAAAATAGGTCTACCTTTCATCTAGCGCCAATATTTCACCTTTGTGTGCCAATCCAGTCTGAATAAACCAAAAGTATTGATCACCTGTTGGACTGTGAAAAGCCTAGATCTATTTCGTTTTCTTGCTGAAGTGCTTGGTTCATCAGCCACTCGTTTCATTGTGAATTTTCAGATCTTTTTCCCGTTAAACCACACAAAGTCAATTCAAACCTATGGGGGCAGACATTTGCAATGGCTAACCATGAGGTTTGACTACGATTGGTTGGTTATTTTTAGTTTGTGAAGCATTTTTTTTCACGTACTAGACAAAATACCGAAAATTAGGTACAGCGGTATAGCGGCAGATTAGGAAATTACCGAAAAATTGGTCCAGCAGTCTGGTAGGGTTAATGTGGTCACAGTATTTCAGTTTATGAGACATGATACGGTTTTCTTCCCTGTTCTTCAAATATACATCCGAAAGCAAACATTACAACTCTCTGTAACACATGCATTAAGAGTTTAACAATTCTGATAAGAATATTTGTCTTTCAGTGATTTTGTTGATCTAGAAAATGAACAAACTGCAGTGAAAGTAAATATATTTATCAGGAGAAACTCTTTCACTTAGCATCAGATGCGGTAAAACTTAGAGCACAAAAAGCCAGTGAATAACTCAAGTGAAACATTTTAAATCGAAGTCTTTAGAAGGATATTTGATATTGTCTGAGACATATTACCAGTGAATAGAGCATAAAACATACATAGAATTAATGGGATTGTGTAGACAACCAGCAGTTGACACCCAGTGGGTTCGAAAGGGTGGTCATATTAAATGCAAAAATCCCATCAAAGAACCTTCTTTGAAACCCAGCAGGTTAAAAATTTTAGGTCATATTCAGTGCAAGGATGTCAGCAGGTTAAGAATGCTTGGTTATATTCACTACAAGGATGCCAGTAGGTTAAGAATGCTTGGTCATATTCAGTGCAAGGATGCCAGCAAGTTAAGAATGCTTGGTCATATTCGGTGCAAGGATGCCAGCAAGTTAAGAATGCTTGGTCATATTCAGTGCAAGGATGCCAGCAAGTTAAGAATGCTTGGTCATATTCAGTGCAAGGATGCCAGCAAGTTAAGAATGCTTGGTCATATTCGGTGCAAGGATGCCAGCAAGTTAAGAATGCTTGGTCATATTCAGTGCAAGGATGCCAGGAGGTTAAGAATGCTTGGTCATATTCGGTGCAAGGATGCCAGGAGGTTAAGAATGCTTGGTCATATTCAGTGCAAGGATGCCAGGAGGTTTAAGAATGCTTGGTCATATTCAGTGCAAGAATGCCAGCAAGTTAAGAATGCTTGGTCATATTCAGTGCAAGGATGCCAGCAGAGAGACCAAGCAGGCATATAAGAAGTGACTGACTCTAATACTTCTTTGTGTATATAAATCTTCACCCTATGCCATGCTGATTAGTGCCTGTTGTCATGGTTGGCCATCTCACATGATCTGATTAGTGCCTGTGGTCATGGTTGGCCATCTCACGTGATCTCTACCCTCAAATTTGGTCTGTGATCTTGTCCTGATTGCGCCTTGCGGCTGAGCCCTCTAAGTGTTTATCTCTTTGTCTTCACCTTGCTCTTTTCCCTTAAGTTTACCAGTTTCCACTAAGTTTTCAAGTTTAATTGTCCTATAATGTGTTCCAAAAAAAAAAGTCCCGTGTAAGCATAATTTCTCTAATCAGTTTCAGTTTTCATTTCTTTCTTGAAGGACAGCAGCATTCATTGGTCTGTCCGTCTGTGACAATTTTTGCATCTTCCTCATAAACCATATTTATGTTGCCATTAAAATTGTTTCTCAGCTCGTTACTTATTGGCCATGATAAGCAAGTGTACAACGGTATAGGTTCTTTATAGCACATTTACTCTTTTTCTCACCACAGCTAACAACATTTTATGGGTGAGTATGTTTTCCATCTCGCAAAAAGCTACTTTTGCCATGGCAAATCTTGTTCTAATCTCTACAATTCAGGTTCTTTAAGATATTATTGCTGTTCCTAGATTGTTGTACCTAACGATCTCTTTAAATTAATCATTCTTTTGAATATTATATCGTGATTTGTGATATTTTTTTAACTTCTTCAATAAGACCATAATTTATGTTGTCTTACAGTTTAATTCTAACCCTTGTTGCCCACTGTTCAATAGCATCGCCTACTAAATGCTGCAGATCTGCAGAAACCAGTATGCGAGGAAGTCCTAACACTTGACATTGACACCCTCACGCATTATCTACTAATGGTTTATTACTAATCACCTGACACCCCCCCCCAAAAAAAAAATCACTACTAAGGTGCGCCCCCCCCCCCCCCCCAACTGCTCCCTGAAAGACAACTGTCAACCAGAAATCATGTCGGGTTACGTGGCCAAGCCAGGCTGACTGTTGTGGTGTCACTGGTGACAAGTGTGCATGCACGTGTGTTGTGTATCGTACTGATCACCTGGGAGTTACCTGCAGGTAATGATAAGCAGTAAATAAACCGAAATCCTGAGGGGTACTGGAGCGTAGAAAACGCTTATTGTGCCAGGATCCTAACTGTCGTGGGAACATTCTTCCTTCGGCCTTCATGGAGTGGGTGGGGAATGGCACACATAACTGCGGTTGTTGGGAAGTCGGCGGGGCTTTTCCCCACTATGAATAATTGTGCATACTGACCTGGCATGACCTTTGAACTTCACACATCAGCATTAGGCAATTGTCGCTTGGTGTGTTTGGTCCTTGGGCTTAGTGATTAAATAGATGGCTGATAACTCTTATCCCGTGGGCAGGCACGCAGGCGTGCTATCGCAGATGATATTATCACAGTTTTTAAACTCTTTCCCCCACCCCCAAACAAAGCATCGTGTGTGATAAGTTATTGTCCCTGTGGACGAAGTAACGCACGATGCATTACTACACCAGTTATACACACATGTATGTACATAATATGTACCTGCATGTACATAAACACACATGTATTGTTTGGCGCTCGTACAAGTAGGGATTACTTCTATCGGAGCCGAACAATACATATGTTTAGTTATGAACAGTCTTACTCTTAGTGGCCTTAAGCCGACCCCCTCCCCCCAGTTGATATTACTGTGTAATTACTATATCTGTAACGTTTGGTAAGGCCGTGATGCAGAAATGTGCCCTCGTATGTCAACATATATCACACTATATATATATATATATATATATATATATATATATATATATATATATATATATATATATATATATATATATAGAGAGAGAGAGAGAGAGAGAGAGTCGGTACGCAGTGGCCAGACGCGCGCTTGCCGCCTGATATTTATGAGTTCACATCCGCATCGGGGCTGATTTACGAGATTGACCATGTCGATCCAGTCTAAGAAGGTAGCAAGACATGTCCCAGGGAGTACAAGGGTTGGCAGCATATATATATATATTTTTTTTTTTTTTTTTGCATTTCCTATTTACAGGACATTGCAGTCAACACTAGCATTTTTCATCTGCTGTTGATGTCTTGGCAAGTTTTACTTTCAGTAGTGTTCCATTGCTTTCTGAACGACCGGCTCACATACCTTTCCGTAAGAAACCAAAGCGGCGCGATCCAGTGCCGAATCTCTCAGCTGTGTTTCGTACGTGAGTATACGGGATTACGAACAGCGTCCTTAATCCCTTCGCCAGGTAGACCCGGCCCATATATTTTAAGGACCACCATATTTTAAGGACAGACGACGAGAAAGGGGACTGGCCACCCACAAAATTCCCCCATATATTTTAAGGAGTGAGTAAGGGTTCTTGACTTGTTTCCCACATAGTGGTTAGTGCATGCACGTGTCTGCCAGGATAGCGGTCCGACCAGTACAGCACTGGGGTCGACCAGTACAGCACTGGGGTCGACCCAAACTCATAAAACATTGGTACCAGACAATTGTCTGGAGGAATTACGTAAATTGTCTGGGAAGGAAAGACGAGGGGTAGAGACGACTGACCACCACACCTCAGATGTCGTAGTCTAGAATATGTGGTCGGCACTTCACACTCCAAATGCTGTGTCTGCTATGGCAGTGTCGTTACCGCGCACGTGTTAGTGTGTGTGTGTGTGCGTGTAGAGAGAGGGGGGGAGAGAGAGAGAGCCATAATGAAAGAATTACACATGCGTTTTGTTATTGTGGTTATTGTCTCCCCCAAAACTTCGACTTCTGTTGTCAAATCTTCTTGAGACAGAAACCGTTATTCTGCTAAGCACGATCATTATCATGTGCCCCTCCAGCTTGCAGTTATTGTCTATCCACAGGCCTCGTTCTTCGGTGCTCATAATATCTCTGCTGATAGTACCCCCCATATGCCACTGTCTCAGTCCATCCAGCATCATTTCTTTCCGTCTGCCTCTTCGCCCACAGATCTGTCCATGATGTTTGCCTCTTACTTATAGTTGTATAGAATATCCTACTTTCATTAGCCCTTTCAAGGCAATCTTTGTTATTTACTCTAGTAGTCCAAGGTATTCGCAACATTTGTCTCATAAACCACACGCCAGTTGCTTCCAAGACGTTCATTTTGCTAGGCGTGGCATTAGAAAGTCGGTCAAGGTAAAAGAACTCTTTGGACGCCATGCGGCATGTCGGGTATAAAAAGGTGCTTGCCCCACATTTATAGAGCAGTTAGCACTTGGTGGCTGATGTGATTAATATCACGCCAGTCTCTTTTACTTGGCAAATATTCTCTGGTACTCATTTAAGACAGGGTGACCTTGGAGCACAGGTCCACTGGATACATGGAGTGAGGCCCATATTTGTATAGACCAATCGGCCCTCTATGTGTGATGAGATCACAGGCTGCCTTTACTTCTCAGAACGTTTCCTAGTGCTCACTTTGGCTGGCTCGAACTGGAACTCCAGTTCTGTTAAAACATCGCTGCTTCCGTGGAGGTTTGAGCACAACACTGGGAGGTAAGTATGCCAGCCACTGCACTACCACACGTCCTTGGGGATGTGGTGATGGGTCCATCTGACCTCCATACCAGCTCGCTACACGAATGGTGTTATGGTCAAAAAAATCACCCAGACTGTTGTAAATATTCCCAGAGAAATATGATAGTCATCTCGTATGGCTCGAGGAGACCACAGTCAGGCGCGTCACACTTGTTTCGGAATCCATGAGAGAGAGAGAGAGAGAGAGAGAGAGAGAGAGAGAGAGAGAGAGAGAGAGAGAGAGAGAGAGAGAGAGAGAGAGAGGCATGTTTTATTAAACTCGTCTGACTTATCGTCTGGCCGTACAAGTGTAATTGCTTTGGGTTGATAAGTCTGATGAGATTTGATGTTGTACCTCAAGGCATGTCATTATACAGTATTTGGTGTCGTTATCCTGCCTTCGTTTTATAAATGAATACACATGGTATAAAAGGTCGTATGTCTGTGTGTGTGTGTGAGAGAGAGAGCACGTGTGTGTGGTGATGGGTATCTATGTGTAACATCGTCTTATATCAAATAATAAAGTATCTTAGCCCGTGGAAGTACCTCGTTCTCTTTCGTCCAATAGTGTGCCATCTGGTTTCTGTTTTTGGTTCCTCTTTGTATCTTAGAATGTGGTTAAGTCAAAAAAAAAGCAGAGCTTTTGTATTATTTGAAGAAGTATTATTTGTTCTGTTATGTTTTCCAGAGCTGGTGCTTGTATAATTATACCTGAAGAAAAACAAGACTGTAGTGTGCCTCATCACCCCAGCGAAGAAGAGGAAAGAGATTGCATGAATGAGCTTAATTATTTAGAGAACTGTTCTCATTACACTCCTTACATTCAATCCCCATTGGATTGGTGATCATGTGAAGGAAGAAGGGATTCTTGTGGTCAAATATTAGCATTATATATACACATTCACATGTTGTGATCGACACTCATAACAGTATACCACAACAAGCAATGATGTACAGATCCAATGGAAGCAGAAGAAGAGGCCGACCATGTAAACGATGGACAGAGGGAATAGCAGAGTCCATGGGAATATCGATACATGAAGCCCATGAACGGGCACTCTCCCGCTGTTTATACTTCACCTCGACACTGCAAGGTACAAGCGGAACAAGATGAGATGAGATGATTCTCATATATAAAAGATATGGTTGGTAGACTGGGTGACTTTCAATGCATTATTTATAAACAACACTACAAAAAGGTACACCAGTGCACTAGACTATACACAAATTGAAAGATATAGTGGTTTTATTGGAAAAATTGAGATAGTTCAAAATTGAGAAATTTCAACAGGTCGTTCATGGATTTTTCCCAAAAAAATTAAAGTTGCTTGGTCATTAAGAAATGAGTCTAAAACATTGTGCTGACACTATATATGACCATACAAGTAATAATCCGCCCTATTGGAGCAGTTTTTTTTGGTAAAAATTGACATTGCTAAAAAGTGAGACAACCCCCTGACAGCAGGACTGCAGATGTAGAATCAATATTCTGAACGCTTGTAATAAGTCGAAGCAGAAATGGGGAAAGAGAGATGAGCAACTTCCTCCAACAGTTTTAACTAGTTTATGTGATATAATTAACATGTCAAATTTCCGTGCGGGTTTATGGTTCGGAATTACATGTACTTTAGCCTTAATACGTACACTAATGTTTCTTATTATGCGTTCAGTTGTCTGGTGTCAAGGGAAAACGTAAATGATATTGCCGTTAGCAATCCCAAGGGATCTGTCGGCAGGTTTTATGTCAACCAGTTGATGCAATCCAAGGCGAGAGCTGACGTAACGTCTCCGCCTGTTTATGCAGCCAGTAATCCACGCCATGTTAACATTTACAGTTTGCCCTGAAGAAGTTTCCAGCTGTCAGTCTGTGTTGTGATAGAGCCATCACATTATGTAGGCTTGGTTGCATGGGGGAATAGGCGGTCAATCTTGCCCTCACTTTAGCAGGTGTCGAAACCTCGGCCGAGCTATCACATTTTGTATTCTTGGTTGCACGGCGGAATAGGCGGTCAATCTTGCTCACTTTAGCAGGTGTCGAACCTTCACCCAAGCTATCACATTTTGCAGGCTTGGTTGCACGGGGAATAGGCGGTCATTCTTGCCCTGACTTTAGCAGGTGTCGAACCCTCGCCCAAGCTGTCACATGTTGTAGGCTTGGTTGCATGGGGGAATAGGTGGTCAATCTTGCCCTCACTTTAGCAGGTGTCGAACCCTCGCCCGAGCTGTCACATTTTGTAGGCTTGGTTGCACGGGGGGAATAGGCGGTCATTCTTGCCCTCACTTTAGCAGGTGTCGAACCCTCGCCCGATCGTGCTCATGACATTATCAACGCAGTTTCCTATAAACTTCGCAACCCACTCACTATGCCATGTTAGATTACCATTAAAATTGCATGACGGGCAGATTATTGGCGGGTATGCCTTCGGGGGTAATCAAAGTAGTTTGGTTTAGTCGCTGGATCAACATCACGTCACACGGGTGTAACCCATAAGTGCTCCGTTCTACTCCTAACTCAAGCCTGAGCCCAGAGAATCTCAGCTCAGTGCACGAACTCCGTAGCACCGGCGAGGATCCCGAAAATACTTTGGGTAGATTTTTAACTCGAAATTTTGCCGGGCAGCTCCGTTAGGCTACTCTTTTTCGATTTCCATCTGCCAAGGGATATTTTACGTGCGCAACAATACACACGGGCGTCCGATCTCACTATACAGAGACCAGGGGAAAGTTTGTTACTAGAAGTCCACGTGAAAAAATCCGGGGCTTGAAACCCGGGACCTCCAACACTGGAGGCGGACACCATACCTGGAGACCACTCAGCCCCCCTGATACAGGTGAGACGAGCAGACCGGTGTGATACTGACCACTTCACCCTTAGATTGCCAATTGTGTGTGTGTGTGTGTGTGTTTGTGTGTGTGTGTGTGTTTTTATTTTTAATATGGTGCCATCACCACATGATCTATACGCCCGAAGACGTGTAGAATGACTTCTTACATATTTGCATGTGCGCGCACCCACAATATATAGGTATGTATCTGTATCCACTATATCAGAGTATGGGGCCGGTCGCTCAGAAAGTTGTGGCGTGCTGATGAGCGTAATCTAGCCTAGGAATCAACATACAGCTGAAAGATGCTGGTGTTGACCGCAATATCCTGAAACAGGATGGAAACGCGGAAAAAAAAAAAAAAAAATCTGTATCCACGACACTGGTGATCGAGTGAAATGGCGAGTCATGACCGCCCACGCTTTCCGGCATGGCACATGATTGATTGATTGATTGATTGATTGATTGATTGATCTGTACTAAAAGCTTGTACATTCTGAATCATAATACATGCACACACTGTGTGCGTGTGTATACAGCTGTATCAGTGTCCGGGCGAGCACCATCAGCCTCACCTAAATTGTTTCTCTCACCCTCTCCATGTCATCATCGTGATAACTGACAGCAGCTGTTGCCAGTTACTGTTATTGCCATGTGGAACATTATTTTTTGACGCGTGGGTGCCTGTAAACCCCAGAGTGACTTATCAGCTTTCTGTCTTTCCTGGATCCTTCTGCTCATTTCACCTGTCTTCTCTCATCTCACCTGTCTTCTGCTCGTCTCACCTGTATGCTTTCGCGTGTCGAAATAGCTCATTGGAAATTCTTTTTAAAGCAGCGAGATAATAGAAAGCAACCCGCGTGGACAAATGGCTGTTTCGTGAGGATAGTGCTTTAATTTCGTTTGCTTTGTAAACAATCACTTTCATTGCACGCAGAAGCCCCTGTGCCCTCCCATAGATAACAAAGGGCAATCTCAGCACAGTGCACTAACTCCGTTGCAACAGGGAGGATCTATATGTGTGTTTATACCAGAATTACACAAGTATTTGTGTGGGTAGTTTTGTAGTTAGGAAATTTAGCACCGGCAGCAGATCATTCGACATTTTCTTTTCGATTCCTAAATGCCGATCATTTTTAGCATGTACAGAAGAGTATACACGATGGTAAATGAGAAGTCAACTATTTTCATTTCAAAATCCACACATAATTCGACCCTTCACCACCTCCGTCTCCGGCCACAATTAGCTTAAATGCAATTGCATGTCTACAGCTGAGATTGGCTGTCTGTTAGGACTGTAATGTCGGTTCTGTTCATTATCTGAGATTGGCAGTATATTAGGACTGTAATGTCGGTTCTGTTCATTATCTGAGATTGGCAGTATATTAGGACTGTAATGTCGGTTCTGTTCATTATCTGAGATTGGCAGTATATTAGGACTGTAATGTCGGTTCTGTTCATTATCTGAGATTGGCAGTATATTAGGACTGTAATGTCGGTTCTGTTCATTATCTGAGATTGGCAGTATATTAGGACTGTAATGTCGGTTCTGTTCATTATCTGAGATTGGCTGTATATTAGGACTGTAATGTCGGTTCTGTTCATTATCTGAGATTAGCAGTATATTAGGACTGTAATGTCGGTTCTGTTCATTATCTGAGATTGGCAGTATATTAGGACTGTAATGTCGGTTCTGTTCATTATCTGAGATTGGCAGTATATTAGGACTGTAATGTCGGTTCTGTTCATTATCTGAGATTGGCAGTATATTAGGACTGTAATGTCGGTTCTGTTCATTATCTGAGATTGGCTGTATATTAGGACTGTAATGTCGGTTCTGTTCATTATCTGAGATTGGCAGTATATTAGGACTGTAATGTCGGTTCTGTTCATTATCTGAGATTGGCTGTATATTAGGACTGTAATGTCGGTTCTGTTCATTATCTGAGATTGGCAGTATATTAGGACTGTAATGTCGGTTGTGTTCATTACAGCTGGTTATTTTTGCTCCTCTTCCTTCTCCCTCATCCTTGTTGTATTCGTACTCTTCTTCTCTTCCTTCTTCCCGATATTCTTCTTTTTCTCTCCTCCGCCTCTTCTTCCTTCTCCTCCTCCTCTTTCCATGCTCATTTTTCTTCTTTTTGTCCTCCTCCGTCTTATTATTTTGTTGTCCTGCTCAACTTCTTCTTCTTCTCCTCCTCCTCCTCTTTCTTGGCCACCACCACCATCACTTTATATTTTTCATGTGGCACTGCACAACGAAGTCTGTCTATCTGTAGTTATTATCTAAAACATTTCTTATTACTTCAAGTTTGAACTTCTCTTGTTAACCAAACACGACAGTTATCACACCCTGCATTAGTTTATGCATACCCGCCTTTCAGACATTAAACAGACCCTGTTGTCCCATTTTTGTGTTATTGTGATTGTGATACCTTATTTGCAATAGCAATCTGGGCTTTACCGTACACGCACGAGCTTGTCATTCATTCTTCATTTCTGTACCTCTTTATTCTCAGACTCCTTCTTTTCTTTGCCGAAACATGGAGATAATACCCTCTCGCCAGAAGTAAGTAATCTCCAACATGTAATCTTGTATCAGCCGCCACAGATTCTTCTCGTGTTTTATTACCGCTGCTGATTGTCTGTGAAAGCTGGCTTTGTTGGAACGAGATCCGTGGTGAAACGAGATGTCTTCTTTCTTATATTTTATTATGGTTTTCTTATTTTGTGCATATTTACTGTACACGTAGAACAGTGGGGTTCTTCTTCTGTAGAAGACTGCATGTTGTCAATGGCTGCATGCTTAACTCCTAAAAGTCTTGAGGATTGATGAGCATTGAATCATCATGTAAGAAGTCCTTTGCAGAACGTCATTTTCATCGCGACCTGTACAAGTATGCCCAGTCTTTGCCAGTACCCTGGCCTCAGTCACTTTCATGGCCACGATGTCTTGACCGTCCTGTGTCCATCTCCGTGCTGGTCGACCCCTGTCTCTGTATTTCCAAACCACTGCCACGTTTAGTCAGGCCAGAGTATCTCATTTTCCGAAACAGGATGCCGGTTATGAACCAGTTCGGAGGTCAGATGGCCGAATAGATAAGAGTGCTCGTGTTTAAACATCCGGTGTGCTGATGCCGAGGTAGCGGGTTCAACCCCTACACCGGTAAGTTGGACTAAAATATTGACTTCTTGTCCTTGACTTGGAGACGTAAATTACATGTACCCCTGAAGTCGGAGTGGGTTCGCCTGATGGCGACCTCTCTATACCTCAAATTTGGACATCCTCATCAGACACTATTCTAACAGTGGGAGGATGGACTACAGTCTCCGCTGTGACTAATCCTCTCGAGCACTAAAAAACCCTGCACCCTACAATACTGAAAGAGTCTTAGCAATTTCACACAATGATGGAAGACAATCGACATTCACCATTGGAAGAACTCAGGAGCATGATGGGAACAATTGTGGTTGCTTGTCTACGAGGGTGGACCAAAGTTTTCATCAGTGCCGGAGGTTAGCATGGCTGAACGGATTAAAGAGCTTGCTCTTAAACTTCCGGTGTGCTGATGCCGAGGTAGCTGGTTGAACCCCTACACCGGTCGGTTGGATGAAATGTTGACTTCTCGTTCATGACTTGGCGACGTAAATTACAAGTACCTCACAGAAGTTTGAGTGTGTTTGCCTGATGGCGAGGGGCACTGGTAATAGGGAAAGCTAATCCACACGCAAAAATTAGTCCTGTACACTAGAAGTAGTATCTCATGTATGGACTACGGTTGAGTTCAAAGCGAGTGAATATCCCCCCCCCCTCCCCCTCCCCCCCCCTCCTAAAAAAAAATCAGCAGTGCCCAATTTTTGAAGTAGTACACGAGTAACAACTTGTAAGGATTCAGCAACAGCAACAACAACAACATCATCATCATCATCAACTAACAAAACCAAAACGACCCTTCTGGCTGGCATCTTTGTGAAGTGTACTATTGACTAAAAAGCTGAGAACCATCATTACTGAGTTAAGTGTCCAACAACATGATATTTGGGGTAGGAATAGAAGAGAAATAAAGGTCGCTACGACTTGCTGTCCCTCAGAGTATTGGTGCTGTGGTGTTCGTGTGCTGAGCTAGAAACTCTTAGTGTGATCTGAAGGAGGAGGCCCGAGCAAAGCAGAAGCTCAGACCACAGATGGATTCTTTCGCACTGCGAAAAAGGTAGTCTTTGAACCTTATCAATCATACAGTCGGTCAGCCGATCAATCAATCTATCATTCTGTTGTGCAGTGATGTAAGTCTGAGCCACTTTTTAACGTAGGTTTTGAGATTAAATACCTTCAGTTACAGTTATAAACGCATTATGTCATAAAACACCCGAATGCTCAGGATAACGAGAGAGAGAGAGAGAGAGAGAGAGAGAGAGAGAGAGAGAGAGAGAGAGAGAGAGAGAGAGAGAGGGGGGGGAGGACAGGAGAGAGAGAGAGAGAAAAGTTCATTGTGTCTAATCCCCTTATACACACGGCCATATACACGCTATCTAAAGTGCTGTCTGCTATTCTCAGGCGCCCCCACCCCACCCCCAATTACACCACGTAACCAACACTGCAAATCCAAGTGTGGCAACGTTAGTTTGAAACATAAATACACTTCTTCTACGTTGATTGCGGGCTAGAGGGTTTATTCCATACACAGGTCACTTGGACATAAACGTTGACATCTCTTCGGAAAGCATTGGCAAACTCATCATCAAGTACCATGCCGGCTGGCGTAGGCGTTCATGACTCCACAGATCGCGATCTTTGGTTTTCTGGATCAACACCGCTGTTGATATTCCTCCATGCCTCCGTCTCAATCCATCCAACATCAATTCTCTTGGTCTGCCTCTGCCCTGTTCTCCAATGCATCTCTTCTGATCACATGACCAAAATAACTATATGCTTCTTTTTTTTATTGTTGTATGTAATGTTCTAGTTTCATTAGCCTCTTTCAGGCACTCTTAAATGACAAACTATTGAACGTAAAATGAATAAGAAAATGTATACACTCGTTTGTGTGTACATTTTCATTTATTTTGCCTCGTGGCAGGTTTCCTATCCTAACTCAGAACAAAGTGCTGTGCCTATATAATATTAAGCTTTCGGTGCGTCGAAGCAATTCGGAACTTGTTAGCAAAACAGGTCACAGTCGGCACAGCAATCCCCAACACCCCAAAGGCAGTTAGTCATGTTTGCTTCCGTTACATGGCCACGAATATATACAACTGTTTACAGCTGTCCGTGGCATACACTTCAGCCCACTTCGATACACGGATCAGCATTCACATCACGTGCCAGGCGACACCAATCGTATTTGGGGATTAAACCATCGCAGACTTGGCTAGTCACCCACCGAACCGGAAATGAGTTGGGTTCAGTCAAGAACCGACATCACAGCACTCGGGACATTCTCATACGTGCTCCGTCCTCTGTAATAGCCAGCGAAGAGTCCCAATAATGGTGCCAGTAGCAGTGATTAAATATTCATCTGTCGTTTCCTCGGAGTGTCGGTCAGATCATATGGTAACTCTGCAGCACCATTCTCTCCATGCCGTGATGATCTACCCTTTCTTCTGCACTATACACACGATTCCAAAGGGCCACGTTGAAAGACATAACACTCTTATTAAAACCATACTGGAGGGCAAGGTTGTGGGCAAGCGAGCAAGAGGCAGACAACGAAAAAGGTGGGAAGATAATATCAAGATATGAGCGAGCATCAGTTTGACAGAATTTACAATCAAGGCGAGAGATAGACAGTTTTGGAGATCCATTGCAGCCAACCTTCATTGTGGAGACGGCACTTGATTGATAGAAAGGTGCATGACCACATCTCCCTTATCAGGTACCGATACCCCAATTTCGGCCGTATCCCACACCAATAAAGTACGGGAACATATTGGGGATACGCAGTTTCAACGGTTCACATTCACCAGACAAGAGTGCCTCGGGAATACCTAACGACATGTAACCCATATACGAGGGTAGGTCAGAAACTTATGCACAACATTTATTAACTCTTTAACCGTTAATAACATACAAATTAAATGTACTTAAAATGTTCATGTACATGTGCAACAAACATTTCTACTTCTAAACATAATCCCCATCAACTTTAACGGCTTTACGCCAAGAGCATGTATCCCAGATCTGTACCACATTTTGTCCTGTTCTCATAGCCATTTCTTCACTGCATTTATCACTCCCTCGTTCTCTTCAAACTTTGTCCCACGGATAGCATTCTTAGGGGGACCGAACAGATGGAAACCTGTTGGCGCGAAGCCTGGACTGTAAGGTGGTTGGGGCAGTACATTCCACCACATTTTGTCAATTGCCTCCCTTGTTCGCAAACCTGTGTAAAGACGCACGTTGTCGTGAAGGAGAAGCAGTTGCCATCTCTACATCTTCACTTGCAGAAACCAAAACTGTCTGCGCCCAGCGACTAGCTGTGCTTCTATTGACTGTCAAAGTGTGCATGTTAACAACAGATTATTTCTCTGCGATCAAAAATTCTATTCAGATTTGTCACGCATGAAGTTCGCGAGCCATACACAATTACCAACTTAAAAAGCGAATGATTTAGATTATCAGGCACATTAATTGGTTCCACATTGAACGCTGTAACTAGGATACTCATTTCGATTTGTTTACTTTTTACTCATTGAGTCTCTTATTAAATGCCTGTTAGTTTCGCACATTCACCAGCATGTTCAAATGTATAAAGCGTTTGTCTTTCCGGAGTGGGGAACAGACCAAATGATTTCACGGTCCGGACTAACCCTACCTATGGTATAAGCTATGATAGTATATATATATATGGCATGGATCAGTCTCAGAGTTTTCCTAAACAGTAAATTATGTGCCGTGTAGGGATGTCAAACCTGGTTCTACATATACCGTCCTGTAGTTTGATGGATGGACACACATAAACGAGCCAAATAGAGTCCTCTTCACAACGAACCAGATAGAAGAAAAAGTATAAGGCGAAGAGGAAGTATAAGAATCTATCTTAATAGTTGTAAAATATCCTATCCTGTCGCTTGCTTCTGTATAAGGCAGTCTGAAAAATATATTTTCATTGCTTTATGTTAATATTCATATAGGCGAGATTCAGTGTGTGTGTGTGTGTTGGGGGGGTGGATGGAAAGGGGGGGGGGTGGATGGAGGGGGGGGGGGTCGTTTGTGCCGTGCCTATCGTGCTTTGCTTCTATCAGATTATCTACTTTGGCAGATTAATAGAAGGGACACAACTTATAGCGTGTGCAGCACTGAAATAATATATATAACCTCCCTTGCATTGGGTAACAACAATCGCATCTGTTAAGCATTTAGCGGTGGTAGCGTGATTGAAGCACTTACTTGCCCAGATAACAGTCCAGCGGTTTACCTCCCAATCGTAGCGGTATGTTTTCCTGACCTATAGGTTGGCGCTCAGCCCCGGGAAACATGAGTGCCAGAGACTGCACTGGACAAGTAAAAGTGGTCGACGGATCGCAAACCTAGTCGACACTCGTTGAAACTATATGCCTAACAATATGGAGACAGGTTATTTGGCCTGAGTGTGGATTGTCTACTTCTGATACGTGTGACCAGATCTCTTCCACACTTGGTTTCTTCCAAGGTGTGTTCAGTACTCTTGTTTTCTTTTGTCTATGTCGTTTTCAGCATTCCTACATAGAAGATCTCTGCTGTCTTTAGGTAATCTTTCACTGTTTATTGAATGTTCGTGATTTCCTTTCCAGACACCAGCATTGGTTCTAGATAACGCTTGAGAACTCAGTTTGTGTGTCTGTGAATGGAGACTGGGGCACTTAATTGAGATTATATCTGCGCGCAGTTATAGTCAGCGTTTACAAAGACAGCGGGCGCGTTGGTGTAACGGTTATAAAGTTGCGCTGGCCATGGTATAAGCGCGGTCGGACGAGTGTTGGATTCCTGGGCTCATGGCTGGCTATGAGAGGGAACGATCCCCCACCTATTCCCCCGTGCACCCAGGCCTACAGCATGAGATGATCCCAGCACATCACTGACCCACGTCAGATTCCCGCCTCGGCACTTGTGTGTTTTGGTTTGTTCACAAACATAGCTACGGCCAGAGGTTCGACTCCATTGTACTGGGTTTTACCCCTGCCTGGCCAGCCGCCTGCCGAGAGCATCGTACAGATCACGAAACCCCTAGCTCCATAGTTACACTGCACTGTGCAGCTACACTAGCCTTTTGATAAGGAGAGAGACCAGGTGCCCAGTCCACGCACAGCTCGGCCTTTCATCTGATGATACTGGCAGCTGTGTTTGGCATATGTGCTTCTCATTTTGTGGAAACAGGTCTAGCCGTGTTTTTGTTTATATGGCATTCCTGTCCTGTTGTAACCAATTCTAAAAGACTTCACCTTATCGACTGCTGAAGAAGCTCTGTCTCGAATGGCTCTGCCTGTGCTGTGTAAACAAAAAGACATGATAGTCAGTTTAAAAGTACCGATGTAATCAGTTATTATTACCGTGGGAATGTGTGTGTTGTATTTTTCAACTGTAATGATGCATTGTTTTGCTTTGTTTTATCTTGCGTGACTTCTACAGTATGAACTCTACGAGATGCAGCGAAATATGCCAGGCCGTAAATTGTGCAAGCTATTCAAATTCTGAAAGACTCCTGTATTATCAGTTGTCCAGGGCATGACTGGATACTGATCCTTTGCGTTGCCGAAGACAAGCAAATCTTACTTTCGAGAATATCATCTTGGTAACAGCAAAGTAACTCACTTAGTTTACTAGAAAAACCTAGTTTGGTTTATATTTCTTCTGAAATCACAGCATCAGAACAAGAGGCACATTTTTCTTTGGTATTGTGTGTGAGTTAAAGAGAGAGAGAGAAGGGGGGGGGGGCCGAGACATGCAGGCAGACATAACATAGCGAGAGAGAGAGGGGGGGCGAGACATGCAGGCAGACATAGTATAGAGAGAGAGAGAAAGAAAGAAAGAGAGAGAGAGAGAGAGAGAGAGAGAGAGAGAGAGATGATAATAAAAAGAAACATTACGCGATATCTCAGAATAACAAAGTGTGAGAGAAACTACGGGCACAATATTAGCCAACCTCCATTCTCAAATCTCAATCCGCTGAAACTAAAATTCTCTCTCTCTCTCTCTCTCTCTCTCTCTCTCTCTCTCTCTCTCTCTTTCTCTCTCTTTCTGTGTCTGCCTGCATGTCTCCCGCCTCTCTCACACACACTCTCTCTCTCTTTCTGTGTCTGCCTGCATGTCTCCCGCCTCTCTCACTCTCTCTCTCTCTCTCTCTCTCTCTCTCTCTCTCTCTCTCTCTCTCTCTCTAATCAACTGTGCTGAAAATCAGGAGGGCAGAAACATGAGACACAAACTTGTAAACTACAATGATTATAAAATATGAGGGTGCGTGCAGAAGTGAGAACGGACAAACAAGCTTTACTTAAACCAGTGAATTGTGCACATTAATCAATGACTCTTCCTGTTGCGTCAACAGTCTTACATTATTATAGTCGTGTGTTCTGAGTTGTAATCGGTAGAGAATGAGTGACTGAGTGTGAGTGAGGGAGGGACAGAGAGAGAGAGAGAGTGTGTGTGTGTGTGTGAGCGAGAGAGAGAGAGAGAGAGAGAGAGAGAGAGAGAGATTATCTTAACTGTTTACAAACAGAAGATGTGTGGTGTACGCCCTAGATTGACGTGGCCGATGCTACAATTTGCCAGTCTGCATGTTGACCTTATAAAAGTAGCCTCAGTTCTCGTGCCGTCAGGTGAGAGTCTGGCGCCAGGTGCTGGCTTACCTCACGACTCTCTCTCTCTCTCTCTCTCTCTCTCTCTCTCTCTCTCTCTCTCTCTCTCTCTCTCTCTCTCTCTCTCTCTCTCTCTCTCACACACACACACACACAATGTTTTTTTCCTATGCACTGTTGATGAAAGAAAACTGAGTGAGTGGAAGGGCCGAATGTAAGACGGGCCTGCGTGCCCAATTTGTTACCCTTTGAAAATAAAGTCTGTTCGTTCGTTCGTTCGTTCGTTCTCTCTCTCTCTCTCTCTCTCTCTCTCTCTCTCTCTCTCCCTCTCTCTCTCTCTCTCTTTGTTTTCTGTCCGATTAGATAGCGGCTCCGTTTATGTTTGTCATCTTCGGTGGTCGCTGTTATAACTGTACTGGTAGTTGTAAGTGTGTTGCTTTTACCATCACCGAACGGGTGTCTTTATAATGGACAGCAGGGCCGGGCTAGATCTGTCGTATAAGGCGATTAAGGAAATACCAGTTTGGATTTATCAAAACGTCGTTTAAGGAAATACCAGTTTGGATCTGTCGTAAGGCGTTTAAGGAAATACGTTTGGATCTGTCGTAAGGCGTTTAAGGAAATCAGTTATTAGTTATCAGTTGGGGCATCTTCATTGCACTCCGGACAGGTCCATAGGTGCTCAGATCCTCCCCCCCCCCCCTCCTCAGCATAGCTAATAATGCCAGTTCTGTGTTGGTTAACGAGGCACCTCGTTTTCCCCATGTACCTCTCGTGTCTGACCGTGCCAATGCTTACTCCCAAGTCTTTCATCCTGGACAGAGATGTGGATTCACTGACGTCAAAGTCTTCTGTTCTCGACATGTCTTTAAGGATGTTAATAACATCGGCACGATCCATGGGCTGGCCATCTGCAGGGGATGTAGAGCCAGCCAGCTTATCAGCTCGTTCATTTCCCTAAACTCCCGCATATCCCGGGACAAAGATGAAGGTGACTTTACGGACAACAGACTTCCGCAGCGAATCAGTCCACTGTCTACGTACAGATCCAGCTTCGACCTCCCGAAGCATGCTCATTGAATCACTTAGTTCACACACGTTGGTATAATGCTGTGATTCTAGCCATATGAAAGCCTGTGTAACTGCCATCACCTCCATCGCCATGCTGCTCGTGGGCATAGTGTGGGCACCACTGGATTCTTGGACGGTTCGGCCCGCTGAACGGGCTGTAAATGCCCATGCACTTCTCTGCTTCTTTACAACAGATCCATCTGTATAGATGAGCACTTCGGGGTTGTCTGCGTGTTCATTGATGAGCGCGTTGACCTCTGCATTGACAGCGACAGGGTTCCGTTTTCTGCACCGTCTGTCAAGTGTGATAATGCAGGAAATACCAATTGCCAGTGAACATTATGTTTGTTCCTTCAGCGAGGCACTATCGACCTGTGGGGGTGGAATGTTGGAGTTTCTGTGTGCCGGCAGCGTTCTGTGTTTGTACTGTCTAGTGTGTCCTGTGATCTACATTTCTTCTTTTTATCTCAATGAGTGCCCACCAATGCCTATGTATTTATTTACCGTGCAAAGGGATTTAGAGGCTGACGCCAGCTAGAAAGTTGGGGGGGGGGGGGGGTGTCTGTGCAAAGTTGTCGGCCCATGAAGGGATACATTTTAGTGATTGTATGTTGTGGAGGTGCATGATCGTACACGCCTGTCGTCAGGCCGTTTGTAAACAGGGCAAGGAAAACAAGCGGTACGTTGGGATAGACCTATGGCAAAATATAACAGGCTACAGGAAAGTTGCTTCAGTATATCCTTGGTAGCGTATGGGAGCACACTGCCATTTGGTACTGTGGTCTGGGGCTCAACTCCTAGTAGAGGTAGTGTTTCATTCTCCGACCCACCCGGTGCTGTGTCCACCCAGCCTCCCGTGATGAGCTCATGGTTGTTCCCTGGGAAGTAAACAAGGCTGAAGTGCCACTGACAACGAGCGCCCCCCCCCCCCCCCAGTCTGCTGGTTTAGCCAACGACAATCTGATCGTCACATCGTCTCCACTTGGGAATCGCGCTATCTCACTGTCCCAGGTGGCTATATCCTCGTATCCCCATAGAGGCGGATTAAAAAAACACATTGACCTGGACTGCCAGGTCGACCCAGTCTAAAATAGATCCCTGGAAATGTTCTGGAAAGTAAAGATTGCCAATGTGATATTGAAATATCTCTCTCGTGGAGTTTCTATTGGTCTATAAACATATGCAGCTAGCTCAGTGTACCCAGTAGGACTTAAGGCGTGGTAAAGGGAACATTACATTGTACATTACCGTATCCACAGTATGTCTGAATAGCGTACACTCGGGCAGCTTCACGCGACGGTTTCTTTAATATTGTTTTGACTTGAGTTCTGTTCTGTTTTCGGCATTGTTTATACGCATACTGATCATGCTAATTGGTAATTTATGCACACATATACATGCCATTAAAGCATTAATACATGACATTTATTACACTCCAATAAAACTGACATACACATGACATAAACACATTGACATATCTCATATCTACACATTATGTCAGCATGAAACGCCTCAGTGATGGATGATCTGTCATGAAAACGTCTGACTAGGTAGGCATTTAATTATACAAGGAATCCTGCTTAGATCTGTCATCATTCACGACGGGGGAAATGTGTTGTTGGTTATACATTAGCAGAGAAGTGGATATCAGAAACACACCTTGTTATAGTGCCGTAGGTGATCGGGTTGTCTGACACACTTATTTTATTTTCTGCGTCATGGACGCCATGGCTATGTTTGGGGGTCACATTAGGTGACTCTGCGTTTCTAATCACTACTGTTATCCGAAATTATGCACTATAAAACTGTTGCCTGGATCAGTCATGCAAGTAAGATTCTGCTAAAAATCATAATGGGAAGATTTCGTAAGATGATGGAAGAAGAGAACGTGGTTCAAGCTGGATTTAGACAAGGAAGAGGATATGACACACTGGGAAAACCTGAAGATAATATAACTAGGCACTCTCGCGTCTGGAATCCACAAGGCACACGAAATAGGGGACGACCTAAAAACACACGGAGAAGACAGACAGAGATTAATAATATTGGGAAGACATGGAGGAAGCTGCAGGAGATAGCAAAAGATAGGATGGGCAGAAGAAAAACATGGTCTCAATAGCTATGGTGTACTGTAAGTGTTAACATGCCACGTGAGAACAAAAGACAGAAGAAGAACATGACCTCAATAGTCATGGTATACTATAAGTGTAAACATGCCTCGTTTGCATTGTAAGTACGTCTTGTTTCCCCCCTCCCCCCCCCCCGCCTCCACACGCCCCCAAATCACACGCTCGCACTCACGCTCGCGCGCACACACACACTGCATATTTTACTGTCACACACATACACACAGACTCGCTAGATTAAAATGAGCCTTGACACACACGCTGACAAGTAGATTGGAGTAGATATGTCCAGTAGCAGCAGTTGGTCAGAACACTGTCCCCGTCAGAGGGAACGTGATAAAACGGCTGACCCCCTACCTGTGGTGGTGGTAGCTTTGGCAGATACATGACTCGCTAACCTCAACAGTTATACAGTCTTATACATACAATCCACTAACAGTTAATCTTCGGAATATACAAGTATATAGTTAACCATTGGCTTGGGTTGGAGCTGATTTGTGCAATCAGAATAGATTGTGCTCTTTTCTGTGGGCTATATACAGTGTGGGTAGCTGATGTGTTCATGGTTGATCAGACGAGGGTGTTGCTACGGTTGGATATCAGGCCGTATTGAAGAAAGCACTAGCAACATGTACATTTGTGTTACGGGGTGAGTAGTTCTGAAGTGTTTGCTTTTTGTCTACGTATAAATGTTTGCGCTGATATTGTTGGTTAGCCGAAGTTGGCTGCTTCTTGTTTCACCCTGTATCCCCCATTAGGGCTTACGCTCCCAACCATCACACTGCAAGTTCTCCTATCCTTGGCTATCCCATAAAGCTCCGTTCCTGTCCTCCCCAGACTATTCATTTCTGTCTCTACTTTTCTTCCCCATCAGTTTTCAGTTCCTCTGTTTCCTTTGACTTGTTGATTCAAAACAAAAGGTCTTTCTAGTTATACTATTCTGAAGTTTTATCATTGTAAGGCCTATCCCCCCCCCCCCAGCGGTTTTTCTTCACTGGCATTTGTCTCTATGCGTTCCACATTGTGATTCTGTCATGTTGTAACCCTTCTATTTTACCCTGCCACCAGTTAATGTATGTTTACAGTTTATTTGTAACCGTTGTAGTCGTTCTGCGTGTTTCTGATCCATTCAGCAGTTCTGATTTAATGTTAGAGTTGAACATTCTAAGTTTGGTACAAAGTTTAGTTTCTTTTGTCTTTCACACATTTCCTAGTGCTCCAACACCCCGACAATTAGTAAACAGGCGAAAAAAATCACAGGAAGCATTGGAGATGTGGTTTTATAGAAGAATGCTGAACATTAATTGGACAGCCAAAATGAGCAATCAGGTCGTTTTAAGGGAATTTGAGTCGCACAGACACTTATCACAAACATCAGAAAGAGGCAGTCATCGTTTTTTAGCCACGTTATGAGAAGACAAAAACTGGAACATGTTGTTACAGCCGGAAATATTTGCGGAAAGAGAGATAGAGAAGATAGCGTGAGAAGATTCTTGACAGTCTTTGTGAGTAGTATAGTATGGCTTCCAGACCCCACTTTCAGCCTAGCTGTTCAGGCTGAAAGGGTTTATGAAGGAAATATGGGTAAAATTATCGACTCGGCTCGAGAATCTGGAGGCATGATTTATGAAGGAAATATTTTTGGGCGGGGGAAATTTTTGATGGTTTTTTTTTCGTGGGAACGGGTTTTTTGACGGGTGTAAAAGTAATTAAGGTAAATGTTTAGTTGGTTCTGGAAAGCGAAGGGGGAAAGTTATTTTGGTTACGTCTATTAGTATGGGTAGTGATAAACAAGGGTGTGAAGGGGAGGGGTATAAGGTGGTGGCGTATATGAATGTGTTAGTATGCGTGGTGATAAACAAGGGTGTGATGGGTCGTTCTACTCATGGGTATATGGTGGTTACGTATATGAATGTATATGCGTGGTGTAGTGATGTATACACAAGGGTGTGATAGGTATATGGTTGTGGCGTATATGAATGTGTCTGTGTAGTAATGTATAAACAAGGGTGTGATGGATCGTTCTACTCATGGGTATATGGTGGTGGCGTAGACATAATGTGTATGTGTAGTGATGTATAAACAAGGGTGTGATGGGTCGTGGTTATACTCGATGAAGTAAGAGGTGGTTACTGAACAAGGAGGTGTAGTTGGTTACTATCATCTGAACAGTGTGATAGTAGTGAAGGTAAAGGGTGGTATATTCACTACCATCATTACAAACGAAAGCATATAAAGTTATAATGGGTATGGTGGTAAGGGGTATTAGTGATCAAGTAGGAGTGATATAGGGGTGGTCATAAATATAATAAGAGGTGTTCGCAATTACACACTGGTCAACCAATGGTCAAGCAATGGTCAAGTAAGGGTCAAGTAGTCAAGTAAGGAAACTTTAGGGAAAAGTGATTGTAATGATATGGTGGTGATTAAAGAGTGGTAAATTAGTGGTCAATCAGTGGTCAAGTAAGGAAATTTTAGGGAAAATTGGTCGTAGTGACATGGTAATGCTTAAATTAGTGGTAAATTAGTGATCAAGTAGTGGTCAAGTAGTGGTCAACCAGTGGTCAAGCGGTGGTTAAGTGAGGAAAATTTTAGGAAAATTTTAGGGAAAAGTGATTGTAATGAGATGGTGATGGTTAAAGGGTGGTAAATTAGTGGTCAAGTAGTGGTCAAGTAGTGGTCAAGTGGTCGAGTGACCACTTAAATTGTAGAGGACGATGTGCCTAAGATTATGGTAGTGATTAAAGTGATCGATGACATGGTCAAGCAGTGGTCAAGCACTGGTCAAGTAGTCAAGTAAGGAAATTGTAGGGGAAAGTACGTATAGTCCAATGGTGGTGGGTAAAGTGAAGAAGAATCAATAGTAGTGATAATAGTACTACCAATATTATCGACAAGAATATTAGCTGGTACGTTATTATACTATATTTTTGTGGGGTGTGTAAAAATCATACAAAGAGGGTCATACAAACACAAAGAGGATCACACAAACACACACACACATACAAACACAAAGGCAACCATACACATAAAGACAGACAAGCACAAAGACACACCCATACCATTACTACTGTCACAACAACAGCTATACACAAGTACACACCCATAATCAAATAAACAACCACTCAAGTACAAACACAAAGACAAACATACACAGACACACCCATACCATTACTGCTGTCATCACAACTATACACAAGTACACACCCATAATCAATTATACAAATACACACCTACAACCACAAAGACACCCAAGTACACACATGTACACATTTGATACACGCGTACAACAAAGACAGACACAAAACACATACAGACACCCATACACACTTGATACATTTGTACATACAGACCTACAAGCACACAAAAACACACCCATACCATTACTACTGGTACCAGTACAGATACACTTACCCATAAGACTAAACTATACAAACCACATACCCCCTTATGGTAAAGAACGCGGATTTCCGAGAAGTCCCTACGTCATCAACCCCATATGCAAAAGTCATTAAGTATGAGTCATCGGTGTGTAGGGAAGCAGGCGTGAGAATAGCTTGTCTAACTGCCACGTCAGCTATGTAGGGTGCAGACCCAGTGTATAAAATAGAAGGCGTCTCTTGTGAGCTCAGTACTAGTTCACGGGCTGACTTGGGTATCTACAGAGTTATTTTTAAATCAGGCTGGTGTGAGCAGTGTTCGTGTCGTCGGCAGATATTGTTCACATGCTGACTTGGGTACATCGGTGAAACAGGTTGGTGTGAGCAGTGTTTGTGTCGTCGGCAGATATTGTTCACGTAGTGACTTGGGTACAGCAGTGAAACTTGGTGTGAGCCTTATTCGTGTCGTTGGCCTCTGATAAAACAGTGAAACATTGTATACACCAGAACATTTTGGTGTTGTAAGAAAGCGAAAAAAAAAACAGTTTATCAATATGGCCACCAGATCTACTTTCATGTGTTCAGTGTGCGACAAAGACTTCCGTGATGAGAATAATCTTAGTCGTCACATTCGGACCATTCACGGTACGAAATCATACTTATGTCATATCTGTGGACAACGTTTCAACAGAAAAGACAATCTACAAAGACACATACGAATACGTCATCACCGGCCTATGGATACATCAGAAACAGAGACAACTACCTCTTCACCATCAGAGACGAAACCACCAAATGAAACCAATATAACTAACAGTCAGATACAACCAGACGAGAATATTCTTGAACAACTGATAGAAGATGAAGTGAGCATCTTAGCAGCCGGAGAACCAGAGACACTACACATCCTTCCATCGGATATTCAACAAATATATAGAGAAAATTGGGAAGCTACCAGGACACATCACAAGATTAACAAGTATTTATCGACATACACCTTCTTTATTAGCCCGGAGATACAATACCCTATCAAATGGACAGAAACGTTGTATAAGATTTTCAATGCTCAAATTAGTCGCTTTAAGATCAACTTTAGCTTTCATCTAGTGTTACGACATAGAGAAACACAAGATCTTAGATTCTATCATGCATCATTTAACAATTCTTCTGTTTTAGAATTTCCAGCGCTAATAAATAACAGACACGACTTTGACGCCTTCCTTACAACAGTACACGAACATGACATTCATTCCTACGCCATCCAACAACGTGCAGACACCAAATATACACTAGAGACAGTAGCTGGCATATGTTTTTACCTCTTTCATATGCCCGAGTTCCCGATAGTTTGATGTCTAGGTCATCCCCCAACTACATTGTTTTATATTTTTGTCACTAAGCATATATGTCATTGATGTTTTTCTTATATCACTAAACTATTTTCATGAATAATACATTCTTTGATATATTGAAACCAAGATTTTTGTTGAATTTCTTTAATGGTTTTGTGCTTACTTCTTGTTCCGAGAGACATCAACACTGACAGACAATGAAACAAAGGCACATACTGAAATGTATTATGTATTTATTCAACTGATGCTTGCAACCAAGTATAGAAATTACACCATCCACCTCGCAGTATCCAATGATGTAGTTTATCAGTCATATACGTGCCTACAGATGTAGCGAAGCTTTCCTCTAGGTCCTGGACATTCACGTCTGTATTGTAAGAATTATTAACCAGATGCTTACCCAGACGCATACCAAGTGTAAAAACCATCATTATTCTCCCGTAGTTGATGACGTTATCGGCAAAGACTTCGTCAGCAATTGAAACAAAGACCGGGAAAACGTGTTCGGGCTTGATACAGACTTCTAGTCTCGTGAATAACACATCATGATGGTTGGCTATCTGATGTACTAAGCGACACAACCTCGAGTTATTGGTCTTTGTGGGCATGTATGAACTAATAATAGTCAACGCCATACTCACCACCTCGGTGTGAACTTGTGTCAAGTCGACCATTGGTTCCATCATTATTATACCAATAGCTACCAGAGACCCACTGGCGTGCAGTTGGTGGTCAAATGGTCTAATATTATCACCCCGATACGTTTATAAACACCAATGCGAGTAGATAGGTGGTTATTAATACTCATGGATCCTAGGTGGAAACATCCTTTTACGGCTTTGATTGCGGGCCCAACAGGGAGTGGTAAAACCGTCTTTGTCCAACAGTTCTTGGCCCATCTACCAGTCATGGTAGACCCCCTTCCAGAGGAAATTATATGGTGCTATGGGGAATGGCAACCCATCTACGAAACTATGAAGGGTGTTCAATTTAATGAAGGTCTGCCAGATATGGAAAAATGGACAGGTGATAGACGTCGGTTAGTAGTCATAGATGATCTAATGTCTGAGACAGATGACAGAGTGACTAAATTATTTACTAAAGGCAGTCATCATCGCAACCTCAGTATTATGTATATAGTACAGAACCTATTTGGTAAGAATAAAGAACAAAGAACTATCAGTCTGAATTCGCACTACCTAGTGGTGTTTAAGAATCCTCGAGACGGGTCTCAGATTACCAATCTCGCCAAACAGATGTATCCAGGCCGTGTGTCATATGTCCAAGAGAGTTTTAAAGACGCGACATCGGCTCCACACGGGTATTTGTTATTTGACCTGCGACAGGAAACACCGGATCAGCTCCGCTTATGAAGTCATATATTTCCCGACCAGCAACAAGTCGTCTACGTCCCCAAATAACATGTCTAACCGACTTAAACGTAACGAGGGTATGTTACGTTTCTTGGGTCAGACCAACCCAGCCACTGTAAAGGCAGTAATGAAATCAGCTTCCCCGGATCTCGTCCAATCAATTTGCGAGTGCTGTCACAACGTTTTAAAAGGTAATGTTCCCCTGACACCAGCTCAGAAGAAGCGTCTGCAACGACACAAAGACAGTCTGAGAGCACTCACTCATAAGAAATTATCGCTCAAGAAAAGGAAAGAGATTCTACAACAAGGTGGTTTCATAGGCGCCTTACTAGGCCCCATACTAAATGTGTTGAAAAGCGTGGTGGGATTGTAATGGCCAAGAAGATGATCTTGATCGATCCCCGGTTGCTAGAAAAACCCTATATACCACCCGACACACTAAATGATAGTCTACAGGATTTAAATCGTCAGATGCAACAAGTCCTGGAAACAGAAGATCTACCACCCCGTGACAAGGCCAGAGCGTATCAGCAAACACTACAGAGGTATCTGAATCGACTCGAACAGTACAGACACAAGCCGCTGGGACTAGTAGATATCAAGGAACAAAAACCTGAAGTCACCAGTGTACCGACACCAGTATCCGAGACACCTCTTCAACCAACACCTCTTCAACCTATTCAACCGGCTCAAGTAGTCGAATCCAAAACAGTCGAGACCACACCACCTTACAAACTCAGGCGAAGCAAGAAGAAGACTAGGATACCTACCCCCAAGTGGCAAAAATGGCCGCCCAATTAAGAAAATATTACTATGACCCTAAGAAACCGGGAGCCTATGGTGGAGCAGCCGCCTTAAAAAGAAATACTAACCTGAAGAAAATAGATAAATGGTTACGTCATCAGGATACCTACACGTTACATAAACCGATCCGTCGCCGATTTCAGAGACGTCAGACCATAACCGGTGGTATAAATCAACAATTTCAAGCCGACTTGATAGATATGAGACTATTACAAAGATACAACGATGGGATGTCGTACCTAGTGACTTGTATTGATGTGTTTAGTAAATATGCTTGGGCTATCCCGATCCAGAAGAAAACGGGGAAAGCACTGGTGGTGGCTATGAGTAAAATCTTTGGTGATAGTCAACCGATAAATTTTCAGAGCGCTAAAGGTTCGGAATTCGTTAATCGGACCTTCTTAAAATTTCTGAAAGATCGAGGTGTGCACTTCTTTACCACCGAGAATGAAGATGTGAAGGCAGCGATAGTGGAAAGATTCAATCGAACCCTGAAAGAAAAAATGTGGCGTTATTTCACCAAGACCAATACACTCCGCTACGTCGACGTGCTAGATAAATTGATCCAGAACTACAATGGTTCGTATCACAGAAGTATTCACATGGCCCCTGTACAAGTCAATTATAGTAATCAAGAAGAGGTGTGGGATAACTTGTATAAGCCGACATACGTATCGAAAAAAGTGTATTTTACACCTGGGGATCGGGTCAGACTGGCTGAACCCAAACAACCTTTTAAAAAAGGGTATATGCCCTCGTGGACAGAAGAATTGTTTACCGTCAGTCGCATAAACCAGACCAGTCCAGTGACCTATGTGGTAAAAGATGATTCGGGAGAGGAACTACAGGGTTCGTTCTACAGAGAAGAAATACAACTAGTTGGAGACAAGCAAGTGTATCGTATCGAAACAATCTTACAAGAAAGACCCAGGCGAGGTGGTGGGAAAGAGAATTTAGTGAAGTGGTTTGGTTATCCCCATTCATTCAATAGTTGGATAGCTGACACGCATCTAGCTAGTTATGGAGACTAGCGGTGTGACTGAAGACAGGCTGGAAACTATGGGGGTGCGCCCACAACTGACAGAGGGGGAAAGAACATCGATCTGGTCATTCTTTGGACAACGTGTACCGAGGCCAGAGATTGTATTTCTGTGTCAAATGGTGGTTATATATGCCGTAATTGCCGTGTCTTTGTTCAATCTGACTCAAGGCAGCGCAGACGCACCAGACGGCAAGTTGTGGGTAGCTCTAATGAGTAGTTGTTTGGGGTATATGCTACCTAATCCTAAATTAGAAAAACGATGAGTTTCTATATAACTTTACCGAGTAATTCTGGACCAAAGGTATTTCCCAACAACCAACCCGGTCACTTTTTTGTCAAGTTGCCGCAGACCATTGATGTAACGACCCAATACGAAGTGGCCCTGGTCGAGATTCAGTTCCCCAATTCGTATTTTAATGGTGTGCCTGGTGAAATTTGGTTCCAATACTTTCCACCTAAAGGTAGTGGTATAGAACCTATAACCCTTGAATGTCCACCGGGTCCGTTCAGCAGCCCTGAAACTTTCATCGAGGAATTGAATAAGCTGTGTGTAGAAACCCAACTAGACGAGAAAGTAAACATCAAATTCGTGCTAGGTACACCTTGGAAAAAAGTCGCGATGAAGATATTTGAAAAAGGCGCCCAGGCTAAAGTTAGTGACAGATTGAAGAATATATTGGGTTTTCCCAGCTCGACTCTATCAGATAATAATGTCTTATTATACGGTAATACAGAATTAGAGATGGATAACGAAGTTAAAAATATCTACGTCTATTCCGATCTCGTAGCCGCGAGACCAGTTGGAGACGTCATGGTTCCTTTACTAAGGACTGTTCCTATATTGGACCGACTGTCACCTTCAGTGTTTCGTCTTTATGATAAGCCACATTATGTACCATTAAGTCGATTTTCCTTCGACACGGTGGAAATACTTTTAACTGACGATACGGGTAAAACACTCTCATTCAACGATGGGACTTCAGTACTAACTTTACATTTTCGAATCAGGGAGCACTCAGACCTCGAATAGACTAATATGAGTTTCTACGTGACACTGACGAGTAATGCTTCGCTACAAATATACCCCCAAAATAATGCCGGACATTTCTTTGTCAAACTACCACAAACTATTGAGCTCACCTCCCAGTACGAAGTTGGTTTGGTTGATATTCAGTTTCCCAACACCTATTTTAATATTTTGAAAGATGAGGTGTGGATAAAGTACTTTCCACCTCCAGACCTAGACGAAACACCGATGACGATTACGCTGACGCCTGGTCTGTACAAATCAATAGAAAAATTCATTGGTGAATTGAATAGATTGCTTTTCGAAGCTGAGAGATTTATCAATGAACTCCAATGGGTGCGTCTCGATGATACCTTACAAGAACATAACCGAATGATGTTCTCTTATAACGATATTTCGAATAAGGCTCGTTTCCAATTATATGAACAGGGGGTTGAAGTTAGACTTAGTGACAAGTTGGCAGAAATATTACAGTTTCCCTCGACACATGTCACCGAGACTGAACCCAGTCTGTCTGGTGTGGGTGAAGTGGATTTAGACCAGGGCACAAAAAATGTCTTCGTCTATTCCGATATTGTCACCTTGCGGGTGGTTGGTGATGTGATGGTACCATTACTGAGGACACTACCTGTTCTAGACAGATCTACCACCTCGTTATTTAGTATATATGACAAGCCACATTACGTACCCCTCAGTCGATTTTCATTTGACAAGATTGAACTTCTTATAACCGACGAGCAGGGGAAACCTATCCCATTTACAGGTGGAACTTCAGTAGTGACGTTACATTTTCGAACAACCAAACGGTTTGATCTGGGCTAACCATGGTTAGGCACGTGCCAATCCAACGCAACCCCAAACTATACGAGGAGTATTTCTGCAATCAAGCTGGAAGTGGTCTCCCTGTTTTTGTAGGTGGTCGAAGTCAGCGAGGTCATGGAATTGGTAGTTTCTTTAGTGGTCTTGGTCGCACAATTCTTCCTTGGTTGAAGACTGGTGGCAAAGCCCTATTGAGAGAAGGACTGGGGACGGGTTTGCAAGTGGCTCAAGATGCCTTAGCTGGTAGAAATGTTGGTGAGTCCTTCAAAGAACATGCCAGAGATGCTGGTCAACGACTACTCCATGGCGCAGCTCAACACATCAGCCAATCAGGTAGTGGTGTTAGGAAACGAAAACGAGCCGCCCCGCCAGGTCAGCCCAGTAAAAGAATAAAACCAACAGTCAGAAAGCCATCGAGTCATAAGACACATCACCACCAAGCGGGACATTCGGATATTTTCTCATAATGGCGTTAATTCATCCCAAGTCATGTGAGTGTCTGCATTCTGGTCTGGATCTGTTTAGTGTACCTCCCACCCAGACAGCCGTAGAAGAGGGACAGTTTGTGGAGATTCATCCATTGGCCACTTTAGCTTATGGGGCACCCATCGAATTCACCATTTCTGGTGTCGGTGAAGATTACATTGATTTGTTTAATACTTTTCTGCACGTGAGAGCCAAAGTTACACTGCCCAATGGCGACGACCTACCAAACACAGCCGAAGTTGGTCCGATAAATTATTATTTGCATAGTTTGTTTTCTCAAGTAGACGTGTCCCTGAACGACACTTTTATTTCACCGAGTGAAAATTCGTATCCGTACCGGGCCTACTTGGAAGCTCTTCTGAATTACGGTGAAGAGGCCAAAAAGAGTCATCTGACATCAGCTCTATACTATCAAGATACTCCTTTGCACATGGCAGACACAAAGGGTGATACCAATACAGGTCTAGCCAAAAGAAGATCTTTAGCCAGCTATAGTGTGCCTCTGGATATGATGGGGCGCCTACATTCCGACATTTTCAATCAGGACCGGTACATGTTGAATGGTGTCGATATTAAAATCAAACTAACCCCATCAAAATCCGTCTTTAATTTGATTGCCACGGATGTAAGTGGTGGGTACAAAAGTGTCATTACTTACGCCGCCCTCTTGGTGAGGAAAGCTAAGTTAAATCCAGCTATCTCTCTGGCCCATGAAAAAGCCTTATTGAGATCCAATGCCAAGTATCCTTTTAAAAGGGTCGTGGTAAAGACCTTTTCTATTCCTAAAGGTATGTTTTCACACACACAAGATAACCTTTTCCTCAGCCAGACACCGACCCGGGTGGTGATCGGATTAGTGAATGCTTCCTGCTTCAATGGCGAGCTGAATACGAACCCCTTCATATTCAATCATTATCAGTTAAACTATTTGAGTCTGATGGTAGATGGGCGTAGTGTTACAGGCAAACCCTTAACCATGAATTATACCACAGGTCAGTACATGCGAGCTTTCCATAGTACCAACTTGGCCCTTGGTCTGACCGGTAAGGATGTCGGGAATGGTATAAATTATGAAAGTTATAGTCAAGGGAATTGTCTCTATAGTTTTGATCTGACTCCCAGTATATTAGATGGAGAACAGTTTGAAATGGCGAAATCTGGCCCATTGTCAGTAGAACTAAAGTTTGACGTTATAACGACTGTACCTCTACAAGTCATCGTATACGCCGAACTCGATTCGGTCCTAGAAGTTTCCAAGACGAGACAAGTGCTAACAGATTACATAGCATAATGGATACCCAACAACTAAGACAATTACTCATGTCTGATCTGTTTGTTCGTCGCCTTCCACTAGTCAACGTATGCGCTAGAGATCAATTGCCTAGACACATTGATAGAACACAGCCAGCTGCTTTGATCGTCAATACTGACACCAGTGCTTACTCTGGTTCACATTGGATCGCCCTATATTTTAATGGTCTAGGTCAGTTTGAATATTTCGATTCGTTTGGCTTGCCACCATTACACGCCGACATTATCCATTTTATACAACGAAACTCGGACAGATCACCCGTGTACTATGCCCGTATGCTACAAGACATTAATAACACTACTTGTGGTCTGTATGCGTTGTATTTCTTATTAATGAAATGTCGTGGTTCGAGCATGTCACGTATCCTGCAACGCTTTGGACACATACAACACGTGAACGATCGTCTCGTGTTTCGATTGGTTACTCCGTGGTTAAAAAAGACAAGTCCAGAACTGTTTAAAACTAGATAAATTCGTCGTTATAAAATGAGACGACCACTCGTCTTTTTGTTTCTACAACGATCAAGATGTCTACACCCAAGTGGTTATTCATGTCACGACCTGATGATATGCCCAGACAACTAGACAACAGTTTGAAAGCGGTGACAGTTTCTCAAGACACAGGAACAATGACACTCTATCAATCTACCGACAGTCAAGACAAGCCTCTGAAAGACCAGACATCTTTCTATAATAATCAAGTCCCTCTGCTCCCTTTGGATCGTAAACGAAGCCCTTTTTAAATGTTGTATACCAATAAAAGCCATTTGAAAATGTTATTATTTTGTTTCTCTATTTTATTATGTTTTTGTTTATGTATTTGTTATAGGTGTTTGTAGTTGAGTGGTTGTTTATTTGTTTATGTGTGTGTGTGTGTGTGTGTGTGTGTGTGTGTGTGTGTGTGTGTGTATAGTTGTGATGACAGTATTAATCATTGGCGATGGGTGTGTCTGTGCTGTCTCTGCACTTGTGTATATCTGTTGATACTGATAGTAGTAATGGTATGGGTTGTCTGTGTATGGTTGTCGTTTTTATTATGTTTTTGTTCGATTGTATAGTTTTTTCTTCTCTCTCTCTCTCTCTCTCTCTCTCTCTCTCTCTCTCTCTCTCTCTCTCTCTCTCTCTCTCTCTCGAAAAAGAAGGGGAAACAAAAGTCACGTGAAACAAACTTGTATGGTTGTCGTTTTTTTATTGTTTTTGTTCTCTCTCTCTCTCTCTCTCTCTCTCTCTCTCTCTCTCTCTCTCTCTCTCTCTCACTCTCCAAAGTCACTTGAAACAAACTTGTATGGTTGTTGTTTTTTATTGTTTTTGTTCGAATGTATAGTTTTTTTCTTCTCTCTCTCTCTCTCTCTCTCTCTCTCTCTCTCTCTCTCTCTCTCTCTCTCTCTCTCTCTCTCTCTCTCTCTCTCGAAAAAGAAGGGAAAAACAAAAGTCACTTGAACCAACCTATAAAACCACGCTGTAAACATTGATAGCAGGGGGTTTATTAGTACCATCGCGTGTTTTTACCACAGACGCCTCACATTCATACCACCGCGTGTTTTTCTCATTAAGAAATTCCTGGTCCCAGGCAATCGTACTCTCTCTCTCTGTCTGTATGAGTCTCTGTTTTTCTCATTAAAAGTTGGTATGAACCTTGCTTTGGCATGTTTAGTGACTCGTTGGTTTGTGTGAGTTTGTGTGTGCGAGGTTGTGTGTCTGTCTGTCTGTCAGTCTGTATGATTCTGTTTATGGCTGCACTCGTGTCTGTTTCATTGTGTGCTCGGTTGTATTTTAGATTCGTTATACTTGTGTGTCTGACTCTAAAATGCCCCTGATTGTATGATTGATGTCTGTATGTGTACTTGTATGGTTGTCGTTGTGTTTGTGTTTATGTATTTGTTATAGACAAGGAGACTCGTGTAGACTCTAATATATCGCCTAGAGGAACAGTTCAAGCACCTGGAACCGTATTGACACCGGGTGATCTGCGGGCCCGATCGACATCACCATTTACACCCCTTACCACCATATCCTTCTTTATAAGCTTTTCGGTGAAGAACCCACCCTTGCAGTTACTACCACCTATAACACCACCCCGGCGGCCTCTTTTATCCCTAAGACGGGAGAATGCCTTCGTATTACACGACCCTGATTGTTTCATTATTGAACCCATTCCCCCACTAGTAATAATTACCATCGATTAATTCATAGGTGATTTTACTATTCGTTTCCATTCACCTTCTATTATTAATAACCACAGGCACGACAGACCTCTACAGGACCACTCATCTATCTATAATAACCAACTGACCCCCTTTAGGGGTCGTACTCCTTTTTTAATGTATGGGTCGTAAACCTTTTTTTTTAAGACTAGTTTGCTGTTGTATACCAATAAAAACACTTGAATATATTACTTTTTTGTTTTTACTTTTGTCTCTGTGTCAGACTCCTACAACTCTCTTTTTGTTCAGTAACCAACTACACCTCCTTGTTCAGTAACCACCTCTTACTTCGAGTATAACCACGACCCATCACACCCTTGTTTATCACTACGCATACACATTATGTCTACGCCACCACCTTATACCCCTCCCCTTCACACCCTTTCCAGAACCAACTAAACATTTACCTTAATTACTTTTACACCCACCAGGCAGGCGAAGTAAAACCGTTCCCACACACCACAAAAAACCCGTTCCCACCAAAAATTTCCCCCGCCCAACTCAAAAAACTTCAAAATATTTCCTTCATAAATCATGCCTCCAGATTCTCGAGCCGAGTCGACAATTTTACCCATATTTCCTTCATAAACCCTTTCAGCCTGAACAGCTAGGCTGAAAGTGGGGTCTGGAAGCCATACTATACTACTTTTGTGTCATGGCACGGAAGGGAGTCAACACACGAATTGATCCATGACGTCGGGGATCGTAATTTGTGGAGAGGCGTGATCGCCCACGCCAGCTGGCAAGGCACCGGATGATGATGATAATAGGTCCTATTGCCCTTTGTATTCTGAATTTGATATCGTTGCACTCCCCCATCTGTGCCAACATTGCTACCTAGATAGGTGTCTGATTCCGCCTCTGGAAGTGGTGTCTACACCTAACTATCGTTTACAGCGTTTCACTATATCTGACTTGTCCATCGTGAGTGTTCTAACTACGGCGTTCTTGAAGTCAACAGACCTACCCGTTGGTTGCCTGGCACTCCAGAATGACCGCTACAGTATTACCACACAACTTCTTGTGAGAAGTGCCTTAAGCGAGGTCATTCACAGATGGAGGACTGGTATACGACTTGTTGACCATGTCTTCCTCTCATACATTTAGCCTGGCCACTGATCACCAGCTTATTATTGAGAAAACAGTGTAGTGGTGTTCACCCGATCACCACGTCTGCATTTGATATTTACGTTTTATAAATATTTTATATATTTGCTTATGACCGAGGAGTTTTCCGGAAGGTTGTTATGGGGGATAGTTTCTGCAAAGGACATGCTACTGAATGAATGAAATAGACTTTCTAATGTTGTGTCTAGACAGCGGCAATTACAAGATACCCGATTGTTAAGGGGTGTGGAGCTTCATTTGTTCGCCCTCATCTGAGACGACTGTTTCATTTCGTTCCAAGGGGATCAGAGGGGGATGTAACCTCGTTTTGTTAAATCGCGAGCGCGCGCGCGCGTGTGTGTGTGAGTGTGTGTGAGAGAGAATTTATAACTGGAGAGAGAGAGAGAGAGAGAGAGAGAGAGAGAGAGAGAGAGAGAATTTATACTGGATTAAGATCCAATGGTTTTGGAAGTTGTTAGACCTCCACCGTTGAGCCACCCTCTGTTTCCTTACTTTAATACTGAAAGGCTTGGACACTAGTATTTATGACCCATATTTACGTGTTCAACATGTGATGGCGTCTATTGAACTTGCAGATTCGTTTCTCTCTCTCTCTCTCTCTCTCTCTCTCTCTCTCTCTCTCTCTCTCTCTCTCTCTCTCTCTCTCTCTCTCTCTCTCTCTCTCTCTGTTACATTTTAAAAACTCTCTTTATTGTCGCATTTAATATCAATATAGTTTCTAAATCATAGTAATCATTAACTCTTTATCTTTCAAATTCAATTAAAACTCAGAGACAACAATATCAGCGAAACTGCCACGTCTCCTAAGAGTGAATAGTGAAATGTCATCACCGATGTAGGGGCTAAACTCTAGGAAATATTACTGTATAGGTTTGACATTAGCATTTGGGAAGTGAGGTGACTTTCCTGTTTGCTCGTCCACGTACAACCTTGAGCAAACTAGCACACATTTTAACACTTAAAGATCCAAGGTCTAACTTGAGGCCTGTAAGGTTAACCAACGTTTTTGTTTCGTTTGGTTATAATTACGTGAGATTTGTGTGCGCGTGCGTGCGTGCGTGTGTGGTTTTCTTTTTTCCAGACAGCCCCCTTATAACAATAATGAGTGAATAAGCACAAAGGAAACGTGGAGTTACTTAGCCTTACTATAAAATAATCAGAATGGATAGAATGGACGTTCTGACTAGAATGCCTTCGTCTGGACACAAACAACATAAAGACTATAAAACCACTTAGCTGTAACCACATTTAAACAATATTTCTTTAAAATTCACCGGTGCCTCAGGTGACTTTTAAAATATTGTTTACTTGTGTGTGTGTGTGTGTGTGTGTGTGTGTGTGTGTGTGTGTGTGTGTGTGTGTGTGTGTGTCATTTTGTAGTTTTTATGTTTTTGCTACCGGTCTCCTCTGCGAAGGAGTTAAGGACGCGATTCGTAATCCCGTATACCCGGGTTCGAAACACAGCGGTGCTGGTTTTCCCCCCGAAAATAATGGTATAGGAGCCGGTCGTTCAGAAAGCGATGGCAAAATACTGAACGTAAAACTTGCCCAGGAATCACAGACAGCCAAAATGCTGGGGTTGACCGCTACGTCCAGTGAAGGACATGCAATTAAATGTTATTATTTTTATGTTTGTGCTTATTCACTCACTGCAGTTTTACAGCTTTACTGCAGTTCAACTAATTTCATGCCTCGCCGTTGTAACCATGCACTGGTGAACATGTTTGGAATTAACCTGCCGTTGGACTTCAACTTACAGCTCAAACAGACGGGGCAATGCCGAACAGAACTGGGAGACTCCACACGTTCTTTACTTGATATACATGTTATTTTGAACGGGTAGGGTACATGCTATCAGAGAGAAGTGGTATTGATAAAAGCTGTCGAGCTTATGCTGTGGAGCTTATAACGGAATGCGAAGCGCACACACGCGCGCGCGCGCACACACACACACACACATAATAGACTAAGAAGCCCCACGGTTGAATGAAAAGAAAACAAAAATGCACAGAGACAGGCAAACGTTTCGACCAAAGTTTTTCAGCGGGACAGCAAGAACAACACGATTTAAATATGTTAGATTTATAATCGTTTTGCTCTGCTTGTGCCGGTGACGGTTTTAAATGTACCATTTATAATCGTTTTGTTCTGGTTGTCACATTTATACAGACTTCGGTCGAAACGTTCGCCTGTATTCCTGTGGTTTTTGTTTTTTATTCATCCGTGGGATTTCTTAGTCAGAGAGAGCGAGAGATGAGAGAGAGAGAGAGAGAGAGAGAGAGAGAGAGAGAGAGAGAGAGAGAGAGAGAGAGTTTTGTTTTTTGTTTTTCGTACAGTGAGAGAGCTTCACCCTGGTACACATGGTTGCTTTAGGATTTCATTGTCTTAGGGCGGTATCAAAGGCTGGATGGAGTATTGCACGAGGGCAACATTGTTGACATGGCTGCGCTGAGCGTTACTTTCCGCTATCTGTAACTTGGGCCAGGTCCCTTTCACCTTCCTCTACCTGGGCCGATCTTCTTTGGAAAAAGAAAGGTGTTGTTTAGTCTGGCTGAGCTAATTCACCTGCGCCGTCTGTTGGCTGTTCTTGAACAAAGTTGCTTATTCTGCTGTTCTGTCGATCTTTTTTGTTAGTGAGTTTGTGATTGTGAGTGAGTATATGTGTATGCGAGGGAGTATGTATTTCTGTGTTATTGAGTGGTGCATAACTGTGAGAGTTTGTGTAAATGATGTATGTATGTATGCAAGTATGTATGTGTGTGTAGATGCATGGTATGGTTATATCTATCTCTGCTTATCTCACATAACGTAGTAAAATGCATTGTTTATGTTTACAGCATTTATTTGACAGGTGTTTTTTCTTTCTATTTGAATGTAAGAAAGAAAAGAAAGAAAGAAAGAAAGAAAGAAAGAATAAACACTTTCAAAAGGTCACAGATTGGGCAAACCTTGTGACCTTTTGAAAGTTGTTTGTTTATTATGCCTGTCTGTCTGTCTGTCTGTCTGTCACACATAATATTGTGCTGGATGGCATAGTGTCTAGTACAGTCGCTTGTCGATTCAGTCGTCCAGGTTTCCAACTTGGGGACAACAGATTACCGTTGCTGTTTGGCGGCAGGTTACAATAAAATGGATACCAACACAAATCAGTTGGTAGCTATGGTGATGCCCGAGACACCGACCACGTTATCCCGCGGGTGCCATGTTTTGTGTTTCATTGACTTGGTCCCCAGGTGGACCCCAGCCTAACATGAATATCTGGAAGTGACTTGGTCCCCCAGGTGGACCCCAGCCTAACATGAATATCTGGAAGTGACTTGGGAAGTAAAGGCGGACAGTGTGAAATTGACCACGTCACCCACCGAGCGCTGATAAGATGTGTCGGGTACAGCACCATATATCCAATGCTACTTGAGGCGGGTAAAAAGGTTCTTTACTTGTGTTACTTTTCACCGTTTACCCAATACGCCTCTAGGCCAGAAAAGGGATCCGTTAGTTTACCCCTCGCCTCACACACTCTTCTTCTTCCTTGTATCTTCCAGTGGAGCATGGGCTCTCAACCATTCACTCCAAGATCTCCTATTCAAACACATTTGCGGCCTTAACGTGCTGGATAGTGAGCTGCTTCTGAGGAACGAACCCCAAGCTTGCACAGCGCCACATCTATACCCGGTCACTGTAGTCACACTGGGTGTACTAGCGCCACATCTACTCCCGGTCACTTTAGTCAAACCTGTAGTACATGTATTCCATCCCTGACACCGGTACAGACATGTGCATGGAGTTTCAGTAGTCTCCACGTCGTCTTAACTAGCCTGCTTTATTGCCACATGGCTGGAGGTGGTCGAACAAAGCAGCAGTAATTACTTGCCACTCTCATGGTATGTGACATTTGAATTGTTGTCGGGAAAACCCATTGCCAGCATAGAGAACTAGGCACAGATCTGTGGCGAGGAGCAAGGTAAAGCTTGTTCAACCGCCTGTGTGATCAGTAAACAGACTTCACAGACACGGCGGAACTGGGACTCGTCCTTTGCTTTGTTGAAGATTTCCTATGTGAAGTGTCTTGTGAGCTTTCTGGAGATTTGTTTTGTTTATTAACTCCCTGTCTGCTGAGTCAGTGAACTGTGTATGATAATTCTAGGTAACTAAAAGTACGTTCAGATTTATGCCAACAAGTGATCATAGGACCCGTCCTAGTGTAGTAGTTAGAGCATTGGCTTGTCAGTACCCAGTTGCTGGGTTCGTTGCTAGTGTTAACAAGTATATTTCTGTAACTAGTCCGGTTGTGGGGGTCACCCAGCCTTGTAGATAGGAAGGACAGGAAGCTAGGAATGGAGATGACAGTTGCGCCACGTACTTAAGTGACATAGTACGCCTGGCGGCCTGTAGCTTCACACTCTAACGACAGAATCTGCCATGCAGTGGCCAGTGCCCTTACCTTATTATATACATGTATTCACTTAAGTACGTACCGCAGTTGACACGGTATAGATTGTGTCGTGGACATATATGTCCGGTTGTCTAGGGAATAGCCCATTCTACTGAAATATTTCATGTCCGTTGCAGGATTTTGCGATCAACCCGAGATTGATTTTCTAGGGAAATTTACGTTCAGTAGTTTACCATTGCTTTTTGAACGAGACGTAAGCGTTAAGTCCGAGTTACAAATTTACACCGGAGAATTGTCTGAATTATCAAGGCAGGACAGACGGTGAAAAGGGAACTGTTCAACACAAATCATTGTGAAGTGACCTGGTGTGTGTGAGTGCATAAAACATCGCACCCACAATGGCAGTATCTGCCGTGACATGGCAGTTATTTTTACCTTTCATGATAGCCTGGCATAGTATCCCAGAATCAGACATGAAGATCGTGTCGCATACTTGGGGCGCCTGCACATAATGGCTACCGACCGAGCGGAAAGCAGCCAGTATGTTATTTCTCTAAGCACTTGCCACTAAACCTAATGATCACTGATTGTTATGTGCTCTAGGAAAGTGGATGTAGCTGGGTGCTGCTAAATCATGATTTATTAGGGGAAAATAGTGTTATAACATTCTTTATGCCGGGCTCATTTCTCGTCTGGCTGGGCAGACTTATAAATGAGGACATGGTCAGCATACAGTAAAATGTGCCATGATCCTATGGGTTGTGTGTATGCGGGCTAACCATGTCTATATGTTGCACAGCACTGGCGGAAATTGAGAGCCCAGTGGCACGTGCTTGGGGTGTCCATGCTCCCACATGAGACGCCGCTGGTCTCTAAAGTGATTACACTTGAAAATAATAATTGGTATTCAGAGCAGCTTGGCTTTGTTTTCTAGGTGCTACAGATCCGCCTTTATACACAGGCGACGGACACTTTAACAAGGAAACATCAAATGACGCCAGATTCTCCCCACCGATCTTTAGATATTTAATACGATGACTAAGTGAGATTAAAATGATTAAAGCAAGAGCATCGACTTCATTGCATCGGGTTTTATCCCATATGGCTTAGTCTCTTTCTGCTGTGCTAATTGAAACGGAAGGGACGGGGGGGGGGGGCGCAAATACAGCAGCATATCGCTAAACGCACTCAGGTGGAACTCGGGAGACTGCGGAAGTGGAAACAGTGATTTTCTGGAGCAGGACGAGTAGGTAACTCTATGGGACACGAGGAGATAAAACAAGAACCCGAATGATACGTTTGTTGCATGTACTTCTATCCGTGATTTACTAAGCAATTTAACCTTCAGTAGTTTGCCATTGCTTTCTGGACGGTGGGCGTTCGTACCATCAAAATCAGCGCAAAGCGATCTGCTCCCAAATCGCCTGCGGCAGATTTCGAACCCTCGACTCAATATGTCGGGGAACTGTGAAACTGCGTTCACGAACCCCTAAGTGGGTGTAATTAACCCCTGTCGCGGAGAAAAGGCAGTAAAGTAATATGTTAATACCACACTTGGCACGTTGAGAATGAGTGCAGCCCTGTTATGCTAAGGCTATTGTTGTTTGCCATGCACACTCAGGCAAGTATAGATTTCATCTTCGCCCTGCTCAAATCCAAGTTTGCAGCCTACACCTGTAGACTGGCTTCTTACTCACACTCAACACCTTGCTGGCTTGCCTTTCTGTGAACATCACGTACATGACTAGCGAAAATGCTGGCGTTTTATTTTAAGGCAGCCGTGTTCTGGATGCACGTTTTGTTTGCTTGGCATCGTATACCTCGAGTGTTTGTCCCGAGCATGTATAGGTAACGTTTCGTCTGAGTTGCTATCTCGGCAGTTGGACCTCTTGCATCCTGTTGCCTGCCCAGTGTTGGACGTTGATCCGGGTGTGCACGTTGTGTCCCGGTTGATTGCCAGTAATGTCAGTGTTTTCCGAGTGCTTGGAGATAACCGGATGTGTTCGACTTCTCTACAAGACCCACCATGGCCGTCGGGCCAGATGTCCGGCTTACACTCGCCGTAGAAGTCTCGGCGAGATCATTGCCTGCGGTAGCCGGGACCTGCATCGTCATGTGACAAGGTAAACTTTGTTATTATGTGTATATCGGTACTATTCTCTTTTGTGTGTGCGCCCCCCTCCCCCCCCCTGGTAGTTCATCATCATTAAGTGCCATGCCAGCTGGCGTAGGTGTTCATGTCTCTCCACATATCTCGGTATTTGGTGTTCTGAATCAACTCTGCTGCTGCTGTTTCTCCATGCCACCGTCTCAATCCATCCAGCATCATTTCTCTTGGTTGGCCTTTGCCTCTCTTCCCCTTATTTTTTTCAGTCGTCACGATGTTCTCCAATACCTCTCCTCTCACCACATGGCCAAAGACACACAAGTGATGCTTGTCCTATTTGACAAAAGTTATGTTTGTCCTATTTGACACACCAGTGATGTTTGTCCTATTCGACACATAACTTAATCGCTTTATTGTCGTACACGATTACATTTCATGTTATCCCTAAATATTTTGACGTTAAATGTGATTATAATGTGGGATGTTTGAAATACGTAACTAAGACATAACAAAACTAAAATAAACTGTGCTCACCACGAATATTGACCTCCCAACACATACGCTTTAAAATATAGTTCAAAGACATGGCCAGCGTCTCTTAAGAGTTAAAGTCACAGTTAAAGTGTTTAGGGCTGGCATGCTAGCCGGCGCTAGTTGGGGTCGTCGCGGATTGCTCGATGATTGTGCGACTACATTTGTCTCCGTATTGCCTGTCTTCTGATACCTCTTTAATCGTTCGTCTGTTTTGTTTAACGGCGCATTGGTAAGGAAAATCTGACATGTCCCGGTGATTGATGTTCATTGGATGATTCTCGGAGTACGGCAGATAAGTCCCGAACAAATGATCAAGGGTTTAGGCTATCTGTCTCAGATCTGGAGACGCCCGTTCTTAACCTGGGTACGTCAAGGTTTGTATCTATCAGAGCATCCGGAGGGGTGGAGTGGCTTAGGAGTGCGACGTCCGCTCAATTTGGAGCGGAATGGTCCCATTCTCAATGTGGACTATATGGATTTGTGTAAATAAGACACGGATAGTATACATGGTACTTCCGGTACAATGGCGGCAAAATGAAGCGTTACTTTTCGGAGGGACGCTATTTAGTGTTTTTCATTGGATTTCGTGTGATTTCCTATGGATTCCCTGTGAATAGTGTTTCCCTGCAGATTATGTGATGTTATATTGTGTTCCTTTTATTGGAAGTTTTCAAAAGAAGGCAGGTGGTGGATGCAATTTTATTTTATTGCTTACTAAATCGTGAACAATCAATAATTGTTGGGATTGATAGCGACGTCCTTGTTACGGTCTTCATCTGACTTTAACCCACAAAAAGGAATATTTATATTCTGTGTGCTTCTGACATACACACGTGTGGATCCTTGCCACTGCAGCGGAGTTTATGTACTGCGCTGAAGTTCCCTTTGTCTTATACATGGGATGAGACTAGGGTACCTATGGAGAATGCGTAACCGTATGCGATGTTGGTTATCCGGTATAAATCAAACGTAGCAAGTCTGACTTCGGCCCAGCAACACTCTTGGAAGGATACTAGCAGTGTTAAAGTGATTGTGATGGTAACAGATTAACATGGAGGAGGAGGAGGAGGAGGAGGAGGAGAAGAAGAAGAAGAAGAAGAAGAAGAAGAAGAAGACTCCTTTGCTGAGTCTGAAAATTATTACTTGTTCTCATCAGTAAAGTTTGTAATATGCATAATTAAATACAGTAAAGATAATGCCATAGCAAATACGTGTGCAGGGATGATCACATGAAGAGATTTCCGCTTCCTCTCCGCCTGTGTTCTCCATCAACAACCAGTGTAGCCTGATACCTATTTGAATACTCGCTGTTTATATTTCCAAACGCACATTGAAAGAGAACCGGTGATTTAACGACTTAGATAGCCACAGGCGGCCGCGATACAGCACCAAGCTCACCCAGATATCATCACATGCGCCAGCGTTCAAATGGGCGTTGACGATTTTTCTAGGATTTTAATACCAGGCGGCTGTTCTTTTATTTCAACCTATTAGTGCGCTATTACCAATACCCCAAAAAAAAAACGTATCAATAGACAATAGCACCCTGCAACGTTTTTCTACCATCTCTTAAGTACCAATGCCAAACCTGGACAATGACCAAAAAAAAAAAAAAAAATTACAGCAACGAGAAAAATACTCACCGTATCAAGAAAAGAGAAAGTAAGAAATTATTAAATCAGAACTAAAGTGGGGGGTGAAACGGTTCAGCCACATAACTGGGCTACCAACTGACAGTATACCACAACAAACAATAATATACACATCAAATAAAACTAGAAGAAGAGAACTACCATGTAAACAAAGGACAGAGGTAATAACAGGGTCTGTGGGAATCTGGATATACGAAGCTGACAAAGGGAAAATCTCTCTCTCTCTCTCTCTCTCTCTCTCTCTCTCTCTCTCTCTCTCTCTCTCTCTCTTTCTCTCTCTATTTCTCTTTCTCTCTCTATTTCTCTCTCTCTCTCTCTCTCTCTCTCTCTCTCTCTCTCTCTCTCTCTCTCTCTCTCTCTCTTCCCGTTTATGCTTCACCTCGTCATGGCAGTATGCAAGAGGAACAAGATGAGCGTGCTATTATGTTGAACTAGAGATGATTGTCGTAACCACGTCACCTGCGTGTGGAGCAAGAAGATGGGTTATGAGTTTAAACACCAGTGTCGCTTCCACAGACGCACACAAATGAGCAACAACAGCAGCAGGGACCATGACCACAACATACATACAGAGTAAAATTAAGTTAAGGACTCTTGTTTTTGTAAACGTCGTAAGGCGCATCGGTCATACGGTGCTAGACCTGCATTTTCATAGACAAATGGGCATTGGGTGGGTGATGTGGCCAGAAGCACGCCGGCCGCCTTTACACCCGAGACACTTTTAGGTACCGAGTTTAGGCTGGGTCGACCTGGGAGGTCAGGTCAGTTGTGAAAATCCCAATTCACCCCATTGTGGATTGAACCCATGCTTATCGGGCCTGTGGGCGAGTGCCTAGCCACGACGCTTCCGCAGCTCTACAACATATATAGATCTATCTCAGAAGGTGGTCAATAAATATGTTCATTTAATATAGTGAAGATATCTACACTGCTCTTTCTATCCATGCACTAGTGTCAGGTTATCCCGCATCTATAGTATGTTCCGATTTGAATGCCTTCATTCACGATCAATTATTTTGAAAACTGTCTGTTGCATCGTTATGAAATTTTTCCAGCCGTCTTATATTTACCCCCACCCAAGGAATATATGTCTTTGATAGGTCCAAAAACAACTTAAATCATCAAAAGCGGCGACATTCCTTTGATGTTTTGCTGAACAACTAGTGATTTCTCTCTAACAAAGTTAAGTTTACAGTAATTGGAAACCTGCCAATTCAGATGCCACACAAAGGCGTATCCGGATTCATATGGGAGTGGGTGCAATGAAAGAAGTAGCTTAAATTCGACAGGGTCGGCTGCATTGCACCGGGTTTTTATCCCATATGGCTCAGTTTCTTTCCGCAGCGCGGAAAGCGTCGCACAAAGCACGAACTCCGTAGCTCCAGCGACGACCCTCGAGAGTCTCCGAAAAAATGCACTCGTGAAATGAAGGACGCGGCCCGGAATCGAACATACAACTTTCGGAGCCCGAGTCAGACGGCTTGACCACTTCACCACGGAGAATCCCGAGAGGGGTGCAATGTGTAATATTAGTAAAGATAGAGAATTTACAGAGGCACGGGGTAAAAAATTTGTAAATTAACAGGAAAGTAGAAGGACTATATTTCTTATCTTATTTTTCATTTCCTTCTTGTTTCTTCAGCTGATGCTGATGCTGTAATGTTTAGGGCCTGCAATTCGTCTCAATAGTTGGAGCAAAATATCCCAGTAAGTGTGTACGTAGATTAATGTCTGCGATCTGCTCAGACCTTAATCTGTGTCGGACGATTCCAGTAGTTTGTTGATTGCTCTCGGTTGCATAAAATTCAATCCATCCTTTCTCCAATAGTCCTCTTCCTCTTTCAACACATGGTCCTCACATTTTTTCCAGTAACTTTTATCAATATTTAATAGCGCGGACAGACAGACAGACAGAAAGGTAGGTAGGCAGAAAGGTAGGTAGGTAAGTAGGCAGAAAGGTAGGTGGGTGGGTAGGTCGGTCGGTCGGTCGGCCGGTCGGTCGGTCGGCCGGCCGGCAGACAGACAGATAGATAGATAGATAGATAGATAGATAGATAGATAGATAGATAGATAGATAGATAGATAGATAGATAGATAGATAGATAGATAGATAGATAGATAGATAGATAGATAGATAGATAGATAGATAGATAGATAGATCGATCGATCGATCGATCGATCGATCGATCGATCGATCGATCGATCGATCCCCGCCAGAAGCCGGGCCTTGTCAGCTAGTTTATTTATATAATCACATTTCATGAAAGAACCCCCATTTGAAGACACCTGAACAATCCCATTTAACTTCGCGCTGCTTGTTTCAAAACGAAAATCACGTGAAAATGTTAAAAAAATGCGGGGACGTGTCTTGGTGAAGCTGTAATACTGTTAAAATGATGGACGTAATCTCTAAGTCGTAATTTATATACCGCATATAAACAAACTTTGAAATCTGCTGTAAAATTTACAGAACAAAAATTTTTTTGTTGGGTGGACATAATGATAAGGTTATATACTAAATCTCATCATTTTCCCTCAGTTGGTTACTGAGATATTGAATTTTATATAGAGGCAAAAAAAAAAAAAAAAAAAACTATAGAGTGCATCCGAGGTAGCTGTGGGTAGAACTCAATAGGTCTTCACCAATAACTGTCCTAGGGGAATGACCTTACGACCTACACTTTGCCGTTTACATCTGCCGTGTGGTTTGTAGCGTGCGCAGCTTGCACACCGGAACTCTTTTATCGCCCTTATTCGATAAGGTTAAGTTTCCGGCCCTGCTACCCAAAAAAAGCAGAGGTCGTGCCATATTATAAGCCATCGGTTTTTTGGATAATTGTTTTCTCAACCGCGTGCCATGAAACGGATCAGGCATGTTCCGAGGCAGGCTCAGACAGTTAGTGAACACACTGTCCTCACTGCACATCGCACCATTCAACCCATAGGTGCGCGGATCCCCTCCTCGGGTACCCTTTTCAACGTTTAACTATCGACGACACCAGTTTTGTTTTGATTGACTGTTCTTTTTCCCCCTCCTACACAGCTATCTTGTCTGACTTCACCCTTTCGACTTGATGTTCTTGCGTGAAGTCTGTCAGTCATGTACTCGCGTGTTTCCACTCAGAATATTTGTTTAGCGTTGGCTTAACTTGACATTTCACAGCAGTGATGCTAGCTTACATGTAGTAACAATATAAAGTGCCGCACGTTGTCACATGACAAGTGTGGTATAAATATCGCTGATTAGAAGCTAACGCGGCACCTCCCGGATGTTGAAAATCTTGAGAGGTTTTTCTGTCTCGACCAACCCTCGGTGCTCACCTTCAGGGGGTTAACTGTTATCTTCTGTATCTGCTGGCGTCCCACATCCACTGTTTATGCCTGCTGCGTCGACCTTTTGAGTTTTATAGGAGAATAAATCAGCTGGCCCCGAGTCCTGCACATCAGCGGCAGGTCTTATCTTCAGGGTTATCTCTGGCTAATGACATCAGGTGTAGTTGCATGAGGTGGTTGGGAGGGAAGGACAGACAGAGGGGTGGGAGGGAGAGAGAGAGGAGAGGTGGGAGGATGAGAGTGTGAGAGAGATGAGGAGAAAGAGAGAAAGATAGAGGTAGGCGAAAGAGTGAGTGAGAGAGAGGTAGGTATGGAGGAGAGAAAGGTGGAAGAGTGAGAGAGGTCGGAGGGAGGGATGGCGGGGAGAGTGAGCAAGAGGAGAGAGGTAGGGGGAGATGCGAAAGATGGGATAGTGTGAGTGCGAGTGGGGAGGAGGGGATGGGAGAGGGGAGAGAATGAGAGAGAAAAATAGAGAGTGAGATGAGAGAGTTGGAGAGAAGTAGCAGACAAAGAGGGGTGTAAGTGAGACAGGAGAGAGGTGGATGAGTGAAAGAAAGGGATGAAGAGAGAATATGCGATGGGAGAGTGAGAGGAAAGGGGGAGAGAGGTGGAAAAGAGAGACAGAGAGCGTGGTTGAAAGAGTGAGAAAGGTGGGAGAGAGATGGGGAGAGTATGGAGAATACAGAAATAATGAAGAAAATTATTCATGTGGTGAATAATTTGTAAGCCCTCTAGTGTTCCCGCAAGATATACGTCTTGCTCGGCTAACAGTAATGGTACAAGGACAAGAGAAGGTTGCCGAGCTGGTCAAACATGGCCACAGAAAGCCGTTTCTGGTATTCTGAAGCCGAAATAATCATCAGGCATCAGCATGGGAAGCAGCGTAGCAACCAACATAATAACAAACCACCGCTGTTAGACTACGTTCAGGTCACACCATCTGATAGCACACCTTTCTCACTCTGCTACTCTCTCTCTCTCTCTCTCTCTCTCTCTCTCTCTCTCTCTCCCGTCTCTCTCTATCTCTCCCTCTGTCACTCGCTGTCTCCCCCATCTCTCTCTCTCTTTCTCTCTCTCTCTCTCTCTCTCTCTCTCTCTCTCTCTCTCGCCTGATTGCATGAAAGAAACAGGCCCACTTCCCACCCAACTTCAGAGCACACCTTGCCCCTTCTATCCCGTGGTTTAAAACCAGCTAGGCCGCAAGGAAATACACTGAAGGTTACGCTCTGGGCTGCAACACCGAATCCGCACCGCCAGCAGATTTTATTTATCCAGGAACTAGATGTTGAAGGCCAGGGGAGACCAAGAGAGAAAATGCTGGACAGACAGTTTAACTTCACAGCACCGAGGAACGTCGGTAACAGAAATGATCCTCAGCACAATAACAGAAGGCTGTGGACAGAGACGTCACCAACGAGACGACACACGGCGCGCACTATAAGAAGAAGAAGAAGAAGAAGATGACGAAAACTAAGACTAGAGACCACGGATTGTTGAAGACGACGAATTATGAAACGGTAGAGAACGCGCAGGTTGCTAGAATACACTGAGGTTGCTAGAATACACTGACAGCTGTTTGACCTGCAATACATCCAAGTGTGAAATTTGTCTGGTTATTTTTAGCGGGTCTGTTTGAAAACTGCATTTCTTGGCAAATGTTGGGCAGTCTGTCAGCGAGCAAAAACACATAGATTGTTCGTTTACAATCTTTTAACAGTTTACGATTTTCAGGCGATAGAGAAGCCATGGGGCGGATGCAGGCACATAGTTAATTCTTACGGAGGTCGGCGAGATTGAGAGGTTTAACACACCCACAACTGTCTAATGTGACCGCGCTGTAGTCGGTTCGTTCCTCTTGCCGGCCTGTTGGACTGTAATGTTGACCTCTCGTCCTTCATTTGGGGACATATGTTACAAGTATCTGAGAAGTGGGAGTGGGTTCGCCTGATGGCGAGTGGACACTGGTAATAGTGAAAGCTAACCAGCCCAGTACACCCCCTTTCAGACACGATTACTAATAGTAGTAGCACTGCTCTGGACTACGCTCGAGCTCAAAGAAAGCGATTGAAAAAGTTAACTCTTAGTGCACTAGAAGCCAGACACTCGAAGGGGACTTGAGATATACCCAGAAGTCCATGCGGTTGTTCTATGTCGTAAAACTACTACTACCACATTACTACTACCACCACCACCACCACCACCCACCACCACCACAAATATGTATTATTATCATCACCCACGAGAATTTGAGAACATTATAAAGGAAGCAGGCATGAGTTCGGAGTGAAACGAAAGAAAACACTCAAAACCAATAAGTACGAAACATGATTAAGTTACTATTGTAGTAAATAGTCACGATATTCTAGTGTGAAAGTCACGTGCGATGGTCTACACAGGTCTGCCATGACATGTAGGTCTGTGGATTTCCCATATTCGTAGAACTAGCTTACATGTATATGTCATTCGTGGCAAATAATTAGGGCTTCGGAAGTTAACGATTAATTAATCGATTGATCGTTAATGTTTTTTTAACGATTAATTTTTTTTAACGATTAATCGAAAACTTTTCTCACATCACTTATACAAATGAACCGGATGTCGAAAAAATGTCGGACATTTTAAACATAGTGCTGCAAACACAACCGAGTTGCACAATTGTACTAAGTCATCATTGTGTAAGCTGCAGCAAGATGTAGCAACAAGATGAAACAGTATGTTTATTATGCTACAGCCTTCTACAGGCCAGAGAAGCATTAGCTGTCTGCATATCAGATGAAAAGATGCAACACAATGAAACTATATATGAACGAAATGAAAAGCTTATTAAGCTAATGGAGTCTGAAATGGAGAAGAAAGTTGCTGAATCGGTTGACCCTTACAATGGTTCCAAACTTAGTGAACATCGATATCCAAAATTGGCATTCTTTGCCAAGACCATTCTGTGCATACCAACTACGTCAGTTCCATGTGAACGATTGTTCAGCTCTGCTGGTTATATTGTTAATAAGACGTGTGCTCGTTACTTGAACCAAATACTGTCAACATACTCGTCTGTTTGCATAGTTGGTTATTAGATGACATATGAACAAAACAATCCAGTGTTATTTCGATTTTTTGACAAATACGACTATAATGTGATTTATGTGATTATAAATGTTTTGCTTTAATCGAAATTAACTATTAATTAATCGTTAATTTTTGAAAAAGTTAACTAATAAATTAAAATTAATCGGTCGCAGCCCTACAAATAATAATTTCTGAGGGAACGGATAGAGTGTAGGCGTTTCGATTCAGTGGAGATAATTCGTTTTGGGACTTGTGGAGATAACTCGTTTTGGGACTTGTGGAGATAACTCGTTTTGTGACAAAAGTAAATATAACTCGATTTGTGACAAAAGTAAAAATAACTCTTTTTGTGACAAAAGTGGAAATGACACATTTTGTGTTAGAAGTGAAATAACCTGTTTAAAGACATTTGAGCGGCACTTTGTGAAATGAAGAATCGCACAGGTTTCATTGGTCAGCTCTGTTAAGAACCTATTGATCCAGGACAGAATGTGAGAAGAAGCTACACAGCCGAGCCTTTGACAGAAAATAAGAAAAGTTACAAATAAATAATGGATACTACTAGAAATCTACAAGTATAAGTCGTATTTTCATATCTGTCCTTGTGTAGTGTTTGTTTATGAAGATTGTTTAGCCGTTAAGTCCGTTTTGTTTGTCATCCTATTTTTTGTGAAAAACTTCACACATTTATTGGTTTGAACACCATGAAAAGCATTAATGTTTCCAAGTAAAGTTTATGATGATATCTGATGGGTTTCTGATGATATTTGATGTGTGTCTGATGATATCTGACGGGTGTCTGATGATATCTGATGGGTGTCTGATGATATCTGATGGGTGTATGCTCATGTCTAATACATGTGTGATCACATCTGATGGGTGTATGTTTGAGTTTCGTGAATGCATTGTCACGTTTGATGGGTGTATGTTTGAGTTTCGTGAATGCATGGTCACGTTTGATGGGTGTATGTTTGAGTTTCGTGAATGCATGGTCACGTCTGGTGGGTGTATGTTTGAGTTTCGTGAATGCATTGTCACGTTTGATGGATATATATTGTAGTTTCATGAATGTATGGTCACGTTTGATGGGTATATATTGTAGTTTCATGAGTGTATTGTCACGTTTGATGGGTATATATTGTAGTTTCATGAGTGTATTGTCACGTTTGATGGGTATATATTGTAGTTTTATGAGTGTATGGTCACGTTTGATGGGTATATATTGTAGTTTCATGAGTGTATGGTCACGTTTGATGGGTATATATTGTAGTTTCATGAGTGTATGGTCACGTTTGATGGGTATATATTGTAGTTTCATGAGTGTATGGTCACGTTTGATGGGTATATATTGTAGTTTCATGAGTGTATGGTCACGTTTGATGGGTATATATTGTAGTTTCATGAGTGTATGGTCACGTTTGATGGGTATATATTGTAGTTTCATGAGTGTATGGTCACGTTTGATGGGTATATATTGTAGTTTCATGAGTGTATGGTCACGTCTGTTTCTGTTGTTGGTTACCTGATTAGCAGTCCACCAAAGTTCTACATGAATAGAATAGCTTCCCAGACACCGCCCCACCAGCCGTCATCCTGCCGGGCACCAGGCCACGCGTGCTCACAGGGCCAGACAGTCCAGATGGCGCCCGCTGAAGGTCATTCCTGAATGAACACTTGTGATACCCAGTGTGCTGGAAGGTGTTTAGCCGTTGACACGTGCTGGCTCCAGCTGGCTTACCTGCACGGACGTGAGCAAGACAAGGTAAATGGAAGGTAATACTAGAGCCGATACCGCCGCCAGGGAGTGAATAGCTGAGGCTTTTACAGGGCAATTTGAGACGGATCTACCGCTTTTCTTGGAGCCCGTTTCCTGTTGTATGTGCAGGTGTCTCTAATGTATCAGGGAGAGGAAGGAGCGAAGGGAGGAATTTGAGGGAAACTTAAATTAGGAGGAGGTGATAGATTTGGAAATGTGTGTGTGTGGGGGGTGGGGGGGGGGACACAGGAGAAAAAGAAGAAAGAAGAAGGGGGGGGGGGGTAGAGAGAGAGAGAGAGAGAGAGAGAGAGCTAAACCGACAGTAAGAGTTCAACTATTTGGGCACCTGTGCTTATCATCATCAACACATGTACGTAGAGAATGCTCATTCAACCCTCACATTTGCAACAGTAATTATTTGTCAGGTAAACAAGTATTGATTGCCTCTCAAAGAAGGGGAAAACAGACAAACGACAAAAGACATAGACTGATATAAGCATTCTAGTTTCGATTTCGCACTCTAAGATACCCCATCGTCTTATAAGAAAATAGTGTTGAAGTGCTATGTAGAACCTATACTATTGTATGGATGTGAAACATGGACAAAAGATAGAGTTTAGAACCATCTAAAGGCGGTATGAATGTGGTTTCTGGGGAAAATGCAAGGCATATTACGGACGGTCATAAAAATAAATGAGCAAGTCCTTCAAGAAACAAATTCATTCATTCATTCAGTAGCATGACCTTTGCAGAACCTCGCTCCCATAACAACATTCCGGAAAACCTCTTGATCATAAGCAAGATGTTCCGCGTCCGATACACCCTTCTGGAGATCATCCGCCATATTCTGCACCCATCTTCTCTTTTGGCCTTCCTCTTCCTCTCTTCCCAGGCATATACCCCTCCATTATTGTTCTCTCCAAACTTTCGTGACTTTTCAAGTGACCAAAATATTTCAATTGTCTTTGTTTTATCGTCTTTAATAGCCAACCTTCAATATTCAGCTCTTGAAATATGGATGAATTTGTTCTTTTCTTTACCCAAGATATTCTTAGAACTCATCTATAACATTTATATTCAAAGGCATTTATGCACTGTTCAGCTTATTTAATAAGTGTTCAGGTCTCACATGCGTAAGTTGCAATGGGAAAGATGCATGCTCTTAAAAATCAAATTAGTTGTAGGTCTACCTGTCCCTCTCCATAATTTATTCAGTTGTTTTAGCCTTTGAAGAGCAATCCTTTCAAACAAATGAAAACAGTAAATTGATTTGCGAAATTAGACAGAGACAGTCGGGGATGTTTGGACACGTTATGAGAAATGGACTGGAAAATTTAGTGACAGCTGGCAAGAGTGAAGGAAGAAGAGCGAGGGAAGGCAGAGAGATGAATAACTGGATGGGCTGGTCACATGGCATAATATAGACAAGAACACGGAGCTGATCCAAGACTAGGGTGATCGCGTGAGATGTTGAAACATGACCGCCCACGCTTATCAACATGGCACATGCCGATCACAAGGATGGTCGCCTTATTGCAAGGAAACACAGCTTCCACGCCAGACCAGCTTCTATTTTTCTCTAATTTACTCTTCTTATTTGTAGTTGTATCTCTCTCTCTCTCTCTCTCTCTCTCTCTCTCTCTCTCTCTCTCTCTCTCTATATATATATATATATATATATATATATATATATATATATATATATATATATATACTAGCTGACCCGGCCCGGCTTCGCCCAGTCCTTGGTGGGGAGCATCTCATTTAATTCATATAAGTAGTCATATAAGTTCCCGTTCCCGTTACCGACTGTCTGTCTGTCTGTCTGTCTGTCTGTCTGTCTGTCTGTCTGTCTGTCTGTCTGTCTGACCCGGCCCGGCATTGCCCAGCTCCTGGTGTGGAGCATCTCATTTAATTCATATAAGTAGTCATATAAGTTCCCGTTCCCGTTACCG
>OY992882.1:120324765-120346468 GCA_963921405.1 Cepaea hortensis | reverse complement strand
ATCTATTCGTCCTGCACATCTAATGGCGTTGATGATGTGTACGGAAGAATCTGTTGGAGATTGAGTTGTAACCTTCATTTCATAACGCGCGTGATCGCGTGCGCGCGCACACACTCACACACTGACACTGACGCTATTCCACAAGTTCATTGTCGTCACTTTTTGCCGCCAAGCATCGTGTGGAGGAGGAAGAAAAAAAAATTAATTGACGTTCCCGCGCGCAATGGGTGGCATGGAGAGTGTCATTCCGTGTGATTGTACAATGTCTTTGATGTCGTCAATCCATTTTCTTCTCGGGCGGTCCCTTGCATCTCGTATCAAATTTTCCTTGGTGTAACGTCAGTGCTGGTAACTGTTTGTGTTGCACTATAACGAGCTGACTGAACCATTTGATCTTCTGTCTTTTATATCTGCGGCACAGGGTCTTGATTCCACCGTCTATCGATAATGTCATCTATTACTCAGTCTCCGATGGTTACCCAACGCAGTTACCTTACAATCTTCCTAATTTTGTTGTCTCCGGGCCGACTCCCCCCAGTACTCAAAAACACCTGTCCACTAGTGCAGTGGTTCTCAACCTTTTTTGGCCAATGCCCCCCATCACCATTTGTTCAGAATGTCACCCCCCCCCCCCTTCGTATTTCATCCCTATAATCCCCCCACCCACTCCTCTCCCTGTTGTTTGTCCATCAAGAATGATGATGACCATTCATTTCATCCAGTGGGGCTGAAAGTATGGAGCCGTGAGTTCTAAGATGGCTGATAAGGCCTCTTTTGGCTTGAAATGTTCTTTGACAATGTGGGCAAAGAATGCTCGACGTTCCAGGAGGAGGATCTCCTGCAGTGGTTTTTCTGTCCAGCCTTTTCTTCACAGCTCTTGCAGTCCTGGTTGCTTCACAAGTGACTGCACCCTTATGTAATGATATACGCCACGAATTACAGTCTTTAGCAGCAGTCTCCCAGGTGTCTCTTTAAAGCGTTTCACCTGGCCTCCTTGGGAGCGTTTACCACAACGCAGCTCGCCGTAAAAAAATTGTTTAGGGAGCCTGTAATCTGGCATACGAGTTAAGTGACCAGCCCAGCGAATCTGATTTTTCATTAGTAGAGTGTGGATACTGGGTATGGACGCTCTTTCTAGAACTTCATGTGTCTGGGATCTTGTCTTGCCATTTATTCTTCAATAGCTTCCTTAGGCAGACTGTGTGGAAGTGGTTTAATTTCCTAGCGTGTCGCTGATAAACAGTCCATGTTTCAAAAGCATATAACAGGTCCTCTCCCTACACAGTATAGTAAACATGTAAGCTAAATTTAATAACACATACTAGAACAAGTCTAGACGTCAACATAAAACGGGATTTTGCCGGTCTACTTACGTTATAAAACAAATTTTCAGAAGGGCGAGAAGTACAGAACTGAAAAGTATGGAGGGAAAAACAATATCAAGTAATCGGTTCTTGTATTAACGCGATCTTGAAATAATCTTAATTTCTCCCCCCCCCCCCCCCCCGAAACCCTAAAATCCATCCCCCCTCTTCCCTGGGGAGGGGGGATTCCCCACCGGTTGAGAACCACTGCACAAGTGTGTCATTTCGGTTGACACAAGAGGTCAGACACTCATATCGATGGAGGACTGACCTTTACACAGATATCTAGATTGACAGTTCTGTCCATGGCTCAGATTGATAGTTCTGTCCAAGGATCTTGGGAATAGGGCATCAAAGAAGGAGTCCTGTTGAGCGGATTATGCGCTTGGTTGTTTCCTTTTGTGCTGCCACTGTCAAGAGGACCGAGCAATAGGGGGTGTTATAAACAGAGACATGAGACCACCGTGTCTGGAAGCTTACACATTATGGGGATGCCTTTTGCGGTATGGGCTTTATCTGTGGGGGTTGTAAACAGTCGTGGAGACCATCGGAAAGACGCGAGTCTTAGCATAAGCGCGCTTGTTAACTGACATGTGTCTGTAAGTCTCCAGGGAATACATGATGGGATAAATATTGTCAGCAGTTTCAATCTTTATACTTCCTAGTGTTTCTTTGTGGTGGTGGCGTGGCTGAGAGGTTGCAGTCTTCTGCTCATGGTCAGAAAGTACGTTACCATGTTAGAGTCCAAGCGAAGGGCCTGCAATTTTGACAACGACCATTATTGTATAATGGTATCACATGTCCCACTTATCTCTGGGGCAGTGAGATGGTAATACCTAGCCGTCTCGGACAAGGGCGAGAAAGAAGAGGTCAGTGTGTAGTAGTGCAGGTTACACGTTCCACAGCCAGTGGGAATAGGAGAGCAGACCATACGACCAATGCCCTGGCATAATTGTGAGGAAAGAAAACCTACCTATACGGGTAGAAAACCTACCTATACGGGTAGAAAACCTACCTATACGGGTAGAAAACCTACCTATACGGGTAGAAAACCTACCTATACGGGTAGAAAACCTACCTATACGGGTAGAAAACCTACCTATACGGGTAGAAAACCTACCTATACGGGTAGAAAACCTACCTATACGGGTAGAAAACCTACCTATACGGGTAGAAAGAGCCTCTTACCTTGGTTGGAATGTGGCTAGAGGAAGCAAGCCTGACACAAATACATGCGGAAGAAGGACACATGGACATGTGAGGTGTGATGTAATCTCGTCGCAAGAGAAACAAAGAAGAAAAAGGAGGAAGAGATGAACAGGCAGAGGAAGAAGCGTGCCCTCTGATCCTTACTCCCTTATATGAGTGCCGATCAGTATCTATAAATGTACGACTCGTGTCAGGAGAAGAAACCCTCAAGGAGAACGGGGTAGTGGGGGGGGGGGGGCCTAAAAATACCTAATACAAGGAGAAGATAATTAAAGACAGATACTACATCGGGAGGACATGGATGGAGCTGATGGCAAGGATTGGAGTGTGTGATGTGAGTTGAGGGGGCAGTGCCCCACTGGGGGTGGGGGGGGGGGGGGGTAAAGGGCAAAAGAATAAGAGGAAGAAGCCAGGAAATGACGCTGGTTACACGTTATCACGGAGCCGTGGCGCCGTATCAGCGAACTCTGTATCGTTTCACTCCCTTACTGCTGTGAGTATCCGTTGTCGGGCTGCACAGGTGAAGTGCAGGGGTGAAACTCCAGCCACGCGTGCATCACCCGGCCTGTCGCCTTCGCAGCCCCGTCTATATTTAGACCAGCACGTGTCACCATGACTTAAAAACTTTCCTGGGGTTATCAGGCATCGGTAGCAACAGCTCTAGACCGTATGCACGGGAGGTTTTGTTATTAAAGTGTGTCATCGGGACCCCCAGAGAACTCCGGCTCACTTCTTTGTTGTCCTGTAAAGGGAAATAAGACACGAAAAACTCGCCTCAATCGATTTTTTCCCCCTTGCGCGTGCTATGTGACGAGTGAGGTCCCCTGTGGAAAGCTGCCTGTAGAGGGTGTGGGATGTGATAATTTTCTTTGTGTGATAAGCTAGACCCCGGGCCTGTCAAAGTCACCGGAATTCTTCATACATATTCCCTCCACACGGGCCGGTTGATGGTAGAGTTACAGACTTGGATCACCGGGCTTCGGGGACTTTTGACGGTTATTTGTACTGTGGTGAGTGCGTTTGGTATCTCATGAGCACATTGTGTTAGGCTGTGTTGTGCTTTGGGAGTCCTCACGCCTCACTGGGTTTGAGTCACGCGCATTCGGACCTGTGTTTGATTGCCAGATAACTAGCCTTTAATGATTAGCAGTAACTTTTAGTGACCTTTGGCGAAGTGGTGCCTCACAGGTCGGTACATTATCCGGCAGCGCACATTTTATCCATTTATTGTGTGTTTGATGATGGTGTGCTATTAATAACTTCGTGTGCGTTTGCTTTTATTTGTGTCGTAGTGGATGGTAACATAAGGCGGTATAGTTATGTACCAGCGTTGTGTTGTGTTGATTCCCGGAGTTATTAACATGGAATAACACGTGAGTATATGCGTATGGCTACCCATGGGGTGCTAATTGATCTATGGAAATGTGGACCTAGCACCATGTAGCAAACTGTCTCAGGGCGAGGAAAGGGCTTCTTTAGTTGTGTTTACTTTATATCCAACGTTTAGGTGAAATCTCTATACTCTTCGTCAGTGTTTGTGTGTGCGCGCGCATACAACTACACGACTAGCACGCTCTTATGTAACGAAGATCACTTGAGTATCACATAAATGTGGTGTTATATTGCTTTTTGACTATTGAATGTGGGAAAATATGCTTACTTTCTAGTGCCACGCGCATGCACTCATGCACACAAACACTCATACTCAGACAGTCACTCACAGACACACCTGTTTCATATAAGTATGCTCTCTCTCGCTCTCTCTCTCTCTCTCTCTCTCTCTCTCCCTCCCCTCCCCCCAGGGAACAATCACGAAGTTCTCGTATTATCAGCAGTACAGAGGTGCAGTAACTCCACCACTAGCTGCTGACAATAGTCACAATTGTTGCCCGACTGGAATCTAGTCTCGCTATCATGCCAGACAACCGTGGTATCAGATACCAGTAGCCGACTACGCCGAGTTACAAGCATAACACACAGCGGGGATATGATCGAATCTCCCCACACTGTGACATCACCTCCTATACGTTCCTATCACACCACAACCCTATGTCCATTATTATGCAACCCGTGGCATCTTTATGTTATCCCCTTTCTTCGTTTGCTGTTTAGCACCTACTGGTGCATAAGTATTCGGCTGTCTCATCCCAGACACTCAGATCGTACACGTTTCCTCCATCTTTCCCACATGACTGTCTCTTAATCTCTTCAGCGAATTCTGTGTTTGGTCTCCGAATATTTCTCTTATCCCGTTGATATCAACATACATTCTGCACATGATCTCGTCATTACCTGGTGTTGGTACTGTAGCCTAACGAAGGTCGTCCATCGCTTTCTATGTAAACAGTATAAAATAACACAAAGTAACGCAGCTTTACAGAACACAATTACGGAAAACAAAGGACGTTGCGGCGACTAGCCTTCATCAGCAAACAAATACACTAAATACAATATTCTTTTTCTGCCTGTTATCTCCTAGTGTAGCATGTGCCATCAACGAAAACATGCTAAGCTCTGATAGATATCATTTGCTGTCTCTCGCAGCTCCCTAGTGTCCTCCCCATATCATTCATCTCAATTTGAACTTCTATTCTCCTTGTCTTGTTAGGTCTCTCTCCATTTGTTTGGACTGTTGGCTCCAGAGGCGGCACTTTCTAGTTATGTTTTAAATTTTTCTCAGTGTCTCTTCTATCTGGTCACACCGTCTTGTCCACTGTGTTTGATTCACTTGGATTTATTTAGTTAGTTCCATGAGCTCCACATGCGTTGTTTTGTGATGCCATGTTAGTCCTTCTATTTTGATCAGATACATTAGTTTATGTTTATAGTTTGTTGGTAATTACTGTTCTCAGTATGTTAGATTCATACAGGATTGCTGATTTTATATTACTGGTAAGCATTCTAAGTTCTCAACACCTCATACATCACAAGATAAACAGAGAAAAAAGAAAGTGTATCTTACACCGTATTCGACTATCAACAAAGGATTGCTTAAATATACCGAAGCGTTAGCAATTAGGCGGTTTCAGTCGGTTTTGTGCAAACAGAAAACATTCTTGTTAAATTTGAAATTATCGCGGGAATAACAGATGTTCGACATACTGTGTGTTTTAATTGTTTCGCCTAAAGTATTATTCATTTAGTCACCTCATATAATATATAACTCTGCACATCTGACGAGATGCAACGACATACGCCAGGCAATAAATCGTGCAACACATTGTTTATGACTTCTGTGTTTACATTCACGAAGGGAGTAATTGTTTTGACATTCTAAGTTAGTTATTAGATTTAATTAAATATACCTACCCTTACTTTAATACCTGGGCCGGTTTATCATCCGCTGTCACTATTGTATTACAAGAAGTAGCATGACGGTGAATGCGTTGTGTTGATAACTGAAGCACGTCTTAACTTCCACATACTGGTCGTGTGTATTTCTTGGTAGAGGCGTTTTCTAATGTCGTTTGTGTAGTAACTTATTGAAGAGAACACAAACATGTTTCACCGAAGTCATTGTTGTTGTCACCCTCAACATCACTATCATCATTACCACTACCGGCATCACCAGCAGCAGCAGCCGCCGCTGCCACCGCACCGGTACCTGCCGCATCCTCACCAACCACCACCACCACTGCCTGTGCCCATGTTTTGGAGTCACCATATTCTGACCAGGTATGTATCATGTTCCAAGTACGTAGATGTGTTTAATAACCGACTTCTCTTGTCTGCTCGTGCATATTGTTTTCTGTCGTCGTCGTTGTTGTCTAAGATTAGCTTCATAAATGCTGTATGCATGGAATGATGTATGCGAGCAGGGAGAAAGGGGGGGGGGAGGGAGAGAGAGAGAGAGAGAGAGAGAGAGAGAAGAACAAACGAACGAACAAACTTTATTTTAAAAGGGTAACAAATTGGGCACGCAGGCCCGTCTTACATTCGGCCCTTTCAATCACTCATCTTTCATTCATCAAATGTGCATGTTACATTAACATAGGGGGAAAAACATTGTCAAATGGATTTTGTAAGCATAAGCAATGCATATTACGCATGATACATTCACATGAGAAAACAGCAAAAACATTATCGATGAAAGTTGTAAGCATAAACAGTGCATATTGCAATGTTGTGAGACACATCCCCCATCCACCCTCATATCCCGCAGCCACCAACACATCCCCCACCCACCAAACCTCTCCCACCCACCCACACATACCTCCACGCACTCACACAGAACCAGGCAAACATACGTGCCGCCACCCACCCACTGATTCCCCCACCCTGTCGTATTTATATATATATATATATATATATATATATATATATATATATATATATATATATATATATATATATATATAGAGAGAGAGAGAGAGAGCGAGAGAGAGAGAGAGAGAGAGAGAGGGAGGGAGAGAGAGAGAGAGAGAGAGAGAAGGGCAGAATGTCAGACAGGCCTGCGTGCCCAATAGTTAACCATTTGAAAATAAGGCTCGTTCGTTCGTTCTCATTTTGCCCTCTGTATCGTCGGTTGTCATACTTCTGACACATTTATGCAGGCGATTGTCTGTCTGTCTGTCTGTCTGTCTGTCTGTCTGTCTGTTCCCTCCCCAATTTTCAAACCAAACAAGCTTGAACAAATCCAATCGACGGCGTTCGACTAGAACAAGAACCCATGTATACCACGTGGCCACTGTCAGAACAAGAACAGGAGTCTGCAGTCAACACCAACAGTTGTACAGAATACACAACGACAGTGTTGTTAATGCTAGTGACGTATTACCGACGTTGATAGAGAACTGCGCTGATGATATTGTCATGAGCACGGTCGGAAGATGGCCTCGTCGCCTACCAAGTGATGGAAAGATAGGCCACCAATTCCTTAGTGCCTTCAGGCTTACAAATTGTGATGGTCCTAACACATCTCAAGCCCTTAGCAGGAAACTACTTCGCTACAGATTTGTATTGGGTGTATTTTCAATGACTGTGGTTTTTTTGTTTTTTTTTTAATATTGCTGTTCCAAGTTTTGTAATCACCCTCCGTGGAGTTCATCATAATAGGTAAATACAAAACTTGGAACGGCAATACTTTCAAAAACCCCACAGTCATTAAAAATACACCCTGTATTTAAATTTGGTGACGTATTACACAAGTTCTGTGAGGCCTTCAGAGGTGGCAGTGTAGAATTCCAGGCGGTGTCAAGTTAACTAGGTCAGACAGGTGATCGTGAACACATGAGCTCACAAGGACAGGTATCTACGGGTTCAGCCCGTCACGCTGAAAACACAATCACTAGACGAACATTAGACAACATGGCGTGTCAAACAACCCGTGTCCTGTTTCTACGCGAGGGGCTTCGGTGGCGCGGGCGAGTGTACAAGTTGCCAGACTGTTTTCTCGTAGGTGCATTCTTACAAAACACAGCACATATTATGTGTCTTTAAAAAGTCTTAAAAGTCGAGAGGATCGACTTCATTGCACCGAGTTGTATCCCATATGGCTCGGTCTCTTCGCACAAAGCGCGAACTCCATCCCCAGGAGTCTCCGAGAAAAATACACTGGTGAACTGAAGGACGTAACCCGGAATCGAACTCACCTTTGGAGCGCGAGACAGACGGATTGACCACTTCGCCACGGAGACTCCTGACATATCACGTGTGTTGGTTGGCACTCATGGGAGTAAATAGAAGTAGTAAAAGATCAGGCATGGCCGAGAAGTTTGTTTGTCTCAGGCTTGGGCGTTACAGGCTTCGTATTCAAGCATAAGGCTGGGGATTGTGTCAAGAGTGGTTACGTTGTAATAATATCACATGTCCTTGTGATCTCTTGGGTAGCCAGATTAAATACGTAACCTTCTTGGAATTGGCAGATACACTAGGTACCGCGCGTTAATCCATTGGCAGGTGAGTATCGCACAGAGTAGACCATACAGCGACGGCTCAGGCAAAATTGTTATGAAAGAAAACATACTTGCGGGTAGATGGCGATCGCTACCGAGGATGGAATCTGCCCGGAGAAAATAAACCTAATACATATGCAAGTTGAAGTCCCAGACTGGAAAGCTTGATACTTCTACTGACCTCCATACTGACCACAATATGTTGTACACAATTGAGAGTATCATGAATGAAGAAGTAAACAAATAGTGACATTCTGCAAGATCTTAATATTGGAGAAAACTGTCTCGTAACTAGCAGCATGAAACTGAAATATGTTGGCTACATCATACTCGTACATAACTTTGATGGGCAGTAATGGAAGGCACGGCTCCTGGAAGGCAGCCCTGTCTTGCATCCTTTTGCACCTCAACATAGTTTGATGTTTCACCAGCTACTCTGTCAGTTGATTGTTGTTTATGGTATAATGATTCAATTAAGGAGGTCAAATGAGTAGAAACTCCATATATCTCATGATGCTCAATAGTGATATTCTATAAGTTCTTAACATTGAAGAAAACTGGCTCGTAAAGGGCAGCATCAGTAGGAAACTAAACTTCGTAGTTACATCTTTGATGGACAGTAATGGAAGCCACGGCTTCTGGTGAAGGATCGAGCCTCTTCAGCGGGCTTTGACGAGCGCGGCGTTCGGCAAGGGGCTGGCTACACAATGATGATGATGATGATGATGATGATGTATGACGTAAATGTAACAACTGCCTAGGCCTTGGTGTGCTTGGTGTGTGTTGCTCGGATCTCAGTAGTATTTGTCACATGCTAACAGTCACAGTCCGTGCTGGCTGCTCGTTGTTGTAGAGTGGGCTCAGCCACTCGAGCACGTGACACCACTCGACTGTGCCTCGTTCATGATCATGTGTCATATATCTATCCTGGTACTGTGCGTGTGTGAGTGGGTGTATATATTATATGTGGTAGCGTTTGTTTTATAGCGTATGTATAAGTATAGAAGAGCGTCTGTATATGTGAAATAGTATGTAGTTTGTGTGATGGTCTCTCTCTTCCCTTTCTCTCCCTCAGTGTGTGTGTGTGTGTGTGTGGGAGGGGGGGGGGGGGGTTCTATATTCTATTCCAGTAGCAATCACAACGATGCACTGTCGGTGATATGTGCCCTTCTGTCGTTTTCTGGAAGCATTCTAATTCATTGTTGTATGTATGGCATTGAATCATGGAACGCGCACAAACAAATTAGGAAGAGCTTGTAAATAACGGAGATGAAGTACTTTGGACTGAAGGAAAAAATAGAGAGGTTCTCTTTGATCTATATGTCACTACTTGATGCCAAAGGACATGATGCTGTTGAACATTCTCCAGTTGTGAGGTACATTCGTAGCTCTCTCACGGTTGATGATCTATATTTACGGAATGCAGACTGACGTGCCTGATACCGGATCATGAGCATTGTAGACAGTCGTTGCCATTATTCTGTACATTTCTGATAGCTCCCCGTTTAACCAAGTGTGGGACTTCCTTATTTTCTTGTTCGTGTTCTATTTTGTTTGGCAAAAGTGTATCTGCCTTTTTATTTCAGTGTGTGGACCACATTCTGTGGTTGGGGAAAGGGGGGGGGGGGTAAAGTGTTAACAAGATGTTACTCACACCACACACGTGGGAAACCGCGGTAGCGCACTAGCCTATCGGTGAGGTGATAATGTGTTGGAATCCACTTTCAGGCAAGGTTTCTTACATTGATCTTGGCTCCAGTGTAGACCCAGCCTACAACTGGTACCCTGGAAATTGTATGTGGCGGGCGTGATGTAGAGTACACCATCTATCGAATGCCAGTGGGTCTCAAACATGTGGGGCGAGCACCATATACCTAATACACCTAGGACGTGAAAAGGGGATCGTGCACTGTCACCATAACCTTCCACAGTATGGTCGGGAGGGTACGGTGTGGGAGGGGGAGGGTACGGTGTGGGAGGTTCAGCTTCCACGGATCTGGGAATGTGAGGGTCGCGTGTGGAGTCGAGGGTTACGCTGATAATGTCATGAGCTCGGTCGGCGCCTGCGCTCGTCGTCCACTAGAGTGAGGGACAGACTGGCCAGCCATTCCTCCCTGCATTCAGTCTGTTTAAACGGTAATGGTCCTAGCACATCATAGATCCACAGTACTCCCGTGTGTTGCCGGGGCCCATAAGGGAAGCAAAGAATAGCAACACTGTAGCCTACCACGCATGTCGTAAGAGGCGACTAAGGAGGCTTAATGGTTCCGTCGCCCTGCTACTGAGTGAGTGCGTGGCGCGACACTGTGAGCTGTGAGTTTCGTGTGAAGTGCTTTTGAATCTGCCCAAGTTTTTATTTTTGGAACGTGACTGCATGTTCGGAGCGATGGCAGGTGGCTATGTCCCAGAGTTGACCGGTTTTTGCCTGATGCAGAAATGCGTGGCTGCTGGGCTTCTGGTTGACTGCCACTGCCGTCGGTGATGAACTGTATGTTCGTGGACTGTGTAGGTGAACATCTAGGAAACATCCAGATAGGAAAATGACTGCCGATTCCATCAGAGATGAATTGGGTGTTTCGTGAGGACTGGTGTGTTGACATTCTGGCGGCGGCATTATGCACAGTGTATCTGTGCGGGCTGTTGTTTGTCGAGACTCCTGTCTTTTCCACTTTTCACATTGGGCAGTGGGGAGCGTTTTGTGTGATATTCACTGGGACAGGAACGGAGCATAATGGGGACGACCCGTTGCTGTGAAGTTGGAACTGCGACTAACTAACTAACTAACTAAGATCCACAGTAGGTTCCTGATTCAGGACACAAACTCTCTCTCTCTCTCTCTCTCTCTCTCTCTCTCTCTCTCTCTGTGGGTGGGGGGGGGGGTGAATGGAGAAAACCCAGGGGATGATGTATGGCAGCATACCAAACATCAGGTGTAGGTGAAGACGAGAAACTAAAGATATGTAGGCCAGTCACTTGGTGAAGCGATATACCTGTCCCTATCTTAAATACGGTAGTAGAGAATAATACGCTATAGAAAGGCAGTGAGAGCCTAGAGATAGAATAATGGATTAAGAGTTAATGGGGAAATGACATGAACACGTTTGTAAAAGACAGGAACAGGATTAAGCAACAAATCACCAGAACAATTAAGCAACAAATCACCAGAACAAAAGTCCGTAGCTAGAGGATCACACATTGAAAGTAAAATACCTATTATTTGAAGTTAGTAAATAAGTTTCTCCGTGGCGATGGCGTTGCGGACGCGATTTGTAATGTCGCTTACCCGCGTTCGAAGCACAGCGGTGACCGATTTGGCAGTAGACAGTGTCGCGCTGGTTTTAACGTGTTGGTATGGGAGCCGGTCGTTAAGAAAGCAATAGCAAACTACAGAACGTAAAACGTGCCAAGACATCAACAGCAGTAAAATGCTGGTGTTGACTGCAACGTCCTGCAAAGGATATGTAACTTTAAATTAAAAAAAATAAATAAATAAATAAACAGCAAAGAAGATTAAATTTAACCAGTAGCAGTGACAAGAATATTTACTCGACACAATATGGAATATTAAAGTATAACATTTCCATAAAGAAGAAGCAGGATATGAAAATCCAGATTGATAAAAAACATGAACAAAAATAAACCCATTATCTAAGATAATAATAGACACAATATACACCAAGTAAAACGCTGCATGACTGAACGACACGCTATCTTTTTAAATTAATAAATAAGAAACACACACACACACACACATCACATCACAGTATACAAGTTGATTGAATATAACTATTGCAGCCATACAGGTAACTTGACGATGTAATGGCGATGTTAATAATGATGATGAAGAAGAAGGCGAGGAAGAAGAGCAGTATAATGAACAGTTCTTCCTGCATGAGTTTTTAATTGTGTGTTTGTGTGTGTGCTTGCGTGCGTGCGTGTGTGTACACGCATGCATGCGTGCATGTGTTTTTGCGGCCATACAGTTTGTGTCATTCACGAACGTATCAACAGTCAGTGTGACAGCTACAAGTGACACTCACAGATCAAGTATCTTATTAGTGGTTGAACTCTGACAGCTGTACTTGCCATAACCCGGCCATCCCCTGCCTGGTTGTCTGCCCTTACACAGACAGTGACCATCTCATCATCGTATTACAGGTCCTCTTTCAGAACGTTGCTCTCATCACGGCCCGCCAATGGTTCTCCAGCTCTGGCCAGTTCACCTGCCTCATGCACCCTCATGCCCCAGGTGTCCATCTTCTTTCTGGTTGAGAGTACCGATTGATCTGTCGGGAATGTGAAGATGATGATAATGATGATGATGATGATCGTTACTAATCGACAATCAGGTATTAGTTCACTGCCTGGTAGAATTACGTCTGTTATTCTGAAGTCTGAAGAGACAGTGACGCGACGCACTGGGTACATACATTACAGTCAGTCCTTTCAGACATTTAATCAGTACCTATTGACATTCCCAGTAGAGATTTCAATGGGGAAGATTTCGAAGTTCACCCAGCTTTACCTCCAAGCAGGCACTAAGTTAGGGTGTAGTATAATATTGCAAGCACACACAGTTGTACAGGCAAGTCAGTGGTCCTAACCGCAAACATAACTGTACAAGTGAGTGAATGCAGTCGGCAGTTAAACTTGCCTGACAGCAAGTGACAGGCGCTGAGACACACTTTATAACCCAGTGACTCGTCACAGACACCAGTGCAGCTGTAGTTGTTTGCTTGGTATATCCATCCGGCTATCGTTTGAAACCGTCTGCTGTCTGGGTTCACCACAGTAAGCTTATCGTCAATTATCCGCCAATGACGACTTGGTTAGTGTTAGCTTGACCGCAGTGTGTATGTGGCCTGAAATAACAACATAGCACAAGTTGATACGGTGTGCTTATTCGCTTGCGGATTTTAAATAAACCTTCACCACAGGCTTGGGCTATATATGGAAAACTTATGTACTTTCTCCTACATCCGGTAAATGAACCGCGTGTTAGAATAGTACAAGTGTCGATCACCCATGCAGTTAAAGTTTTATGTATTGTGTTGTGTTTAGGCGAAGCGTTGTTTTCCAGATCCGTAGTTACTTCAGGGAATACTAACAGCAGCAGGAAGGACTCATTGATCTCTGTGGATTGTATGAGAGTTTCATATTTTCACGTGTTAGTTTGTGTTTCACTTTTTAGTTTGTGTAGTTAATTATGGTTTTGTAGACCTTTCTTTATTTGTAAGGCCATACAGACAATACATCTATTCGACAAGTAAGTGGGAAACGACATGGAAACACCGCAGTCATGAAACTTATCACAGTTATACATAAGTAGGTATTGATGGGCACGCCAAGAGCAGATATGAAACTAGTTGGACAGAATAAGGCATGAGAGGAACACTGAGTCACAGAAAAGGGAACTACTGTGGCCATTGAAAACAGAATGAATAAATTCACATTTGTCCCGTGTATATAATGGACAATATAAATACACACACACACACACATAACCAGTAGGAAACAGCCATTAGAAAACACAGTCAGTAAGAAGTATAGAGAATGATTTTTTTTTTTGCATATCCTTTACAGGACATCGCTGTCAACATCAGCATCTTTCAGCTGTATGTTGATTTCTTGGCAAGATTACGCTCAGTAGTTTGCCATTGCTTTCTGAGCGGCCGGCTCACATACCCCGTAAGTTACCGATGCGATTCGAACCACTGCTGATTCTCACCGTCATCGCGTTACCCACGAGAGTATACGAGATTATGGAGAAAAGTCATAACCTCTAAGCCCGAAGCCGATAAAAAACATAGTATGAAGCACAGCCAATAACAGTATTTAGCCCGGTTTGATTATGGTGTATGTAACATATGCACTCCGTGGCCACAGGCTTGCGAACGCGGTTCGTGAGCCGGGTATCAGGCGTTCGAAGCTCAGCTGCGACCGATTTGTGCAGCAGACCGTGTCGCGTTGTGTTATAACGTGCTGGTATGGGAGCCGGTCGTTCAGAAAGCAATGGCAAACTACTGAACGTAGCACTTGCCTAGTACGTTAACAGCAGCTGAAAAAAGCTGGTGTTGACTGCAACGTCCCGTAAGGGATACGCAACAACAAAAAAAAAAACACATATGCACGGCTCAAAGTAAGGCGCCTTCTATGGCTAAAGTGAATGGTTAGAACCCAAAGACTGGTATGGCTGCGTCCTATCCAGTGGTTAAATACCTGCCTGGCTTTGGCTTGACTTGAGAACAGAAGACATTGGCGAGGACGGGAGATGGTCACCACGCCACAGAATGCAACACGAAGTCAGTACGATTGTCTGGAAGAGGCTAAACATTATATACAAGTATGGGAAAGGGACAGTTAGCATACTTTGGTCATGTGATGAGAAGAAAAGCACCGGGAAACAGAGGCAGAGACAGACCGAGAGAAATGAGGCTGGGTGGACCGAGATTGAGGAATATAATCAGCAGATTTGATCCAGAACACCAAAAATCCAGATTTGTCGAGCGACACATATGCCTACGGAAGTTGACAGGGCACATGATGTTGATAAAACGTTCATATATGGGCTATGGCATGTTTAGTAAATGTGCTTGCTCGTCGGATAGTTTAGACTGGCGCCCGGAACCTGTACATGGCGAAATAATGTTTAAACCACCGGGGTCACGCATAACTAACTGCATGAATAGTTCATGAGTGTCGCTCACATAACGGAGGAAGTCCCCCTTGAAGGACACACAGGACGGCCGACCACAAAGAGGGCTGGCTCTACACACACGGACTTTAGACAACACCAGTCACCCCAGGTCTCATGGATTGAAGAAACCAGTTGTGTGTTGTAAGCTTGCCCATCTCAAATAAACACCAGTTTCTATGAGCGATATCCATTGTAACAAGGAATTTATAGTGTAAACAAACATGTCCTAACTTCAGCGCCATCATTTCCAGGTTGTGTTCTCTTGCCGTCAACGATGATAGAACTTTCGTATGTATTATTTTTAGTTTCATTTCATTATGCTTGAATGAGATAATCATGTCCAGTATTTGTATATGTTGATTATATATCAACTACCAGAATAAATAGAACGGTCTCCATGGCTTGAGGGATAGTGAAACTTTATTTCACAGTTCCCAGACACAGAGCGAGTCCAGGCTTCGAAATCAACCACGGGCTTTTGGAAGCAGACCGCTTTGCGTTGGTTTGTGTTGTGTGATATGTCTGCCGTTCACAAAGCAATGGTAAAATACTGAATTAACATAGCCTAGTAAATCGCAAACGGGCAATAAATGTTGATAAATGTCATATACAGGACTATCTTTTAACCGTAATAAATATGTCACTGACCGTACACACTCATAGGTTATTGTTTGCAGGTCGCCTTGTGTACACATGCGAGTGTACATATTGGATGTAGTATGTACATACAGATTGGGTCTAGAGCAGTGTTTCCCAACGTGGGGCCCACGCCCCACAGGGGGGCAATTTGACTGTTAAGGGGGGCAATTCGAAAATGGAAGAAATTGGCTGAATATAACAAAACGGGGAGACTTGAGACTGAAGTTAACTAAATTGGAACCTGACATAAGATCTCTTTGCCGCAAGCATCAAGCGCAAGGATCTCACTAAATTTAAATAATAAATAATTACTAATAATTATAATAATATAGAAAAATCTTTCATTAAAATTATTTTGTACTTGAATTTCAGTTCTCCATTATATGTTTTGAAAATTTACTTACTGTGTTTGCTCAATAATTACCTAGTGCTTTCTTCCTAAAACCTATCATTCAAGTTTCTTTAGTGAACATTTCAATTTTTGAATATTAAAAATAATGTATATGTTTAGGGGGGGGGGGGCATGGGGCGGGGGAGGGGGGCAATATGAATTTTAGAAAGGCTTAAGTGGGGCATGGTACAAAAAAGGTTGGGAAACACTGGTCTAGAGTGAACATATTAGATGTATTGTGTACATATATATTGGGTCTAGAGTGAACATATTAGATGTAGTGTGTACATATATATTGGGCTTCGGCGAACATTTGATGTATTGTGTACATACTTATTGGACCTAGGGTGAACATATTAGATGTAGTGTGTACATATATATTAAGTCTAGGGTGAACATATTCGGTATACATTTTTGCATGTCCTTTTGCAGTACGTTGCAACTAACCCCACACTGATTTTCTAGACAGTTGTACTGGCAGTACGTTGCAACTAACCCCACTGTGATTTTCTAGACAGTTGTACTGGCAGTACGTTGCAACTAACCCCACTGTGATTTTCTAGACAGTTGTATTGGCAGTACGTTGCAACTAACCCCACTGTGATTTTCTAGACAGTTGTACTGGCAGTACGTTGCAACTAACCCTACACTGATTTTCTAGACAGTTGTACTGGCAGTACGTTGCAACTACCGCCACTGTGATTTTCTACACAGATGTACTTGCAGTACGTTGCAACTAACCCCACTGTGATTTTCTAGGCAGTTGTACTTGCAGTACGTTGCAACCAACCACACTGATTTTCTAGGTAGTTGTACTTGCAGTACGTTGCAACCAACCACACTGTGATTTTTCTAGGCAGTTGTACTTGCAGTACGTTGCAACTAACCCCACTGTGATTCTCTAGGCAGTTGTACTTGCAGTACGTTGCAACTAACACCACTTTGATTTTCTAGACAGTTGTACTTCAGTAGCGTGCCATTGCTTTCTGACCAATGTCAACATATAAGTCAAACACAGGTCCGCATGGCCGAATGGATAAGAACGCCTGTTCTTAAACATCCGATGTGCTGATGCCGGCAACCGGCATTCAACCTCTACACCGGACAGATCGACAACAATGTTGACCTGTCGTCCTTGACTTGGGGACGTTAATTACAAGTATCTCTGTAGTCGGAGTGGGTTCACCGATGGCGAGGGACACTGTTAATAGAGAAAGCTAACCCGCACGCAAAATTCAGCCCATCACTACTATAAATAGTATGTATGCACTACGCTCGAGTTAAAAAAGTGAGTGAGCGCAAAAAGAAGAAAAAATTAAGTCAAACGTAATGCCTTATATTCGGTGTAGTTTGTCATTTTATTAGGTATAGTGTGTTCATGCTCCTAGGGCGTGAACATTCGGAATAGTTTACACAAATTGTGTCAAGTGTGTACATATTGTGTATAGTGTGCACACATACGACAGTCGGAAAGACATTGACTGGCGCAGGATTCGGCACAGAACAATGTCAGAACAAACATGCTAAGTTTAGAATCCGTGGTTCTCTTGTACACTCTAGACGTGTGATATTCGACGAATGTTGAGCTAGTTCGACACCGTTACCGCGTGTGGTTGTTGTTACCAGGCCAGTAGATTCACGTGTGTACACGGATACCATGCTGTCCGGGCGTCGACGACCTTACAAGCATCTGCAGGACGGCTTGTTCGTCAACCAACAGGTCCTGGTGTCATGGTAAGTGCGAGTTAGCTTTTCTTCTTCTCTTCCTCTCAACTGTATGGGTGTTGGCTACACAGACGAAGATCCTGTTTCGATACCACGTAACATCGTTTCAACTCACCGAATAGGCTCAAGTAGGGGAAGGAAACAACGGCAACTGACTACCTCAACAGATGGTGCCTTGACCTGGTATATATATATAATATAACATGCGGAGTTTAACACTTAGAGAAGTAACTCCTCTAAGACTATTGGGCCATAATGTTGGACACTTGGCCAGTCTGCTTCTTCTGCTCTTTACCCCCATTGGAACATAGGTCCTCAACCAGCACCACACAGGCAGACCCCTAACCTTTGTAATCCTTCTTTATATTATTCACCTGTCTGTAATTCTCTTCTTCTTGTGTATTTATGTTTTATGACTCCCTCTATTTCATTGGTCCTGTGACTTATAGACAAGGGACTATATATATATATATAAAAGGTTTTCTCAGTGTATGTTCCCACACCCAGTAGGAAATGTTTGATTCGTTCATGTTGCTGATCCATACATTACTACTGATTTATTGCTAGAGCTCGCAATTCAAAGTGTGGAGCTAAGCTTCATGTTAATGTCCTTTCATTTCCACACATTTCTTAATGCTCTGAAAGCTCGTATTCGTTTGTATTGTAATATCTCTGTCTACATTGCTACCTACATAGGTTTAATAACCAACCTGTTAAGGTGTTAATTCTGTGTGACAGTTCCGCAACCAGGTTATGGACGACTTACAGAACCACTGAAGCGTAATGTACATGCAGATTTCTAGTTGTGCTCCCAGATGCAGAAAAGAAAGCAAATAAGAAAATTCGTAACACACCACGTAAAGCGGTGGCCTAGCAACTACTGCTGGCATTATGGCGTTAAGTGTTTGTGATTACTCATTATACTGCAAGCCACCTCAGGTAGCTCACAAATGGCTGCCTGTGGTTCATTTCTGGTAATATTTACACGTTTGTATGTAGTGCTCTAATGTAGTCGATGTAACTGCAGCGAGGTCAGAATGGTACTCCCTGTTGGATATTATAGCCTGTATATTCCGCCTCCTCCTCCTCCTCCTCCTTCTCTCTCTCTCTCTCTCTCTCTCTCTCTCTCTCTCTCTCTCTCTCTCTCTCTCTCAAAAGCAAGAGAATTGACTTCATTTCATCGCTTTGATCTCATATGGCTCGGTCTCTTCCCGCAGAGCAGATCACAGACAGCAGAAATTGTCGCGCCGATCATAGCATGAAGTCCGTATCTCCGGAGGCGACCCTTATGCGCCTCCTAAGATGTGTACTTGCGAACCAAGTGACGAAGCTCCAACACCAACCTGCGTCCTTGTAAAAGCAGGCAGGCGGTTTAACTTAGAGACAGGCGCACACACGCGCGCATCATTATCTCATCTCATCTCATCTCATTCCTCTTGTACCTTGCGGTGTCGAGGTGAAGTATAAACAGCGGGAGAGTGCCCACTTACGGGCTTCATGTATCGATATTCCCACGGACTCTGTTATTCCCCGTGTCCATCGTTTACGTGGTCGGCCTCTTCCTCTGTTTCCATCTGGTCTGTACATCATTGCTTGTTTTAGTATGCTGTTGACTGGTAACCTACTTGCATGGCCAAACCATTTGACTTGCTGCTTTCTAATAAAATCTAGTGCTGCTATAACCCCCACTTTAGTCCTGATTTCTTCATTTCTGATCTTATCTCTTCTTGATACATTGCGTATTCTTCTCAGGAATCTCATTTCTGTTATTGTAATTTTTCTTTTCTCTTTTTCTTTCATTGTCCAGGTTTGGCATTGGTAAGATAAGAGTTGGTATAAGTGATGTCTTAGAAACTATTGATACGTGTTTGTTCTTTAGTATTGGTGCCATTTGTCAAATGAGTTGGTTTGCCTTATTGCACCTATTATCGATCTCGTCTTCTGATCTGCCGTTTGATGATATTATACTTCCTAGATACTTGAAGCTCTTTACTTGTTTCAAGGGGTGTTCGTTTAGGTGAATGGCATCACTGTAAGACCAAGAAAATCATATCTGCCATTTTGGTCTGGTCTAAGATAAGACTGACACGTCTATACTCCAGGATACACAAAGAAAGCTTATATGTATTCCCCGCCCCCCAACCTACACAAGCACGCACACACACACACACACACACACACACACACACACACACACACACACCACCCCCTCCCCCCGTGGTAGTAGTTATCACGTGGGAGACCGGTAGTGCAGATTTGCAGCCAAGATCATATTGATAGGTAGAAGACATCAGGGGTCGAGTTATTGGATTCTTTCCTTATGGCTCTATTCCAGAAAGATGTCGCTACCGTTGATTATGATATAATGAAAGAGGCATTGCGGGCGAGGGAAAGAATTACAGTCCACCTTGTACAGATAGCTGAAGTTAGCACCCCAGACTAGTGTAGTTGCCACACATTTACGTGAACTGTTTCCTTTGGCAACATGTAGCAGGGCTGTCTTAGCAGGGCGAATTAGTTGATTGGTTGTGGGCAACATGTACCAGGGCTGTCCTAGCAGGGCGAATTAGTTGATTGGTTGTTGGCAACATGTACCAGGGCTGTCCTAGCAGGGCGAATTAGTTGATTGGTTGTTGGCAACATGTACCAGGGCTGTCTTAGCAGGGCGAATTAGTTGATTGGTTGTTGGCAACATGTACCAGGGCTGTCTTAGCAGGGCGAATTAGTTGATTGGTTGTTGGCAACATGTACCATAGCTGTCTTAGCAGGGCGAATTAGTTGATTGGTTGTTGGCAACATGTACCAGGGCTGTCTTAGCAGGGCGAATTAGTTGATTGGTTGTTGGCAACATGTACCAGGGCTGTCCTAGCAGGGCGAATTAGTTGATTGGTTGTTGGCAGCATGTACCAGGGCTGTCTTAGCAGGGCGAATTAGTTGATTGGTTGTTGGCAACATGTACTAGGGCTGTCTTAGCAGGGCGAATTAGTTGATTGGTTGTTGGCATCATGTACCAGGGCTGTCCTAGCAGGGCGAATTAGTTGATTGGTTGTTGGCAACATGTACCAGGGCTGTCCTAGCAGGGCGAATTAGTTGATTGGTTGTTGGCAACATGTACCAGGGCTGTCCTAGCAGGGCGAATTAGTTGATTGGTTTTTGGCAACATGTACCAGGGCTGTCCTAGCAGGGCGAATTAGTTGATTGGTTGTTGGCAACATGTACCAGGGCTGTATTAGCAGGGCGAATTAGTTGGGCGAATTAGTTGACTGGTTGTTGGCAACATGTACCATGGCTGTATTAGCAGGGCGAATTAGTTGATTGTTTGTTGGCAACATGTACCAGGGCTGTCTTAGCAGGGCGAATTAGTTGATTGGTTGTTGGCAACATGTACCATAGCTGTCTTAGCAGGGCGAATTAGTTGATTGGTTGTTGGCAACATGTACCAGGGCTGTCTTAGCAGGGCGAATTAGTTGATTGGTTGTTGGCAACATGTACCAGGGCTGTCTTAGCAGGGCGAATTAGTTGATTGGTTGTTGGCAACATGTACCATGGCTGTCTTAGCAGGGCGAATTAGTTGATTGGTTGTTGGCAACATGTACCATGGCTGTCTTAGCAGGGCGAATTAATTGATTGGTTGTTGGCAACATGTACCAAGGCTGCCTTAGCAGGGCGAATAAGTTGATTGGTTGTTGGCGATTGGTTGTTGGCAACATGTACCAGGGCTGTATTAGCAGGGCGAATTAGTTGATTGGTTGTTGCATTATCTACAGGACCGAGTTTGAACTCT
>OY992882.1:120252265-120317265 GCA_963921405.1 Cepaea hortensis | reverse complement strand
CACCAGTTTACCTTCGTGGGCGTAGCATGGTGCTTGAACCCCGCGAGACACTGATCTTCAAGAGGCGAGAAAAACACTCTGATAGGGCGCGTGGAGAAACCCAAGGATAGTGTCAGCTTGATGTGAGTTGGTTGAGGAGGACCTATGCTTCCGGGGGATGGGAAAGAGAGCAAGAGATTGTCTTGGTCGCAGTAAATAAAACATATTTGTATTGATACCATATACAGACGACCCGAGTATCTTATGTTCCCCTATATCCTGGAGTCAGAGAGGAGTAGCGCCAGAATAGCTCTTAATAAATGTATCATGTATAGTCGCACTAGTACAAGATAACATGGCATGTAGACCCAACTGTTGTGGTTGTCAGTCAGCATGTGTCAATCAATCTAACATGGCAAGGACCAAACTGTTTGCAGACACCGGCGCTTTCAGCGTGGTTCGCAACCTGGATAACTTTCTAGAACCCATGCAGTTGGATTCAGAACATCTTTATCTTCACTAACATCTGAAACAAAATATTTTCCAGACTTTCTATGAGCGCCACTTTAACCTTGAACAGTTTCTCAAGCCACACGGAATGATGTACTTTCATCTGATCTGTTTCCTCTTGTACCTTGCGGTGCCGAGGTGGAGCATAAACAGCAAGACAGTGCCTATTTATGGGCTTCATATATCTAGATGCCCATGGACTCTCTTATATATCAGTAATAAACATTCAAATGTGAGCTTCTCATGTCGGTCTTGAAGTGCTGAGGGCTGCGTGATTTGACCCTGTTCGTCGCTATGATTCATTGGGGGGGGGGGGGGGGGCGGGACTATTCTCAAGGAACAGATGAAGACAAGCTATGAGGAAGCAGACAAAAGAAACACTGAACTCAGATGGAACAGTGCTACACAAGGGGACAAGATCGTACGATAACGATGCTGTTAGCTGCAGCTCTTGTCATGGCGCCGATGATGACAGTCTTGGTGACATGTCCCGAGTTTACCCCCACACTTGCGTGGATGCCCTACTGCACAGACTAGGAAAACTACAGTTAGCATTCCAAGGCCATGGTGTTGCCTTGTTTGCGTCGTATCTCTGTTTAAAGTACTCTCGACGTTATCCATCTATGGCTACGTGGCTCTTTCTTTAGCTCCATATGCAGATCTGAGGTTGTGTGCTGGTATCGGTAGTTGGTTTCATTCATGTACGATTTCCAAACCACTTTATTTGTTGTCACTCGATACATTCAAAGCACGATACATCTCTGTCATATTTCTGATGTTTGGCTTTCTGTCGCTTCCCAAATCCTTGCAGCTGTTATCTAGCCTATCATTTCCCGTGTGGCCTTGATTGGAACCAAGTTGGACATAGCAATGAGCTGGAAGACGTATCTTTACAATTTCTTGCTTGACTTCCAGCAGAACCTCGTTTAGTTGAGTAAATGTGACAGCTGATATATCATGTTTGTCTTTTGCCATCTTTTCTATCTCTCCGTCGATCTTTCACCCTGTGTGAGACTGCTGATTCTTCTGATTCTTCTTCTTCTTTTTTTTTTTTGCGTTCGCTCGCTTTGAAATCAAGCATAGTCCGTACACAATAATTCTAGTAGTTCTGGATTGAATTTTGCGTATTGATTAGCTTTCCCTAACAACTTCAGAGGTATTTGTAATTTACGTGCCCAAGTCGAGGACGATAGGTCAACATTTTAGTCCAACTGTCCGGTATAGGGGTTGAACCCCTTACCTCGGCATCAGCATACCGGATGTTTGAGAACACACGTTCTTATCCATTCTGCCATGCTGACCTACTGCTGCTGCCTAGATTTGAACTTCGACACTTTGCCGCCGTGGTGGTCTGGTTAAGCCGCCAGCTCGCGCTTCGAAGGTCGTTGGGTCGTGTTCGGACTACCTTAATCGGCTGACGAGTGCGGTGTTTTCGGAGACCTCGGGCGATGGCCGCTAAAGCTACGGGTTCTGTGTCACTCTTACGACAGGTCTTTCAGCGGGAAGAGCCCGAGCCATGTGGGGGTAAATACGGTGCAATTACATCGACCCTCCTTGCATTTAAATACTCTCTAAACCTTGGTGTTGTTTATCTGTTTGAACAAATAACACTAACGTAATACATTGTGAAATGAATCAGCCTAATATAGATATTACATCTCACGTTTTATTGAATCAGTTAACGAGGGAGGTTTGAGTGACTTACAAATACTAGTCCATGCCTGACCCAGAAGTGGACGTCGGAACCTATGCTGCTGCAGGTTGTATCAAAATCATTGACCTCATCAGCGGTCCTTGAACATTGAAAGCAGGTCTGAATACAGTCAGGGAAAAGCGTGCACACAACGTTTAATACCATGTAATAGACATGCATGTGGTAATTTTAAAAGGTGACTGCATGTAATGTAATTGCCTCATAAAAACATGCCCTATTACAATAAGCTCCTCCCAGTGTGCGGTGTCTATTATTATTTTACATTTGTATTCGTGTCGTTGTGTCAGGTTATTCTGACCCAAAGAATGGTATACCGTCTGTACATGTCACACTACTATAAATCTAGCTTTGTGACTGTTGATTACCGTATTCTTGGAAAGTATATGCGGTAGTTTCCTTTGTGTTACCCCCCCCCCTTTTTTTTGTTTGCACATCTCTCTCTCTCTCTCTCTCTCTCTCTCTCTCTCTCTCTCTCTCTCTCTCTCTCTCTCTCTCTCTCTCTCAGGGGCGTCACTAGGGGGGTGCGGGCCGCACCGGGTGACACCATCAAGGGGTGACACCAAAATAAAAAAATTGCTATATGCGATTATATATGGTACAGGAACACTCGGAAGAAGACCATGGTGAAAGTCTAGAGGGGTGACACCAAGAGTTCACCGCACTGTGTGACACCAACCCCAGTGACGCCACTGCTCTCTCTCTCTCTCTCTCTCTCTCTCTCTCTCTCTCTCTCTCTCTCTCTCTCACACACACACACACACACACACACACACACACACAAATACGCCCAACAATTATGGTTTCTTTTATTTTAGAAATATAATTAGGTCATTAAGCGAACATTGCAAACTATAGGCCCGTCTTGGGTGCACTGTAGGCCTTGGGCAACGCTGTGCTCCAGGACCCCATCGGCGCATTCATAGGCATGGACATGTTAATAAATTGTTGGTAATTTCAACATGTGTGCCTCAACACAGTATGATGTCAAGCGAGTATATTCTCATCTCATCTTGTTCCTCTTGTACCTGGCCGTGTCAAGGTGAAGTATAAACACTGGGAGAGTGTCCGCTGATGGGCTTCATATATCGAGATTCCCGTTGACTCTGTTAGTCCCTCTGTCCATCATTTACTTGGTCGGCCTCTTCTTCTGCTTCCATATAATCTGTACATCATTGCTTGTTGTGGTATACTGCCAGTTGGTAGCCTAATTATGTGGCCGAACCAGTTAACTTGCTGTTTTCTAATGAAATATAGTGCTGCTATTTCCTGATTTCTTCATTTCTGATTTTCTCTCGCCTTGATATGTTGCGTATTCTTTTCATGAGTCTCATTTCCGTTGTTGTATTTTTTTTTGGTCTCTTCTCTTTGTCTATCATTGTCTATGTTTGGCATAGTGTTGGTAAAATAATTTTGTTATAGGGTGCTTTAAAAAAAAAAAAACAGTATCTCCTGATACGTGTTTGTTCTTTAGTATTGGTACGAACGAACGAACGAAAATCTTTATTTTCAAAGAGTTAAGAATTTGGCACGCAGGCCGGTCTGGCGAGTTGGTTTGTCCTATTGCATCTATTCTCGATCCATCTTCTTGTTTGCCATTTGATATTATATTTCAAATGGCAAATCAGAAGACGAGATCGATAATATATACAATAAGACAAACCAACTCATTGGACAAATGTCGCTAGTACTAATTGGCGAGGATATTAACCAACATAAACTTCTGAAAATGAAATGCCTTGAAAAACAGTGGCATTGTGTTGAGTAGCTCACTACCACAATGAAGTATATGGGGCGCTTATGTATTTGGCATAGTATAGTGATGCTTTTCTGGTGCTATGTGACTTGTTTAACCTGTAATGTTGGTTCCATGTGTTCTCTAACTTGTGTTTAGTCTATTATAGGGTTGATTGGTGGTGTTCTCAAATTTGTTTATACCTGTAACGTTGGTTCCATGTGTTTTCTAACTTGTGTTTAGTCTAGTATAGGGTTGATTGGTAGTGTTCTCTAATTTGTTTATACCTGTAACGTTGGTTCCATGTGTTTTCTAACTTGTGTTTAGTCTAGTATAGGGTTGATTGGTAGTGTTCTCTAATTTGTTTATACCTGTAACGTTGGTTCCATGTGTTTTCTAACTTGTGTTTAGTCTAGTATAGGGTTGATTGGTAGTGTTCTCTAATTTGTTTATACCTGTAACGTTTGTTCCAGGTGTTTTCTAACTTGCGTTTAGTCTAGTATAGGGTTGATTTGTGGTGTTCTGTATTTGTTGACAAATAGTAACAGTGTGGAAGCTGGGCTGCTTTTAAGCAGTTCAAGGTCAATGTAGTCTCATTGCAGGTACAGTCACAACCTACGCGAATCCAAAGAATTTGACATGATGTAGATTAGGTTAGGGGCCCATTAGGGATACACAAAGTGGAGAGTGGAAAAGAAGAAGCAAACAAAGACATTTATGATTTGTTTTAAGTCCCCGCTAATCACTGGTATCATGAAGGCTAATAGACTGCAATGGCTGGGGCATATAGAAAGAATGGAAGATAATAGGGAAACAAAACTCGCTTACACTCAGGAAATAAATGACCGTAGACCCCGAGGTAGACCAAGAAGACGGTGGAGAGATAATATATATTCAGACCTACAAGCACTTGGAATCAACGACTGGCAAGAGAAGGTCCACCAGAGAGACGAATGGAGATGGATTGTATCTGCAGCAAAGAACCTCAATGTCTCGGAATGCTGAAGAAGAAGAATAAGAAGAAGAAGAAGAAGAAGAAGAAGAAGAAGAAGAAGAAGAAGAAGAAGAAGAAGAAGAAGAAGAAGAAGATTATTACGTTAAAAATCTGAGAATAGTATAACCTAAAGGCATTTATCTGGAATCCACGGGGTTAAAGAAATAGTGGAAGACTTAAAATACATAGAAGAGATGTAGAAACGAATGAAACAATATATGGGCATGGACGGGGGCGGAGCTGAGAGGGATCTTGGAGTGACTTAACTGAGAGCTTGTGCCCCAGTGAGAAATACAGGGCGAAAGAAAAAAAAAATTATTATTATAAGATGGAATGACCAATGCCTTTCTTTTGGGGTTTATAACTACCTCACCATAAAACAATAATGTTCGTGCGGGGAGATTGCACTTACCTGTAACAAGCAAGAAGAAATCATCAAAAGCAGCTGTCTGCGACAATCACAGTCATCATAAATCTTCATTACAGCTCGGCAGGGGTTGAAGGGAACACGTTGAGGCATGTTATTACCTCAGGGGCATGACGTTTTATGTGAGTCACCAAGCTGTTTTAGAGGCGACCTCGGATTAGACTTGTGCGCCCTGAGCGCACCAAACAGCATCCATTTACACTGAGCTTATTCCTTCAAGAAATTAACACCGTCAGTATGTAACATTTATACTTAACATAACGGGTTACACAATAGTTGATGTCATATGTCGCTACACGCTGAGAGACATACTGAGGAGGGAATCTGCGCATTTATGGATTAGTGGTTCGACGTATAATGAGGATGATATGCGAAGTAAGCTAGGTAACTAACTAGATATTTAATCAACTGAATATCTAAGCAACTAACAACTATACTGTCCTTCTACTATTGTCATATTTCTTCTTGGCCCCCTTCCCGGTCTCTATTAGATTAGTTCTCTGACACCAGGTAACGACTGTGATACAAGCGTTAGTTAGTTTCAAGTGCACCACATTTCCGTGCAGGCTTGGTGTGCAAGTTGCTTGATGTCACATTTCCGTGCAGGCTTGGTGTGCAAGTTGCTTGATGTCACATTTCCGTGCAGGCTTGGTGTGCAAGTTGCTTGATGTCACATTTCCGTGCAGGCTTGGTGTGCAAGTTGCTTGATGTCACATTTGTTGACTTCATTGTTAGTCGGACTAACGTGGTGGAAGTTGGTTGATGTCACATTTGTTGACGTCCATTCTTAGTTGGACAAACAGGGTCATGTCACATTTGTTGACTTCATTGTTAATCGGACAAACTTGATTGAAGTTTGTTGTCACATTTGTTGACGTCCATTCTTAGTCGGACAAACTTGATGGAAGTTGGTTGACGCCACATGTATTGTCTTGGTCGGCAACTCCTGTGTCCTGTTTGCGATCCTGGCCTTCAGTTTCTTCACAGCGTAGTCATTTTACTTGTTCCTTAAGACTATGTGTTATGTCCGTGCATAGGGAACCTGAGATATTCCAAACTTCAGCTGACGTGTTTTCTGTTCATTGTATAGCACCCAAATTGCCTTCCCTGTTCAACGCATACCATAACTTGTTTGTATGTAGGTTTTTCAATATTTTCAATGCTGCCAGGGTAACTACCTTAACTGCCTAGTGTCTAGAATGCCCTAGTGCCGAAGGTGTGTTCATATCCGCCGCAAGCACAGGGACCTATCTTCGACATTCTACTAAAAGGCGAGGCTTCCAATTCGTGTCTCGAGGATCCTGAAAGTTATGTGGAGCTCTGAAAAACCAATGATTCCGACAGTATGACGTATCCACTGGCTCTGACAAATATTAATCCAGGAAGTGTTTCATCGACTGACTCCGAAAAACAATGATAAACAAAGTATGATATCAGCTAGTTTTCAGGGGGGACAAAAAAGGTGATCCACGAAGCAGAAAACATGACACCATCTATTTGCTGTGAAAAACAGTAGTAATTAAAGTATGACATCGGTTGGCTCCGAGCAACTAAGAATAAGTTATATGGGAACATCTGTTTTTCCTTGGAGGGGAAAAAAAAATGTCTAGGAAGTGTGACATGGGCTGGCTCAGAGGAAGGAAAAACTTTCTAGGAAGTATGACAGCATCGGCTGGCTCTGAAGAATAACGACACAGGAAGTATGAGAACGGGGATGGTTCGAGTTAGAAAGGTCGCCATAGCTTGACACTATTCTGGCACCTCACACATAACTTATTTGAGTTTAATATCCTAGTAGCGACATCTCTCTGTATTGTACATGTGTTTATTCTTTGTCATATATGACTTGTACTGAGCTACCGTTGACAGTAGACCTGCTTTCTGTTAGCGCCGAATGTTGGCTGGCGCTCACCAAACCCGATACCCCACATTGTGCCAACGGCTTCTGGCGGAAGAGTGCCATTGGGAGGGTCAAGCCTAAACCTTGTGCGAGGAAGCAACATGGCAGGGCAGACCAGGCCCAAAGCCTTGGTCTGCATCTAGTTTGGGAGGGAAGCTCCGACAGGCGTACAGTTTGAGTACTGCTTGCTGATCCAGTAGTTTCGTCAGCTTACTTTGTTCCATATGTGTTGGTATTACCTGTCCTCTGGGGTAGACTAGGCTGGCCGAGAGAGGGATTATGCTGCATTGGCAACACATGGTCTCTAAATTCAGCCCAGGCTTTTTAGTATGGAGAGGTATAACTCCATTTCATAAACTATCCCTTGTCAAGACGGCAAGGTACCAGTCAGTCATATGCATTTACTATCTGGTGTATGCGTTCCTATTAGTGTGTTTAAAGACGTCCCATATTTCCTATATGTTTCTCTGTTACCCTCCTGTTGTCTTATTTGTGTTGTACTTGCGTAGACGCCATTGTTCCTGTCGCTGACTTCCTGTTCCTGTCGCTGACGTCCTGTTCCTGTCAAAGAACACGTTGAAGAGTAGTTGAAAACACCCACTCTCGAAACTTCCGCCTGAACATCAAACGGACGGACGTCCACGCGTGGTTTGACTAACCTACACCCATGCTACTTGAGAACACTTGGCATTCAGTGATCCTTCTTCTCTCTTCATCTTCAGTGTGGTAGATAGACGGTCTTTGTGATCTGCTTATGTTCTTCTTGCTCGCCACAACGTCGTCTCATCTAGTCCCATTGTGTTTTAGTACATGGGGTCCCACCAGAGCGACTGTGTTATATACTTCTGTTTCACTGAAATGTGACTCGGTCTTCTCAAGAATGACTCTTTCTCTCTCTCTCTCTCTCTCTCTCTCTCTCTCTCTCTCTCTCTCTCTCTCTCTCTCTCTCTCTCTCTCTCTCTCTCTCTCTCTCTCTCTCTCTCTGTTTCTTAACGTTTTTCCTCCTCTGACCGGAGAGAGTTACATCCTGCAACAATACTTGTACACTGAAGAAGACCTTGAAGATTTCTTGTCATAAAGTGCTAATAATGTCTACTGCTACACTTGCTGGGACAGTTATAGTCCTCCGTTTTACTGTCTATCTGTCTTTTACTCGCCCTGTTTCTCGCTCTGCCTGCCTGTCTGTCTGTCTGTCTGTCTGTCTGCCTCTCTCTCTCTCTCTCTCTCTCTCTCTCTCTCTCTCTCTCTCTCTCTGTGCGTCACTCAACTCATTTACTCCGTCTCTCACTAACGATTCCATTGATTCCGTCCCACACTCCTATTCATTCTCTCCCCCACTTATAATCATCCCCTCTCTCTCTCCCTCCCTCCCTCCCTCCTTCCTTCTCTCGTTCACTCACACCACCCATCTACTGTTTCTTCTCTCTCTGCCTCTCTCTCTTTCCCCTCCCTCCCTTCAACTCGTGTTTCCCTCATCCCGCCGTCATTGACTGGCTGACTCACCCAACCGCCGCACTCCGTGAGTCGTCCTCCCCTGACGCATATTACTCACACCAGGTCATGTTTGGGTTTCTGGGCCCTGGGTTTGTTCGGTCACCGGCGGAAGGAACACCCATGTTACAAGTCGTTCCTCGGATGCGTTGTGACAGTGTTTGGGTATTTGGGCTGCATTTTGACAAGTGGCACAGGCAACTGACGTGGACACTTGGTGCACTGCTGGCAGACATGGCATGGTCAGTTAGAAATATGCATGTTGAGTTGGTCATAAATATTCAATGTCTGCGCTTTGGAAAGGTGAGGGGGACATTTGAGGGTTTGATGAGTGGATACACACGTAGATTAGTAGAGGCGGGTTGGGGTGAGGGTGGATACACACGTAGATCAGTAGGGGGTGTGGATACACCCGTATATTAGTGAAGGCAGGGGGAGGGAGGGTAGATACACACGTAGATTAGTAGAGGCGGGTTGGGGTGAGGGTGGATACACACGTAGATCAGTAGGGGGTGTGGATACACCCGTATATTAGTGAAGGCAGGGGGAGGGAGGGTAGATACACACGTAGATTAGTAGAGGCGGGTTGGGGTGAGGGTGGATACACACGTAGATCAGTAGGGGGTGTGGATACACCCGTATATTAGTGAAGGCAGGGGGAGGGAGGGTAGATACACACGTAGATTAGTAGAGGCGGGTTGGGGTGAGGGTGGATACACACGTAGATCAGTAGGGGGTGTGGATACACCCGTATATTAGTGAAGGCAGGGGGAGGGAGGGTAGATACACACGTAGATTAGTAGAGGCGGGTTGGGGTGAGGGTGGATACACACGTAGATCAGTAGGGGGTGTGGATACACCCGTATATTAGTGAAGGCAGGGGGAGGGAGGGTAGATACACACGTAGATTAGTAGAGGCGGGTTGGGGTGAGGGTGGATACACACGTAGATCAGTAGGGGTGTGGATACACCCGTATATTAGTGAAGGCAGGGGGAGGGAGGGTAGATACACACGTAGATTAGTAGAGGCGGGTTGGGGTGAGGGTGGATACACACGTAGATCAGTAGGGGTGTGGATACACCCGTATATTAGTGAAGGCAGGGGGAGGGAGGGTAGATACACACGTAGATTAGTAGAGGCGGGTTGGGGTGAGGGTGGATACACACGTAGATCAGTAGGGGTGTGGATACACCCGTATATTAGTGAAGGCAGGGGGAGGGAGGGTAGATACACACGTAGATTAGTAGAGGCAGTGGGGACATGGTCAATTAGAGAGGGGGAGGGGGGGGGGTCTGGATAGTTCAGCTGGAATACATTCATCCATTCCTGTAGTCTGTAACTCATCTATTGCAGTCACAAATTGCCTCATGTGGTGGACATATATGTGTCTGCTTGCCTGTCACTCTGCCGTATCTGTCATTCAGTTTGTACATTTGTCCACTTCTCTCGCGCTGTCCATGCCTGTGCTTCTCTCTGCCATCTTCTCTCTCTCCCTCTCTTGCTCTGTGTTGTTTTTCGCATTCCTGGTTCAATAACTTGTCAGTTAGTAGCCATACCGCATTTGTGCATGTCCTCTCAACATCCTCTCTCTCTCTCTCTCTCTCTCTCTCTCTCTCTCTCTCTCTCTCTCTCTCTCTCTCTCTCTCTCTTGCTGTTTCTCTCTCTCCTCTGTCTGTCTGTCTGTCTGTCTCTCCGTCTCGCGGTTTCTATGTTTCTCTCACTCGCTATCTCTTTCTCTCTCGCACTCTCTTGCTCTCTTAATTGTTACATACATAATCATATGAAAGAGCATTTATATTAAAGACAACGTGAAACACTTTGAGAGCACAATTATTAACCCTGAAAAATCATCTTGGTGTTCTTCCTCCTCCACCTGTTGCTGCGTCCTTATGTCTTCTGAGTAGGCTAGAATCAAACACCAATCAATTCTGCCAATCATCCCTTTCAGACCAAACACTGCTTACAGTGCTTATAGTAGCTCCCCGCAAACACTGTTCTTAAACGGTGCCTCGCAAGAATCTACGGGAGGCGGGACAATTCTAGTTAATCAAGGAGTTATTGAAGCGTTTCATTGTTTGTGTATATTCTGTGAGTGAACCATGTTTGTGCGTTTGTATTCCTGACTGGGTTTAAACAATATGGTTATCACATGATCATATTATGCAACAATAGTTTCTGTGCTACGCGTTACTCACTGCTGGGCATTGTTTTTGTCGTGGAAAGTAACAACAGGCCTGTACAACTAAGCCAAACACAGCTACGGAGGCACAGATGCACGAATAAAAAAAATTGTGGTGATAACTTTTTATTTCCTGGATTTGCCTGCTCAATGTCATACCAGATACATACATGATCACACTTGAAGTTTAGATTCTATCAAGCCTTATTTCGTGGTAAGTTATGTCACGTAACTCTGAAGAAATTGTTCGCATGCTATTACTGCGGTTATTTCCCCTGAGCTGAAGTTCTCCTGGTGTCTAAATTACATAGCTGCGATTGCCAGAATTGAGGCTCAAAACAAGTGATTCTAGCGCAGTGGTTCTCAACCTTTTTTGGCCCATGCAGCCGTTCACCATGTGTTCAGAGTGTCATCCCACCCTGTCGTATTTTCTACCTATAAATCTCCCCACCCCTACACTGGATACGTAAAAATGAAGCTAAATTTAGTAACACATACTAAAACAAGTCTGGACGTCTACATAAAACGTGATTTGCGGGTCTACTTACGTTGTAAAACGAATTTCAGAAGGGCGAGAAGTGCAGAACCGTAAAGTGTGGAGGGAAAAACAATATCAAGTAATCGGTTCTTGTATTAACGCGATCTTGAATTAATCTTAATTTCTCTCTCCCCCCCCCCCCCCTTCCTTTTCTGGAAACCCTAAAATACAACGCCCCCGCGTGGGGGGGGGGGGGGGGAATTCCCCGCCGGTCGAGAACCACTGTCCTAGCGGGTATAATTAAACACAGAGGCCACAAACAATAGGCTGCACGATTTCTTGCCTGACATATTTCAGTACAACAATTGGCATGTACAAGGGTCCTTCATTTTCACTGAGTTAGCGGCGCCCTAAGGAAAACAACGATAGTACTACAGTAACCTACAGTGCATGTTGTAACAGGCAATCAGGTGCGGTTGGCAACACCCCCCCCCCCCCCCCCAAAAAAAAAAAACCAAAAAAAAAAAAACCAAACTACTTAGTTGCAAAATCCAACCACTCAGAGTTGGTTGAGTGATTGTGATCCAGTGCGGGATGAATTGCAGTAGTTGTCAGAACAACGCTGTAGAACAGTGTTTCTCATCTTTCTTCGTTCATGTGTAGCCCATTTTCTGGTATTAGTTTTTATAACGCGGCGACCCCTCTCGCCCCCCCCCCCCCCCCAGCTTTGCTTCAATTTCCACTTTCTTCGCGGTTCTCCCCACTCCCACTCAGTATTTCAAAGAGGCGCTCCCCACGGGTTGAGAATCACTGGTGTCGGATATTTTATTTATGATTATATTGTTGCTCTTTTGCATTACAAACCATGTTAGTTCACTAGCTAGTGCACGACTCTGTCGGTACGAGGGTTCTGAGATCAGATCCTTCTGTAAGTGTGCTATTTGGTGAGTATACCATGCAGGGTTGAAGTCGTAATTTACGTTGAAGTCGAAGTTTGAAGTTATCCGTTTGGGGGGCCTAATGTGCCAACCCATCCAAGTATAGTTTAGTTTAGTTTAGTCGTTGGATCAACATCATAAGTGCTCCGTTTTCCTCGTAACTCAAACCTGAGTCAGGAGAAACTCAGCTCAATGCACGAACTCCGTTGCATCGGCGAGGATCCTGAAATACTTTGGGTAGATTTTTAACTCGAAATTTTGCCCGGGCAGCGCCGTTAGGCTACTCTTTTGCAGTTTCCAACTGCCAAGGGATTTTTTTACGTGCGCAACAATACACACGGGCGTCCGATCTCACTACCCAGAGACAACAATACACACGGGCGTCCGATCTCACTACCCAGAGACAACAATACACACGGGCGTCCGATCTCACTACCCAGAGACCAGGGGAAATTTTATTACTGGAAGTCCAGGTGGATTTTTTAAATAAATCCCGGTCCTCACCGGGGCCTGAACCCGGGACCTCCAGCACTCGAGGCGGACACCCTACCTCGAGACCACTCAGGCCCCCCCCCCCCTCCCCCAAATCCAAGTATCCAAGTATCTGCTGTTCTACATTGTGTACGCAAATCTCTGAATGTTCTGTTCCCTATGTAGCGGTCCAATGCTGGTGCCTACTTCTAGCATTCACCGCTTGGAGAGCTCACTATTCTCAGAGCCAGTCTGTGGCTGGCGTACCGGCACGGAACCAGTTTACACCTAGTTCCCACGCCAGGGCGAAGCCGTTGTTCATGGGTTTGAGTCCGCATCGGGGCGACTTTTTAAAATTGACTTACCAGGTCGACCGAGCCTAAAATGGCTATCAGAGTGACCTTGGAAAATAAAGGCGGTCGGCATGATACTGGTCACGTGGTTCGCCAGAGTTCCGATTTTTTTTTTTTTTTAAGCATATCCTTTACAGATCCTTTACAGGACTTAGCTGTCAACACTAGCATCTTTCAGCTGTATGTTGATCTCTTGGCAAGATTACGCTCAGTAGTTTGCCATTGCTTTCTGAGCGGCCGGCTCAGCATCCCGCAAGTCACGAGCGGGGGTCGAACCGCCTCAGCTCTCGCTCCGCTACGAGACTCTGCGTGATAAACGGGATTACAGAGAGAAAGTGTTGTAACCCCACAGCCAGAGAGACCGGCGAGTTCCGATTGGTCTATACAAATGTGGGTCTCTCGCCATATACCTAATGCGCCGTCTGGCGTGAGACAAGCTCCTTTATTTTCTACTGTACTTCCACTCTCACTCCAAGTCACTTGTCTACCGGGATGGGACAGTTTATATCCATTTCCCACACCAGGTTGTACAAAGTGAACAGCTAGGGTCCAAACAAACAATCAAAACAAGTCCCGTTGGCTGGGTCCCATTTCACTAGCTGGCTTAGTGCACGTGCCACCATGTCTAAGGTAGATGGTCCAAGTTCAGATCCTGCACCAAGTGTGATGCTTTAATGACCACACCCTCGGGCCTTCATGAAAGGTACCGGAACAATTCTGGGAGGTAAAGTGGCCAGGCGGTGTGACACTGATCACATCACTGGAATACGGGTTGGTCAAGAAGTGAATGGACCCAGCACAATATGCTCAATAAGCCATGATGTCTTGGATCTCGGGGTCGTTTGCCCTGTATTGATACTGCTGTGTGTTGTTGCAAGAAGGGTGTTTGCAAAACACTCCTATGTTCGTAAACATTGCAGACCGAGATACTACCTATTTTCTCGCTGGGTCGTTCATCTAATAAATTAGCAAGGTTAACCACCTCTTGATATTATTAAATACACTTTCATGATGACTGCACACGCGGAGCATTTCTTCCTAAAGTGCTCGTGTCTGTACGTCCACGATTTGCTCGTGTTGAATGTATTTAACTATGTTGTTTTGTGTTTGTTTGTTTTATGGACGCTGATTGTTCGGTTTTGGTTCCTATGTTATTATTTGTGCTGTGCTTGTTTAATACCAAAGTCAGAATACCATTTTGTAATAAAACTCTTGTGGACAAACTCTTTCCTATGGACATATTATTCTGAAGTTGACTGCTGCTGTATCTTTTCGATATATTGTTATTGATGCAGACAAGCTGAAAAACATCTGATGGCTCTGGAACTGTGGTTTCTGAGGAAAATGCAAAGAATACCATGGACAGACAGACCAATGAACAAGTCCTTCAAGAAACAAATGAAGATCGTAAACTGATTAAACACATTAGACGTAGACAGTCAATTTTTTTGGGCATGTTATGAGAAGAAATGAATTGGAGAAATTGGTGACAACTGGCAAGATGAGAGGGAACAGACCAAGGGGAAGACAGAAAGAAATACCTGGATGGCTTGGCCACATGGCATGGTCGAGACAGGAACACTGAGCTGATCCACGACTCTGGTGATCGAGTGAAAAGGCAAAACATGACCTCCCACGTTTATCGGCATGGCACATGATGGATGGATATCGATGTTATTGTAAGAAGAAGAAGAAGAAGAAGAAGAAGAAGAAAAAGAAAAAGAAAAAAGCCGGTAGAGAAGAAGAACAGTAGAAACAAGAAAGGCAGGAAACTTCTGCAACGAGGCTCTATCATTATTTGAAGACGACAGGTTCGAATCTCAGTATGGTAACTATCTAAAGCTTTCTGTTATACTGTTTAGTGTGTCCGCTAATAACTCTCTTCCGTCTGCCTCTACGTACGACATTTAATACTTGTGAATTTGTGATATGTGGTGTGTCCATGGCCTCAATGGTTCCCCAACAAATACAATTTAGTTGTTTGTTAGTCACATTGATTAACTCTGACGTCTCCTGTCATGGCTGACTGGACCAGCAGTGCCACATTTCACGAATATCTCACGTAACTGCAAATAAATTGGCTTCATTTTGTGTGTGTGTGTGTGTGTGTGTGTGTGGTGTGTGTGGTGTGTGTGGTGTGTGTGTGGGTGTGTGTGTGTGTGTGTGTGTGTGTGGTGTGTGTGTGGTGTGTGTGTGTGGTGTGTGTGGTGTTTATGTGGTGTGTGTGGTGTGAGTGTGTGAGTGTGTGTGTATGTGGTGTTTATGTGGTGTGTGTGTGTATGTGGTGTTTATGTGGTGTGTGTGTGTGTATGTGGTGTTTATGTGGTGTGTGTGTGTGTATGTGGTGTTTATGTGGTGTGTGTGTATGTGGTGTTTATGTGGTGTGTGTGTGTGTGTGGTGTGTGTGTATGTGGTGTTTATGTGGTGTTTATGTGGTGTGTGTGTGTGTATGTGGTGTTTATGTGGTGTGTGTGTATGTGGTGTGTGTGTGTGTGTGTGTGTGTGTGGTGTGAGTGTGTGTATATGTGGTGTTTATGTGGTGTGTGTGTATGTGGTGTGTGTGTGTGTGTGTGTGGTGTGTGTGTATGTGGTGTGTGTGTATGTGGTGTGTGTGTATGTGGTGTGTGTGTGTGTATGTGGTGTTTATGTGGTGTGTGTGTATGTGGTGTGTGTGTATGTGGTGTGTGTTTATGTGGTGTGTGTGTATGTGGTGTGTGTGTGTGTGGTGTGAGTGTGTGTATATGTGGTGTTTATGTGGTGTGTGTGTGTGTGTGTGTGTTTTCTCGCTTTGAACCCAAGCGTAGTCCCTACACGTGCTACTACTTCTAGTGCACTGGGCTGCTTTCTGTGTGTGAATTAGCTTTCCCTATTACCGGTGTCCCTCGCCATTAGCTGAACCCACTCCGACTTCTGAGTTGCGTGTAATGTACGTCCCCCAAGTCAAGGACGAGAAACCAACATTTTAGTCTAAATGACCGGTGTTGGAGTTGAACCCACTACCTCGGCATCAGCACACCGGATGTTTAAGAATGAGCGCTGTTATCCATTCCGCCTTGCTGACCTCCGAGCTTCATTGCTCAGTCCAGCAACAGTGTAGTCCTGGTCTCGTGCCGCCAACAGGTCGACTCAGGCCTCTGCTGGTGGAATGTGTGTCAGTTGCAATGTGGGTTTATTGCCTGTTGTGGGTGATCTGCCGGAACGGATGTTAATAGTTTCATGGTTGACATCAGAAGGGGCTACTTAGTTATGGTTTCCTTCCTTTCTTTCTTCCTTTCTTTCTTTCTTTCTTTCTTTCTTTCTTTCTTTCTTTCTTTCTTTCTTTCTTTCTTTCTTTCTTGCTTCCTTCCTTCCTTCCTTCCTTCCTTCCTTCCTTCCTTCCTTCCTTCCTTCCTTCCTTCCTTCCTGCCTGCCTGCCTGCCTGCCTGCCTGCCTGCCTGCCTGCCTGCCTGCCTGCCTGCCTGCCTGCCTGCCTGCCTGCCTGCCTGCCTGCCTTCCTGCCTGCCTTTCTGCCTTTCTGCCTTTCTGCCTTTCTGCCTTTCTGTCTTTCTTCGTATTCTGTTTCATTGTTTTGTCCGACTTCGTTTCCTTATTGTTTTCTTGGGAAATGGGAAGGTGCTCAGTGTCCACATCTCTAACGTATTAGCCCGTTCTGGTACCCCATAGAACTGTTATCTGTCTGTCACCCGATAAACCATTCCGTTCATTACCACTACAGACTCAAGATTCCTGTAGTGATGTTACCATTTGTCAGTCATGCCTCGTCTCTAAGACATAATTATTTTGTGCTCCATACACCATCATCATCATCATAATCATCATCATAATCATCGTCATCATCATCTTCCACTTTTGCCGTCAAGCGCCGTGGGGAGGAGTAATTGGCGTTTCAGCGCCCGGTGGGTGGCACTGGATAGTGTCATCCCGTGTGCATGTAGAATGTCTTTGATGTCGTCAATCCTGATGACTGGTCCTGGGGAGGACCTGTCAGATTCAGTATCCTACCAGTTGTTCGTTGCTTACGCTAAAAGGACTGATCTTGAACTCTTTTAGTCCTCAGGACTGATCGTGAACTCATTGAGTGCTCATATGGACCGGTAGTTGCCCTGCTTCATCATATATACATCACACTGTTAAACAGCGTCATGAAGATATCTTGACGGATGTTCACTCACAAAGAGAATTGCTTTAGCGTATGAGAGAAAGTCCTCATTCTTTGGGCATATAATGAGGTGGAGAAAGCTGGAGCATATCCTCACAGCGGGAAAGATGGAGTTGGAGGAGAGGTAGGGGGAGACCGAGAGAGAGAAGATACTGGACAGTTTGAAGAACATCAGCACTACAAATAATTGACAGTACACAAGACAGAAAGCCGTGGACAAACATGATTACAAGTGCCACACGGAATGGACTATAAAAAGAAGTTAAACATATTGTATAATTGGACGCCTGTGTCTAATGGAAGGGGCAAACAGAAGAATGTCCTTATTTCTTTGTTCAACCATCTTATTTATAGCAATCTATCGTTATTTCATATAACTTGCGTGTTTCGTTGTTAACTTCTATTCGAGCCATCATAATATCCATACTGATATCTATACCTTCTTCATATGAACATGTGTTCATTGTTATTTCTTATTGACTTGTTGCATGTCCTTTGCGGGACGTTGCAATTAACCTCCATTCCCAGGTTGATTTATTTGTCAAGCTTACGTTCCGTAGTTTGCCATTGTTTGTGAACGGGACGTTAACGTTGATGTCCAACTGATCGGCGTAGGGAATTAACCCCATACCCCGCCGTTATAGCACCGGGAGTTTAAGACCATTAAACCCCGCCAGGCTACTTTATTTTATAGAGTAAATTTTATATAATCCTGTTATTTCTAGTTTAATGTGTAGCAGCAACTGGGGCGACATATCTCGAACTGTTTGATGTCCTGGCTGTCCCAATTCTTGCACCTCATTACCCGAGAGACTTGCCAGGAATGCCGTGTCTCCATGCTAGTCATTCCCACCAACACTGCAGTGACATTGTTGCTACAGTCGGTAATTAACATCAATATTTGAACTCATCTCCATCACTCCGTGCACCAGCGTCAACTTCGGGTGCTATCCGAATGTCATCCCAACATCTAACAGACAGAGGACTAGCAGTTTAGGACTGTTCGCCGTGAGTTGCTGTTGTGTACATAGGTAACATGACCTAGATGTTTCACATGTATGCTGTAGATACCCCTACACCGATCAGTTGTGTACATAGGTAACATGACCTAGATGTTTCAAATGTATGCTGTAGACAGGTTGAACCCCTACACCGATCAGTTGGACTTCACAATTGACTTCTGGTTCGGAAAGCAATGGCAAACTACTGAACGTACTAGTGCCTTTAAAATCAACCTGGGTGGGGGTTGGTTGTAACCTTCTGCAAACGATATACAACATTTTTAACAACTGATTACATTCCGTATCAAGAAACTCACCGGACATGTTCCGTATATCAGTATCAGTTGCCCAAATGTTTCACCGTTCTCTTGCCTTCATGCGTCGCTTTTGCTTAGTATGGTCCCCAAACAAAGCTAAATTCTCGATGTTCATCTCAATTGTACACTCTATATATTTCATGTCTTTCCCTTGTTTTTGATATGTGATCTTATAGTGCTGGCAGCTCGTAGCAATTGATCAGTTGTTTCCTTCTATGTCCAAGATATTCTCAACATTGTTCACGAAAACCACGTCTCCATTGCCTCCAGTTTCTTTGCCTTTCCATTACTCGTTCTGAAGTAAAGGTTGTTCTCATAGACAGTAAAGTATAGAGTATTAACTTAGACAGTAGAGTAATAATGTTGACTTAGACAGTTCAGTATAGAATATTGACTTAGACAATGGAGTATAGAATATTGAATTAGACAGTGAAGTATAGAATATCGACCTAGACAGTAGAGGGAGTATAGGCTATTCACTTACACAATGGAGGGAGTATAGACTATTCACATAGAAAGGCCCGTGGAAGATATTAAAATACTTCTGACTAGACCTACCAAAGAAGTGTAACTCGGAGACACCGAAAAGGCCACGCAGCGGACATAGACGAAACGACGACTTATGTGTATGAGGCCCTCCTGTGTCTAGAGCCACTTCTATACATACGAGTTTCTCCTCATGCTAGATTCTCTACGTTTAGTGTTTTAAACATAGCCCATGTAACTCCCTTCTGTACATAAAAATATCCTCTCATTGTGCGCTCATGTCATACCACTTCATTACTCTTTGAGAGCTGAAGAGGCCATGGCCAGAATAAAGCCCAGCCCTGGAACCATAGTTCTGTTAACGTCAGACAATCTGTTGTAGCGAGAATCATGCCGCTTCTACACATACACATTTCCCTGTGTGTGCCGTGCACGTCAAGCCACTTACTTGTATACATATTGTCTCTGTCTCCTCCCTGTCACTTGACCTCACGGCTGACCTTTGTTGCTAATGATGTACGTGCATGAACTGTATTCTTCGACAGCTAGGAGCTGGAAGTAGCAGACACATAAACACACACACACGCTCGCGCGCGTGCGCTCACACACACGCACACACGCACACACACACGCACGCACACACACACAGCCGCCTGGTAAACACAGAGTAGATAGGATCTGGTGGCTCGTTGTCTTTGTGCTGCACTGTATCCGACCGTTGAAGTCTATTTCTCTATATCTTTATCACAACTTTTGTGTATATGTGGTTTCTACGTTTATGAATGCCAATCAATATCTGCTGTTTCAATGGCTTCATTTGTTTTTGAGCGATTCAACGATTGCTTGCTTGCTTGTGTTCGTTGGCTTGAGCTCCAATGCGACGTCATGTATGTCGGATGAAGGCATCCTGTTGTCCAACATCAGTGTGATGTCATACAGGACCTGAGGTTTGCGTGAGTATCCGTTGCCCCATGTCTGGCTTATTGGTGTGCAGACTGGTGGTTCCTCGCTGTACAGGCAGACACTCTCCGACTTCGGAGGAATCGGCGATTCTACTGACTTTAGCCAGGACCCCGAAGGGACCTGTTGCCCAGGTATTTTCGTTGACTTGCTTTGCCATTCAGTTATATAAAATGTCAGTACTGCTGCTCAGTTGACATGAGCTACCAGGTCCCCCCCCCCCCTGCTTACAATGGATAGCAGGAATTGTTCCGGAAAGTCAAGGCAACCAGTGTGATCTTGACCACATCATCCATCGAGTGCCGATTGGTCTATACAAAATACATGGCTAGCACAGAATACACTGGACACCACCTGGGGTGGACAAGGGCCGTGCACCTGTCTGTTGAAGTATGTATGTGGAGCACACAGGATGCCATATCTCACCGTGTCATGCTACACCGTGTTCATGTTCTCACTGACTGTTCTCTCAGCAGCTGAGTCTTGTCATGTACACGAGTTATTTTTTTCCCCCGGCTCGCTTTGAACTCAAGCATAGACCATACACACTATTTATAGTAGTGATGGACTGAATTTTGCTTGTGGATTAGCTTTCCCTATAAACAGTGTCCCTCGCCATCGGGCGAACCCACTCCGACTTCAGAGGTACTTGTAATTTACGTCCCCAAGTCAAGGACGACAGGTCAACATTTGTCCGATGTAGGGATTGAACCGCTTACCTCGGCATCAGCAGAACGAATGTTTAAGGACACGCGGTCCTGCCCATTCGGCCACACGGACCTGCACACGACTTATTACTGGGCGTCTTGAAGTCAACCTGTGACTTGGGACATCCCCGTGTCCCGCAGTAACCGTCTAACGGCAGGCTGGTTCTTGTCTGTTTTTTTTTTTTTTTTAGCAAATACTTGTTCGTGCCAGCTTTGTGTAGTGTTTTATTGGCAGAGTGGACAGAAGGATTACTTTCTGGTGCGTGGTGTGATTGAAAGCAGGGTCACATTACCCGCCAGTGATTGAGCTATCATTACCCGCCGGTGATTGAGCTATCATATAAGCCACTCATCTCCCCCACCTTGGTAGCTATGTTCCACACACATTCATACTTTTCGGTACACACTAATTCTAGTAGCACTGGATTTAATTCTGCGTGTGGATTGGCATTCCCTATAACCAGTGTCCATCGCCATCAGGCGAACCCACTCCGACTTCAGAGCCTCTCTACATTCACACTTAACCAGCACCGTGTTTTTGTGGTGGGTCCATCAGTACGGGGATTGCCACAACTTCAGCCTTTTGTGCACAATCTGTTGTTGCTGCTGCTGCTGCTGCTGCTGCTGTTGTTGTTGTTGTTGTTGTTGTTGTTGTTGTTGTTGTTGTTGTTGTTGTTGTTGTTGTTGTTGTTGTTGTTGTTGTTGTTGTTGTTGTTGTTGTTGTTGTTGTTGTTGTTGTTGTTGTTGTTGTTGTTGTTGTAGCGCCATCGATTCAAATTGTTGAATATTGACAATTGTACGACGTGAAGAATTATGCGATTTAGTTGATAAATACTTAGTTTTATTCTGGTAGATAAGTAACAAATTCAGAATAAGCTCTACAGGCGTTGAGAATGCCGATTGTCTACCATCTTGGAAGGAAGGCTGGTAAATGTCACTCTAATGCAGTTTGGCAGACTACAGTTTGTAGTCCTCTGCAGGCTTCATCATACGGATACTTAGAACCTACCCAGCCTTCATCACAGTGGAGACCTTGGTTAATCCTCTCTTCGTTAGTCTGGCTTGGATCTGCCCAGACTTCATCACAGTGGAGACCTTAGTTAATCCTCTCTTCGTTAGTCTGGCTGGGATCTGCCCAGACTTCATCACGGTGGACACCTTGGTTATTCCTCTCTTCGCTAGTCTGGCTGGAGTCTGCCCAGACTTCATCACAGTGGAGACCTTGGTTATTCCTCTCTTCGCTAGTCTGGCTGGAGTCTGCCCAGACTTCATCACAGTGGAAACCTTGGTTATTCCTCTCTTCGTTAGTCTGGCTGGGATCTGCCCAGATTTCATCACAGTGGAGACCTTGGTTATTCCTCTCTTCGCTAGTCTGGCTGGAGTCTGCCCAGACTTCATCACAGTGGAGACCTTGGTTATTCCTCTCTTCGTTAGTCTGGCTGGGATCTGCCCAGACTTCATCACAGTGGAAACCTTGGTTATTCCTCTCTTCGCTAGTCTAGCTGGAGTCTGCCCAGACTTCATCACAGTGGAGACCTTGGTTATTCCTCTCTTCGTTAGTCTGGCTGGGATCTGCCCAGACTTCATCACAGTGGAAACCTTGGTTATTCCTCTCTTCGCTAGTCTAGCTGGAGTCTGCCCAGACTTCATCACAGTGGAGACCTTGGTTATTCCTCTCTTCGCTAGTCTGGCTGGAGTCTGCCCAGGCCACATCACGGTGGATACCTAGAGTCTGCCCGGGCTTCATCATAGTGGATACCTTGGTTGTTTCTCCTCCATCCCCTCTATTCACCCCCCTCCTCCAAACGTCTACCACCTTCCCGGCCCCCACCTCCACCCCTCCCAAATCCGCTAACCTAACTTGAATCTGCCCAGAACGACCCGCAAAAGGTAAACATAGGTGGTGGTCTGAATTAAGTCTGACCGTAACCCGTCTGCATGTTACTGAAAGAAAACAGAAACCATTCTTGTGTGTCCCCGATTCACTCAAGGCTGCTGCCTTTTCTGCTCACCTAGGCTGTGAGTAAGATAGTGTGGATATATGTATGCAGATTAATACAGCTCTCGGCATTCTTTGCTTTTGACATGCTTAAGAAATCCTGATTGCATGTACTGGAACTGGGCGACCCGCGGCCCGGATTCATTATTCAGATTTTCATTAGTGAAACTAAACCAGTTTTTGGAATTTAAAAACGCCCTGCATGCCAAGTTCATTTAGAAGGTCATGGTAATCTAGCTGTTGAATATTAATTATTTGGCATTTGACAAGTCTTGGGTTTCAATGTTAAAAAGTTATCCTATTAAGAGTTCAGTACAAAAAAATAAAAAAAAAACACACACATACACACACAGAAAGCAGTTCTATGGGCGTGTTAGTTATTTCTTGTGCATGGTTCAGATTGGTACAGAATACTTTAACGTGATCGAATGAGAAATGTGAAAATATCACCCTTCCATACATCCTGCCATTGTTGCGTTTTCAAGCTCAACGCTGTTATTAATCATTAATTAATGACCAAGGTCAATATTCACAACAAGCACAATAGTTTAATAATGAGGCGTGGAGTTTGATTGGCTATGTGTTCCAAAGGAAAGTGGATATCACCCCAAGAGCCGATGTGCAGCGAAACGACGTAATATGCTTACAATTCGTAATCCTGCATACCACATTCGAAACATCTGCGGGAGATTTGGAATCAGACCGCCTTACTGTGGTTTTCATACAGTAATATGTGCGCCGGTCGTTCGGGAAGCAATGGCAAGTTATGGAACGTAAACTTGCCAAGAAATCACAAACAGCCAAAAATGCTGGGGTTGACTGCGACGTCCTGTAAATGATATGCAACAATTTTTTTTTTAGTTTGCTTTGCTTTTTCAGCAATAAGTCAAAATGTAAGTCCCAATTGATCGACGTAGGGAACGAACTAACTGCCCCGTCGTCAGTCAGAAGAGAAAGTGTAAGCGTGTTGAACCTCTCAGCCACGCCGACCTATAATCTAGGTGTAGCCTACAGTTGTATTACCTGGTCTGATTTATGCTTCAATGTTTTACATCTGTAGGTGCAGTTCAGTACTTTCGAATGTTTCGTTAATCTGTACACGGTAAAAATGTTCGTAATAACGATCTTGATATGTGTTTCTTTTCTTGTTGACAGAATACATTTTTGACACGTCCTTAATTATTTTTGCATAATTAGTTTCCGGCAGATTGTTAACCGGCCTTTAATACCCGTCCAGGGGAATCAGTTGGAAGGAAAAAAACATTATTTCGGTTAATTTCCGGCGATACATCAGGTGAAAGGTCGTTAGTTCACGAAACACATGAAGCCTTTGACAGCTTCTTGGTAATCATCGTTGGGCCATCTTCGCTGATTTGTGTGCTTTCGGAGGTCGCCGATCTTTGAGTCAGTCGTTTGTTATGGCACAGACTTGACTTGTCTAGATGGAGTTAATTATAACCACAGACAGACAGAAAAACCAATGAACAAGTCCTACAAGAAACAAACGAAAATCGTAAACTGATTAGAGAAATTAGACAGTCAAACGGTTTTGGTCACGTTACGAGAAGAAATAAATTGGAGAACTTGGTGACAACTGGCAAGATTGAGTGAGGAAAGAACAAGAGATAGGCAGAGTAGTAAATGTCTGGATGGCTTGACCACGTGGCATGGTCGAGACAAAAACTACAGAGCTGGTACATGATAATGATGATGGATTGATTGATGATGGATTGATTGATGATGGATTGATTGATTGATGATGGATTGATTGATTGATGATGGATTGATTGATTGATGATGGATTGATTGATTGATGATGCTGGATTGATTGATGATGATGGATTGATTGATTGATGATGCTGGATTGATTGATGATGATGATGGATTGATTGATTGATGGTGATGATGGATTGATTGATTGATGATGATGATGGATTGATTGATTTATGGTGATGATGATGGATTGATTGATGGTGATGATGATGTATTGATTGATTGATGATGATGATGGATTGATTGATTGATGATGATGATGGATTGATTGATTGATTATGATGATGGATTGATTGATTGCTGATGATGATGGATTGATTGATGATGGATTGATTGATTGATGATGATGATGGATTGATTGATTGATTGATGATGATGATGATGATGATGATGATGATGATGATGATGATGATGACATATGCATGCATAAGCATCCAGAAGCTAGATTCATTGTTCGGATACCATTTCTATAAAATGGAAACAACTGGAAATGCTGAGCTAGTTTTATTGGAAACTATAACACTAATCTCAAGACAGATACTGGCTGAAATGTTAGGTTTTCACATTACATAAATAAACACACATAGTATTATTTGGCGCTCACAGAAGGAGAAGAAGGAAGTAGAGACTACAAGACGCACTAGACAACAGCGTCTTGTAGTCTGTACTTCCTTCTTCTCTTTCTGTGAGCGCCAAATAATACTATGTGTGTTTATTTATGTAATTGTCTTAGTGGCCTCAAAGGTTCTCCCCATTGATTTAGGTTTTCAGGTACACTTTGTGACATACTAAAGTGAGGTTAGTTGTTACCTTCCTCGCCGCTTCCAGAAAATTCTGAAAAGTATCACGTAGCTAATTTGTGAGTATGGGTTCAGTCTATAGCTAATAAAGCGTGAACAGACATTATCACTAGTGGGGATTGAACCCGAGCCACTGGCTTGGTAGCAAGTACACTAACATGTGTCACCACGGCTGATGATGCTTACTAGACAGGATAACATTAGAGGGATAGGTTTGTCTTCTTCTTCTTCTTCTTCTTCTTCTTCTTCTTCTTCTTCTTCTTCTTCTTCTTCTTCTTCTTCTTCTTCTTCTTCTTCTTCTTCTTCTTCTTCTTCTTGCTATTACTACTCCTCCCCTTCAAGGCTTATAGATAGATTATGGCAGTGTTTAGTTATACAATTATCAGGTGTTCCCAGTGTATCCCTGCAACCCTGACGTCTCTCCCTGGCCTCTTGATTCACCGACATTTGTTCAGTTCTTCCCATAAGCTCTACATCGATGGTTACTTCACACCAAGTTAATCAACGGTTGCATGCAACAAACACAACAAGACACACAACCACATTGACAGCCAGAATGGAGGGAAAGATGAAAGGCCAGCATACGGAAAGACAACCGAGATTAAAGGAAAGATAAATAACAGATTGCCTCATGATACGAAGAGAAAAACATGACAGCATGAGATATCCATTACAATGGATCCTCGTTTTTCTAGAACTTGGCTTGTTGTCAATGTGACGTCCTCATCTGACATAATCCCATAGCAAAGTGCAAATGACAAGTTTCCTTTCAATACATGTGGAGTGGACAGGGGGATTATATCACATATTAATATAGGACAACGGAAACTGTGTCCGCGACACTTGATGACCGCAGTTTAACACCTGTGTGTCTACCTGACTCCCGTCTATTATCTCACAGGGTATCAGAATGAGGGGAGCCATCTTCCCATCGCATACGGGCGCTAGAGTGTTATTTAACGTGATCACGCGGGCAATGTAATGAGATAGGGAGGAGGCACACGGAGGAGGACAGAATGGGGTTGGAGTGGATGGTGGTAAATGAAGGGAGGTAGCCATTGAGAGAGTTAAACATGTAGAAGATTCGGAGGATAGTGTGTCTGCTTGTTAAGGAACAGGTGAAATAGATGTCATGAGATTGGAAAGATGGTGTGGAGTGTCGGACAAGTCAATAATGTTGCTTTGGTGTGACGATATGAAGCAGATGGAGCGAGTAAGTAAGGGGAGTGAGAGATAGCGAGAGAGAGAGAGAGAGAGAGAGAGAGAGAGAGAGAGAGAGAGAGCAAGAGAGAGTAAATTATTTGAGGGGACATAAAGCATAGTATTTGTTGACACCGCGGTGATATTGGAGGGAGTAAGTTAGGAGTGAGATAGCATTATGTGAGGAAACATAAAGTGTAGAGAGGTTAAGGTATGGTGTGATCGTGATGAGGAGAGAGAGAATAGTATGTGATGGGACATAAAACATATTGGGGGTGTGATGGAGATTAAGGGAGTAACTTAGGAGTGAGAGACTATATCATTTGAGACTGGCGGTGATAAAACCTAAATATATTAAGGTTGTGAGGAGAGAGAGAGAGAGAGAGAGAGAGAGAGAGAGAGAGAGAGAGAGAGAGAGAACAAACAAGATGTCAAATCGAGTTTCTCGTAAAGAATTGAGAATAAAATGTGACCTGGCCGTAGAATGAGTCACACTATGTTTACGAGATGCGAAAGTATGAGGAAAACAGCAGCCAGGATTTCACGTGTTAGCAGGAGAGTGAGGGGAGGGAAGAGGAAGAGAAACCCGACCAGCATCTCTGTAGAAACTATCCAGGATGACATGTCTCTCTGCCTGGCCCTGGTCGTGTTCTGTGGCAGTCAGCAACGTAATATTGCGGCAGAGCCGCCCGGAACCGTTGTCTCTCGTGCTGTCAGTTTAGTTTAGTTTATTTAGTTTAGTTTAGTCTAGTCAGTGGATCAACATCACGGCACACGGGTGTAACCCATAAGTGCTCCGTTCTACTCCTAACTCAAACCTGAGTCTGGAGAAACTCAGCTCAATGCACGAACTCCGTAGCACCTGCGAGGATCCTGAAATACTTTGGGTAGATTTTTAACTCGAAATTTTGTTCGGGCAGCGCCGTTAGGCTTCTCTTTTTCGATTTCCAACTGCCAAGGGATTTTTTACGTGCGCAACAATACACATAGGCATCCGATCTCACTACCCAGAGACCAGGGGAACTTTTATTCAGTGTGGCTACCTTAGTGTCTGAGTGGTTTCTGTATACACGAGCTCCCGGGTTATACCGCAGTGCAGGGGGGTATTGAGAATGCTGGGGCACCCTATTACCATAATCATCATCATCACTATCAGGCGAACATAGTTTGCCATCTCACATGATCAACAGAGCTCTTGTTCCGATTGTGCATTATGTCAGCCTTACAGGTATTTGTTCCGTTGTCTTCCATTATGCTTTTTTCCCATCACGTTTGCCTCTTTTGTAGTGTTCACAGCTTCATTTCGTCTCATAAAATCCCCCCCCCCCCCCCCCCGAGATCTTGACTGTCAATGTCTAAAGTTTTCTAATCAGTGTGCAGTTTTGTTTCGTTAGTCTCATCGTCAATGGTCTTTGCATTTTCTTAAGAAGCCACATTTCCACTGCCATTAGATGTTTGTCACTGGAGGGTAAGGTTGAAGACAAGCGGGTAAGAGGTAGACAACGATAAAAGTGGGAAGATAACACCAAGAAATGGATGAACAGCGGTCTGACAGAATGTACAATCAAGGCCAGAGACAAGATCCATAGCAGCCAACCTCCAAGGTGGAGACGGCACTTCATTGATTGATATTCGTCTTCTATCTTATAAACCCGTTGTGTGGATCGCCGGAGTGCTACAATGGTTGTAGCAATAATATAAGTAAGGATACAAGTAGAGATTTAGGGAGTTGCTGGGGGAGGTGGGGGGGGGGCACCACAACTTAAACAACATGAAAGCTATAGGCACACAATGACTCGAACCCGCCGTTTCCAAATGACAGCACCTGGCGGAAGAAACCCGTGCACTTGGGTGCACGGCCAACTAGACACCGCTTTAACATGTGCTGTTGTTAGCCAGGCCTGCCATTCACCTGACCCCACAGCTGTGGGATATGCACAGATTTCACACCCAACCATGTTCTTATAGCACATTATGCCAAATGTTTTGTTTTTGTGTTTGTAACACTTGAATTTGAATGTCCATGTTATTCGCCAATAGTTATTTATTGGCACACAAAATGTGAGTGGCCGAGGGGTTCGCATACACATATCTCACATCTGAGGCTCAATCGTTACTCTTCTTCTTCCTAGGATAGACTTATTCAAAACAAGCTTAGCCTGCTCCACAGCTCAGCTGTAGAACAATCTTCCACAAGAAATCAAAGACATCACCATTCCCTATACATTTAATTGCGAATTATTCGAACACTTTCTCAGTACAAATTAACTTCCCCCTTAATAATAATGATGATGATGATAATAATAATAATAATAATAATAATAATAATAATAATAACAATAATAATAATAATAATAATAAATAATAATAATAATAATAAAACCTTAGTATAACAGCCAGTCCCCTTTTGGTAGACAGTATGTTCCCCAAAGCTAATAACAACTGCCACATCATTCATTAATTTTAGGGAATCATGTAGTAGCGAGTTTTGCATTTTTCACATGCCTTTATAGTGCACATCTTTTATATTGTTGTTCTAAGTTAGCCTCGAATGATGTGTGGATGAAATAATGTATGAAAGAGGGTGATCGAGGGGCAGAATTCTTAACCCTTTGGAAATTGTTTGTTTGTTTGTTCGTTCGTTGGCTTGGAATTTGTCTATATCTGCAATGCTGTCTCTTGTTTGACCTCCACTGTCCTTTTTTACTTCACTCAGTGGTTCATAGAGTTTATCTTCCAGTAGTTACATTGAAGCAAAGGGCATGTATCTGTTTGTGGTTAACATATGTAAAAAGAGGGCATTCATAATGTATCCCTTAGCCAGCCGCCGTTATATGCTAGCACGCAAGCAAGTCTTTCCACAGATGATACAATCAGTTGCACAACGAGGCGTAATGAGCTAGTCCGTGAGGCAGGCACTCACATCGGAAATGAAGACAGATGGGGGAGGAGTTAGGCCGTGTGATCTTACCCCGAGTCGTTAGGTCTAGGGAAGGGAAGTCCTCTCTTGACCATCTGTGTAGTCGCTAATGATGAGCTTCCGTAGCTGTCTACTCTCTGTAAAACTAGAGGATTGCCGTGGGAGGTCAGGGTAGATGCGGCTTGGAGTACGCCGTGTCTGGCTCAAGTTCAAAACATACCGAGTCTATACTGAGTATTAAAGGTCGCTGGACCAGACAGGCACCACGCCTGTTTGCCTCTTCTTCTTATTCTTCTTTCACTATATTCCCTCACCTTCACTAGGGCTTAGTCCCTTAGCCAACTCACCCACGCCTCTCCCCCCCCCCCTTTCCCCCACCCCTCTCCCCCACCCCTTTCCCCCCCACCCCTTAAAAAATCCTTAACCCATGCAGCTATGTCCTTATCCTCTCCATATTATTTGTGTGTGCAATATGAGTGCAATTTTGCCTTGTTATGTGTGCATTCTTGTCTTGGTACACAGCGTCAGCACTATTGTTTGTTTTCATCACGGCATCCAGACCATCCCGGGTTTTTTTTTTTTACAGACCGCTTGCCAAAGCAATCGCATCCTATACATACTAGGATTTGTGTGTGTTCATAAATCCCAGAATCTTACCGAGAATGGAACACATGTCCGATGACGTGTGAGGCGGACAGTCTGATCGCCTAGTCTGCCCGGTCCTGTATGTATGCGACGTATTCCACGACTGTGTCCTATGTTACTGTCTTCACCCTTGGGTAAACACACAACATCTACACGTTACTGCATATTTGCTTGTTCACATTCCAAGACCCACTGCCATTTAGCAGAACAGCGTCTATATAACACTCAGTACTCTTTCTGACATTCATTGCAAGTAACTTACTACACAAAATACTCTACCTTCCGTAAATGTAGCTATTTGGTCTATTCCGCTCCTGATCTGCCACGCATCTTCCATGACTGCCCCTTAACATTTGAATTCATTGGCTTGGTTAAACATTTTATTTTCCCTTCTATTGTATTTTCACATGTTTGTGCCATCTCGTGCTTTGATATGACCCGTGTTTCTGTTTTCATGATATTCAATGAGTCCTTTTTGCACTCTCTGCTACCACAATCGCCAACAGTTGTTGATGCTCTGCTGCTGTTTAAGCTGTCACTACATACTGTGTCGTCTGCGTGACGCGGGTCGTTTATATCTCCAACGGCAAATCATGGCAGTATATGTCAGTTATTCCGTGGAGCTAAAACTGTAATCATATTAGCATATAATGTGTAAAAGGGGGGGGGGGGTGTGGAAATCTAAGTAACGAGCACAATCAGAAGCTTCGGCTTCTGGCGATCGTTATCTTTGCGGTCGTTATCTTTGCGATGGTTATCCCTGTGATCGTTATCCTTGATGATAACTCCGTCAGGCAGGTGTTCAAGACCGCTATTGGAATATCGCATCTGCGGAGTGGAATATCAGGTTGTTCCCAGGTCATGATTCAGCACAGCACGTTCAGTCTGAAAGCCCAATTTGTAATGCTCCTTGCACGTGTTTTATGTTCTTGATTGTCAACGGAATCCCTACCAGTACTTGAATAAATGATCTGATGTAGGTAGGCTAAGAATGTAGACGATGTTCGCTGTTATAGAGAGTTTGATGACACAGCCATACTAGACAATCTCAGCCATTTAATGCATGTTATATGTGTTTACTTTAGAATTCGTTTTAATCAAACATTTGCTGGGGCGGGGGAGGGGGTGTTGTCTAAATACCCGTTTGTATTCCAGCAGTGCAGGAAAGTGTATTCCTCCTATTAGCAACTGTCAGCAAGCTAGTATTATTCCTGGTGTGAACAAGGCGCTGCCCCACAAAAATAATACCCCAAGTGCTGTGCAATCACGGATGGAAAACAATTGCCAGTGAGTGAATAGTGCGTAGATTGCGAAACTATGGGCGAGAGAAAATAGGTATGCAATTTGACCTCGGCCTCTCTGTTTGCAGGCCAGAGATCGCAGGTTACCTGTTTGGACGGTTTTCTCTCTCACTTGTGATCTATCTCCGTGGTATGAAGTCGGACACCTTTTTGTGGAACTTTCAGGTTGTGGATGTCAGTTACCTGTATATGCTAACCAAACAGTACATGGCAAGGGTGTTTGATACGCTGCTATCGTGCGCTAACCAAAGGTCCTAATGTGAGATGTAAGGTGCAAGGCAGGGGCGAGGAGAACATGTTCTCGTGTGTAATTTAAACATGCTCCCAGCAGCTACACATCGCTAAAAGGCCGTATCCGTCTCATTCCTGGCAGCATGTAAACATTAGTAAACATACATATAATATAATGTTTCTAATTGAAATGGACTTGTACAATATAATTCAACCAAGCATGAACAAGTCTACACACGGCCTGCCATGAGTTGGTTCTGGTTTGTGTTCCATTGGGAGGTGGCAGTCACAAGACTGGAGAGAGGTAGTTCAGTGATGCGCATCAGAGACTGTGTTCCTTATCTGTGCCTCGGAGTGTGTGCACTGTGATGTAAATCCCATTGTATGGTCAGTGGGGCAACTGGAGCAAAACCATGACCTGACCAGCCTGCCGAGAGCATCGCCCAACGCACGAACTCCGGGGTTGCCTATAGGAAGCTCCATTGATCACCTCCAGGGGCTTCTAGAAAAAAAAATGCATTAGTTGCCGGACTACACAGCCTGAAAACAAACCCATGATGTAGACCGCTTGACCACTTTGTCAGGGAGTCTAACCTCTCTCATTCCCTGTCTCTCTCTCTCATTCCTCCTCTCCTTCCTCCTCCCCTCCCCTTCTCTCACTCTCTCCCTCTCTCCCCCACTCTCTCCCTCTCGCCTCCCACTCTCGCCTCCCACTCTCTCCCTTTCTCCCCCTCTCTCTTTCTCTCTGTCTGTCTCTCTCTCTCTCTCACTCTCTGACTCTCTGTCTCTTAACGTCTGAAGAAATGTTTGCTATAAAGTAAGTCTCGGTCACAATATGTTAAAAGAATAACTGCCCGCGACAACAGAAATTAAAGTAATAACAAGAACGCAGTGTGACAGGAGAGTTTTCCATTCAGCAGTTAATGATTTTTCCGTGTTAATAATTGAGGCCGTGAGTCAGTTATGACGTGGGCAAGTCGTGCCCTAGAAAGTTCTGCCGGCTCTTGTCATCAGAAGACATTCGCCGCTGTCCACTCAGGGGAGATTACTTGCCTCAAGACGATTGCGCGCTCTCTGTGAGTGACCTTACTCCTATTAAATTCCTATTATATCTTTGAGCTTTTGTACGTGATTCCATTAATACCCCGTACTCTGATATTATGGTGGCCCTCATTTTCCGGATTGCTGCACAGTGCATTTGCTTGTTCTTTAGCCTGCTACACACACGACCAAGGTTCGGTCTCTCGATGCGCGTCGCAGACCAACCTTCCTTCTCCTTTTGCCTGTCATCTGCCAGTGGACCATAGGCCCCCCAACCAACTCGTGTCCGCCCGGACTTTTGTGCACTTGTTCATGACTGGTGGGATCAAGCAGCCAGTTCCTGACCTATCCGCTATTAGAAAATAACACTGCAGTAGGTTAGCTGGTGGATAGTTGTAACAATACAATGAATAGATCAACAAGCACGAGAAGTGGATAGGGTCAGCCTAGCATGAATACAAGACACCCCTAGGAATTGCTTCTTGGTGTTTTGGGTCCCGTTTTTATTTGTTTTGATATCTTTTTTCTTTTTGTTTGCTGATGAAGACTTTTCTGACCATATCGTTAATTATGTCACCGTGGACTGTGCTCTTGCAAAGCTAAACCCGTTACACCATGTCTTATTGTCTTATAGTCCATGTCTTATTGATTTATTCATTGTAATTTTAGCACACTGTTCATGTATATCATCATTTAAAAGTTAGAACAATATCAAGGAGTGATTATGGAAAAGAAAGAACTTTCGATGTTTCTGTAAAGTTCTAGTCTTCCATGTATGTAGATTAAAGTGCATGTTCTAAGGTAGCTAATTTATAGTGTGTCATGTTGCGTTATGGAGCCGCACAATTATGCTCGCTCGCCGGTCCGACAGTCGAGGGTATATATCTCTCTTGAGGCCGAATTTGTATAGTACCACATGGCTCTGGACTCTCTGGTAAATGAGCTCTTAAGGATGCTCTAGGAGTTACAGAGGATTGACCTGGTGCTGACCGCATCAATCATAGTGTGCCATGTGGTCAAGAAAGTAGCGTCTAGCACCATTTGCCCAGTGTGCTTGGCTGGCACGGAAACAGTTTTTTTTTTTTTTTTTTTTTAACCTTGTTGCGTTATATTATTACCTTTTTGTTGCGTTATATTTTAAATCCAGAACACAAACGGTCGGCATCTATAGCCGGACGTAGATACTTGTAGCTGGCCTTACCTCCTCCATTGTATTTGTCTGCCTTGTGTTGCCGCCTATACAAATTCTCCGGGCATAACCATGGTTTGCACGCCAACGAAACGAGACCTGGTCATATCTGAATACTTTACACTTGTACGGAATATAATCTACGCTCCGGATCTGTCTATGAGATCTCCTTATCTAAAATGTCCGTCAGCGTACAAGTCAACCAGTTGGGTTAGTGTTGAGGCAGCAACTCTTGTGTTTTATGTGCTGCTCTTGTTGGCTGCTTCCACCTTCAGTTTGAATGTCTTGAATAGTTCAACGCGTACTTTTCTATGCAATGTTGTTCTTCTTGGTGATCCAGAGACACGTGAGCTCTCATATGATTTGTCTGTACTGTGAATTGGGCTGATACTTATTGTATTGTGTTTCTTCAGTAGTTGTATTCATTTTTCGCTCAGAAAGCAGTGGCAAACTACTCAACGTTAACTATGCCTAGAAAACCAACCTGATGTTGATAGCAGCGTTCTATAAATAACATACAACATTACCCCCAACAATTATGATTAAACCGTGTGTGTTAATGTGTGTGTGTGTGTGTGAGTGAGAGAGAGAGAGAGAGAGAGAGAGAGAGAGAGAGAGAGAGAGAGAGAGAGAGAGAAAAACTGTATCCACTGACTATTTGTCTGTTACACGCAGCAGTTACTGAAAAACCTATGATAATAGTTCTGATGGACTGATTTCTCCATGTCAGACGCCGATTCACACGTCTGTGATGAGGGTCAGGATGTCCGTAACCTTTCACTGGACGCCATCGACTGTGCTGGACGCAGCAGATGTTCTCACTCTGTTGAGCACGATGGACGATTTCCCCCATCTGCGGCAGATCAAATATTCCTCTACTTGTTGACAAAACCACCCAGTGTTAGAACGACCATGTGTGTTATTGGTTTATCTTATAATTATCCGCTTGCTGGCGAAATCGTTTGTTGATTAACTCGAGTACCAATCACAAATCCGAGCCATGTGTTAAGTTTCCGCTCGTGTCGTGACAACTATAGCCTCACATGAACATATATATATGCTTTGCTGGCTATGTTGGGGGTGTTGTCTTTGTATTCACTGAGCTCCGTTATGCGATCCTTGTTTATAACGTATGTATAAACATGCTAAGCCAGGAGCGGTAGCTTATCCGAGGGTGTGTGGAATTATAAGGACTTGTATGCTAGTTAGAGAATTATGAGGTAAGGTAGTTTTCCATCTTCACAAATATTTCCATGAAGCAGCGGCATATGTCCGGTTCAAGAATGATTAACTTCCTTGCCACGTTGCTAGCTGGTGTCCAACTAACTGTCGGGGGCCCCTAGCTGTGGAGTGTGCTATGCTTTTCACTATAAAATCACACAAAGTAGTGCAGCTTTACATAACAGAGTTAAGACACATATAGAACGTTGCGGCGATTAGCCTTCATCAGCAAACAAACACATTCACAAACACAACATTCAGTCAAGGAGAACTCCTGTGACTACATTAGAGGGTGACGACAGGACGAGAGGAACAAATGCATGGAAAAATAGAAGCAATGAAGAGAAAATGAGAATAGAAAAAAATGTTAAATGAAAAGAATGTTAGTTGAAGAAAATGTTTAATAGAAGAAATGTTAATAGAGAAAAAATGTTAATAGAGAAAAAGACCTGCATACTCACCTCACGAACGGATCTGTAAGTAACTGAGCATATCTCGGGTGTAGTTATATCCGGTGCTGGGTGTTACGGTTCAGTGAGCACATAGAAAGAAGGGGGCGGGGTAGGAGGCGTGAAAAATTGAAGGTGGTTTTAACTAAGACCCCATTGTGTTATTATAGGGGCGAGTCTAAAGGTCTAGGTGGACTGATGTGCGTGAACACGCGTACATACATAGACACACTTCAACAGACAAAATGCTAGTGTGTGTGGACATGTGCAAAGTATATGCAAGAAGAGAGAGAGAGAGAGAGGAGAGAGAGAGATAGACAGAGAGAGACAGAGAGAGGAAAAGTGCCTGCGACATACCTCAAGGGGCATACTGTGCCCTACGAAATAGTCAGTATGGTACAGGCAGACACTCTCCGACTTCGGAGGAATCGGTGATCCTACTGACTTTAGCCAGGCCTCCGAAGGGACCTGTTGCCCAGGACGCTCGACGATGTGGACTCTAATCTACTTTAAGTTTTGTCAGCGCTTTTGTCTATACTTCGACTGTCTAATCCACTAGAAGGTTCTGTCGGTGGCGGAGACTGTGCTTGGGGGACTCTTTAATCCATTAGATGTTTTGTCAACGGCGTTACCAATATTGTATGGACTTTAGTTGTCAGCGGGGTTGCATATATACTTGGTGGACTGTCTAGTTGTCAGCGGGGTTGTCTATACTCGGTGGACTCTCTAGTTGTCATCGGGATTGCCTATATTCAATGGACTGTCTAATTGTCAGCAGGGTTGCCTATACTCGGTGGACTCTAGTTGTTAGCAGGGTTGTCTATACTCGATGGACTGTCTAGTTGTCAGCGGGGTTGCCTATACTCGATGGACTTCCTAAACAGTGTTGTCCTGGCGGCCGCATGGCACAACGGGGACAAGAACACAAACCTGGTTCTTCTTCTTCGTTCATCCGGAGTTTTTTTTTCCGGATGTGATTGCGTTGTGCCTGTTTACAGCAGAGCTGCGTTCTTGCGCCGTTAGGCCGACACGTCCGACTTCTGCGGGCATTTGTTGACCGGGTTAACCTTCCCGGGGAAACCTGGTTCAAGATTGGTCGTCGTGTCAAATGGCGAACCATGACTGCCCACGCTTATTGGCATGACACATTATGATGATGCTTGAATGAGAGTACCCACACCCGAACACGCCAAAATGAGGTCTCCTATCCATGTTCACACCACGTTTCTTGTCCCGTGTCCAGTTCACGTTGACCCTTCGCGGTTTATTCGTCTTATCTGCTATATGCAGCTGGCGGGACATGTCCTTGGTGGTTTTATTGTTTTACAGCTGTTATATTCGTGGCTGTTATGGTGCTAAGAAATTCCCCACCTCTTAATTGCAGTGGGGTTATCTGAACTCAGGCAGAGATTTATAGTTGTAATAGTTGTATAACAACTAGCTGTAATAGTTGTTGGGGGGGGGGGGGGTCTTGTAATCTCCCCCCCCCTTCTCTCTCTCTCTCTCTCTATCTCTCTCTCTCTCTCTCTCTCTCTCTCTCTCTCTCTCTCTCTCTCTCTCTCTCTGTCTCTCTGTGACATTATGACATATTTATTGTGTTTAGGTATTTCTGAATAATAAGCGCGCTAGCGCGCGAGCATCCACACATGTGTTTATTTAATTGCATGAAAAGCTCGGTGTAACAGAGACAGATTACACCATAAGGTTGTCCAGTGCTCCAGTTAGGACACTAAAACCGCATCAGCACCTCCAGTCAGACCTAGACGTCATTTGCTGGGTACAAACTACGAGGCTAGTAGTCATGTCCTAGTGTCTCGCTGATGTCTGTGACTCTTCTCATATTACATGCACCATCGGAGAGAAGACCAGAAGAGCATCTACATCTTTACCAGATTCCCCCGCAGCGGCCCCCTTCTTAGCCCACATCAATAGATTCTCCCACAGCGATCCTCTTCTCAGCCCACATCACTAGATTCTCCCGCAACGGCCCCCTTCTCAGCCAGAATACCCACATCACCAGATTCACTCCCAGCAGCCACCTTCTCAGCCAGAATATCACCAAATTCTCCCGCAACGGCCCCCTTCTCAGCTAGAATACCCACATCACCAGATTCACTCCCAGCGTCCCCTTTCTCAGCCAGAACACCCACATCCGCAGCGTGTGGAAGCTTTTCATTTGGATCGTCAGTATATCAGTAAGCGTGACTCTGGAACTGGTGCTCCTCCACGCTGGCAATCGCTGGCCCAGTACCGCCATGGAACTTCTATGGAACGTGGAGGTAATTGCCCAGTAGTCTAGTTGATGTTACACCTGTGTGATGCTATCTGTCCTTTTTTGTTGCTTTCTCTCCCTGTGAACTCAAGCATAGTCCATACACTTGCTACTACTTTTAGTGCACTGGAATTTTTTGCGTGTGGATTAGCTTTCCCTGTTACCAGTGTCCCTCGCCATCAGGTGAACCCAGTCAACATTACAGGTTCTTGTAATTTACGACCCAAATTAAGGACGAGAAGTCAACATTTTAGTGCAACTGACCGGTTTATGGTTGAACCCGCTACATCGGCATTAGCGTACCGGAAGTGTAAAAGCGAGCGCTCTTACCCATTCAGCTATGCTGATCTTTGCTGTCTGTTCTGATGTGTGTGTTTGGTTCTCCATATGCTCAGTGGACCTGACATTGTATGCGCCTGTTTGTGATAACCCATCAGCTGTTAAGATATTAATGGTTATCAACTCACGCCAAGAGAAACGTTTTAACAGCATTCATATGCGGTGTCTGCGAAGAATACTTGGTATTGAGTGGCAAGATAAGATCACCAATACCGAAGTATTGGAAAGATCGGGTGGTGTAACGGGTAGTTCCATACTCAGTCTTCGTAGACTTAGATGGATAGGTCATCTTAGGAGGATGGATGATGGTAGAATACTAAAGAGCATCTTGTTTGGTGAATTACAGATGGGTAAGAGATCTCAGGGTCGGCCTCTACTACGGTACAGAAATGTGTGTAAGTGGGACATGAATGATGCCGGCATTGTATTGCACCCTGGGAGCAAGTTAGTTTGGGAGTGATCATTGTTAGGAACCTGCTATTGGTCTGAAATGTCAAGGCCATCACATTTTGTAGACTTTTATGTGCAGAAGAGTATGTATTCGGTATTTTCCTCTCTTAAAGGACGAAGACCACCGGCGTGGAACCCTCATCGAACCGCGCGCATGACATTTTTAGCGTCTGGTCTAAATATGACACATCTAAGCAGACATATTGTCCTAGAGAAGGAACAGTGGAGGATAAACTCTCTGGATCAGTGAGTGACCTAAAAAATATAGAGAGTGAAGTTTATGCATGAGACAACATTGCAGATATAAACAATACATTTCAAGCGAACGAAAGAAGAAGAATTATCAGCGTAAGCCCCTGGCGATTATACAAAGGTTTCCACAAGTGATTTCATACCAATAGAATAAATTTGCACGAGCATGTTCTTTTCGTAAAGTAGGGCCCAGAAACAACCGTTGAGCAACTAAAGCTTCGGTGTTTGCCAACTAAACTGTCGATAGCTCTGGACGTGAACAGAAGAAGGAACCACGTTAGCAGGTTGGGGTTTGACAGAATTACAATGTTTGCCCATCCATAGGTCGGGCTGTTCTTTGTGTGGTTTACTTTATCCAAGATTACAGGTCGTTGTAGTTTATACCTTCAGGGCACTGTCGTTTGTGGCTGGCTGTAATTCATTATGTCCTCTTGTCCCTCTCTCTTTTCAGAGTGTGTGTCGCGGCTATTTATACACCATTCTAACTCAGAGATCAACGTGACCGACCTCCGCATGAATCTGTGTTAGGTTTGCTTATAGGGAGTCTCCGTGACGAAGTGATCAAGCTGTTTGACTCGGGCTCCCAAAGGTTGTGGGTTAGGTTCCGGGCCGCGTCCTTCGATTCACGAGTGAATTTGTTCGGAGACTCACGTGGGTCGTCATTGGAGCTACGGAGTTCGTGCTTTGTGCGACGCTTTCTGCGCTGCGGAAGGAGACTGAGCCATGTGGGATAAAACCCGATGCAATGAAGTTGACCTGTTGACTTTTAAGCGACTTTTTTATTTGCTTCCTCAATGCGCAGGTCATCCGTGTTAAATGGCTCTTTATACCGACGGCAGGTATTTGTTCCTAACAAGTTTGCCAGGGCGATGACCGTACGGCCTACTCTTTACGTTTTCTAACTACGTGGGATTGGTAACGTACGCAACAAGCACAATGTACTTTGTTTTTCGTCATTATCAGAGAAGGATAAGTATACAACCACACCACCCACAGATCCCATTGTCGTGTGGTGTAGAAGTCAACACCTCCGGGCGTTTTGATTGGACTGGAACCCGGTAACTCCTAGGCCTGAAGTGGATGCCGTTGGCCTCTCAGCCACACATCTTTCTCATTCGCTGGATTCTCCCACGATATCATTCATGTACATCCACTGGGGCCTCCTAGGGCAAGTCAACAACAGTATAGAATCGGCACTGCAAACCCCTTGTGTATGTTGTACAAGGTTGCTAAAGACGAATGGCTCAGCCATAGAGATCTTCAATCCGAAGAAATCTCTGTTTAGACGTTGAACGCAGACCGTTCTTTTGATTAGTGGCTGCACTATCCATCATGCTACCGCGACTGATTGACCTAGCCCGGAACATCCATCTCTGACACTCTGTCTGTCCATGGAGCTGAAGGGTCAGTGTCGTAAGGTGGTGGGAAATGGGTTATGTCTGAATGCACAGGACTTGGACCCGTCACTCACTGTCACGCTGGCGTGCTAGGATGTTTGTCATGGTTGGGGGTTTTAAGTGCGGTTTTGATGTCTAACTATTAGATTTCCCTTAAATGTATGTAACTTTTAGCTGTTACCTGCCTGCCTGTTACCTACTACCTACCTACTTACCTGTCTGCCTGCCTGCCTGCCTGCCTACGAACTTATGTTTCGTGTTTGGAACTGATGTGATGAGTACCATAATATCTCACGCTGCTTAATATGCCTAAATGTTGTCAATGTCGTGTAGCTCGGTAGTTTATATGCACTTCCCCCTCCCTTGTTTGCTAATAAATGCTCTCGCAGCGTCCTTTGTTTTCCCTAATTGTATTTTGTACAGCTGCCGTGTTCTTTGTGTTTTTCTGTTGCTTATTTGTTGTTTATTATATTGTCCCAGATGTTAGTGACGTGTTGGCCAGTATGGTATACAATCTAAAATAACACAAAGTAATGTAGTTGTACAGAACACAATTACGGAAAACGCAGAACGTTGCGGCGCCTAGCCTTCATCGGCAAACAAATACTTACACAAAACACAACTTATAATAAAGGAGAAGACATTTCAGTGACTACGTTAAGGCATGAGAACGGGATGAGAAGAATGGAAAGAGAACAATAAAGAGAAAAAAAAAATTTAAAAAACATTGAAGACCAACAAAACAAAAAAATTACTTCTTTCTCAGAATCCCATGCTGTCAGTTTTTTTTTTCCAGCATCTTTCAGCTGATTGTTGATTTCTTGGCAAGATTACGCTCAGTAGTTTGCCATTACTTTCTGAGCGACTGGCTCACATACCTCTAAGTTACCGACGCGGAGAGAACCGCTACCAATTCTCGCGCACGTCACGTTACTCACGAGAGTATACGGGATTACGGAGAAAGTCGTGTAACTCCTAGACCAGTGAGACCGGCAGACAACATAAAATTTGAAAGCTATAGTTACCGACCGGGATTCGAACCTGTCACCTCCAAATGGCTGCAGCGCCTCGCTGCAGGAACAAGTGTACTTCGAGGCATGACCGACTAGACACAAAAAAAAATTGATTTCCCGTATTGTTTAGTATGAACAATAACCACGGCGTGTCAGTCGATACTTAAATAAAATAGCTAACTACTAACGGTCCCCACATGAGCTTGATCGGTTAGCTGAAAGCTATACCCCTCTGTGATAACCAGCCTTCCATGACCAGTGTTGGTGATAAGCCAGCTTTGGTCACCTTCATTATCTGACCATCAGCTGTCCCGTGGCTAGTATGGGCGGACAGTTTGAGATGACAGTGGTTATTTGGACTGTTTTGTATGAATTAAATGTCAGCTCGTGAGCTTCAATCAAGCCAATAACTCCCCAGCTGGCTTATGTTGCTTAGCGTGATTCACCCTTCTCTCTTCCTAGCTGATCCTCGTCCCCTGTGGGTTTACAAGTGAAAGGTGCCTCATGCATATCTCTGTCTCTGTCTCTGTCTGTCTGTCTGTCTGTCTGTCTGTCTCTCTCTCTCTCTCTCTCTCTCTCTCTCTCTCTCTCTCTCTCTCTCTCTCACACACACACACATACACACACACACACACTCACTCACACACGCACACAAGCTTGATTTACCGTATCAGATAACCTAGTAGTTATCCGTTATCCAGAAATAAAATAATTATGAAAACGTAAAAATTTGGCGTGTCCTTCGCAGGACGTCGCGATCAACCACAAGTTTATTTTTTTTAAGCAATGGGAAGTTCAGTAGTTTGCCATTGCTTTCTGAACGAGTAGTCAACGTTTAAGTCCAACTTAATGCTGGTGTAGGGGTTGAACCTCTTACTCCACCATCAGCGCACCAGAAGTTTGAGTTTTTCCCTCTCATTCTTTTCGACTACGTTCACGCCTAATTTGGAGGAGAGATAAGAAGAGCTCAATTCTGAAATTACAGAAACAAACTTATTTCGTTTATTTGGTTGTCACATCGGTTGTTTTCTCAAAGCGAAGAACTCTTTGTATCCAACACATCTGACTGCTGAGCCGTGTCGATTCCTGTTGTTCATCCTTGTGCAACTTGGAATACTGGGGACACGTAATGACTGTGTTCGCATGCAACGCAGTCATTCCCAGCATGCTCGTGAACTCTCCCAGAGCTACTGATGGTCTACCATCACAGTGGATATGACTCTTGTGGTCTCGCGTAGTGTACACAGTTTGTCCTTGACAAGCTTCATCACAAAGGAGACCATAGTCGTTGCTCCCTTTGTTCAGTAGACTAATGTCTAACATGTCCCACAGATTATTGTCAGCCCAGGATGCCACACGTGTAGGTGGGGAAAGAGAGCCCCTGGTCAGTGTGCGCTCAGAGCTTGACACATCAGTGAGTGTTGAGTATTCACCCACCACATGCCTGTAACTAGAACACTCGTGGTGTGCACACTGTTCACAATGCTCGGTTTCGTCATCAATTGCCATGCCGATACGCGTGGGCGGCCATGGTTCACCGTCTCATACGATCACGTGAATCTTGAAACAGTTCTGTGTTCTTGTTTCGATTATGCCAATGTGGCCACGCCACCCAGATATTTATCTTTCTGCCATCCTTTCGCTCTTTTCCCCATCAGTCGTGGCCAGGTGTCACTGTTTTCCAGTGTATTTCTCCTCACAAAGTGCCTATAATCTCTTGACTGTCTACGCCTAATTTTGAGAATCTGTATACTGTTTTCACTTGTTTCTTGCAGGACTTGCTCATTGGTTTTTCTGTCCGCCCATGGTATTCTTTGCATTTTTCTCCCTGGATAGCCAAAGCAGTAACTGCCTAGGGTGTCTCACATGAAAGTGTTCTTCTTTCGTTCATGGCTAGTATGATCTGAATGCTAACAATGGTGCATCAGCCGACACTCACATAAAATAGCTGCTAGCAACTAATGGTCCCCTACATCAGCTGGCCCTGTTACTTGTAAGCTAAACCGTTATGTAATAACCAGTCTTCTGTGTCCAGTGTTGGTGATATGGTAAACCAGCTTTGGCCACTTTTTCTGTATCTGTATCATCAACTGCCTCGTGGCTAGTATGGGTGGACAGTTTGAGATGACAGTAGTTGTTATGTGGACTGTAGTGCTCTATGTAAGAAACACCAGCTCGTGAGCTGTAAGTGTTGCGTTATCTCGCAGAACAACATATGCCAGAAATAAACCAGCCCTCTTGACCTGTTGTGTGTGCACGGAAGTAAGAGAGTTCTCTTGTTTCGTGTATATCACTTTGTATAATGGTGGCCACTAAGACACTTAAAGTTGTCCTTCTTGCTGTCCTTGTTCTCTCGGCTCTACAGTCTTTCTTTTCTCTCTCTGCCTTACCTTCCCCCGTTCCTGTTTATATATATATATATATATATATATATATATATATATATATATATATATATATATATATATATATATATATATATATATATATAGGTGTTCAGGCCTGCAAACATGAATTAATTGATGCCTGCCAGAATAGAGGGACTAAGATGGTACGACAGGAACACCAATGTATCGCTGGTGAAGCGAACTAAACAAATCCTAGTGAACCAGAAGACGAGGAAAGGACGCTGGCGATGGGTGGGACATAACATTGGGAAAACGTATAATAGTTTAATTAGGAAGTCTTTTCTCTGGAAGACACAGGGCAAAGAAAGAGGGGGAAGCGGAGGGAAAAACAAGGAAAGGATAATTAGACAGAGATGAAAACCATGAGGAGAGCTAGGGGGGGGGGGGGGAAGCTGCAGAAGCCAGCAAAGGATACGAGGTCTTGGTGCGAGCTGATGCAATGCAGAGGAACCAGGAGAATGTTCAGACAGACACACACTCACACTCACACTCTTACACACTCACTCACTCACCCACCCACCCACCCCACTCCACGCACTCACTCCACTCACTCACTCCACTCTGTCTGTCTGTCCCCCCTCTCTCTCTCTCTTTCTTTCTCTCTGTCTCTGTCTCTGTCTCTCTCTCTCTCTCTCTCTCTCTCTCTCTCTCTCTCTTTCACACACACACACACACACACACACACAACTTGCAAGAGACGGGCAGTGAGGTATCCCTATCTGAAGCCAACTCCCAAACATCACGACAGTAGGCCGGTCAGCTACCACATCTACAGGGCAATAATAACTCTCACATTGGCGACCAGGTGTATGTTTTGCCAGCCGCGGATATTTAGTATGTCTACAGCGGAATCCGTGAAGGAGGTCGGCGTGGCTGGGATGTATAACACGATTCAACTTACTCTTTTGAAGGCGGGGTGGTCAGCTCGGTTCCACACGCCCGTCAATTGGACTTCAGTCTTGACTCCTCGTTCAAAAAGCCATGGCAAACTACCCTTTGCAAATTGCCTACTACATCTTAAACAGCCAATAGAAACTGGATGTTATTGCAACGTGCTGCATGGGACATGCGATATTTGTGTTGAAATCCGTCATTATCATGAAGTGGTAGCGGAGACAGTTTGGGAAGTCGGCTGAAGATGGAGAGAAAGTCGTTGACCTGTTATCATATCCGAGTTATCTTGAAACGTCCATGACCGTGCTATCTCTAAATACCCGTGACACGAAGAGATGTGTCGCTATTACAAGATTGTGAGAATAACATGCTGGAAAGTTTTATTCGTGTCTATATTCTGTAGCGAGGCTCTGCCTCGTTTCCTCTCTCTCTTAGATATACTTAAATTCGTTGGTCACTGATCTTCTGCTGTAAGGTGTCATTTTATTTCCAATTGAATCTCCTTTGAGGCATAGGCGCTCGACGAACTCACTCATGTCCTTAGCTATCCCGTGCAGCCTCGTCCATGTTTTCTCTATATTATTCATGTGTCTCTACTGCTGTTTAGGCTTTCCTCTATTTCTTGTGCCCTGTGGATTGCAGACCCTGGCATGTCTACTTATACTATCCTCAGGTTTTCTCAAAATGTGTCCTATCCAGCGCCGTTTTGTCTTCTACTCTTGGTTCCTGGTGTTTGTCTGGTTCTCTTCATGAGCTCCACATTGATGATTCTGTCATACCAATTTGTTGCTTCTATTTTGGGTAGGCATCAAGTTGTAGGATGTAAGATGTAGAAGAGAAACACCGAGTCTGATTGGACTATTTGGATTTAGATTAGTTGTTTGTGTTCTCAAACATACTTGAGTTATGTCACGGAGACCGCTGAGGCCACATTGTGATTCAGTGGCGTAGTTCTGATAACCAAACATTTCTTGTAGATACTCGGCAGTTATCTCCTGTTTACTGTTTTAGAATTCGTTTCTCTATAAACTACCCCCCCCCCCCAGCCCTCTTTTCTCTCTCTCTCTCTCTCTCTCTCTCTCTCTCTCTCTCTCTCTCTCTCTCTCTCTCTCTCTCTCTCTCTCTCGCTGTCACTCTTTCTCTCTCTCTCTTCTCAGAGAGAGAGAGAGAGAGAGAGAGAGAGAGAGAGAGAGAGAGAGAGAGAGATATCAGTAACCCAGCTGTGTTGTTGTTTTCCAACGTTTTTTTTTTTTTTTTACATCGGCGCGGCAGAGATTCTTAGACTTCAAGCCATAACAGATAGTTACATTAGATGTTGATGTCTCTAGTTCTTTGCATGATCTCCGTTAATCAACATGCCGCATGCTGTGTTTTATCTCTTGTTTACCTGCAGAATTGTATTCTTCAAACTGAGACAGACAGGCCGTGTTGTAAGTTGTGTAGGGCTTCACACAAAATTTGAGAGTGAAGCCCTGTAGTTAGATCTGTAGGGCTTCACACGACAGGGAGACAGTTAAGTCATGTTGTAAGTTCTCTAGGGTTTGCCACACAAGTAGATTATGAGCCATGGTGTAAGTTCTGTAGGGCTTGATACAAGATTAAACAGTTGAGCCATGTAAGTTCTGTAGGGCTTGATACACAATTGGGTAGTTGAGCCATGTTGTAAGTTCTGTAGGGCTTGATACACAATTGGGTAGTTGAGCCATGTTGTAAGTTCTGTAGGGCTTGATACACAATTGGGTAGTTGAGCCATGTTGTTAGTTTTGTAGGGCTTGATACACATTTAGATAGCTGAGCCATGTAAGTTATGTATGGCTTGCCACAAAATTAGATAGCTGAGTCATGTAAGTTCTGTAGGGCTTGATACACAATTAGATAGTTGAGCCATTTAAGTTATTAGGGCGTAACACAAATTTTACGCTCACGGACAGCCTGTAACGTGCCACACTCACGGGAGAGAATTGTTCTGCCTTAACCCATACATTAATTCTTTGCTGTTTCGTATAATTTAAGCTCTTTATCTGATCTTATTTTGAACACTTTCTACGGGAAGCCTAACTAGAAGAATGATGAGCGGCGGTAGCGCTACGACCAGAGCGCTGTCGTCTCGCTGGTCTTGTGTTCGAATACCGACCATGCAGGGATGTGTTTTAACATTGATCTGTGATTCCCATGTCGTCTCAATCCACAATCTGTAGCAAGACAGTTTATGTGAAGGAAAGGTGAGCAATGTTATATTGACCACATCACCATTGAGTGCAGAGTGGTCTATAAACCGGCCGGAAACTTTAAACCCAACCCCAAACCCCCCTTACGCCTCAAAACGTGGACAGGGTTCTTGTTTCGTTCAAGGCCTGATTTATCTACACTCGTGGCCATTATGTCATCGTATTTCTCTCTCTATCCAGCAGCTAGCTAACTTCTTCCTGCTGTTGTTGCTGCTGCTGCTGGTACATGGAATGTCTATCCGCGATTTGCCCCAATCTGTGTATATTTCTGATTCGGCGAAATCTCTGTAGCCTCTTTACATTTGTTTAGTGTTGAGATTTTTTGGTTTGATGTATTCGGTTATGTTCTTCCCCATCTTGCTATTCTTATTTCATCCATCTGCAGAATTTCATTTTTTTTTAAAATCTTTTCTTTCTTGCACTTCTATATATAGAAGGTTTGATATCTTGTGATGTCTGTTGTACTGATCTCCGCAACATGTCCAATTATTCGTCAATCGTCTGTATTATCTCCAAGGCATTACATCTGTTCTGTACAGTAATACTGTCATTCTCTAATTGCTGTGTCTGTATTATGTCATACTAGATCTAAACATGGTGTTCTGTGGTGTCTTCTCTGTTGTCTGCTTTAATCTACTCTTACCTGTTCTAGTGTTTGCTCCCACTAAACTCCTTCTGAATCATTTTGGAATCGGTATGCAGTCTTCTTCATTGTGGGCATTTTCTCCAGGGCTTTTCAGATTTTATAATCATCGATGATGGTATTTGAACCAGATGTTACTTATAAACATATCACGCGTTTCTGGTTCCGCTATTAACCTATCACCTCGCTCATTCCTTTCACCTAGGCCATAAACCAGCATTCACTTATTGCCTACTTTTTGCATTGAAGTCCCCATGTATGACCAGTTTTTATCACTTTATCATCCACTCACTGAGGCTAAGTCCCTTAACCAACTCACTGCAAGCGGTCGTGTCCTTAGCTGTGCCATGCAGCTCCGTCTATGTCCTCCATGTATAACTCAGTTCTGTTTCTACTTTTCTCCGCGGATTTTTGGGTCTTCTTTTTTTTTTTTTTTTTGCCAAGTGGATACCTGACAAAGACCTTTCTACTTATACTATTTTCTGTCTGTCTGTCTGTCTGTCTGTCTGTCTGTCTGTCTGTCTGTCTGTCTGTCTGTCTGTCTGTCTGTCTGTCTGTCTGTCTGTCTGTCTGTCTGTCTGTCTGTCTGTCTGTCTGTCTGTCTGTCTGTCTGTCTGTCTGTCTGTCTGTCTGTCTGTCTGTCTGTCTGTCTGTCTGTCTGTCTGTCTGTCTGTCTGTCTGTCTGTCTGTCTGTCTGTCTGTCTGTCTGTCTGTCTGTCTGTCCTCCTTCCTACACGTTTTCATACATAGTATAAATAAAAACAAGCGGATATAATAGTGCAACGAGCTATATAATTACCTATAATTAGCGGACAACAGAAATGCGAACAAAATCAACACAAGCATTCACTAAAATAGCAAGACCAGTTTAAAAATAGCTCGTTTTCCCCCTCGTAGGCCCGTGGTCTTAATATGTCGAATCTTCGACGTGACCACATACTGAGAATATTGAAGTCAGGATCGTCGAAACAAATGTTCATCTTTCTTTTCTCATCGTGTGGTCTCGTCTGTTTAATCCTAACCATTCACATTTTCTGTGCTGCTGTTGTGCGCTGCATGTCACACTGCTCGCCATTGCCAAGGAACAGATGTAATTAAGTCCCTCCGTTGTGTTTTCCCCATTTACAGTAATAACTTTTTCCCAATTTACGCTAATTACCACGATAAAGGGAAGCGAGCAGAGCAGGGAGTCTGGGCGTTTGAGAACAGCAGGGAAGACATCCCCCCCCCCCCCATACCAGATGACGGGTAAACAGCCAGTTGTAGATTAGATGATTAGATATATGTTGTAATCCTAGTGACTGTTGTCCTCGTTTGCCATCTTATTTTGCTGGTTGATTAAATTGAGTGGGCTGTGTGTCCAGGTGTCAGAATATACCTTGATTATGTGGGCCATACCCCCAACCGTTCTTTCTATTAGTTTCATTATCGTCGTTGCCTTCTTCTTCGTCTTCTTCCTCCTCTTCCGTCTCTCTCTCTGTCTCTCTCTTTCTCTCTCTCTCTCTCACACACACACACTCCCTCCCTCTGTCCTGTCTTATTGTTCTGTCGTCTTTCTTTCTTTCTTTTTCTTTCTTTTTTTCTTTCTTTCTTTATTTCATTCTTTCATTCTTTCTTCGTATACCCTCCTATCTTTTCTTTTTTGCTTTCTTTTTAGTCATATTCCAAGTCTAAACCCTTGATTTTCCCCGACATTGTCTCGTTTCTCTGACCGTATTCTGATTCTGTGTATTTCTATTTTTTATTTTCATTGTCCCAATTATCTTCCTTTTTTTTTCATAGTTGGCTTCTTTCCTTCTTTGACAGTCGTGATAATTTTCCTACCATAAGGTGTGCCTTGCCAGTGAGAAGACCTGATCGTTCGGGTCCATTGACGGACGTCAGTCGCGGCGCTCGGGCAAATCTTGAGCTACAGCCTACGATGGGTGACGTTGTAATATTTTGTTGTGATAATTTGGCCGTGTCCAGCGTGTGCCGCGTGGTCTAGTGGTTACACACCCGCTTCACACGCCAGTGTGGCGGGGTTTGTTTCCGGGTACGGTCAAGGATATGCACTACTGACGAGCTCAAACGAGAGCGAAACTCGAGTCTAGTGCTTCCACACTGACGTGGATAGGCCTTAGGTTCATACCAGAAAACGATCAGCGTTGCCAGTAGTGGGTTGTGCTCAATATTTAAATAAGCCTGTGTGTTTGTCTCTCTCTTTCTTCCCACTGTTTTCTACACCAGCACGGTTTTCTTCCCACATGTCTCTCTACCTTACAGCAACTAATCCAGGAAACCACCTGTCTGCGCCTTGAACAGCACACCGCCACAGAGAACAGGTCGCAGGTTGCTGCCTCAACCGCCATGTCTTTCTTATCGGAATCTTCTTCTTCTTCTGCGTTCATCCGGAGGTTTTTTTTTCCGGTCGTGATTGCGTTGTGCCTGTTTACAGCAGAGCTGTGTTTTTGCGCCGTTAGGCCGACACATCCGACTTCTGCGGGCATTTGTTGACCGGGTTAACCTTCCCGGGGTTATCGGGATCTAACCGTTGGTCTTCCATAGAGACAAGTAACTGCACTACTTTTCTGCCAGGGACGCGCCAGAAATTGATTGGAGTTATTTCTGTCAGGTCGACTCATCAACATCCATCCCACAGGGGATCAAGTATTTCTCGCTTCTCTCTCTCTCTCTCTCTCTCTCTCTCTCTCTCTCTCTCTCTCTCTCTCTCTCTCTCTCTCTCTCTCTCTCTCTCTCTCGTCGTCTCCCCCCCCCCCCACCACCCCAAATCCCCAGACACATTTGCTAAATTCGTTCACTATTTGGCGTTATATTCCCCAGTACAATGTTCCCGTCTTTGATATGAGGCGGCTTTTGTTTGTGTGCAGTGGCGGCCACGCCCTGGGAGAGGCCGAGTCTCAGCGCCGGCCTGTAGTCTTGGCAGGCTGGCTACATTACACCGGTTAAGAGGTTCGTTAAGTATAATGCAATTTCCATTGTCATATGGTGCCAAGATCCCGCATGCAGAACGGTTCCCCAACAGAATGCTAATGTTTCACATTAGCCGTTGTTCATACAGGGACTTGGGGGGGGGGGGAGAGGTGTGAGATTAATGAAACCAGGGTGTTTGTTAGGACCCGAGTAGAATGGGGACATTGTACACGTTTGGGGTTGACCACAACTGCTTGTATGTGGTCTGTGATTGCTTGATTTTGTCACCTACATTAGCGGCACTATTCAGTAAATTGGTTTTCTTTCTTTCTTTCGTTCTTTCGTTCTTTCGTTCTTTCTTTCTTTCTTTCTTTCTTTCTTTCTTTCTTTCTTTCGTTCTTTCGTTCTTTCTTTCTGTCTTTCTGTCTGTCTGTCTTTCTTTCTTTCTTTTACGACTTACATCGGTGCATGGCGTCCGTCTGTGGCTCAAGTTGATCTTTTAGAATGACTCAGTCTGCATTTATACGGAGTAAGGATCTTATATCTCTCATGACATGGGGGTGGTGCATCTGACGTCTACCCTCCTCGAATAAGGGCGTAAAACTAGGAAGACCCTCTCGGCAAACTATAATATTTATGGCATGTGTGATCCTGGAATCCTCGCCGGTGCTACGAAGTCTGTGCACTGTGCAGACATTCTCTTTGTGTCATCAACGGGAGGAGAATGAGACACTGATCGAGGTATCCGTGTGGAGTACAAGTGATCGTGTTCCAATACCAAGACATATGTTCTTCTCTCCCCGTGTGGCTACTGGCCTAGACGTATCTGGTCGTTCGTTTTCTCTTACACCGTACACCCGATTGCCCTGGCACACAAATTGGCCATCTTTATCCAGAAGAAATCATTGCTATAACACCCACTACAGTAGAATTGTTGTTCCTGAGCATGAGACGGCACTATAAGTTCTCCATGCTCGCCAGGGCAAATTAAGTGGATATTATGATGTAGTGACAGCCAGATTCTATCTTTAAGGATCCTTTCCAATGCCATGAGGCGTCTGGCCGAGGGGTTAGCAGCTTTCTCCGTAACCCAGAATACTCTCGTAGTTGACGTGAGCGCACGAGAATTGGAAGCGGCTCGAGTCGCGCCAGTGACTTATGAGAGTATGGAGCCGGTCGCTCAGAAAGTCGTGGCGTGCTGATGAGCATAATCTAGCCTAGGAATCAACATACAGCTGAAAGATGCTAATGTTGACCGCAATATCCTGAAACAGGATGTAAACGCGGGAAAAAGAACATATCTACAACTGTCATATATATATATATATATATATATATATATATATATATATATATATATATATATATATATATATATATATATATATATATATATATATAAGGGCTGCGACCGATTAATTAAAATTTAATATTTAACTATAGAAAAATTAACGATTAATTAATAGTTAATTTCGATTAAAGCAAAATATTTATATAACTCACATTATAGTCGTATTTGTCAAAAATCGAAATAAAACTGGATTGTCTTGTTCATATGTCATCTGATAACCAACTATGCAAACAGACGAGTATGATGACATCATTTGGTTCAAGTGACGAGCGCGTCTTATTAACAACTAGCTGACCCGGCCCGGCTTCGCCCAGGCCCTGGAGGGGATCTATCTATCTATCTGTCTGTCTGTCTGCTTGTCCCGGCCCGGCTTCACCCAGTCCCTGGTGGGGAGCATCTCATTTAATTCATATAAGTAGTCATATAAGCTCTCCCGTTCCCGACTGTCTGTCTGTCTGTCTGTCTGTCTGTCTGTCTGTCTGTCTGTCTGTCTGTCTGACCCGGCTTCACCTAGTCCCTGGTGGGGAGCATCTCATTTTATTCATATACGTAGTCATATAAGCTCTCCCGTTCCCGACTATCTGTTTGTCTGCCTATCTGTCTGTCTGTCTGTCCCGGCCCGGCTTCACCCAGTCCCTGGTGGGGAGCATCTCATTTAATTCATATACGTAGTCATATAAGCTCTCCCGTTCCCGACTGTCTGTTTATCTGTCTGTCTGTCTGACCCGGCCCGGCTTCACCCAGCTCCTGGCGCACAGTAACTTAAAAGAATGTCCTTCCACACACCATTCATTATTTTTAATGAAAACTGTTTTTAATCACCGACATGAAAGTTGATAAGTTCTTTTAGCAGAAAAAGATGGGTTACAATGTTATGCATTATGCATTATTTTTATGCAAACTTTGAAAATGCCTTAAAGATTATATCATTATTTATTATAACTCGTATGCCTAAAAATAACTATAGACAAAGAGTTTAACAATAGTGCAAGTAAGTCCAACAATATGACTATAAAGTATATAGAAATGTTATTAAAAGTTATGCCCCTTGAAATAACTTTTCTAGAGTGAAGTCCCCCTGCTATATAGACATTATATAATGAAAATGGAAAAGTAAATGTTATTAAATAAGTAGAAGATTTTACACTAAGAAACTATTATAGTCGGTTGCACAGGAATGAAAGGAAGACGTGTAGAAAATTTCATCTCAATCGGATGTACCGTTATCGAACACATCCAATACATAAATACCCACAAACACACAAACAAAGCCACATACACTCTGTTTTATAGATATAGATATAACCATAGCTGAACAATCGTTCACATGGAACTGAGGTAGCCGGTATGCATAGAATGGTCTTGGCAAGGAATGCCAATTTTGGATATCGATGTTCGTTGAGTTTCTACCATTGTAAAGGGTCAACCGATTCAGCAACTTTCTTCTCCATTTCAGACTCCATTAGCTTAATACGCTTTTCATTTGGTTCACATATAGTTTCATTGTCAATATCATTCGTTGCAGCAGTCTCCATCTGCTTATCATATACATCAACTGCTGTTTGTTGTTCAATACGTGACCAAGTTCGTTCTGTTGCATCTTTGACAAACACCTTAGGTATTTGTAGCGTGGATCAAGTGTGGTTGCAATCTGTAGTATTTCAATACTTGTCATATTAGCAACACGTTCACTGAAGTCATTAAAATATGCTGCCTTAAATTGAGCTATGTAGCCCGGATCATCATCGTATACAGTCATATATATGCTTTGTCAACGATGAAAACAGTGGCAATACACAGCTACATGAAACAAAATCTTGACCGCCAGCCGGACCGTGGTCTGGCAGAATAAGTCCAAAACTTTGACATATTTCGAAATCTTCTCCCAATATGAACCTGGCAGTTTTGGACCTTTGTATTGCATCTTTTCATCTTACATGTAGACAGCTAATGCTTCTCTGGCCTGTAGAAGACTCTGTAGCATAATAAAAATACTGTTCTATCTTGTTGCAACATTTTGCTGCAGCTTACACAATGGTGACTCAGTACAATTTTGCAACTCGGTTTGCAGCCCTATGTTTAAAATATCCGACAATTTTTCGACATCCGGTTCATTTGTATAAGTGATGGGAGAAAAGTTTTCGATTAATCGGTAAAAAAAAAAAAAATTTATCGTTAAAATAAATTAACGATTAATTAATCGTTAACTTCCTCAGCCCTTATATATATATATATATATATATATATATATATATATATATATATATATATATATATATATATATATATATATATATATATATATGTGTGTGTGTGATCATGTGCCATGCCGAGAAGCGTGGGCGGTCATGTTTCGCCCTCCCACACGATCACCAGAGTCGTAGATAAGCTCTATGTTCTTGTCTCGACCATACCACATGGCCAAGCTATCTAGGTATTTACTTCTCTGCCTTCCCCTTGTTCTCTTCCCCCCGTTCTTGCCAGTTGTCACCAGGTTCTCCAATTTATTTCATCTCTTAACGTGCCCAACAAATTGTTATTGTCAACGTCTAATTTATCTTTTTTTTTACGCCGATTGACGAGTGACGACGTTTATTTTTATTGGTTATATTAGTTAGAGCCAATTAATATCTACACACTAACCAACCTAACAAACACATTGACAGTTCAGTGTTATAGCAGTCCTGTAATCCCCTGTCTACAAGGCCACTGACGAAATCACCAATCGGCAATAGCAACTCTCTCTCTCCCTCGGTAACAGCAGCCAGGGCACGAGGCCAGCTAACTGCATCATAACACAGCACGATAACGGCCTGCCTTCATTCACGGCTCGCTTGTCGTGACGCGAGCTTTTGTTGTTTCCATCCAGTTTTCTCTTATGTTGCCATGCGGATATATCGTTTTCATTTGTTACTGTAACTGTATTGATTATATACGATAACTGTATTATTCAACTGGATTACTCAAGCAAGAACATTACATTTAGTGTGGGATTCTACAAGGTTAGTAGTCAGTAAAGTAATTCCTTGTTCTGTAATCATTTGATTGTTTGAATCACTCAGTGTGGGTAGTCAGTGAAATAATTTCTTGTTCTGTTACCAATTGTTTTTGAATCCCTCAAGGTGGGTAGTCATTGAAATAATTCCTTGTTCTGTAATCATTTGATTAAAGTTTGAATCCCGCAAGGTGGTTAGTCAATGAAATATTTTCTTGTTCTGTAATAATTTGATTAAAGTTTGAATTCTACGTGGTAGATAGTCAGCTTCTCTGGCTACTAAATAATTCCTTGTTCTATAGTCATTTAATTAATGAAAACACATACAATATATTGCATAATTTATTGCCAACATACTTTGCAGCATCTCGGCAGGTACATACCAAAAAAAAAAAAACACACACACAAATAAATCACCATATCCCCGGGAAGGTTAACCCGGTCAACAAATGCCCGCAGAAGTCGGATGTGTCGGCCTAACGGCGCAAGAACGCAGCTCTGCTGTAAACAGGCACAACGCAATCACATCCGAAAAAAAAACTCCGGATGAACGAAGAAGAATCACCATATAATGATGTAACATAATAAATTCTTTCAACTGACATACACAAACTCAGTGTCACATATGTTGGCGTCACCGCGGTAGGTGTAAATAATAGAATGAAACAACGTTGTGTTTCAGGTCTCGGCGACATAACAATAAAAACTCATGCACACAGCAGACTAGGGTCCGACACAGCAGACTAGGGTCCGAGTCCACGGAAACAAAATGCAGGGGGAATCGGCGTAAATCATGATATAAAACTAAGACAAATATCAATGACATCAGTAAAACACAGCTGTCCGACGTTTCGTAAACCACTACCTTACTCAAGAACAAAGCATACATAGATAACGGAAAATTAATATACAATTAAAACACAATAAATGTGAAAGTAATGTTTACGAAGGGTCTAGTTTTAAATAAACTATAATTTGTAGCAATTTACTGAGATATTATTTGTTTAGTGCGCACGGGTGTTGGTAGTATTTCATTTGTAACAGTTAGCATACGAGTAAACATTGAGGATATGTTCTACTGTAGCACAGGATAGTATGGTGTTTAAGTGTGGGTTATCTCGGAAGTCAGGTAGGCTGTGCCACGTGCTATGTAGTCCTCTAATACTACATGTGACAGGTGTTTGGTCGGCCAAATGTGTCTCAGGTGTTGCCAGATTATTACTTTGTAGTTTTACCTGGTTGTATTGTGCGCTGTACGTTCTATCGACCCGGCTGTTCGTAATGTACCGGTTTGTTTATTGAAAGTGTCTATACGGACTCAAGTCCGTATAAACTACTCTGTCTATTCGGACTCCACTTCGTTTTTTCCGGTCCGACTTTTCCGGAAACCCCGGCTGGTCACGTGAACTGCTTCATCGGGACATGTGTTTGACTATATTACACATTTTTGTAAAGTTGTCATTGTGTTTTCAGTAGCTTAGTGGTAAGCATTTCCGCCTGTCACGCGGGAGACTGAGGTTCGTTTCCTCACCAGCGAGACAATTTTTTTTTTAAATGACATTGATAGAAAATCGCTTTGGAAATAGATGTCATTACGGGAATCCATCGATCGTTAATTTATAAAGGCATCACATATAAAGGAATGAAATGAGTTCTCCGTGAGGGAGAACATTTCTTTTAAATAACAGGGGTGGGGCAGACATGCTTTGTCATCTTTATTGTTGCTGTAGACTGAAACCAACAGCTAACGCTAGACATGGAACATTGACTCTTCACAGAGCAGCATGGGTTATTATAATTGAATTAAAATTGTTAAGTCACAACAATTATGGATAAAAATTTGTTTGGAAACAAAATAATGCAACTTAATCAAGCATGGAATCATACACCCATTTAGGAAGCAACATAGACAGGTGGGGAGGTGGGTGGCGATATTACAATCAGAATATAACAAACTTGAAGTGCTGTCTTGGCACTAGGAAATGTGTGGTTTTCCTGCTGGTTTAGACCGTCTCTGTGATCGACGGCACCCCAAGAGCGAAGAGTAATCATAACTGAATGCTTCGCGGGCTCCTATAGCCCTGACTGTTAGTTAGTTACCGTAGTTAGTTAGGTTCCAACTTCATCGCGTCATCCCCATTTCCAAACGCGTCATCCCCATTTTTGCTCCATTCCGGTGTCAGCGTATATCACACAAAATGCTCCCCACTGTCCAATGTGAAAAGTGGAACAGACAGGAGTCTCGGCAATCAGCCCGCACAAGTACACTGTGCACTAATGCCGCCGTCAGAATGTCAACACAAAATTCATCCATTCATTCAGTAGCATGTCCTTTGCAGAACCTCGCTCCCATAACAACCCTCCGGAAAACCTCTCGATCACAAGCAAGATGCCCCGCGTCCGATACACCCATCTGGAGATCATCCGCCACATCCTGCACCCATCTTCTCTTTGGCCTTCCTCTTCCTCTCTTCCCAGGCATATACCCCTCCATTATTGTTCTCTCCAGACTTTCGTGACGTTTCAAGTGACTAAAATATTTCAATTTTCTTTGTTTTATCATCTTTAATAGCCAACCTTCTTCACTATTCAACTCTTGAAGTATGGATGCATTTGTTCTTTTCTTTACAAATGCATCCACAAATAGTAAATACCACCATTCATCGTTGATGGACTCGGCAGTCACCAGAAACACCTCCTTGACCCGGGTTTTCTCACATGGCTTGGTCTATAGCCCTGACTGTACTGGGTTTAGGTACCAGTACAGAGCGGGGCAGGTGGTCGCTTCTACAATCCCCAAGGACACTCCATTTTGTGGATGCCGCCTCTTGTGATACAAGCACCAGGTCGATGGCGGTGTCAGGGTACCCCAGTCTCATTGCCTGCCTAGTTGGTGTCCCATCATTTAGACAGACAACATCCGTATCAAGCGAGGCCTCAGCAAGAGCAATGCCCGGTATGTTCTCTCCCGACCTGTCCCACTCGCTAATTGAAGTAACCACATAACAGATACCTGGTAAATGAAGAACAAATAAGTTGGTATCAACCAGTGCTGGTCTGATGATCTCGGTTTTGGCAGCAAACAGTGTTTCCTAGGTTTTTTTTGTTTTGTGTTGGTTACATGTGTCTTTATCTTGCTGCACAAGAACCTGCACACTTGTCTTTCTGTTCTTATCTGTCCTCTACTTTTGTTGTCTTGGGAAAGGCGCTTAGCCAACCAAACACGAGTTCTCTCTTTCTCTCTCTCTCTCTCTCTCTCTCTCTCTCTCTCTCTCTCTCTCTCTATATATATATATATATATATATATATATATATATATATATATATATATATATATATATATATCCCTCCCTCTTTCTCTCACTTGTCTTTATCACTTTGTTATGTCTTTCAACACAACACATCTTTCTCGTATCTCTGTCTCTCACACTATCTTCGTTATCTATCTCCCCCCTCTCTCTTTTCAACCTGCTTCACATATACCAGGTTTTCCTGCACTTTGTGTGCGTAGCATTTCCTTGTTTATTTGTTAATTCATCAGGCCAGTAAGTCGGAAGCCTGGTGTTTGAATTGCCTAATCATGTCTTTCTGAGGCGACGCATATTACTGTCAGCTTGGACCGGAATTATGAGGACTTCAGCTATACCCAGCTCCGTATAAACTACTCTGTCTATACGGACTCCGCTCCGTATAAACTACTCTGTCTATACGGACTCAAGTCCGTATAAACTACTCTGTCTATTCGGACTCAAGTCCGTATAAACTCTCCCTTGTTTATTTGCGTGTGTACGACATGTCAGGGCCTTTATCCACGCTGTCTGTCTATCCGTGTATCCATCTACACGCCTCTCTGCAAATATCTATTTACGATCGGTGTCATATCTTTCCCCCCATCTACGCCAATGTATAAATTATGTCTGCCTGTTTATAGGTTGTCAAGTCGCCACGCGGTCTGAAATAATTGTATGAATATAAACACATGTTTACGTATGTGTGTATGTGCGCGCGCGCGCGCGTGTGTCGCTATGGTGATGCTTTGACTGTTCATTGACCAGGCCTGGGCCAGGAGACACAGCCACACAATGGAAGTCTATTATAGCTGTGCACACAATGCTGGAGGACACATTCTCAAACACGCTCCCCGCCTCCCCCGTGTACACACACGCTTCAGTAACATACCGTCAGCGTGGGCCTTTGTTCAAATCCCCATTGGGGCTTTAGAATTTTTTTTTTTAAACAAAAGGAATTAACCGTGGATCCTTGGTGGACCCAGTCTAAGGTGTGTATTAAATGGAACCGTGTGAGACTGACCGCACCGCCTTACCAGGGTGTATTTGTCTATAAGAAAGGTCGGGATCGCAATATATAAACTCTGTAAGCTTGTGGGCATGGAAGTGGACCCTTTGCCTTTATATCAAATATGAGAGTTCGAAATCAGCTGCCGGCGGTTTGGAAGTAGACCGCTTTGCGTTGTTTTCGATGGTATGAGGCATCATCTGTTCAAAAATCAATGGCAAACGTCTGAACGTAAAATTTACGCCCAGTTAGAAAATCTAGTAAATCACAAATTTCCGAAAAATGCTGGGGTTGATTGTGACATCATTAAAGAACGTGCAACTAACATGTGTGTATATATGTATGTGTGTATATATGTATGTGTGTATATATGTATGTGTGTATATATGTTTGTGTGTATATATGTTTGTGTGTATATAATATATATGTATGTATGTAAATACACACACACACAATGTGTCCCACAATTGTCCTACTGGGGGTCTGTGATGTGGTAGCGCCATTACATTGTGCTAGCCTGAATGCACACAGAGAAATGGCTGGCTATTCTTTCCCTCACTTTCACTCCTGACATTACCAGCACTGTTCACTATCAACCTTGGTAGAGCCTCGACTTATATATGTACCCATCCAAATCGCTCCCATCCGATATGTTGAAGGGAAAAAACAACTTTCTACCTCGTTCAACCGGCTTTATCAGCCTTGGTTATACTGGTGGTTCATACCGTGGTTTAAATGTTCTGTGTCCTTTGTGCATTAGACGACTTCCGCTGATGCATGCCTGGCAGTATCCTTCCTCAGTGGAAGTCGTCTTAATGCACAAAGGACCAGGAAAATGTATCCCTTAGAAAGGTCTATAAATAGGGACCAGGTCCTCTCACCACCAGGTGATCACTGTTTACTTTCCTCATCTCTCCGCGAAGATAGTGGATGCGTTATGTAATGATCATTTCACTACCTGTTCTCATACCTGGCTAATTTCAAACCCCGTTGATGTAATACGCAGGTGTGTGTTGCCGTTCATCTCATCAGCTGTCAGTTTGGGAAATTAACCCGGGTAAATGTGTTAGACTTGATGGTAACATTTGCTTCTTGGCGGTAAACCTTATCTATGTTCGGGTAATATATAGACAGACGGAGAGACTGACTGACTGGCACTATCCCAATTGCGCTCCTCCGCCCGAAGCCGTTGGCACAATGTGGGGTGTCGGGTTTGGTCGGCGCTAACAGAAACCGGGTCTACTGTTATACAGTAGCTCAGTCATATCTGACTAAGACCTGACTTATGAACCACACCAGGAACCTGATGTAAGTATTTGAAGTGTTAAGAAGACCTTATTTTTCAAGCTGGACTGCACGGGGGCTAGGTGGCCTGTCTTTCCCTCGTAGCGAACGTCGGATCCAGGCATTAACTCTCCTCCGACCGCGATCATGCTTTAACTCGCAAGGGTCCGCTTGGTTCGAGTATACAGTTATATAATGCCTTTAACAGCATAAGTACACAGAGTGGATGGGGGAATCCATTTTCCGGCCCCCTTTATGTAGATGGTACGGTACTCCTGTCTGTCAGCACTCAGAGATTAGAATATTTGATTCTGCCTGTTAAGGGACAGGGACGTTCAAACATTTAGGAATATTAAAAAGCACGGATAATATCCACAGAAAACACCTACATGTCAACCAAAAATTACAGTCAGTGGTTTAGTTTAGTTTAGTCGACGGATCAACATCACGGCACACGGGTGTAACCCATAAGTGCTCCGTTCTACTCCTAACTCAAACCTGAGTCCGAAGAAGCTCAGCTCAGTGCACGAACTCCGTAGCACCGGACCCTGAAATAGTTTAGGTAGATTTTTTACTCGAAATTTTGCGCGGGCAGCGCCGTTAGGCTACTCTTTTTCGATTTCCAACTGCCAAGGGATGTTTTACGTGCGCAACAATACACACGGGCGTCCGATCTCACTACTCAGAGACCAGGGGAAATTTTGTTACTAAGAAGTCCACGTGAAAAAATCCCGGTCCTCACCGGGGCTTGAACCCGGGACCTCCAGCACTCGAGGCGGACACCATACCTCGAGACCATTCAGCCCCCCACAGTCAATGGTGAAGAAATTGAAAACGTCACTGTCGTAAGTAACGACAATTGGAACTGTTCACAGAAGATAGATATAGCAATGCTGTAGACAAACATAAATCAACGTCTATGGAAAAACACCAGCAAGCAGGAACAAGTACTTAACAGTTGTTCCCATGGAACATACGAACGTGAATCGCGGACCATGACATAATTACCCAAGTAGAAAATCGGGGCAGTTGAATGTTACAGAAATTATTATAATCTCGTGGATCAAGACGATAAAAAAGTGCTGACGTTTTACACGATCTGGACATCGAAGAAAACTGTATCATAAACAGCGAGAGAGTGAGAGAGAGAGAGAGACTTGTTGCCTATCTCACCCACTTGCAGTCGTCTACTGGTCGGTCCACTTAACCCCCATTCAGATTGCGTGATGACCACGGGGGGCAGCTTAGCTCTCGACGACCAACTGTGTGCCCACGGCAAGGTTCAGATAAGGGAACAGAAAAGGCACAAATCCCCTCTAGAGGCGGGAGCGAGCGGTACACAGAACGTGAGATTGACACTGACAGACACGGGCAGGCCACTACGCTGTTGAAACCTGGAGTGTTCATAGATGGTGTTTGGAGAAGGGGACGTGGACATTAGCAAACAGTGTGGGTTCATAAGTCACATTAGACGACGAAGGGCAAGAAGAAGAAGTGGGTGAAGCCGCAGAAAATGAAGAATGAAGTAGAAACGGGAAAAGAAGATAAATTGAAACAGGAGAAGAAAAGGCGGTAGAAGAAGTAGAGAAATGGAAACGGGAAAAGTATAAAAAGCGGTAAAATAAGAGAAAAAGAAGAGGCGGGGAAAAGTAGAAGAGAATACGTGAAAATAGAAATGGGAAAAGAAAAGATGAAGAAGAGGAAGCGATAAAAGATGAATCGGGAAAACAAAAAGTTCAAGAAGAGTATGAGAAAGAAGACCGCCAGCTACAACAAACGCAGCAGGTAGACAGAAGCAGGAGGAGAAAAGACGGAAGAAATCAACAATTTAGTATTCTGAGGAGGGCGAAGTAATAACGACAATAAATCATTAATCACGAACCAAATAAGGAGGCAGTAAAGAGTGAAAACGGAAAAGCGAGAAACAAAAGTGAAATAAAAATGAGACAATGTTGAAGTCAGAAAATAATCGGAAACATGTAGGGAGGAGAGTTACATTGGGGGAGACAACTTGAGCATCTGCTATGCGTCATGCTCTCGCGGCGCACATGTCCTCCTCATTGCACGTTTTCTGCAGTCACACATTCCCGCTCATTCTCAAATTTAAACACTGCAGAAACTACAACCGCTGCTCTTGTCCTTCTGATCGCCCTGGTTTTTAAACAGCTTTGACCCATTTTGAGGTCACATTTGGCAGTCAACTGTTGTTGTTGTTGCGCTTTGATTCAGCACAAAACATCTCCGGGTGGTTATTGATGTTTGTGTGTATCAACACATGTGTGCTCACTCTGTTTGGGTGACGTTGTAGATGTGTGTGTGTGCGCGCGCGTGTAGCTACGCACGTGTGCTTACTGTGTGTGTTTGGTTACTGCTGTAGATATGTATATGAGTGAGTACTTGTATAGATCACCACACGTGTGCTCACTCTGTTTGGATGGTGTTGTATATGTCGAGTGTGCTTGTAGCTAGGCACTTGTTTACTTTGTATATGGCTGCTGTTTGTGTGAATGTGCGCTTAAAGGTTATTGCCTGTTACTTGTTTGCTGTGTTCTAGGATGTTTGAGTGCCGGATGGATAGATGAGTGCGTGCGCACTGATAGGTCATGTGTGAATGTGAACATTGGGTGTTTGCGTGTGTGTCATTCATCATTGGATGGACTATCTGATTGGCTAAATATCTTGCTTGACTTTCTGTGTGCGTGTGTATGTTGTTCAATGCCGGGCCGATTAGGTGTCTGCGTGTGAGCGGGATTATCTGTGTGTTCATTGGAGTGTTACTGGAGTGTGACTGTATGAAGCACATAAGTGTGTATGAGTAATGTGAATGCACGCGAGTGGTCACAAGGACAGGACTGTTTGGGAGAATGTTTAAGCGCAGATTGGCCTGTAAATGTTTGGTTGTCAGTGTACCGTTTCCTTTTATTGCAAACCATCTCCAATGGTTAGTCTGCACACACGCGGAAATGTAATCTGTATATTGCTGATGTTGCTTCCGTCTGTACCGTGTGCATTCTACCCTGCAGTTAGAAGAAACTAAACACACTGGCACCTTTGTGCACACAAGATCCATCACTACGGCTGGTAGCATAGCCAGTGTTTGCTGGGACGTGCACAGTTCCAGTTTCAGAAACGGATCACCAACAGTATCATTTCTCGGAAACTGCAAAACTTTGGCCACATTCAACGTGGCGTACAGTAATAATAATCAAGGACAGTTTCCTGGAAGGAGAGGCAGAGGACTACCAGACCGAAGGTGGGCATAGGACAGTAAAGACACCCCGATAGAAACATGCACGAGGCAGGGAGACTGGCGAAAGGTGGAGATATTTGTCGATTGGCGTGGTGGGAGTGACCTGCTGCCAACCACCTGTTACATGATGACGTTACAGTATAAGGTCGTAGAACTGTCTGCCTCACCAGAGATTCTAATCCGTGTCTCACCATGGGATGCACAAAGCACGCGCACGCGCGATGTACTCACTCCTGCCAGGACACTTGAACGAATGCCGGGTGACTGCGACACGGAATCCAGCATTTGTTCACGATGACAGAGTTTCTGGGGCACTTGAACAATTAGTGGTTTAGCTGATGACGCACGAACTATAATGCCGGGGTTAATGACATTGATTGTTGTTTAAAGGATCAATTTTATTACAAGTGATATTACCATAAGTGCTGCTCAATACATCACACATGGTAATCTCCGCACAGTATACAAAATCTCCAGCGTCGAAAATGACCCAAGTATATATGTACCATAATCACACATAATGTACATGTTCTTGTGTCAGTTAGTTTTGAAATATAGCGAACTATTTCGCCCGCTCTTTTCGAATTCCATCTACCTAGGGATTTTTTATGGTACATCTTGTTTGTCGCTTGTGTTTATGGCCTTCTTCTTCTTCTTCTTCTTCTTCTTCTTCTTCTTCTTCTTCTTCTTCTTCTTCTTCTTCTTCTTCTTCTTCTTCTTCTTCTTCTTCTTCTTCTTCTTCTTCTTCTTCTTCTTCTTCTTCTTCTTCTTCCTCCTCCTCCTCCTGTAATGTCTACACACAATTACGCCTGTTACCAGTATTTTGCTGTATTTGAGAGCTCGCTGAGTATCCCAAGCAGACATGTTTGTGTACTTGTGCCACATGGTGTTGGTACTCCTCCTCTTGCAAATGTTGGTAATAGCAATAAACTACATATATTTTGAATAGTCTGTCCCTTCAAACATAGTCTGGGAATGTCACATTGCTTTAGGAATATCACATAACATGTTCCAATCAACCACCTTCAAAAATAGTTTAGGAATGTCACATAAAAATATGCTCAAATCAACCGCCTTCAGACATAGTTTAAGAATGCCTCATAACAATAGGCTCCCCTTCGACAACGACGGCAACACAAAACGAATTGATGGGAAAATGGATGAACGTAGCCTGTCGTTCTGTTTAAATCCCATATTTGATTGTGTCTTTGGTCTCCGGCTGTTATTTTTTCCCCTCCATTGCATATCTGCACGCCTCCTGATAACCAATGAAACCCAGCGCATTAATGACAGGAAAACAATGATTCCGGCAGCCCATTAACCCTGATTTAATTCTTTCTTTCCAGTGTGACTGGTGTTACGGTTTACCATGAGACACCAAGCAGAGTTGCAGGTCAAAGAAGCAACTCCCAGATCGGCTCAGATAAATCACTGTCCCCACGCAGTGG
>OY992882.1:120084765-120249765 GCA_963921405.1 Cepaea hortensis | reverse complement strand
CTACTGCTATTACTACTACTACTACTACTACTACTACTACTACTACTACTACTACTACTACTACTACTACTACTACTACTACTACTACTACTACTATTACTACTACTACTCTATGTTTTGCGTATCCTTTTACAGGACTTAGCTGTCAACAGCAGCATCTTTCAGCTGTCTGTTGATCTCTTGGCAAGATTACGCTCAGTAGTTTGCCATTGCTTTCTGAGCGGCCGGCTCAGTATCCGCAAGTCACGAGCGGGGGTCGAACCACCTCAGTTCTCGCTCCGCTGCGAGACTCTGCGTGATAAACGGGATTACAGAGAGAAAGTGTTGTAACCCCACAGCCAGAGAGACCGGCCTACTACTACTACTACTACTATTACTACTACCACCACTACTACTACTAGTACTGCTATTACTACTACCACTACTAGTACTAGTACTGCAGCTTGGCTGCAGCTGCGATTGCAACAACTTACTACTAATCATCATCACCATCGAGTGCACATCTCGAGCAGGCATCGGTGATTACAACTCACCATTCCTCTTTGGCATCTAATATGTTGCCTCGATTAAACAAATAAAAAAAAAAAACAAATAACTGGTATATGCACTTTAACAGGCCGCTCAAATGTTGTTGACCTGTTAACATCTGGGGGTCCGTCCTCAGAGTGCAGAGATGGAAGAGCATGAAGATTGAATATAATCATTGCCCAGGATAGAAAACGATAATTGAAAACATAGCTTGTGAAGTATCTTTGGGTGGAAGAATAGTTAATAGAACTTTAAATAGCAGATGCACTTGAGAAAAGTTGTGTGCCTGCTGTGTTCTGCAACTGTTGTTACGCGAACAGAGGAAACAATGGTCACTTGCTGTTGACAGGTGCTCAAGATGTGACAGGCAAGAAACAATATGACGACAGCGGTGACACTAGATGAGACTTGGGTTCACCTTTATATCGCCCAATCCAAAATGTAAAGCATCTTCTTCTTCTTCATCAGCATTCCGAGCCACTGAGGTTCTTTGCTGAAGATACAATCCGTCTCCATTCGTCTCTCTGGTTGACCTTTTCTTGCCAGTCGTTGATTCCAAGTGCTTGTAGGTCTGTATATGTATTATCTCTCCACCGTCTTCTTGGTCTACCTCGGGGTCAACGGTCATTTATTTCCTGAGTGTAAGCGAGTTTTGTTTCCCTATTATCTTACATTCTCTCTATATGCCCCAGCCATTGTAGTCTATTAGCCTTCATGATGCCAGTGATTAGCGGGGACTTAAACAGATCATAAATGCCTTTGTTACTTCTTCTTTTCCCCTCTCCACTTTGTGTATCCCTAATGGGTCCAAAGATGCGTCTTAAAACTTTTGTTCTCAAAGGTTTGTACTCCAGGTTTTGTATATTGTGATCTTGGTGTTACGAGATAGCGCCTTTGATTTTAGTAGATGTTGTAGTGCACAGTATATCTTATTTCCAGAATTGATTCTAGTTTGTATTTCTTCCCTTATGATGTTGGAGCAGTTGAAGATTGAACCCAGGTATTTGTGTTTCCGTTCTTTTAATGGTCATATTATCTATTTGTATGTGGCCAGAGTTTTTAGCCATTCCTTCTCTTGAAATTACCATATATTCTGTCTTATCTTGGTTGATAACCAGCCCCGTCCATCTGTTGGGCTTTTCCCAATGTCTTTTGTTCATTTTCCCCTATAATATCTATATCATCTGCATAACCAAGAAGCTTGGATGTTCCTCCAATATCACATTCCTCCTTTATCCTCCTTACAACTTTCTCTAGAGCCAGATTGAAGAGTAGCGGCGATAGTGCAAAATGTAAAGCATGCACAATGAAAACCTTCGCCTCCCCAACCACCTTCAAGCCGATAGCACAGACGTCTACAGCTCACGTGATGCTGACTGTTGTGACACCAAGCTGTCCTACAGAAAGAGGATCCGCCTTGCGACAACACAGTTAACGGGCAGTATTATGCAGATTTTCTTACCAAAATAAAAACGGCTGTGATCATAAGACAGGGATAGCACGCACTTAAACTCTGTCTTTGCTTCAAGACTACCCGCACTTCCACAAAGCACGGCCTGTGCAGGTGGCAGCCAGTGATTCTTCCACTCCCTCATTAGTCTACGGATTTTTACTTCATATGACATTTTTATTTCTTTCTCCAGATCTTAATAAATAAAAGTAAAAATAAAACCGTTGAAAGGGGGGGGGGGGGGGGAATTGACAGTGAAGTCATACTGGCGTGTTATAATTGGTTTATTTCGAAAATAAAATAGGATGTTGTATTCAAAGCCTTTTCATGGTCACGCAGACATGTCACCATTGCCATCAATTCATGTAATACTGTAACCTGGATAAAACAACCAGGTTTAACACTTTAGCATTTTGGTAGTATCTTGCCTAGGGACTGCCTGAACTACGTCGTTTGGTTTAAATGGTGCTGTTACTGAATTCATCGCTCAGTATTTGTCTTTCACAATTCATATATAATCAGTGTATCCAGATCAACTACTTTCACTCTGTTTTTAAAATTGCTGAATTTCACCGTCTTCCTGGCTCAGCTGATAAATCTTCTTAGTATCTGCAGTGGGAATACCAGAACTGTTTGCATTGTGACACAGCCATTCATCGAGCAAACAGTCACTAACAATTTCTTGGTTGCTGAGATCAGTAGTATGGTATATTTTGGTTTCAATGTAGGTACAGTGTTTTGTCGAAACGTTCATTTATATCTGTTTTATTTTCCATTTGTCGAGCTTCCTGATCATAATTTGTGTTGTTATTCGGACTCTTGTTGGACATGACAACTTAAACTGGCGTCTCCCAACAATAAAAATTATTTCTTCTCCGTAACACGGCCCACATCATATATCTTCTTCCTTGGCCCATAATTTCACTGATTACACCCCTACCCTATCTGCGGTATCAACATCGTATCACTTGCTTGTGTGTTTGTGATGGCCCAGATCGGATGCAGTCAGCAAGTTTGGAGAGTTATGTGTCATATAATCAGTACTTCGTAGAATGTGGCTGTATTTGGGCATGATTGTTCAGCTAAGAAGGATGTCATCGCTGTTGCTGGGTTCCTCCCGAAACCGTCTAGGTTATTATGCCCGTCAAATGTGTTTGTTGGTTCCTTGAAGGTGACATTCAGCTGTGAACTCGGAGACTAGCACATGGTCCTGCGTTTTCCTGTCGTATTGCCCAAGTCAGTCCAGATGACTCTTTAGTTGTTCCATATGCTAGAAGAAACAGCAGATCGCTGTATTGTTGTCCCGTTAGCTGGAGGAAACTGCAGATAGCCATTTTGCTGTCCCGTTAGCGGGTGTGTTTGATGAAACAGCAACTTGACCCTTTTGTTGTTTCGTTAGCAGATGTGTTAGGTGAAAAAGCAGATTGCTGTATTGTTGTCCCGTTAGCGGGTGTGTTAGATGAAACAGCATATCGCTGTATTGTTGTCTTGTTAGCGGGTGGGCTAGACGAAACAGCAGATTGCTGTATTGTTGTCTTGTTAGCGTGTGGGCTAGACAAAACAGCAGATTGCTGTATCGGTGGTCCCTTAGCGGGGGTGCTAATTGAAACAACAGATCGCTGTATTGTTGTCCTGTTAGCGGATGTGTTAGATGAAACAGCAGCTTGGCTCGTGTGTTGTTCCGTTAACTGATGTGCTACATGTCATAGATGGCGGCCTCTGTGTTGCCGCTAGGGCAAATAGCTGTTTCCTGTCAGTTCGGGTGCTAGACGAAACATACCGATGAACTATAATAGGGCATGCTTGTACAAGAACCAGCACGCATGTCTGTCAATCCGGTGATCCTATATTCGAATGCTTCCTGAGGAACCGGTGTTTAAAAACTACTACCAGGGCTTCCAGATCGACTCTAGAGGTGTGTTGGGTATATGGTGCTAGAATTATATATATATATATATATATATATATATATATATATATATATATATATATATATATATATATATATATATATATATACTGACTGATCGATCAGCACTTTATAGTTGTGTACGACGTCGCGCCGGCCGCCTTTTACTTAACAGAGCGTGCCCAGGTCAACTGTTGTAAAAGTCATGATAGGCTGGGCTGAATCCAGACCTGGCTACATCCTAACATACCTTTGGCAAGTGTGAATTCCCAGTACTGGTTTCATACACCCCGCTGGTTTCTGGGCTTGGAGACTGGAAGAGTTGTGCACCACAATCCCCTGTAAGATGATACTTTGGTAGCTGGTCGGGAGAATCCTCAAGACCAACCTCATTCCAATAGATGCAAGCCATTGTCTGGGTCTAGAGGACCCACAATTGGGCGTCGGACTGAAGAGATACAAAGTCTTCCACGGGATTCACCAGCAACGTCTTAAACCTAAATATGAATACAGATCTTTGACATTCTGAAAACTCAGTCAGGCGTAAAGCACTGCAAGCGGTTTCCCCTACCCATGTTTGTTGACATGGGATGTTGACATTGGATGTTGACATGTGGTCACTTGTGATTGTGTTCTATTACAGCTGACAGATGCCACGTCTGGTTGTTTGATTCATGCATTGTTGACATTGGGTGCTGTGTAACTTTGTTCTCCAACACACACTGACATCACACGTGTGTCAACTCACAGATTCTCTGCCCTCCCAGTCAGTGTTTGCTTTATACAAGGCGCTGGCCAATAATGCGGAGGCTGTGGCTGTTGTCGTTTGCTGTTTCCATTCACTTCAGAGACATGCTATCATTTAGTTTGGATAGGTTTCCTAATTTTGAAATGTAGCCTTAGCAGCAGTCTTTTTTTTCTCTCCTCATATCCTTTACAGGACATCGCTGTCAACATCAGCATCTTTCAGCTGATTGTTGATTTCTTGGCAAGATTACGCTCAGTAGTTTGCCATTGCTTTCTGAGCGGCCGGCTCACATACCCCGTAAGTTACCAACCCGATTCGAACCACTGCTGATTCTCAGTCGTCACGTTACTTACTAGAGTATACGAGATTACGGAGAAAAGTTGCTAATCTCTAGGCCAGGAAGCCGGCCTATTAATCCTTTTTATTTTCGATTTCCAATTGTCGAGGGACTGTAACATGCACACGGTACCGCCGAGTTGTTCACCCGTGTCCCAGAAGTCTAGCCACCTGATTGACTGGCCCCAGGGTCAGGGCATAGTACACCAACACTTATCGTGTTCAGTCCACACCCGAACAGTCCACGCTGTGTGAGTACAACAATATCTGCAAATGTTAGACGGCTACCCCGTATATGCCAACTACTCCACCTCCAACATAGACGGGAAACTGGTCAAGTCCTTTCACAGCTGTCTCATTTGAGCTTATGAAGTTGGTTATCCTGTGACACGTGTGTGATGCTATCTTCAGGACTCCACTTGTCTCTGACCTGTACAGGAAGCACGTGTCGGGTCACCTGGTGTGTGTGCCTTGCTCTGGTTAATCATTATTGTGTTTGAGGAGCTAGTTTCAACAGTGCAACCAAGTATTATCATTTTCGTTATCGTATTTATCCCCCAGGTTGAGATGCTAGAGAGGAAGTACGGCGGCTCTATACGATCGAGGCGGGCTGCACGGACAATCCAACGAGCATTTCGCCAGTATTGTTTGAATAAAAACTTCCAGAAACTTCGAAACTCCTACGGAGAACGGCGTTTGTCCAAGCGACTGTCCGAACTGGGACGCGGCAATACTATATGGTCAGATCGCCTGTCAACAGAGTTGGCTGCAGATGATAGCGGCAACGCCAGCCATTTCAACGGCGAAGAAGGGGAAGGCTTTAGTCGCAACATCCGCAGCATGGTAGCTGACTTCGAGAATATCAGCAGACCTCCTGAACCCCTTCAGTATCAGAAAATCCACAACGACGCTAGTGTCAAACTGCACCGAACCGCGCATGTGCAGAGGTTGGACAGCAGACGGAGAAATGACCGTTTTATCGGAGATCAGTTTCATGGGAAAGAGAACTTCCCAGCTAGCGTGACCCGTAACACTTTGGGTGAAAGCAGCAGCGTTGATGGTGGTGGCTACATCCGGAACTCTAGATCGAAGAGCCTGACAAGTCAAGGCAGTTCCGCCAGTGGAGGCGGTTATGTCAGCGGGGAGTCCGACAGTCGACGACAGTACACCGAAGTGGGAGATTTCATCAGAACTCCAACCTTAGAAAACACAGCTCTTGATCCACACAGCATAGACTTTGAATCTCTGTTAGACAGTAAAGATCCAGAGATCCTCACGGATAGCTTCCATAGCGAAGGCAGAACTAATCAGGATATCAGTGGCAGCAACTGCTACCCAGCTATCAGCAGCAGGTCCTCCTCCTCGTCTCTCAGATCTGGCAATATGGACTACACACCAGACATCAGAGTCTCATCCTCCAATGGCGGGTCATTTGAAGGCTTCAGAGCAGTCTCCATGGACCCGAATGACTATTTCATGGTTGGCGGAAACAGCCCAGACGTTAAGGTAGAATCAGCCTCATCAGCTGAGAATAGTCCCATATACACAAAGGAAGAACTGGCCGGAGCCCAAATGAAGTTCTACCTGACTAACCCGCAGGTCAAACATCGCAATAGTGACCCAGTGGCATCGGGCCAGCTTCCTAACGTGGCCACAGTGTTGCCCATGCGAGCCTCAGACACTTCCCCAATATGGAAACGTAAAGTAGATGGCTCGGTAGACGCTCAGCAAATTCCCAGTGGCATGACCACAGACAAAAAAGGTGAACTGAAGAGAATGAGCAATATCTCCGAGAACAGTGAAGGTGACAGTGTGGATGGTATCAACTCCAGCTCACAGAGCTCCAATAATGCCAGTGCAGAGAACATCAGCATGTGCAATGAGAACTCGCTTAGTTATCAACGTCAGCTGCGGATGAGCATCACATCCGACTCACAGACTATGCCCAGGGCCAATGATAAAGTCAGGAAGCGCCTCTACAGGATTGGACTTAACCTGTTTAACAAGTGAGTATTGCATTTGTTGTGTTATCAGTACTATTGATGTTATGAATGTTGTGTTTGATAGTACTATGGCAGTGTTAACTAACTAATACATGACAGAAAATAGCAACACGGTAAGTGGTATCAAATACTGGTCCTAACTGGAAATCACCATCATATAGCAATGCCGATAAGCATGAACTGTCATGTTTCGCCATCTCTCGCGATCACCAGAGTCGTGGATCAGCTCTATGTTTTTGTCTCGATTCTGCCATGTGGCCAAGCCATACATATATTTGTTTCTCTGCCTTTCCCTTCTTTTTATCCCCTCAATCTTGCCAGTTGTCACCATGTTCTCTAGTTTATTTCTTCCTATAACTTGCCCCAAAAAATCGTGACTGCCTGCGTCTAATTTCTCTAATCAGTTTACGATGTTCAACTGCTTCTTGTGGGACCTCAATGGGAACCAGCTGTTCTCATGAGGGATGTATATGTAGTCCATGAGCAAGTCTAAAGAAAACCTCAGCCAACCAAGGAGAAAGGAGGCTCTTCTTTTAGAACAGTGGTCTCAACCTTTTTTGGCCCATGCCCCCCCCCCCTTTTCACCATATTTTCAGAACGTCATCCCCCCCCCCCCCCTTTCCTATCAAAAATTTGGCCCGTGCCCCCCTTCACCGTATTTTTAGAACGTCATCCCCCCCCCCTTTCATATTTTCTATCTAAAATCCCCCACCCCTACACAGTATACGTAAAAATGGAAGGTAAATTTAATAGATATACTAAAACGTCTACACATCCACATAAAACATGATTTGTGGGTATACTTACTTTATAAAATGAATTTTAGTAGGATGAGAGATACTGTAAAGTATGAAGGGAAAAACAATATCAAGTAATCGGTTCTTGTATTAACGCGATCTTGAAATGGTCTTCATTTCCCCCCCCCCCCATGGAAACCCTAAAATCCCCCCCCTGGGGGGGGGGGGGGGAGATTCCCCACCGGTTGAGAACCACAGTTCTAGAAGTATAAAGCTAAGGAGACTCGGTTGCCGACTTTCTTTCACCCAGGAAAATCTTCAGAATTGCCTGTGTAGTGACATATGAGGGCATCTTAAAACAATAAAACAGTGAAGACTGTCGTGACTTGGTGACACGCTAAGACACACACAAACACCAATGCGGGCATTACAGGGGAACAGAGGAAGTGGTCGGCCAAGACCAAACATGTATAAATCACGTGCACGACTGTAGCAATACTGGAATTCAAAAGAAGCACAAGACAGACAGCTATAGAATTGACTGGTCACGACCTGGCCAAGAGCTCAAATACTTGACCGTGACAGCAACAAGGCATGAACTTTAGGGCCATCCCGCCAACCTCATTGACTCCAGGGAGTCGGAAGAGATGCAAGTTATATCATTGGTCAATGCTGAATCAGAGCACTCAAAGATAGTTCCATTGCAGAACTCTCCTTAGGTTGAAGTTTTAGGCCTTCACATATTGTAGACCACGAAATAATTAGGTGGGCGACCAGTCCCTCTCCTCACTGGTGATCCTTTCAGATACTTCTGAGATATTTTTATCATTTTCAAGTACCCATTTTATGATATTGGGTTAGCTGTATCCCCAATCAGGGGAGTAGTAGGGGGCACGCTTTCCTACGGCACACTCTTGGACAAGGTGGTGCACATGTTGAAACTACGGCTGGGGACTGAACCGTCACTCTTTGTCTTTGTAAGCAGGTACAATATCCACCGTGCCATTGTGGCCCCTGATTCAGAGAGTAGATGCTCATTCTTGCCATTGGCACCTTGCCGTCTTGATAGACATTAGTTTGTTTGTTACACTGTGCTTCAAAAAGGCATATTAACTACAACCCGTGGCGGTAGCGAATTCGCGCTGTAAATGTTCGTCCACAATGGATGCATGTGAACACGCACCATCTTATGTCTCACGCGCTCAGTTTGTGACCTATCTGCAATCATTTTCTCATTTGTCTGTATTCCATTTCTGATATTTGCCCTCCATGCAACACGTTCAGTAGCGACTTGCTCCCAATGTGCATTATCAATGCCTGTATCAGTCATGTCCCGCTTACACACATCTTTGTATCGTAGTAGAGGCCGACCCCGAGATCTCTTACCTATCTGTAATTCACCAAAAAAGATGTCCTTTTGGTATTCTACCATCATCCATCCTCCTAACGTGTCCTATCCATCTAAGTCTACGAAGACTGAGCATGGAACAAACCGTCACACAACCTGATCTTTCCAATACTTCAGTATTTGTGATTTTGTATTGCCACTTAATACCAAGTATTCTTTTTGCTGTAGAAATAGTTCAACATATAATGAAGTCGCGTAATGAATCCTTTTAACCCAAATACACAGAACGCATTGCCCTGTGTTTGAATGTCACCACGGTATTTTTAAAGAGACTATCATGTCTGTTTGCTTACATAATTGTGGTTTACCCGAATGAATTGCTGACGCCTCGACCTAACTTAGTCTTTTTTGGCCTTTTGTAGTGAAAAGCACAATGGGTTTTCTTTTATTGTCTTTTGTCCGTTTTGTAAAAGTCCTACACATTACCCTAACCCCCCCCCCTCCTCTTTCTCTCGGCCCCCTATCTCTCTCTCTCTCTCTCTCTCTCTCTCTCTCTCTCTCTCTCTCTCCCTCTCGCTCTCTTCTCTCTCTTGCTTGATCCCCCACACAGGTCTCCCCCACACAACAGGAAGACAAGAAGAAATTGATCATTAAAGGGTTTGGCGTTGGACTGACAGTTTATATTTGATTAGCTGACTTCTTCAGCTTTCTCTCCCACTGCCCGGTTATCCCGTTGAGTCACATGGAGCCCACGACGCTGGAATGTGTGCTTTTAATGGTAGATGATTTCATGGTAGGCCGAGAGACAGACACATAGAGGTGTTCCCCTGATCCACACTGGCGCCCGCTGGCAGGATCAATGAGTCCCTTGTAGTCCGCCCAGCTTCACGCTAACCTAATGCAATAGGGAAGGGTGCCTTAGCGTGTGCTGCTGGGCTAAATTAGCGTCAATATGTGCATGGGTGACCAAATGTGCAGCGATTTTGGTGCTGGCTGTCATTGGAATTATCAGCGCGAGTTTGTATCTGTTATTTGTAGCCTGTCGTTTGTTTCCCCGTGTTAGTACACCACACTGCGCGTTCACAGACTAACATGCAGGCGGATGTATGGACAGTTAGGACAATGGAGTGATCCATTTATCAGTATGTCCATCGATCGGTTTATGGCTGAATGATAGATGGGTAAATAACATGATCTATAGATCGGTCGGTAGGAAGGGAGGTGTGTAGATAGAACCCATTCCATCGCGCGCACACTCTTTCTCCAATTTGCTGCCCCCAATTGTTTCACCCTCTACTCTTTTAACCACACTCTTTTAACCATCTCTCTCTCTCTCTCTCTCTCTCTCTCTCTCTCTCTCTCTCTCTCTCTGCCTCTCTCTGCCCCCTTCCCTCCCTCATAATATTCCCTCCAGCAGTTAATTTATCCGGACGCTCACCAGAAGATAGTGAGTGCTATCGTAGTTTAACTACAGGTCACTGTGAGAGATCAATATACGCGGATATTGGATATGCCCGGCTTCGGTCGTCCTGTCAAAGAGCTAACAATCAACGCGTCCATAGCTCACTAAACCAGTGGTTCTCAAAACGAATTCTCAGAATTCACTTGTTGAATCATGCGCTGCGCCTGCTTACTAACACACCGAACTCGGGGTCAACCCCAGGCAGTGACAGCATTTGTACAGACCAATACTTCTCTGTTAGATACATCCACCCAGAGTGGGTACTGCGTAGTTTTCAGAGTTTTTTTTTTCTCTCCTGGAACGGAAATAGGGCGAGGAAGGGAGCTGGCCACTCACTTTGTATTGTCAACGACCTTGTATGTTGAACAGTCTAATGCTAACATCATAATTTATTAGCTGAAGGGAATATTTCTTGCTGTGGTTTCTTGTAGTTTAGAGTAGTTGCTTACTTCACATCATATTTATTCAAGAAGGGATACAGGAACTAAATGTCAGTTCTGTCTTGAGCAGAACATGGATCTCATCACAGCGTGTCGCAAAGACTCTGGATCCTCCTTCAGTATCCTTGCCTCAAACATGTACTTGTACATGCCCAGGGTGTCTTTAATGTCCGGAGTCCACCTGCCCGTTGGTCGACCTCGTCAGTAGAATACTTCTGGGTTGTATAACAAATATATGCCACGGTAGACGTGACTGCCACAGGATTGGCAGAACTTCGAAAGGAAGTACGGAACTCCGGGTATATTATAGCTCCGGCATTATCCATATCTACTCAAGAAGTTGCCTTGGTGGTTAGCGCGTGTGCTGACCATCACCGTGGTCGGGGTTCCATCCCCAGCAGAGGTAGAATTGTGTCCGACGTGCACGGCTTTGGGGTTGAACCAGCTCCACAAAATGCTTAGCAATGTTCTTAGAAGTAAAGGGAACCGGTGACCTCAGCTCGTTATGACGTGGCCTAGAACACGTGAAAGCCAGACACTCCATACTTCAACGACAGTGTCCACTCTCTGACTGAATGCGCTTAATGCAACAAGCACATAATATAACGTGATCGGTGGCCATGAGATATTCTTGGTTGTAGAAGCCAATTATCGCATACTTAGGCTAGTTCTCTCTCGGCTAAAGTCATGGCAATTCAGATAGACTAAAGAGGGACAGATGAACCAGCCAACCAACTGATGCATCTGCATAGGAACACGATTTACTCACAATCTAATTGAGCTGTGTAGCGAAACTTCGTCTTATCGAATCGACGGGTCTCATCCTGCTATCCATAGCTAACATTGTCTAAGCCAGTGGTTCTCAACGTTTTTGGCCCATGCACCCCTTCACCATATGTTCATAATGTCACCCCCCCTTTACGTATTTACACCCTATAAATTCCCCCCTGCCCCTATACGTAGAAAAAATGGAAGCTAAATTTATTAACATACTAGAACAAGTCTCGACGTGTACATAAAACGTGATTTGCAGGTCTACTTACGTTATAACATGAATTTCATAAGACCGAGAAATACAGAACCATAAAGTATGAAGGGAAAACATCAAGTAATCTGTTCTTATATTACGCGATCTTGAACTAATCTTAATTCCCCCCCCCCCCCCATACACACACACACTCTCCTGGAAACCCTAAATTGTCCCCGGGGGGGGGGGGGATTCCCCACCGGTTGAGAACCACCGGTCTAGGCAGATAGTAGACTGTAAACTAATGGTAAAGGACCATGTTCTGTGCTCACGGATATCTCTTGAAGTGCTCCATATATTTTTGTTTATACCAGACCACACATTCAATGAATCTTTCTCTGGCGCTAAACCAGGCTCCTGAACAACATTATCCAGACACTAGACTACTATGCTACTTTTCTATCCTGTGATGGTGTGGTTTCTTGGTGTTGTTGCTGCAAGAACCGCTTGAAGCTCGTTCCTCATGGGCGTAGTCTCGGCCTTTTAGCTAAGATGATCAAATGACACACGGAGACGAGGGGACCTAATGGGGCAGCTCTGGCCCATAGGGGAACCGTGAGCCCTTATTAAAGACAAGTGTCGTGGTTGGCGAATTTCTCCAATCTAAATATATACACGCCATCTAAAACAAGACTGTTCTCCACTTCGGCCTAATGGAGTTCTAGCCTGCAATACTTGTGTTCTACCGAGCTACACGTGGGTGTTGTGTCCGCTTGTTAGTTGACACCCAAGATGATTGTCTCCTAATACACAATACATCGCTCACTCCTAGTTCAAGTCCTGCTGCCAATGTGAGATATTATACGTCCGGAGTTAAGCTATTGCATATTTCTCCTGTTTCCAGATCCATGAGGGGTATAAAGCCACAGCTACAAGCGAGTACCTTACCGTTCTTGATTGGTTTATTCGCTGGTACTTTCCCCTGTCACTTTGTAAGAGTATATTAGAAGTGTACACGGGCTTCAAAAATCGTTTATAGGCATTAATACGTCTATAGGCATATGGTGCTATGCCCATAGTTGTACAGAGCAACCGGCCCTTGAGGGCTGATGTCAGTACCACACCGGCGGCGTTCACTTTCCTATATATTTATTGGTACCCATGTGAGACTGGATCAGGTTGGGAGTGGGGGGTCAGTATCCACAAATTGCCTGGATGCGAATTGGAACTCATGACCACCAAGCCGGTAGGCTAGCACGCTAGCGACTGTCACCTTGGTTCCTCTAAGCCGAATGTGGTTTGTACTGGCATGGTTCTCAATGTCTTCATAAACACTTGTCTCTGTCTGTGCCTGTCTGTCTGTATGTGTCTCTGTCTGTCTGCACGTGTCTGTCTGTCTGCACGTGTCTGCCTGTCTTTCTGCCTGACTGTGCACGTGTCTGTCTCTCTCTGTCTGTCTGCACGTGTCTGTCTGTGTCATAGATTATCCATGCTACTATTTATGGCCCACACTTGCATATTTAGGAAACCTGAGAAAGGATTAGACTTCCTGCTGGACAACTTGTTCCTGGATGGATCTCCCAAAAGTGTGGCCCGTTTCTTCATCACTCGGAAAGGCATCAGTAAACAGATGATTGGGGAGTTCTTGGGCAACCTGCAGAATCCATTCAACCAGGAGGTTTTACAGTAAGTAAACTCTGCTCGTTTGTGTCCGACCTGTTGTCTGTGCATTGTGTTGTCTAAGCTGTGTGTTGTCTGTGTATTGTGTTGTCTGTACATTGTATTGTCTAAGCAGTGTATTGTCTGTGTATTGTGTTGTCTGTACAATGTGAAGCCTGCATATGGCTGTTGCCTTTTATTAAAAGCTCAGTGTTGTCTTTGTTTGTGTTTTACTGCCATTGGGTGACTTCAGTATATGTTACTAGCAGAATGAGGCAATAAGTTATTGAGTCATCAGGTTGGAAGCAGTGGCGATTATAGAATACAATAGACGTATCAAGAGAGATAATAGTTGGCGCTACAAGGAAAGTCTTAAAGACAACAATTGGCGTTTGTAAACCTTTCAGGGCGGACTGAAAACTGCACATCTTTCTTTAGCGTGCAACAAAAGACTTTAACTGCACTGATACCTGCATTTCTTCAGTACATGTCAAGAGAAGATATCCACCCATGGTTTATATAATGTGGCGAGTGACTCGCATGCAACAACTTTGGTTCTGACTCATTCACACTTTATGCGTACAAACCATGGGCTGAATACGCATGGATGCGTAAAGACCCGGTGCGTTCAGACATGGTGCATTTAGAGAAGGTGCGCTCAGACATGGTTCCATCATACTTGGTTCAATTCACTTCATGAATTGTGTGCATTTTTTACCAAAATAAATAGATAGACAGCATCCACAACTCCGTTCCTAGGGTAGAGGATCGGACGTCTAGGCTAGCCAGGCAGGGGCGACAAATTCCCGATCACTATTGTGCATGTTAAAAAAATCTCTCGGCAGTTGAACATTGTAAAGAGCCAATGTCCTGGCTTAATTTGGAAATTAGGAAACCTGTCCAGAAAACGAATATTTATAGAATTGTGATGCAAGTGTGCTATGGGGTTAGTGCCCTGATCAGAGATTTTCCTTGTGGGATCTGTGATAAGAGACTGGAGCAGTTATGGCGATATTTGCATACAGTAAACGCGTTTTAGCTTCAAGAAAGAAATAATGGCTAGATAATTTGATTTTCGAACGTGAAGCGCAGTAGCTAATTGATGGAATAATAGATGGGGAAGGACAAGAAATCCACACGCTGTATTGTAACTGGAATATCACTTGTTGGGGATTCCCTGAGGCCACTTGAAATAGCATGGGAAATACATTGACAGATATTGATAAGCACTTATATCAATATGGGGAACAAAATAGAGGTTAGAGGACATACTTAATTTAAATTAAAAACTGCGCTTCGCGTTTTAAAATAAAATTATTTAGTGATCCTGTTGCGCCCCCCCCCCCCCCTCTTTGGTTTTCCTATCCTGTAGTCTATAAGTACTACCCGTACTTCCGTCAATGTCAATGAATGCATGCCATTTGTATTGTAACAGACATCAAGAGATGTCCTGCAGTTGTCCTCGTGTAGTCGGGCAAATCCTGCAGCTCAAGCAGCATTTGTGACATGATCTTCAAGGATCTCTGCATCTAAGCTTCTTGTTGGATTATGTCAGTGAAATGTTTTCTCTGGCTCCTCGTAGGATCTGTGCACTAAATAACACAGGTCATCGTGTGCGGCTGGTGGAGGAGAACATCTCTCGGGCACCAACGTCAGACTATACAGCAGGGAATGCTCGCTCAATAGGTCATTAGTTTCGGGTGTTCACTCTATGACAGCATGTGCTGGTCTGTATGCTGATTGCTTCTCTACGCGTCAATACCAGTCTCTGGCTGCATATGCTGGTATGTATGCTGATTGCTTCTCTACGCGTCAATAACAGTCTCTGGCTACATTGGGTCTGAGTCTAAACAATACGAGGAATTCCTGTGGAGGAAACCCTGACTAACCTAGGCCCTATCCTGGTCGGTGTGGCAGTAAGAAGTCAAGGACCCTTTGAGACGCGTTAAAGTGTATTCGGTCTAAGGTGCTAGACCTATCAGGGCTCGTTGAGTGATGAGGTCAGTATGGCACCGGCCGCCTTAACTTCCATCACATCTGCTGGTACCCATTTAAGGCTGGGAGCTGTGAGGTTTTTTTGTGTGGGTTTATAGAGAATTACAGAAGTTCCCAATGAGTGAAGTTCTATAAAGTATATCTCTCTATAAAAGATACAGGTTAGTAACAGCAAGTGTTGTCTAGAGGTATTGATAGTCATTCTCGCATAACCCTTGTAGAGAAACCATTCAGAATTTTGGCTCACCGAGTACCCCCACTGTGAGAAGTTAGACCTAAGTTAAGTTCTACACAGAATTATTTATAGATGATTTCTCTTCTAGGCCATATTAATATATATAGAGATCTTGGCAGTTAGCCACAGTAACCAATGAAAGCAGTTCTCTCATCTTCCAGCTGACTGTGCTCTGGTCGCCAACCTCATTTTTGATCTCATTACATCTTTCAAGTGACACAAGACACTTGGACAAATGATCACATTGACAATTGTACCATTGTAGTGAACATAAACAACAACAACTGTATTTTACACTGGTTGAACAAGACAACATGAGAAGATCTTGACAACAGTTGGACAAACATTCACAAAGAATGATCACACCAACAGGTTAGACAAGTCATACATCATGGAAGATACTTGACAACAACCACGCAGACTTTCACAATCTCTGTAACCAACCACAACAGTAGAGTAACAGTCACCATGAAGATGCTTGACACCAGTTGGACATTTCTTTCTCAACAATGTACAAGACAATCACAGAGACATGTATCTCAAAAACTGTTTTCTTACTACTAATCATTTATTAATGTTTGATGAGGTCAAGTTGAAGACTCAGGCTTCATATTCTGCCAACAATTTACATCTCAAATATGTTTATATGCAAATTATAGTGACATTATCTATGAAAACCCAAACACATCACTCAATATCCCCACAGAAACATCACTCTAAATAAACTCTCCTCCTTCACATCTCTACTCCATAAGTTATCCTACACCACACTTTAGACTTAAATCCTTTCTTCCACTGTTACTGAGGGAAACACAAGATAAGCCATAAATTGGGGCAAGCATAGGGACGTTCTGCTCCACTGGTCTGTTTCATCCTTTTAGCACCTATGATGGTGTTGGACAGCTCAGGTTACAGTTCTCCCCATGATGGTTTTCCAATTCAGGCTATTCCCTGCTGTCACAATCCTGAAAGAAATTTTAAAGCTCTATCTTTTCACTGGTGAGTTCATGAAGTTGACACTTAAGACTGTTCTTTTCCTTTTCCAGTAGAGGAAGATCTAAAAAGAAACAATATGTCCTAGCATTCTTCTTTCTGTCTATCTCACCTAAATTTGACTGTTCATGAAGTTGACACCCAAGACTGTTCTTTTGCTTTTCCAGTGGAGGAAGATCTAAAAAGAAACAATATGTCCCAGCTGTCTTTCTTCACAGTCTATCACTCCTAAGATTTCTGATGGAACTGAATCACCACACCGACTTAACACCAATCCATTTTGTGAATTTGCTCTATTTATTAACTTCTGCTCCTTCAGCTTTCAGCCATTATTAATATTAAGCTGTGATAGGGTCTGCTCCAAGTGCACCTTTAATGTCCACTCTTAGCCAGTAGTGACATGCTGAAAACCAGGTGATCTCTCCTCTTAAGGTTTCTTCTTGAATTTATCTTGAAGATATAGCCTGGAGCTTTTACAAAATTGGAGAGTATCCCTGTCTTAGGCTTTTAAGAAAGACTTTTCTTCAGTGCCATCTGTATAGGCCAGAATTAGTGGATTCAGGCTGAATCTTTGCAACCTGTTATTCATTTTGGTCTTTTTGGAGTCTGACTTTTCAGCTGGAGTTGAAGACTAGAGCTTAGGACTTCCCTGGATTTGTCCTGGTGATTGAAAAGGGCCTCCTCCATCTTCCTCATTCTCTGTTAATAAACAAAGGCACAACATGTGTTTTACATCTATTGAACCATTGTCACAGTTATACAGTACTATCACAGATTCAGAGAGGAATGGGAGGGGAAAGGGGAGTGTGATATTCGAACACCCGCCTCTCACTGATGATGAAGTGCAATTTTATTTGGGGGTTTGGGGTGATATCCTTTCTCCAGGATCATCCCCAAAACCGTGAAGTCATAGGCACATACTCCTAATCAGAGGCAGCTTCACACAATTATCTTGTAAATTCTCACAATGAGTAGATCACAGGGACCGGTGTACCATGAGAACAGACAGTGTGATTAAGCACCAAGAAGTAGGCATTGTATGGCAGAAATCATGCACTAGAATTGCCTTCACATGTAGAATACACATAATGAAAGAAAACATGAATTTTCCCTGACAAATAGCATGAGCCTTCCCATGTATTCATCTGACAGACACTGTAGGTTAATTTCCACAGTGCAATGCAGTCCTGCAAACATGGATTTAATAAGTGTCTTTACTTTTACAAATATGAGAAGTTAATTATATAATTATCATCTCATTCACTCAAACATTCTCAGCCATTATAAGGGAGAAATTACATGCAGTATATAGCATCACACATTCTGAAACATAACTGCCAAAGGTAACTCTCAAGAGCGATGTACAGTTTGGTTAAGAATGGTCATGATAGGCACTCAACGAATGTTCAGAGCGCACAAAGGTTTTGCAATATGCATTGAGCGTGGTTTACAGTCATAAGCATATGCAAATCATCAAATCAGACAGACAATAGACATGGTAGGAATGTTTCACTGCGGTAGACATGACAGGTTTTGAGCGGCAGTTTTAGAGTCACTGTACCGAAGTCCTGTCTTCTTTTTACATTTTCTCAAGAAAATACTCGGCCATTCGTCTCTCTCTCACTTCATCAGGTTTACACATAACATATTAAATGATTTAGGTACCTGGAGTGCAGATGACCACCTCCCAAAGAATGCTTTTGGGCAAATTTTACCACTGCATCTTGAACATGTCCTTACGGGATGGAATCAAGGCTTCGACTGGCGGGCTAATTATGTATTAAGGAGCGTTACCAGCCCAAGGGTTACCCAATCAAATTGAGACCCCACCATTCATCTACCCTCTCTCGATCTAGAATCTACCATTCTATTTTTAGTTAGGGTATCACGACGGCTTACGTAGTTAACTACTGAGTATTGAGAAATGGAAATGGACTGGGGATGCGAACGTCTGAAGACATCATGCCACATAGCCTCCCCATAAAAACTGTCATGGATACAATGACTGATAGGTCAGGCGTTCACAGTTCCCAGATCCTTTAAGTGGTGTCATCATTTACTCATCTCCCATTACTCCAACAAGAGCTGTGCATATGGAACCAATTGATTCTTTCCCTGAAAAATATGCTCCAATATTCATCCATCAGTCATGAATTTGGTGGCATCTGCAAAGACCATGAAGTTAGTCCTGCATGAAGTTCCATTTAGTCACTGGAAGTATGAAGAGTTATGACCACACTTATCAGTGAACTGCTCTCCAACTCACTTCTGACAATGCTCCACAGTCAATCTCCATGCTATTTTTCCTGTCCATGATGAATGATCTCTCAGAGTCACACACTTTCAAAGCATGAGTACCATTGAGATTCATTATGAGAAGTAATGGCTTTGCAATTAAACCAACTTCCAGATGTTTGATGAGAGTTGTATAATTCCATATGTCTCTCACTTTTCATCTTTATCAGAATTTCATTCTTCCCTTCGCCTCTGGAGAATGATAATCCTGTGAGAGTGTATTTAACTGAACACTTTCTCCAACAGTAATCTTGGTATTTGGAACTGGGTTAAAATTTTTGATCATCACCGGAGCAAAAACAATCACTTCCGGGTGAACTGTATAGCAGCCGCTGCAGAACTTAAGACTAAAATCTACTAAGTGCAGATTTGGTTAGCGTTGGACACAGGGTCTACCTTTCCAATAAGCCTCTTGTGTTTGCAGATGGTAGCAATTTCCCATTATATTTCCTTGACTTATTTCTGTGGTCTTACCATAGATTTAGAGGTGCACTTATTGGTTGAGATTTCCTCATTCCGTTAGGCCTCTATTTTGTTGTATTGTGAGAAGTGACAGCATTTTCTCTCCTTAGTTGCTCTATTTTCTAACGTAGCAACCGAATTTGTAGATGCAGCCAGACTGTGACATCTATTACAACCAATATAGAATTCCAACTAGTTGTCTTCAGCCATGCTTGAGCTAAATGCTTTTGAGTGGCTGGGAAAGTATCCGTTCTTTCTCTCCCACATGAGCAAACGTTTACTTTGGCGAATATAAGGCGTTTCTTCTCATCCATAGAGAAGTCCGTCATTATCACAGCTACCTTTGAAGGTGTGTGATTATGTGGGTTAGCTTCTTAGTTACCACTATTGACTGGAATTCTTTTTTGAAGCAATTTTACTGACTTTGAGGATAGGACTGGCCAGGTCTTGTGAATATACCTCGCATCTCAGTAATAATATAAGATTCCACTGCGGAATGCATGGTTCTTATTATATAAAGAGTCGACTGCTGAATTGCAGGGATCTTTATCTTGAAAGGAGTCAGCTGTTTAAGAACAGTGATCTTTCGTTAGTCCACTTTCGCAGACATTGTGTATAGAGTGTCACTGCTGGAATTGCAGTGATCTCTACCATATAAGAGTTAACTGTTTAAGAACAGTAATCCTTATTTACATTCCCACCTTCTTCCGGCAGAAAAGTCTTCCCAATTGAGAATGAAAAAGGGGAATGACATCAGTTGTACTCAACTTTGTCCGTCCTTTAATCTCCACCATTTTAAAGGCAGAAACGCTTTCTCAACTGAGGATGAATTGACGTCCGACGTCGGAGACGGATCCTGTTTTATCTCTTCATGAAATCTTTCAGGTTGTCCACGTTATGCTCCTAGTCGAATGATACGCCAATGACATCAGGTTGGTTATCCATCGTTTCCTGGACACATAACTTTGCGTACGCTCTCCACTTCCATATGAATGGCCAGGGGTCCAGTTATTTTGATGGCCTTCCTGGAGATTCAATGAGTTCACTCCTAGTGACTTGGATCCTAGTACACCAGAGATCACACCATCGAACAATAGACTAATGTCTTATAGACACCAGACTGTGGTCGGGTCATGAGTGACTGACCATGACATCAGGTAGAATCTTCCCTTCATCTCGTCCATCACGTATCAAGTACGTTTAAGAATACCACTAAATCAGGAATGGCAAGAGACTGAGTTGATAAGGATGTTTCTCCTGGAGATTCCAATTGTGCTCACTTTCTCAGCAGCTTGATCAGGGCTACCGACAAGATTACACAACTGAAGAATAAACCCAACGTCGAATCGACACTGGACAATAGCCGGTACGAATACTGACTATACTGAGAGAGATGGTTAGTGAGGTGTCTTAATGGTTGCCCAATTTTTCCATCAGGGTTCACACTCTCTGCTCTCAGTGTTGCCAACATGTTATGGGGACTGAGGAACTGAGTACCCACTATATGATGTGATGCAGTGATATTAAAATGTAAATACACCAATTCCCCTTTCTCCCATGCTAGCCAATAAGTTAGAAAATGGAGTAGGCCCCCTATTAATTCCCTGGATAAAGTGTCTTAATTTATCTCAAGAAAAATCAAATTTATCCTGAAATTAGCTGTCTATGTTATTTAAAAATAATTTGTGTCTTCTGGTTCTCAGGTACCTTTGATACTCATAGTGAACACAGTATGCACAAAATTACACAACATTATTGACAGTCCATTACATCAGCCCATCTTGAAACACAACATTATCATGGGTATAGCAAACATGTTGACCCATAAGATAATTAACATTTTTGTTCAACTACATTGTACAATGTGACATTTGTGAACAGTGATACATGCAATATTACCACCATTGATGAAACAACCACCACCCGAGATTTACTTGTGGGTTTAAACATCTGGACCTTTTGTCCACATTTATGTGACGAGATCCATTAACCACATCATAAAACTCTAAGCAATAGGTTTAATTTTGCGAGAGGTTACTCCCTGATTCTAATACAAACATAGATATCCTCCACAGGAGTCCCAGACAAGGTATACCCATAGTTTACATCCCGAGTCGCCAGACCTCGTTATGTGAATCCCATAAAAGGTATTCCCAGGGTTCAATTAGTGCATAGAGCACTCAATATGTGATTACCTTGAGGGGTGTTCCCAGGGTTCTAATTGCCTATATTAGTCCACAATATGTGATCCCCTTTTGCAGGTTATTCCCAGGGTCCAGTCGCGGATACGGGTCCACAACATGTGATCTCCTTTAGGGGTGTTCCTGGGGTTCAATCGCGGATATGAGGCCCCAACATGTGATCACCTTTAGGGGTGTTCCCGGGGTTCAATCGCGGATACGAGCCTCCAACATGTGAGGTTTTTTTGTGTGGGTTTATAGAGAATTACAGAAGTTCCCAATGAGTGAAGTTCTATAAAGTATATCTCTCTATAAAAGATACAGGTTAGTAACAGCAAGTGTTGTCTAGAGGTATTGATAGTCATTCTCGCATAACCCTTGTAGAGAAACCATTCAGAATTTTGGCTCACCGAGTACCCCCACTGTGAGAAGTTAGACCTAAGTTAAGTTCTACACAGAATTATTTATAGATGATTTCTCTTCTAGGCCATATTAATATATATAGAGATCTTGGCAGTTAGCCACAGTAACCAATGAAAGCAGTTCTCTCATCTTCCAGCTGACTGTGCTCTGGTCGCCAACCTCATTTTTGATCTCGTTACATCTTTCAAGTGACACAAGACACTTGGACAAATGATGACATTGACAATTGTACCATTGTAGTGAACATAAACAACAACAACTGTATTTTACACTGGTTGAACAAGACAACATGAGAAGATCTTGACAACAGTTGGACAAACATTCACAAAGAATGATCACACCAACAGGTTAGACAAGTCATACATCATGGAAGATACTTGACAACAACCACACAGACTTTCACAATCTCTGTAACCAACCACAACAGTAGAGTAACAGTCACCATGAAGATGCTTGACACCAGTTGGACATTTCTTTCTCAACAATGTACAAGACAATCACAGAGACATGTATCTCAAAAACTGTTTTCTTACTACTAATCATTTATTAATGTTTGATGAGGTCAAGTGAAGACTCAGGCTTCATATTCTGCCAACAATTTACATCTCAAATATGTTTATATGCAAATTATAGTGACATTATCTATGAAAACCCAAACACATCACTCAATATCCCCACAGAAACATCACTCTAAATAAACTCTCCTCCTTCACATCTCTACTCCATAAGTTATCCTACACCACACTTTAGACTTAAATCCTTTCTTCGACTGTTACTGAGGGAAACACAAGATAAGCCATAAATTGGGGCAAGCATAGGGACGTTCTGCTCCACTGGTCTGTTTCATCCTTTTAGCACCTATGATGGTGTTGGACAGCTCAGGTTACAGTTCTCCCCATGATGGTTTTCCAATTCAGGCTATTCCCTGCTGTCACAATCCTGAAAGAAATTTTAAAGCTCTATCTTTTCACTGGTGAGTTCATGAAGTTGACACTTAAGACTGTTCTTTTCCTTTTCCAGTAGAGGAAGATCTAAAAAGAAACAATATGTCCTAGCATTCTTCTTTCTGTCTATCTCACCTAAATTTGACTGTTCATGAAGTTGACACCCAAGACTGTTCTTTTGCTTTTCCAGTGGAGGAAGATCTAAAAAGAAACAATATGTCCCAGCTGTCTTTCTTCACAGTCTATCACTCCTAAGATTTCTGATGGAACTGAATCACCACACCGACTTAACACCAATCCATTTTGTGAATTTGCTCTATTTATTAACTTCTGCTCCTTCAGCTTTCAGCCATTATTAATATTAAGCTGTGATAGGGTCTGCTCCAAGTGCACCTTTAATGTCCACTCTTAGCCAGTAGTGACATGCTGAAAACCAGGTGATCTCTCCTCTTAAGGTTTCTTCTTGAATTTATCTTGAAGATATAGCCTGGAGCTTTTACAAAATTGGAGAGTATCCCTGTCTTAGGCTTTTAAGAAAGACTTTTCTTCAGTGCCATCTGTATAGGCCAGAATTAGTGGATTCAGGCTGAATCTTTGCAACCTGTTATTCATTTTGGTCTTTTTGGAGTCTGACTTTTCAGCTGGAGTTGAAGACTAGAGCTCAGGACTTCCCTGGATTTGTCCTGGTGATTGAAAAGGGCCTCCTCCATCTTCCTCATTCTCTGTTAATAAACAAAGGCACAACATGTGTTTTACATCTATTGAACCATTGTCACAGTTATACAGTACTATCACAGATTCAGAGAGGAATGGGAGGGGAAAGGGGAGTGTGATATTCGAACACCCGCCTCTCACTGATGATGAAGTGCAATTTTATTTGGGGGTTTGGGGTGATATCCTTTCTCCAGGATCATCCCCAAAACCGTGAAGTCATAGGCACATACTCCTAATCAGAGGCAGCTTCACACAATTATCTTGTAAATTCTCACAATGAGTAGATCACAGGGACCGGTGTACCATGAGAACAGACAGTGTGATTAAGCACCAAGAAGTAGGCATTGTATGGCAGAAATCATGCACTAGAATTGCCTTCACATGTAGAATACACATAATGAAAGAAAACATGAATTTTCCCTGACAAATAGCATGAGCCTTCCCATGTATTCATCTGACAGACACTGTAGGTTAATTTCCACAGTGCAATGCAGTCCTGCAAACATGGATTTAATAAGTGTCTTTACTTTTACAAATATGAGAAGTTAATTATATAATTATCATCTCATTCACTCAAACATTCTCAGCCATTATAAGGGAGAAATTACATGCAGTATATAGCATCACACATTCTGAAACATAACTGCCAAAGGTAACTCTCAAGAGCGATGTACAGTTTGGTTAAGAATGGTTATGATAGGCACTCAACGAATGTTCAGAGCGCACAAAGGTTTTGCAATATGCATTGAGCGTGGTTTACAGTCATAAGCATATGCAAATCATCAAATCAGACAGACAATAGACATGGTAAGAATGTTTCACTGCGGTAGACATGACAGGTTTTGAGCGGCAGTTTTAGAGTCACTGTACCGAAGTCCTGTCTTCTTTTTACATTTTCTCAAGAAAATACTCGGCCATTCGTCTCTCTCTCACTTCATCAGGTTTACACATAACATATTAAATGATTTAGGTACCTGGAGTGCAGATGACCACCTCCCAAAGAATGCTTTTGGGCAAATTTTACCACTGCATCTTGAACATGTCCTTACGGGATGGAATCAAGGCTTCGACTGGCGGGCTAATTATGTATTAAGGAGCGTTACCAGCCCAAGGGTTACCCAATCAAATTGAGACCCCACCATTCATCTACCCTCTCTCGATCTAGAATCTACCATTCTATTTTTAGTTAGGGTATCACGACGGCTTACGTAGTTAACTACTGAGTATTGAGAAATGGAAATGGACTGGGGATGCGAACGTCTGAAGACATCATGCCACAGGAGCCCACGTTAATTTTCCCCCGATGTGGATCAAATCCGTGACCGCCGGGCCTACAGGCCAGCGACTAGCCACTACACTACCGCGATTCCTTACTACCATGTCACGGTTCCCCGCTACCATAGCACGGTTCCCCACTACCATATCATGGTTCCCCACTACCATACCACGGTTCCCCACTATCATATCATGGTTCCCCACTACCATATCACGGTTCCCCACTACACTACCGCCATTCCCTGTTACCATATCACGGTTCCCCACTACCATATTACGGTTCCCCACTACCATATTACGGTTCCCCACTACCATAACATGGTTCCCTATTACGGTAGCACGATTCCCTATTACGGTAGTACGATTCCCCACTACGATAGCGCGGTTCCGCACTATGATAGATCGGCTCCCCACTATGAAGAACAGTTCCCCACTACGAGAGCACGGCTCCCCACTATGATAGCACGGCTCCCCACTATGATGGCACGGCTCCCCACTATGATGGCACGGCTCCCCGCTATGATGGCACGGCTCCCCACTATGATGGCACGGCTCCCCACTATGATGGCACGGCTCCCCACTATGATGGCACGGCTCCCCACTATGATGGCACGGCTCCCCGCTATGATGGCACGGCTCCCCGCTATGATGGCACGGCTCCCCGCTATGATGGCACGGCTCCCCGCTATGATGGCACGGCTCCCCACTATGATGGCACGGCTCCCCACTATGATGGCACGGCTCCCCACTATGATGGCACGGCTCCCCACTATGATGGCACGGCTCCCCGCTATGATGGCACGGCTCCCCGCTATGATGGCACGGCTCCCCGCTATGATGGCACGGTTCCCCAAGAACCAGGACCTGGTCACATCTTACTATACCTCAGCACAGAAGCAAGGATTTTGCACAGCCCACTGGATTCTGAGCTCAGCGATAGGAAGGAGCGCCCTGCACCACAGTCCCCCATGGAGATAACTTTAGTACCGGGTCGAGGGTAAAGACTCTAGGTAAAGACTCTAGGTAACTCTGACAGATGCACGCCCGTTTCAGGGCCCAGACGACATTAATGCCACTGCACCGCACTTACGAGGTAAAACTCCTGTCTCTCAGAGGTTAACCTACCTACCTACCAACCAACCAACCAACCATACCTCTGGGTGCGCGATTCATCTCTTATATACCCCAATGCTGTCGCGTGGCCTGATTCCAGAGTACACTAGCTATTCTGTGTTTATTCAACACACAGCAGGTGAGCATAGATAGACCACAGAATTGATTCCATGTCGGTACAGAAGCCCACTGTGAGTACCTGTCAGCTGTACCACGTGCCTCTGGTTTGCTGCAGATTCCCGCACGTCCAGAGCTATACATCCACACATTTCACGGGATTCCCTGTCTTAACGTATGTCAGTCGTTAGGGGAAATAAAACATACGATGTTTATCTTTCAAAAGAGCGTGTCTTTGAAACAGTCTGTGAACTAATTTATGGAGTTTTGTCCCACTGAATAAAAAGCACGTATCATTGGGACATTGGATATGGACAGAGAGGTTATACTGCGAAAATGTACGAAAACTTGGTGCATATGACACGCCTCTTTATGAATCTTGTAGATTACGGTTGTTAGGGTTTGGGATCAAGTGTGAAACTGGGGGATTTGGCGCAGGCGAGGACGATTCTCATATATAGCTAACTGGCAACAGGGACATAGTCAGCGGGGTCACCCTTTCACTTCTGCTGGGAGAGACAGGTGGGTTGTCGGCTTGTCCTGTGTGCATTTATTGTTTGATGACCCATTACATTCAGCGCTATTGACGTTTGTACTTCTGCTGCTGCTGCTACTACTAACTAGTACTACTACTGCTGCTGCTACCGCTACTGCTACTACTACTGCTGCTGTTACTGCTTCATCTTCTTTCGAGGGAAACGCGACACACCTACACCTAGTTACGCACCTCAAAGCTCAGTACATCCGGCTTGGCATACATTTGTAGGGTTCATTTCATTTATTGTAGGGTTCATTTCATTTATTGTAGGGTTCATTCATTTATTGTAGGGTTCATTTCATGTAAACCGATTCCTTTCTAGATAACTGGATCTATACACCCGTGGGTATATTTTCTGCCCTATATTATTTGCGAACTAGACATTGCGATTTCCAGCTGCCGCGGGATTTTTACCGTGCAAAATGTTCCCACAGGTTTCCTATTATTCACCAGTATCAGTGATTGCTGGGTGTCCGATCTTATTACCCAAGAAACCGGGTGTACGTTTAATATTTAGAAACTAGTGGTTGTTTTTTTTTTAAATTCACAACTCTATGCTGGAATTCGAACCAGGCAACTTCAGCGCTCGTGGTACATCACACCTCTCACGAATACCTCTCCAACTGTTGTAGACACTTAAGGAATTGGTGACTGGTGATGGTCAGGTTCCATCCCTGAAGATAGCCAGCACAAATATTCCCTGGAAACTCGTGATCTCTCCTCTTGGAAAGGTGCTAGTGCTCGTCTGCCATCATCGTGCGGGACTGGAGTCTCCCGTGAAATTACACAGACCAACCCGAAAACTGTAAACCCGAAGAATGCAAAGTTGATGATGCTGGCCAGGATTCATCATACTGAAAATCGTGGTCGAGCCTGGCTCTGGCTTCGTTAAGCAGATTAGTATTTGTTTCCATGGTGATCTCGTTGGGGGATGAAGATCAGGCTTATATGACAACCTACCAGGATACCTCAGCGTCCTTACTGAGTGTGTGGCCGCTGTTAGTTACCTTCATCCTATGGAAAGTGAACATCGGTGGATTTTTCTACACATTAAGAAAAGTTAGATAACAGGGGTGATTGCATTGCACCGGGTTTGACCTTATATGGCTCGGTCTCTCTCTCTCTCTCTGTCTGTCTGTCTGTCTCTCTCTCTCTCTCTCTCTCTCTCTCTCTCTCTCTCTCTCTCTCTCTCTCTCTCTCTCTCTCCAGAACGGCAAGCAGGGTGCCGAGGCATCACAGAAAACACGAACTCCGTAGTCTCAGCGATTACCTTAATGGGTCCCCTCAAAATGTGCAATTGTGGTTTGAACGCCGCAGCCTGAAAACGAACCTACGACTTCAATAACGCGAGGCAGACGGCGGAGACCACTTGTGTATATGTTGAACTGACTTGCTAACTTGTGTCAGATGAGATAGATATTCGATATACCTTGTTTACAGGTAGAGCTCACAGAATACCTGGTTGGCCAACTGCCAGTCTACCTGCACAAATCTATACATCTATCCCCATTTAACTAGCTGGGTTTCCCGACCCACGTGGTAATTTATAAACACTCAAAGGTGGGTTTCTTTATGAAGAGCTAGCTCACGCGGTGATCACACAGATTCACAGATAAGGTCTCTTTTGGTTTTGGTCTCTTGCCAAATATATCGGCAATATTACCATACAAACTGGTTGACACGGCGCGGTGCGGTTTATCCAGCAATGATCTATAGTGCTTACGTGTGTGAAACTTGCAATGAATGGACTTATATATTGGGATTAACTGATGAATAGATAGATTTGATGGATGTACAGACAGATAAGATAGACAGACAGATTAGATAGATAGGTAGATAGCTTGATTGGGTTATGAAAAGATTGACAGGTGGGTTCAGTGTGGTGTGTATAAACAGAACACCTGCTGATATCTAGGATTTTTATTTGTGATCATCCATGTATGTGTTGCTTCTCCTGCTGTAACTACGACTGAGGAGATCAGAAGCAACACGCGGACCTTGAGGAGATACTTTCTGTAAAGAGATATAACTGCCTGGCCGGCTGCAGAGACAAGAGCATGAGAGTAATATACTGAAACTGTGAAGCGCTCGTCATTTAACGTGTCTTTATGATACCACCAGACAGTTAACGCGCGCTAGCAGACTAAAGATACATAGTCCCTAATTAATGTATAGAAAAAGTCTTGACAATCTCAAATTAAGATTATTTCAAGATCGCGTTAATACAAGAACTGATTACTTGATATTGTTGAATACTTTACTGTTCTGTACTGCTCGCCATTCTGAAATTAATTTTGTAGCATAAGTAAACCCGCAAATCAAGTTTTATGTAGACGTCTAAACTTGTTCTAGTATGTATTATTAAATTTAAGTTTCAATTTTTACGTATACTCTGTAGGGGGGAGGGGGGATTTATAGGGAGGAAATACGAAAGGGGGGGGGGGGAAATGCCGTTCTGAAAATGTGGTGCATGGGCGAAAAAAGGTTGAGAACCACTGGTCTAGAGGAAAGGCTTACAAAAGAAGGTGACAATTTCCAGATAGTTTGCAAATGTAACCTTATGTTGACCGAAGCGAGATTACCAAATATATAACCATCGCTGTGAAATAGCGCGTATTTACCAGTCATTTCCCACAGCCAAATAAATGTCTTTTCCGTTGTCAAAAAGCACATGCTGCCTTGTTAAACGTATTTGTTTAAGCATTTCCCATAACCAGATATCATGACATCTCAACTAGATCCTAACCTACCGTGTCATTTTAACCATTTCCCATACAAAACATCTTCCACCCTCTCCAAGATCACCACCTGCCTTGCTTATTTAATTAAGCATCCCCTACAACCAGGTCCTGCAACGATCAATCCTTAGTTAAAATGCGCAATTTATTTTGTGTCCCTCTTGTTTATTGTAAATTATGCGCCCCTTTACAAGAAATGGTTGCCCCGTCTCCCCAGAGTTCACCTTTGTATGCACGCTATTGATCTGGGTTTTTATGTATCTGTTGCCGGTTTGAAGGAACACTGCAGTGATTGTATCTGCATTTCAAAGCCAGCAGTGACAGCTGCTCCTGCGAGACTGTATCGGTGTTGGCAGTGCTCACGTTTGTGAAATGCCTTGCCGTTCCCTGGCGTACGGCTGGCTGTTGCCGTGTGTTTTATTACAAAGGAGACCTTAAGATTGGCGAGCATTGTCGGCGCTGATGGATCTTGTGTGTGACTGCGTTTTAAGCTGGGCGTTTCATTTGCGCGCTGAGGGAGAGAGAGAGAGAGAGAGAGAGAGGGGGGGGGGGTGAGAGTTTGTGCTTGGAAATACATGTTATTAAATATGATCCTAGTATATTAGACACAGGGGATAAATGCCCGCGGTCTTGTTATATAAACAATGAAAGTGCATTACACGATGGCGGTGAGGAAGTGCAACACGCTCTTGAATATACGGTCTCGTTGCACAGAAGGAAATAGCCATCTTGGCTGGGCCACTGGATAGTTGTTGCGGTCACTAACTCCCGAGTCGTGGCGGTATACCCTCGAATGAAACCACGAGGTTTAGCATATAATATACTGCCAGTACTACTGTGTGTCTGGAAATGATGGGCACTGAATAGAGTGGAAAGAAAGAAATGTTTCTCCATGGAATATTAAGAAGAGTCCCAAGGGCGGCTAAGTACCCAAGATCTGCAAGAGGTGTAATCGGACACACTTTTGATTGTCCAGATCTGGATATGAGTCGCCACGGTTTGGTCACGTCATGAGAGGAGAGGGTCTGGAGAAACATATGCCTACTGGGGAGATCGAGTGTGTTAGAATCAGAGGCCGAAAAGGGAGAACATGATGGATGGTTTGAGAGTCGCACCGGAGTCAGTCAGTTGTCGAACTTATCAAGAACACAGATGGCAGATATGTGCAGAGAAACGCGTCGCCTACTCCGTTCGGCAAATCACTTAATGATGCTGATGATGATAAACTCGTTATGTGTGAGATTATCCAGGAGTTTGAATGGAATTAAGGTTACTTTTTCAGCATTGGAGGAAGCGTCTTTCACTTTGGGTAAGGCGCATGCTCCAAGAACCACGCCTGTCATTACTATTCTGTCCAAACCTCGGCCGTGGACACAGTATGTGTTTCCAGTACTGTTTGAGATCTAGTTTACTTCCATGATCACATCTATTAGAAAGTCGGTATATTGTTTGTCTTCTTTTAGATCCTCGTTATAGGGAGAATGTGTCTGTACATTGTAGCTTCAGAAGCCCCGATGTTCATCTTTTAGTGATTGTGAAGTGGCCCATGATTCATACCCGTAGTTGAGCATTACCGAAGTGGATTTTATGTTTGTTACGCGTGGAACATAGACATACGGCTGTCATGTACATCGACGGAGTATTCTGATGTGGTCTGGAATGTTTTCATATGACCAAGACGACGAGGACATAATTGACCTGAAGTGATACAACTTATGTCAAGGAGTACCGCCAGTGCTGCTGTGGAGGTGGTCAATTTGTTCTGCAGGCGAGGTCTAGAATAGAAAATCATCTTTGTATGACCAGTGTCAGCTGACGGTTGTGCCCTGGTGCTTCTACGGTAATAATTCTCTGGGTGATTATCAGGAAATAGCTGAAGAATGAATTATTGAACGACCCTGGTGGGCATTGATTCCCCAGAACTCCAGTCCTCGCTTAGCAGTGCTAAATGTTCTCTGGTCGAGTATCTGGTACCTAAGCTGAATAGTGACAGGGCGTTAATTGGAATCTGTGAACGGCATTGATCAGCTGTTTGGGTGGCCACAGATCTCGAGCATTGATATCTGCTACTGATGTCACGGGTAGACAGAGTCCGGCGTTGCCTGGAAGGAATCAATTAGTGGAAAATGCAAGTCGAAGTCGGACACTGACCTGAGAGGCATGACTAGATGTGACACACTGCCCTGAGAGGCATGACTAGATGTGACACACTGCCCTGAGAGGCATGACTAGATGTGACACACTGCCCTGAGAGGCATGACTAGATGTGACACACTGCCCTGAGAGGCATGACTAGATGTGACACACTGCCCTGAGAGGCATGACTAGATGTGACACACTGCCCTGAGAGGCATGACTAGATGTGACACACTGCCCTGAGAGGCATGACTAGATGTGACACACTGCCCTGAGAGGCATGACTAGATGTGACACACTGCCCTGGACAGAAGAACGAGGAGAAATTCTGAGACGTCATGTCACTTGTAGACAGTGTTCAATTATCATTAATACCATAGATTATATGGTCGTGTGGAATTTGAATTGCTACGCATGTTGTATATATTAGGTAACATACATAAATAGCAATTACTGACGTCCGTGTGTGAACGGGCCCTGTAAGGCAAGGACAGAATGGCAACACTGACCTACCATGCATGTCGAAGGTGCGTCTATGAACGGTTGTGGCAACCCGTCATGAACAAGCGCACAAAAGGCTTGGTGTGGGTTAGTGGGTGATGCTTCATTTGGGAGATGAGAGGCAAAAGAGGAGACACAGAAGAAACAATTGCCGAAGAACGCTTAAGGTCACCAAAATGTCATGAGAAATAAAATCCCAGGTAGAGATTAACACAACACTCTTAGAGGACAACAGTTAGAGGACACACAAGAAAATGTCAAAGTCCACAGCTATTGGTTTATTGTGGTTTGAACCTGCCGCCTCCAAATGACGACAGTACTTGGCTGAAGAAACGGGTGTTGACGTACAGTCAGCTAGACAAGGTCGCACTAGGTGGAGTGACTGCTTCATGAAAAGAGAGGTCGAAAGTCTGGAACATGTCAATACTAGCAATCAAAAAGGTACGCATTCTAGTTGGCCCATACTGTTGTATGCGCGTGAGGGAAAAAAAATGAATAATAAACAGACAAGTTGAGAAACGTCTAATTCAGAGGAAACTGCAAGAAACACCACGGACGAACAGAAAAACGAATGTGACTGTCTTACTGGCAACAATATGGAAAGCGTACATTAATTAAAGAAATTAATCGTAGAGCCTCAAGGTTTTGTGGACACGTTATGAGAAGAAATAAACTTGAAAACCCGAAAATTGAGATAAATTGAGATTGGCAAACTTGATGAGAAAAGAATATGGGGATACGGTAGATAAATACCCGGATGGCTTGTCCTCATGACATAATCGGCACCAGAACACGGACATGATCCAAGATTGATGACGAACTAGACCGCATACGCATATCGCCACGGCGCATAATGATGATGGTTAGTTGGCGGTCAGAAACCGAACAGTGACAGATAACAGGAAAGGCTTTGTGATTAAATACTAGAAAATGCAAACATCCGAAAGCTGTACGTACGCCCTGCTCCAAAATGTCACTACAAACCTTTTTGAATGACGAAGCTAATCTCCGTTATTGTCGGCTTATATTTATCGAAAGACACCCGAAGAAGAAGTAGATGAAGATTTATCAACTCAGTGCATACTTGACGATTTATTACAATGCCGCCAGCCACTAAAGCCTAACCTGGTAGCTAGTGGCGGACTGGGTCTAAGCATTGATTTCTAGGACTAAAAAGGTCATTAACATGTTTAATATATTGTCTGATGTTTAAGGGAACCCACTGCACGAGCGCCCCCCCCCCCCCCTCCCACAGGGCCATCGGGCAACATTTAACTCTAGCCAGTCGGACGCTGCTCGTGGCAACCGAAATGTGCAGACATACAGGCTGCAGTATTACTAATTAATAATACGGGGTTACTGATTGTAAACTTCTTCATATTGGGATTAGTGGATGTAGAGACACCCACCGCTACACATGTCACTCCACGGACAATGTGGATCTAGTTGAGTGAATGCGCTCGTTGGATGTCGGCTGAAACTGAGAGAGAAATAATGGGCCACGTTGAGACAATATATGCACCAGGCAATCTTCAAAGCGACGAGTACTATTGTTTTAAGCTTGCTCATCAAATAGAATTACGGGAAAACAAGCCAACAATTATATTCATGAATTTTACATGCATGCATTTGGTCTCAGCATGGATCGTCATTCTTCTCAAACAGTTCCGAGGGTGATTGTAGAATTGGCGTTGGTGGGTTTTGGGGGGTTGGTTGAAGAGTTTGGCTGAAGGGTTTGGCTCAGGGGTGGGTTAGTAGACGGGTTGGGGTGTTAGTGTTTTGGGGTATCTGAAAGTTGGGTTTGTGTCAGGGGATGGCGGGGAGGGGGAAGCTGGGAAGTAAATGGAGTACGTTTGTATTCAGCTGATGCCGTGCGCAGATGGAACCGCCGCTGGAAGTTGCCATTTGTGACAGGGAATGTGACGAGCTGTGACAGTGTGACGAGATGTTGTATGTACTGTCTAATGTGGTGGCGCTGAGTCATGGCGAGTGAATTCATTGATAACGTGTGGCTTGTGGAAATGTGGTTGTGTACATTAGTATGAGCAATCTCTTGCACAGAAGAGGGGAGTCAAAACAGTGATGTCTATACATATAATCAGACTACCTTTAGTAGTGGGACTCTTCGCTGGCTGTTGCAGATAACGACGGAGCATGTATGGAGATGTCCTGAGTGCTGTGATGTCGATTCTTGACTCAACGCAGCTCAACAGTGACGTCATAGACGCGTCATAGAGAGGTAACACCAGATGTAGAGTAGAAGGCCAGATTTACACAATCACAAAAAATGTAGACGTTGCTGCGACAAGTCTTCACCAGCAAACAAAAAACAAGTAATAAAAGCATAGACAGACATGACACTGAAGCAGCTGTGGTAAGTCATAACAGTTGTATGTAATCCCGGTCAGTATAAATAAGACGAGCAGAAGTAAATGAAATATAAGCAAGGTACTCGACTAGGCGACCGAGAATCCCTGCAGGTGATCTGAAACTGTCATTTAAAACTGTCATTTACTGCCTGTAGTACCTTGCGGTACTATGAACAGCGGTATAAACGAAAACTTGCATTCTAGCCACTCGACCAGCCACTCCACATGCAGATGATCAGCAGTGAAGAGAAATAGTGAATCTAAGTGAGGAGGGTGACACTCATGGATATTACAGAGCAGTTTCTGTTTGTCCCATAATGTGTCCAACAAATCTAAACTATCTACGCCCAATTTCTCAATCAGTTTACACTTTTCATTTGTTTCTTGTTGGGCTTGCTCATTGATATGCCATGGAATATTTTTGCATTTCTCCCAAAACCATATTTCCGCTACCATTATCTGTTTGTCAACCTTGTCTGTTTATTGTCCATGTTTTGACTACATGTAACGCTATAGATTCTATATAACACTTGGTGGTCTCGAGGTATGGTGTCCGCCTCGAGTGCTGCAGATCCCGGATCAGGCCCCGGTGAGGACCGGGATTTATTTAAAAAATCCACCTGGACTTCCAATAATAAATTTCCCCTGGTCTCTGGGTAGTGAGATCGGACGCCCGTGTGTGTTGTTGCGCACGTAAAAAATCCCTTGGCAGTTGGAAATCGATAAAGAGTAGCCTAACGGCGCTGCCCGGGCAAAATCTCGAGTTAAAAATCTACCCAAGTATTTCAGGATCCTCGCCGATGCAACGGAGTTCGTGCATTGAGCTGAGTTTCTCCAGACTCAGGTTTGAGTTAGGAGGAAAACGGAGCACTTATGGGTTAAACCGTGTGCCGTGATGTTGATCCAACGACTAAAACTAAAAAACTAAAACAACTTTACCATTTTTTGCCTAATTGCAATTGACATCTGTTTCTATGTTTTCCAGCTTGCAAAAGGCTATCTTTGCCATAGAAATTCTTGTTGTAACTAGATTCAGTGCCAGTGGATAATATATCGACAACTTTGACCTACCTTTGGACAGAAGAACGATATATTTCCACACTAGGGCCATTGTGTTGATTGTTTTGTTTCGTGTATCTTCCGCAATGTCAGTGTTCCGTTAATGGAAATGTTCACTAGAATTCTTGTCCGTTTGATTGTGTACGAGGCCGTATCCAACCCTACTTCGTGCTTGGCACTGAATCACTTAATGAAAACAATATAAGTTTTACTGCGGTTCAACTAATTGTATTCAAATTTTAACTTGTTTTAATGAATGTTGTAGCTTGTTTTCACTGCGGGGGAAAAAAAATTGATGGATAGAGTTGTCTGGTCAAGGTTCTGCATAATCTTTCCTGATGTTGAGTCATCCAACACAAGCAGCAGTTTCCTGTGACAAACGACCCCGTGTTCAGCACACCAGCCTGTAACTCCACACCCTTCTTGTTTCCTGGGCGGCATCATTAACCAGACACCGACACGATATCCTCCAGGGGAGACAGTTATCTTCAGCTCTTGTCATCTTAGATTCCCTTAGAAGACGTCCTTGAGCGCTAAGTCAACTGGTGCATGTTAGGGGAGTTTCATTTCCGGTTCTGCTGAGATGAGCCACGTGACAATCATGTGATGCAGCTGTCATAGAAGACGACATTTGATTGTGTGGAACTGCTGACATTTAGAACAGACTACTTCTACAGCCTGAAATGTAAAACAGTACAGAGGAGTGTTTGGTCCCCGTGGTCATAATAGTAATGAGAGAGATGAATTTGTGGGTATTGATTTCTGATTAGCACTCGTGGAATACAAGATGAAAAACACATGTCAGACGGCACTCTAACCGTGGCTATTTGCCCGGTGGCGTTGAACACTGTTAAGTTTCATCGCCCAGGCTTCGGCATCATCTTGGAGGGTGGTGTTTGTGTCTATTTGTTAACCATTGTCTGATACATGTAAGAGTGAAGACACATCTGCTGTGCTTCCTTGTCTATTGGACACAAATGTAAGCGAGTGTGTCCGTGTGATCGCTTGTGCTTTATAGTTAGACAAACCGCAGGCCACAGTGGCATCCTATTCACAGGCATTAGGCTGGTATTCTGTCGTTGTCGGACTGAATCAGATGTAGTGAACAAATGTATTGGTATATTTATACCCTGTTACTGCTGGCGTGCTTGCCGATGTCTGTACAATATTTATTAGTGTTGTTTGATGTTGTCGCTGCGGCGAGCTTCTCCGCCGATTGTGGTCGGTAGTTGTTTGTCTTGAGGGAATACGGTAGACGAGATGCTTGTAACATCTTTCCAAGATGAAGACTCCTTGTTTATTGTCTGCCATATATTTTTATCAGCCTGTTCATTTCCTCACACTCTTTCATGATCTTGGCAGAAGATCCACGATATGCGCTCGTCCCTCCGCGCGATGCAAGCCACTCCAGTGAGGAACAATTTATATTTTACCTAACTTGCTTTGCGCGTCCGTCTCAAACACATGTTCTGTGCTACTCTCGGAAACCCTATGTCACCTCTCCCACCCGCATTATCATGCTGGAAACCTTGATATCTTAACGGAAATCCCCCCCCCCTTTAACCTGACCAGTGAAGCCGCAACCGCTCCGTCTATCCTGCTCCACAGTCCCATCTGCGTATATTATCACATCACTTGGATATGATTGATTGATTGATTGATTGATTGATTTAGGAACCGACATCACAGCATTCAGGGCATTCCCATAAGTGCTCCGTCCCCATCCTCAGCAGCCAGCGAAGAGTTCCAACACAATAGTACCAGTAGCAATCTGAGGGTGAGCGACACACTTGGACATTAGTTGTCACCCATCAGCTGTTGCACAAACGCATGTCTCGCTGGCTGTCTTTTCCCGACCTACTCGGTCCAACATTACCATCACTCTACACAAGGCTGCCGTTTTGATGGCACCGCGAACCATTCCTATTTCCTTACTATCTGAGCATCTCACTATAGGCCTCAGAAATGGACAATGAACCAGAGATAATTACATCGGGTCGTTATCCTGGTTTCGGTATGTTACATTGTTGCATGGCTTGGACAGGACGTTGAAAACAACCCCAACACCAGGTTGATTTACTGGGCAGCTAGTTCAGTAGTTTGTCCATTGCTTTCTTAATGATAGGTCAACGGTTACGCCCAACTGACCGGTGTTTGCATCAAAGCCACGGCCACGCTGACCTCTTGCAGTATATCACGTCCATTTCATACTTAAATTAAGAATTGACATCACTACACTCTGGACATTCCCACTCGTGCCCGCACATTTGCAGAAGAGACACGGCTGGTTGGTTTCATTGTCTTGTACGTAACACACATTCATGCTGTTTCAAGTTCTTCCACTGGCCTCGGTGGTTACCGCGCAATGAAACATTTCAGGCGTGAAACATTTGAGAAAGCCGACACAGCACGAGACTGCCAAGCCCTTTGTTTTGCCTTAGATGTAAAACCAAGGGCTTGGCAGTCTTAGATGTAAGAGTCCGATAAAACTGCGCCACAAAGCCAGGCGCCACTGCCGACTACGTAATCCCATACTCTGCCGTCGTTTGTTAACTAGAGTGAATGTATGCCGACGGCCTGGCAGTTTCTGTCAGCTGCTCTCAGATGGGGGTGAGAGGTTGTACGCACATGGTGATGACCACACACATGCATGCTGGCTGAATATATATGTGTGTGTATCAGTGACATTTGGGGAGGGGGAGAAGCGACCTCATACACATGCATGTTTGTTGCCATAGCACTGACATTAGGGGAGGGTGAGCGACACACCAACACGCTATGTTACATTGTATGTGTGTACACATACCCACATGCATGCTTACATACACACGCACGCGCGCACAGCGACTGAGAGAGAATTGCAATTCACGTAACTGGGAGTACACATGTATATTATTCAAAACATTGTATTCCTTACTTGAATTAAACCATATAAGTCACAAACAATAGGCTGCACGGTTTGTGGCCTGGCATATTTCGCCTCACGAGAAGACCAATGTAAGAGCAAGGGCTTCTTCTTCGCCACGGAGACCCACAGTTCTTTCTTGGTGCATGTATTTAGTAGACGGCCATCTTAGTTTTCCAGTGGTTGCGTCGTGTATCTCGTCTGTACCATAGTTCCTCCCGCAGGACACTCTTGACATCATTGGAAACATACTGTCAGTGAATATGAAAACGATAGGCGGTTGGCACTTCTGCCGTATATTGAAGGTTATGGTAATCGTGGGAGCCTAGTGGCTAGTCACCGGTGGACAGGGGTTCGACCTGTGCTGCTGGTCGAACCAGCTAAAACGTGGTACCAAGACATGTCATGAGAAGTTAAGACGGCCAGCGTGATAGTTTAGTTGTTAGTTTTAGTCGCCGGATCAACATCACGGCACACGGCTGTAACCCATTAGTGCTCCGTTCTACTCCTAACTCAAACTTGAGTCTGGAGAAACTCAGCTCAGTGCACGAACTCCGTAGCACCGGCGAGGATCGTGACATACTTTGAGTAGATATTTAACTCGAACTTTTGCCCGGGCAGCGCCCTGGGCTACTCTTTTTTCGATTTCCAACTGCCAAGGGATTTTTTTTTACGTGCGCAACAATACACACGGGCGTCCGATCTCACTACCCAGAGACTAGTGTTTGTTACTAGAAGTCCATGTGAAAAAATCCTGGCCCTCACTTGGGCTTGAACCCGGGACCTCCAGCACCCGAGGCAGACACCATACCCCGAGACCACTCAGGCGGCGTGATACTTGACCACAGCACCCATCGAGTGCTGATTGGTCTATACAAATATTAAAAATATAGACCAATCTCTGTTGGCTCAGTGCAGCGTAAGGTTAGTAAATGTTTCCTTACTTACGTATAGTCCGTACTTGCGTTGGGTTTTTATGAAATGCTATGGGTGCTGGTCGATCAGAAAGCAATGGCAAACTACTTGCCACGAGATCAGAAACACCATAAAAATACTGGGATTGACTGCGACGTCCTGCAAAGGATATGCAACTAACGTTTTAAACTTACGTAAAGGTGTTTATATGTAACCTCGTAGTGTGAGAACGTATCAGCCGAACTCCTACACCCAGGTAACCTCCTACGCTGTCTCTCTTCACAACATATCCCAGCAATTTGTCTCAACAGCAAAGGTAAAAATACAAAGCCGCCTTCCCCCCCCCCCCCCCGACATTTTCCACTTTGCCATCACCAAGTTTGCGGATGCTCACCTTGCAAATGGCATTATTTTCAGACTGACACAATACACGGAGAAGGTGATGATCGGCTCGGGCAATGTTAGCACAGACCCGTGAGAGTAGCTCAGTTCTGCAAATAGTTGTGACTTTCTGTACATAGTGTGCCCAGTGTCTCCACCCGTTCTTGTTTAGATAATCTGAGATGTACATTTTTAACCTGTATAGAGAACAGGGGGGGGGGGGGGGGGGCACGCTACAATAGATGCAGTAAAAACATTCGTTGAAGCACATAGAGGAAACAAACAGTAGATTTGCATGTTCATCCAGCACAACTTGTTACCGCCAATGATTATCTTTCGGGCCACTCTGCCAACAATTTTCTAGCATCTACAGTGCTTTTCTCTCACAACGTGATCAAAATATGACCCCTGCCTTAATTCTAGTATAACCTCGTCACACAGAACGTCTGGCAGGGAACGGCGAGGAAGGGAGCTTTAAACATTTTCCTCTGTATGCCCTGAGAACAGCACTGTTTGGCATGTGATTAGAAGCATTTTGCCTACTCCCTTCCATCTTGTTTCGCAGAATTCCAAAATGCTAATCTAACAGTATTCCATGTTCCTTACCACTTGTGCCTAATCCATACATCATGCTAACATACCAGGGGCCAGTTCTGCAGATTGCTCTAGGTAAAAAGATGTCAGCTAGCGATCCGGTCTGCATACGGCTTTATTCACATCAGGTCATACTTCCTCTAGGAGGCCAGCCCCACTTCATCCTGGTTGGCAGAACTGTTTTCTTTGTGTCAGTCATGGCCTGCTTACTTACATGGGTATGTCTTTTCTCGGATGGGAAGTTTCAGCACTGGCCTTGCACACCTCGCTGGTTTTCTGAGCTTGGAGAGTGAAAGGATACCTCTGTAACAGTCTCCGTGGATATGGCACATTGGTGATGGAAGGAAGTCGACTTACTGGAAGGGTTAACAGGTTCTTGCTTATACTTTATCTCTTTATCGCTCTAGGGCAGTGGTTCTCAGCCTTTTTTGGCCCATGCACCCCTTCACCATATGTTCAGAATGGCATTCCCCCCTTTCGTAGTTCCTCGCTATAAATTCTTCTTCCACCACCACCCCCCCCCCTTTTTTTTTTTTACACAGTATACGTAAAAATGGAAGCTAAATTTAATAACATGTACTATAACAAGTCTAGACGTCTACATAAAATGTGATTTGCGGGTCTACTTACGTGATAAAACGAATTTCAGAAGGGCGAGAAGTACAGAACCGTAAAGTATGGAGGGAAAAGCAATATCAAGTAATCGGTTCTTGTATTAACGGGATCTTGAAATAATCTTAATTCCCCTCCCGGAAACCCTAAAATTCCCCCTGGGATTGGGGGTGGGGGTAAATCCCCACCGGTTGATAACCATTGCTGTAGGCGGTTCGTCCCTCACACCTGTCAGTTGGGTGTACATGTTGATTTCTCGTCCTTGACTTAGGGTCCTAGTTTCTAAGTACCTCACGGAGTCAGCATGGCCGAACAGATTAGAGCGCTCGCTTTTAAACTTCCGGTGTGCCGATGCCGTGGTAGCTGCTTCAACCCATACACCGGCCAGTTGCACTACAGTGTTGACTTCGGGACGTAAATTACAAGTACCACGGAAGTCGGAGTTTATTCGCCTCATGGCGAGGGACACTGGTAATATGTAAAGCTAATCAACACACAAACGTCAGTCTAGTGAGCTAGAAGTAGTAGCACGCGTATGGACTACGCTTGGGTTCAAAGCACAACCAAAAACCAAGTACCTCAGAAGTCGGAATGGGTTCGCCTGATGGCAGGGGACATTGGTAATAGGGAAAACTAGACCACACGCAATAATCAGCCCAATGCACTCACTAGTAGCAACTACTAGAAGTAATAGCAACACGTGTGTGTACTACTCTCGAGTTCAAAGCGAAATGAGGAGAGGGAGAGCTGTTGGGTGAGTAGGAACGTATCTATCGTTTTCACTCGATAGATGTATGCCCATGTTGTGTGAGTAGAAACGTCTCTATCGTCCTCACTCGATAGATCTATGCCCAATGTTGAAACTCACGCGACCTGCACGTTAATTAATTTGGCTTGACAGTTAAAACTCACTCTTCCAAGGGATACATGGACCCAGATTCCTTCACGCGGTGCCCGCTAGTGCGGGTGTCCATCCGTCCGTCCGTCTGTGCTGCCGCTGACCTAGTCCTGGCTTGCCGTGAGCGGGGACATTAGAAACCCCACTCGCGTACAATGCGTCATTGCCCGAGCGGATACTCGAGACTTGTGATTACGGTTATTCTCGCGGTTTATCTCCCTTAAACTGTCACTGAAGCTGGTGTACACAATACATCTTCATTATGGCCGGCCTTTCTACACCTGCAACGCCACAATCAGGGACAGCAAGTATCACACTGGCTATTCTTGGTTCATTGTTGCTTTCTCACATCAGCCTCACTAATTCCTGATTCTGTCGAGTTTCTGCTTCTCTTTTTCTCGAAGCCCACGGTCTTCCTTTATCTTCTTCATTGTTGTTAATCTGACATTTAAAACTCTATACTCCCTAGAATTATTCGCTGCAGCGCTCAGCGTGGCACATAATCATACTATGGCCATACTGGTCGTGGAGATAATTGTACTAGTATAGTACTATTCCGTGCTGTCACCACAACACTGGGTAATAACAACCAAAAAGGTTTCTTTTCAAACCACTAAGCCATTCACTGAAAGAATGTCCACCAGGATGGAGATTCGAACACATGTCCACCAGGCCGGCGGACACTTACTAGCTAAGCTAGCCAGTGCGAGCCAGCTCCCATACAATAAAAAGCATATCTAAAATGAAGTACATGTGTTTGTGTCTAGTGACCTTGATTCGGTGTCCAGCCCCTCCAGTACAATGTACTGGATACAAGCAGCAGTGTCGTGGTGTGTCTGTGTTTGTATGTGTCTCTGTACCTACCTTGTGTGTGTGCTGTATGTGTGCCTGTGGTGTGTGTGATTATGTTTGTGCTGTGTGTGTATGTATGTGTGTCAGTGTTAATGTGTGTGTGTGTGTATTGTGTGTCTCACAGTGAGTTGCCGTGGTTCAGTATTCTACATTGTGTACATCTGATCTACTCTAATGTGGAATCAAGCGTGCCCGAGCTGTCAAGTGATCTAATTCATGTGGCCTACAGTCCGCCACACCGACCGAGACACCCCGACAGGACCCCATTACATTGGCAACTACTAAATGACGTAATGCATTAGGGATAGATCGATTGGCGATGACTTTCTGCCGCAGAAAAAAGGTCTAACGCCGTGTTTGTATCAAGGCCACAGGCAGATTTAAACGTTAAATGATATTCGCTGGCTTCTACACCAGTGTAGTCAGTCTCCCCTACAGAAGCCTGGCGAAACTTCTAGAAGAACGAGCAAAATCCTACATCATAAACTTTTGAACAAGATCATTAACCAGCAAACTACTGCGGGAACAAATGAAGCATGATCCAGCATTAAGTGCTGTGACACGGAGCTCAATGGCTGAGTTATTGAATAGGGTATTATGAAATAGCATAATCTATGAGCTGTGTGTAGGGGGGGGGGGGGGGGGGGGGAGGACGCAGGCAGGTTCGCCACGTGTTGGTAAATGGGGGTATTGTGTTGGGAAACCCCCATACACACACATCAAGCTTTGTGGTCTAATGGCCACTGTTGGGGCCTGTGTGACAGGGGGAGTGCAACTGCAGGTTCCCAATGTTCTGCTTTACTGGGTTCAGACTCTGCACCCAACGTATTAGTTTAGTTTAGTCGATGGATCAACATCACGGCACACGGGTTTAACCCATAAGTGCTCCGTTTTCCTCCTAACTCAAACCTGAGTCTGGAGAAACTCCGTAGCATCGGCGAGGATCCTGAAATACTTTGGGTAGATTTTTAACTCGAAATTTTGCCCGGGCAGCGCTGTTAGGCTACTCTTTTTCGATTTCCAACTGCCAAGGGATTTTTTACGTGCGCAACAATACACACGGGCGTCCGATCTCACTACCCAGAGACCAGGGGAAATTTTATTACTAGAAGTCCACGTGAAAAAAATCCCGGTCCTCACCGGGGCTTGAACCCAGGACCTCCAGCACTCAAGGCGGACACCATACCTCGAGACCACTCAACCCATCGTATTGCGACGATACACTGGTCTTCTGTTTGACAATATACAAACGTGAAGTCTACAGCGGCTTTACAAACCAGTCACGGAAAACAAAGATGTTGCGGCACACAAGTCTTTATCAGCCAACAAACACAATAAAACAACATACACACCACGGAAATAACATACAGTGGTTACATTAAGGCATAATAACAGAATGAGAAAAATGGACCCATAAAAAAGGGATGAGGAATAACTCTGGTTTTCTGGTTATCGCGAGCAGCGCTCCGCCTACTCAATCACCTCAGCGGCCGGGCAGTCCAGAACTGCATGCAGCCAGGTGCACGGGGCGTCTTGATGGCAGTCTGTTTGCTTGGTCATGATTTGTGTAGGGTTTGGCGTGGACATGGTCTGATCAGTGTGTGTGTATGTTTGTTGTCTGAGCTTGTGTGGCTTCTCTTTGCTGTTTGCGTGATTACTGATCCGCTGATCATGTGTACTGGATAATAAGATCACCATAGTCTCGCTGTCGCTCTGACTCCATCTTTCTCTCTTCCCCTCTCCCTCTCATTCACGCACGTAAACGTGCGCGCGCGCACACACACACACACAAGCACGCGCTGTTTGTTGTTGGCTTGGAAAGTGGATTGGATGCTTGTTGTCTGGATGGATGGATGGCATGTTGGCCCACTTTATGGTTGGTTGACTTTATGGTTGGTTGACTGACTTGTGGGTTGACTGGCTTGTTGGTTGACTGGCTTGTTGGTTGGTTGGCTGGCTAGCTTGCTGGTTGATTTTTAAGTCGGGAGTTTCTAAATTATCATTAGGGAGATATCCCACACACATGACTTGTATGTGTAGTCACGGCAGTATCAATTGCGCTGTACTTCCACTGGTGGGGTTATGTAGATAAGTTAAGTGGTAAGGTTAGGCGAGTAGTTAAGGTTAGGTAGACAGCTTAAGTAGATAGGCATGGCAAGATAAGTGGGTAGGTAGGTTAAGAGAATAGGTACGGTTAGGTAAAGTAAGTGGGTAGGTAGTCAGGTTAAGTAGATAAGTACGGTTAGGTAAAGCGAGTAGTAAGCAGGTTATGTAGATAGGTAAGGTTAGTGGGTAGGTAGGTATGTTAAGTAGATAACTACGGTTATGTAGGGTAGGTAGGTTAAGTAGTTAGCTGAGATGGTAAAGGCAAAGTAGGATGTTGGGTACATGGGGATTGAGTGGATGGATGGGCACAAGGATATACATGCAGCAAGCATGTATGTAGAAGGAGGGAGCATGCACACTTAAACATGTGATTTACTCACAGAAAAATTCAATATTTATCTAAACTTGGTGATTTGTTTGTCAGTTCTCCATGTGCCGGTCTTACTGATTGAATTGATGAGAGAGACCACATGCATGTTTTCGTGAGCCCTTCAGGTAACTCCTGTATCTGTGTGTGCACGTGCGCCCCTCGTATGCAGGACACCCGGAGTGGCCGCTATTTTAAATACACATTTCCTGTCGTATTTACAAATTGAGCCATGGCAGCCTCATGTGAAATTTACCAGTTCTCTCTAGCGTAGTCTCTCTCTCTCTCTCTCTCTCTCTCTCTCTCTCTCTCTCTCTCTCTCCCCATGTAACTGAGTGTACTTTGAAAATATTGTTTATTCTCCCGCCCACACCGCCTGCATGTGTGTTTCCATGTTGTTTAAGGGTGTACGATGAGTGGGCGTCTACACCCCGCCCTATGCACCACCTTCACACACATCAGTGTCTGAATTATTGCTGTGTGTGATGAGAGAGGGCGGGGGAGATGACAGGTTTAGAATCTCGATAATTACTGCTACAGAAATTGTCTGCTGCCCCAGGCCATGAGAGCACTAAATCTCCTCCTTGTATTCCGTAATACCATGTCTTGATGGCAGCCGTGTCCACGGGTCGGTCAACCAGTTGTGTCCTCTTGGGTCACCCAATAATGTCCCCATGGATCAGACAGTGTGACCACTCACCCACAGGCTGCCGTGCATGCACAGAGTTCGGATCTCCTCGCTAGACACCGTGCTGTTTGTGGTCCCCCAAATCAAAACCGTGCGTGAATCATGAAAAGTACACAAGTCAACAAAGAAATATTTAAGTTTGCTTCTTCTGTCTTTCATCTTCCAATGGAGCATAGGCTCTCGGCAAACACCAATCCCTCTTTTGTGAGAGGGTGTGTGTGTGTGTGGGGGAGGGGGGAAGAGAGAGAGGGAGAGAGAACTTGGTCATGATTGCTTGAATTTTGCGACTAAGATTGTCTTCGGAATGCGGTAGACAGTCTCGCGCCAATCCTCCTAGTCGTCTCTGACATCATGCATGATAGGCTCAAGTGTTACTATCGATTGCTGCTCTTTTGGGACACAACAACACAGAGGCGTATTGGTGCTTGAGTTTGCATTTAAGTGTAGTTCTGAGATAAGGGGACACATCCCGAGTTATTAATCTAGTGTGTCAACTTAAACGATCTCTTCCTACACCAGTCATGTCCTAAAGGACGCTGAACATCTATAAATTTGTCCGAAGTGTTATGTCGCTTCTTTAAAAGGAAGACTACGACTTATTTTTCTCTACCGTCCAAGGGTATAAAAGGCGAGAGTATCGACTTCATTGCACTGTGTTTTATCACATATGGTTCAATCTCTTTCCGCAAAGTGGCATGCCGGAAGCATCATCGCACAAAGCACGAACTCCGTAGCTTTAGCGACGGCCCCAAGGAGTCTTCGATAGAATCGCACTCTTGAACCCAACGACGTGGCCCAGAATCGCACCCACAACCGCACCCACAACATTCGGAGCGCCTCCTTAACGTCCGAGGTAGAAATGGAGCGACATCTCCATAGTTAAGGAAGCGTTCTAGTTGGCTGTCTCCATTCTTGGGTGTCCAGTTCCAACATTGCTTGCTTGTCACCGCTCCGAGTGCTTGCTTATCACAGCCCCTAATGATTGTTTGTCACAGTTCCTAATGATTGTTTGTCACAGCTCCAAATGATTGTCACAGCTCGTAATGATTGTTTGCCACAGCCCCTAATGATTGTTTGTCACAGCTCCTAATGATTGTTTGCCACAGCCCCTAATGATTGTTTGTCACAGCTCCAAATGATTGTCACGGCTCCTAATGATTGTTTGCCACAGCCCCTAATGATTGTTTGTCACAGCCCCTAATGATTGTTTGTCACAGCCCCTAATGACTGTTTGTCACAGCTCTTATTGATTGTTTGTCACAGCTCCTATTGATTGTTTGTCACAGCCCCTAATGATTGTCACAGCCCCTAATGATTGTCACAGCCGCTAATGATTGTCACAGCCCCGAATGAAATATTAAGATACATATGTGATTCATCTGGCTGTTGTTTCCGCTTGAAACTAGGCAGACGTATGCCGGCAGACGCATGCCGGTGCATGTTTTGTATTTATTTATTTATTGAGTTGAAGAAAGGGAGATCGGCGAGTATGTATATGGCTTGACTTAGTAAGTGTGAAGTCGTTGGTATTGCACACATCCACTTCTGTGTGCGCTGTTTGAATGACTTCTCTCTCTCTCTCTCTCTCTCTCTCTCTCTCTCTCTCTCTCTCTCTCTCTCTCTCTCTCTCTCTCTCTCTCTCTCTCTCTCTCTCTCTCTTCTTACTAGACATAAGTGAATTTCTTTACGTTTTTACCCCTCCATTTCTTTATCGTAAGGATTTATATCAGGTCACCTCGCCTCGTGCAGTATTGAATGTGTGCAGTCCCCAATATTTCTGGCCACTTTCGAAGAAGCTGCTATGGATTCAATTTTGTTTGTACAGCCACCTACTTTTGGAGATTTTCGAAACGTGGAAGGACAAGCAGACATGAGAACCAACACAGGAAACTGTCTCCGAAAGGCCACCAGTAGCGCATTCCTCGCAGGTAATAGCTCACTTCGCAAATCAGTTCCGCAAATTGTCGGACAGACAGGCAACTGGCAGGACATATATACCGACCGCCATGATTGGCAGCCTTCTGGAGGTCAAAGGGCGCCTGCAAATGTCACAGCTCAAACTGACCTGACCTCGAAATCAGTTTCTACAATGTGTAATAACTTCCGGTTTTACGGCTGCCTTCATACATTGCATTGGGGAGTGTTTGGAGATGAGGTTAAACACATTACAGATGGACAAATGCATCCACGCAAAAGTAGGTATTGATTATTACTTATACAGAAACTGTGAAGGTTAAACTTTCCCACAATCTGGGGTAGTGGATTAGAAGCATAGTTTTCTCGGACAAGAGCGACAATAGAGTAGTAAACTTCTTTTACACACCACAGCGCGTGGGCACACAGAGCTAGATCCATATAGATGGATGGATGGAGCGAGAGAGAGAGAGAGACACCAAACGCCACCCAGGGGCTGATATGGTCGGTATCACACCGGCCGCTGTTACTCCCCTAGACGTTTCTTGGCGCCTATTTTAGGCTGGGTCAGCCTGGAGTCGAACTCAAGGTGGCAGACGAGAATCTAACCACTGCACTTTCACGGCTCCCTTGCAGTGTTCACACGTTAAATAGCCCTCAGATGTTGGACATCGTACAATAGAATATAAATGCATGTAAATCTCGGACGCACTTTGGAATACAGGTGACAACCACAACATAAATGTACTCATATAACTGTTCGTGCAGAGTTCGGGTGGAATGACATTTCATAAAAGGAAGGAACAAGCTTTTGTTTTTATGTTCTCTTTAACCTCAAGCGTAGTCCAATCAGGTGCTACATGGTGTATTTTTAATGACTGTGCAGTTTTTGAAAATATTGCCGGTGCATGTTTTGTATTTATCTGTTATATTGCATGAACTTTACAGAGGGTGAATACAAAACTAGGACCGGCAATATTTTTAAACACTGCACAGTCATTAAAAATACACCCTGTACTACCTCTAGTGCACTGAACTCTTGTAATAACACCAGTCAAATCCTATCCAATGCTTATAGCGGTATATAGTGTCTTGTGTCATTTCAGGTATTGATTGTTGTATGTCCACTCGTGCCTGTCGAGCTGTGGGCCATATTTATGACGTGCTACCACCTTCTTACACTTGCCTGTCAGTGGCCCTGTGTTCGCATTCACATCCAGGCGAATTGTTTTATAAAAAGTTGACCTGAACTCCCAGATCGACCCAGCCCTAAATGTGTACCGGGAAGTGTCCTGGCAAGTCAAGGCGACCGGCGAGATATTGGCCGTATCATCCTTCGACTGTCGATGTGTGTGTAAAGACCCAATACGTCCCGTCGCGTGGATGAGGTTCCTTTACTTTACTCCCTGACCTTCATCGTAGGCACACGTAATGTTATATACTTCAGGAGATAAAAAAAAAAGTCGCTTAAAAGTCGACAGGGTCGACTTCATTGCACCGGGTTTTATCCCATATGGCTCGGTCTCTTTCCGCAGCACGGAAAGCGTCGCACAAAGCACGAACTCCGTAGCTTTTAGCGACGACCCACAGGAGTCTCCAAAACACTTAACTCGTAAGCCGAAGGACACGGCCCGGAATCGAACCCACAACCTTCGGAGCACGAGTCAAACGGCTTGACCACTTCGCCACAGAGACTCCCTCTGGAGAGTCCTACTTCAGGAGATACCAGCAGTGAGGACATGTGAGTTACCACAGAGCTGATACAGCACGAACAGTTCACCGGGTCCATTCTACTGTAGCTGGTTGGGGTCGCAACACCAACTCCCATTCCTGAATCTGCGTAGAACTTTCACCGCGCTATCGCCGGGGTATCTGTGGTTGATACCTGCTGGTTGCTTCATCTTTGTTGTTCCATCAATCTTGTTTTCTGCTTGTTTCTGTTGTAATCAGTTTGCATCTCATGTGTCTCTATTTGCGTGTAGCGGCGAGTTGCAGGGATAGGTTCCAACCTCGGTGTATACCTACCTATCTACTTACCTACCTTCACATCTCTATCTGTCTATATGTCTGCCTGTCTGTCTGTATCTCTGTGTGTGTGTGTCTGTCTGTCTTTTATCTATGTGTCTGTCTGTATTCTTTCTATCTCTCGCTCTGCCTGTCTGTTTTTCTCTCTGTCTGTTTTTCTCTCTGTCTGTCTGTCTTTCTCTCTGCCTGTCTTTCTCTCTGCCTGTCTTTCTCTCTGCCTGTCTGTATGTCTTCCTCTCTGCCTGTCTGTATGTCTTCCTCTCTGACTGTTTGTCTGTCTTTCTCTCTGACTGATGTCTGTCTTTCTCTCTGCCTGTCTTTCTCTCTGCCTGTCTGTATGTCTTCCTCTCTGCCTGTCTGTATGTCTTCCTCTCTGACTGTTTGTCTGTCTTTCTCTCTGACTGATGTCTGTCTTTCTCTCTGACTGTCTATCTCCTGCCTGCTTCTGTCTGTACCTGACTATTCAGCCGTCCATTTATTGATCCCTGCATCCGTCAACCCGTCTGTGTGTACATGTTGTTACGTGTACTCACTAGACCTCTGCCACCTCGTCAATATGAATACAAACGCAGCTATGAGTATTTATGTCGGCCGTTTCCTGTTCCCATCGTGTTTGTGGATCTGTTTTAGGATCGTATTCCATGACGGGGATGTTACAAGCAACCACAACTTTGAACCCAGAATGGCTCGGGTAATTTGATCAACACCTTGGGAGTGAGCGCTCAAGTTTCACACGAGATACATTGTACTAATAAATAAAACTGCATATCAGTGACTCTAGGTTTCCCCCATGATTAGATTGTTTTTCTCCGCTGTTTGTGATCCAGGTCAGACGGGAGTGCTTGCTGGCTTAGGGTTTCCCAGGTGTTTATAAGGTGCACAAATTTAACACCTTCTTACAGGGAATGCAGAAGATCTATTTCTTCCCGTCCCCCACCCACCATCCTCCTGTTGTATTTATGAAACTGCCGATTAGGCTGTCTGGAATTCCTCCTACTCTGTGTGTGTGAGACGTTCCCATGTAAACTGTGCGTAAAGATCTGCTTCCTGTTTGTGACCTTGAATATAAGACTGACAAAAACAGTTCCGGGTTCAAACATTTGCGGTCTATACTCAGTTGAACTTTGCTATTCTGTGGAAGCCACTATCGTGGCCAACAAAGTTGGTTGATTAAAGGCCCAAAGCCGCAAGGTGCGGCACAAGGTTCAGGAATTGTTAATGAAAACATTGGTGATTTAGCTCATTTAGCACTGACGAGTTCACCATGCTCGATCAGTGTCTCTTGTACAGTCGCAGCAGACTCCGCACTGAGAGAGAGAGAGAGAGAGAGAGAGAGAGAGAGAGAGAGAGAGAGAGAGAGAGAGAGAGAGAATTGCGGTACACCCATCGAGCTGAACTGAAGCCTTTTGACATTGAAATGTCCAAAACGAATGGAGGAAACATGACAAATCTAGGCCTGTTCCAGCCAGTCCACATGTGCTGTGCTGAATCATGCATGACCTAGTTCATCCTGTGACGCCTCTCCGCTGATGTTAAATTGTAATATGGGTCTTGCACACTTCGCTGGTTTCCCTTCTTGGAGAAGGAAATAAGAGCTTGTCCAGCACCGTCCCTTGGAGATGGTACTTGTTACTGGTTGAAAGTATCTCAAGCCAACGCAACTGCAGCAAATCTAGATTATTTTTTTTTTTTTTCATTTACGTAGGAACATAGATTTATATTCTGAGAATCATAACTTCAATTTGAAGGGACAAGAAATGAACCTGCATTACGGGATAGATGGGGCACATGTTTGACTAAATATTGCAGACTAATGTTTAAGCTGATCATTTTGTATGACACGCAAATGATGTTATAAATATCCAAACGGCCAGTGGCAGGGAAAATAAAATTACTCACCCCTGCTTTACGCCAGCCTCTTTCCGAGTCCTATTCATGGCATTGGCGACCACATCGCCAGAGTGAAGGGTTAGAACTCACCCGTCCAGGCGATTCCTAGCCAAGCTTTCTCCACGGACAGGCAGACCTTCAAGTGGAATTTATTAACAAGCCCAGCAGGCCTGGCACGGTCTGTCTGCCAGCTGTTGTTGATCCACTGCCCGTGACCACACCTTGCAGTCAGGTAATGACTTCCTGGCCAATCAATCACATTCACTTGCTGTATGCTCTGTGCAATTATCTGGGGCTGGGGTAGGGCCCAGCTGGGTGTTTTCTTGTCCACTTCTCGTTTGTTTTTAAATTATTATTGCCACGATAGTTTCCGACTAAGGGCTTGTGGTGTGACAGAGACATCACATTGTGTAGGCCAGATGCACAGAGGGATGGGTGGCCAATCTGTCCCTTACTTTCGCAGGCGACGAGCTCCATCATCGAACTCGCGCCATGCCGTAGTCATGACATGACCACACACACACTCCTGCCCATGTTAATCGGTATAAGAGTTCTTGGTTTAGCGCTGGTTTCCTTACAGTTCATATCTCTGTTTCAGATACTTCTGTGACGAGATTGATCTGTCAGGGCTGCAGGTGGACGTGGCCTTGCGCAAGTTCCAGTGTTACTTCCGGATGCCGGTAAGTTGCTGTCAATCAGTACAGTGGAGTATTGTTGTTGGTTGGCTGTGTTTGTGCTAGGCGAGGGTTCAACGACCAGGGTTGACAGTGATCTGTGGAGATTCAATAAAGTATGTTCCTGGATCGCTATAGAAATACATTGTAGTACCACATTTGACCACAGAAGAAAACTAGCTCACCATGTCTCGGAAACTGAGATACTTGGTCGTGAAAGCATCAGTTATTGAGGAGGTGAAACAGCAATAGATGGCATCTATCCCGGAAGATAGGGCGGGACAATGACCTACTAACATGCCTGTGGACACAGACATGCTGGGCATAAAACCACGGAGGATTGTTTTACTAGCGGACTGTGGTGATATGCAGGTTCTGCAAAAGGCATGCTACATGATTATATTTTAACCTATAATATACAAGTTCATTGTTCAAGTGTTACATTTTATTTACTCTTGCCAGTTAGGGTAAGTTAAAGGTACACAGTTGAGTTGTCAAGAACCGGCATCATTGTACTCGGGGCATTCCCGTAAGCGACCAGTCATCTTCAATAGCCAGCGTAGAGTTCCAATACTAATGTTGCCCGTTGCAATCTGATTATATGTCTGTCTTGCTTTACCTCTGAGTGACGACTGTCGACTAGATCCTCTGACCACCCTCTGCTACCGCATTCTCTTTAGACCATGATAATTATGTGCGATTACAACCACGGGAGATTGAGAGACATATGTGATGGGGTAACTATCTGCCTCCCTCGTCGCACTTCTTTCTCAGAGAAATTGTTTGTACCCAGTTATGGAGCGTGGATTTTCACCCTCAGAGACAAATCGCCGTTCTTCGTCTTAGCCTGGGTATCAGGAATAGCACACTGAATACACACATCCAGGTGTGGGCTAGTTGCTGATCATTCTCTGCGGGATTGTCCTCTCTACAGAGTTACCAACGATACACCGGCTTACTGGATCAACACGTAATTCCCAGCAGCATGCAGCTAAAGGAAAACAGTCCAGTCCATCATGATCATGGCGGTGAAATCATGAAATGCAGCGATCACAAGGAGGAGATGGAGGAAGAAACACAAGCGTCCTGGTTGAACCCAGGAGCACGCAACCTTCTGCTTATTTGGTTTTCACCTTTTTGCCGCAGTGCGCACCTTTAGGTGCATTTTGTATGAATATACACCACTTTCTGCCCATTTGCTATTCTGAATAAGCATTGCATGTTCTGTGCACAAGGTTGACATCACATCTGTCCTGTTGGCTGTGTGTGATTTACTGGGTAATTGTACGTTCAGTTGTTGCAGGGGAAGACCAAGAGAAGATGCTGGGCAATTTTACGTTCAGTTGTTGCAGGAGGAGTTGTTGAGTTAAGTTAAGAACCGACATCACTGCACTCAGGACATTCCCATACGTGCTCCGTCCCCTCGTTCAACAGCCAGCGAAGAGTCATGCTACTAATCGTTCCCACCGCTATCTGATTAAAAGTTCTCCTGGTCTTCCCTCTCAGTTTTGAGATTCTTCCAGAACCCCTGCCGATCCCCCGCAATCTCATTCTTTCCACATGTGGATTCTCAATCTGTGCCTCCGCCTTCTCCACCTGGTCCCACAAGCGCACGACCACCTCCCACATGTCCATAGGCAAACTACCACCAAGAGGTGCATTCCCTGCTAGCCTATCAGCCTGTTCATTCCCCTGTACACCCGCATGGCCAGGGCAAAATATCCATACAATTCTCACAATCTGTGACCTCTGAAGCGACGAGAGCCATTCCACACGAAACATTCCTTTCTCCACCTTGCTAAGCATATTCTTTGAATCCGTAAAGAATACAACGTATGTTGCAGTAGTCTCCTCTAGCCACCGGAATGCCGCTGTTACTGCCTCCACCTCCATTCTCATGCTGGAGATCGTAGTCTCATATGCAGGGGGAGACCAAGAGAAGATGCTGGGCAGTTTGAACACTGGTATCTGACACGATTGGCAGCACATAAGACACACGGTTCTACTCAGATATGATCACCAACGTCACATGGCATTTACTCTAAGAAGTAGTAGTAGTTTGCCACTGCTTTCTGAACGAGAAGTCAACATTTAATCCAACTGACCGGCGTATGATTGCCGATGCCCATATTACTTTCAAAGCGGCGACAATATGCTATGCTTCTTGTTGGCAAGATTTCTATAATATCCTCAGCCCAAACATAAAAGAAGCAATAACATTGGTGTTTGACACACAGATAATAGCTGCTCACATGGTACGTAACATGGGTTCTTGTAACGCTGAAGAAAGTTTCTGGGAACAGGGAACAGTGGTGTGACATGACCAAACGGCTTTAGCACTCGTCTTTAAACAGACTAGCACAGTGGTTCTCAACCGGTGGGGAATTCCCCCCCCCCCCCAGCGGGGAATTTTAGGGTTTCCGGGGGGGGGGGGGGGGGGGATGAAGACCATTTCAAGATCACGTTAATACAAGAATCGATTACTTGATATTGTTTTTCCCTTCATACTTTACAGTTATGTGTGTCTCATCCTTCTAAAATTAATTTTATAAAGTAAGTAGACCCACAAATCATGTTTTATGTGGATGTCTAGACTTGTTGTAGTATATGCTATTAAATTTACCTTCCATTTTTACGTATACTGTGTAGGGGTGGGGGATTTATAAATAGGAAATATGAACGGGGGGGGGGGGGGGAATGACGTTCTGAAAATACGGTGAAGGGGAGCACGGGCCAAATTTTGTATAGGAAGGGGGTAATGACGTTCTGAAAATATGGTGAGGGGGGCACGGGCCAAAAAAGGTTGAGAACCACTGGACTAACAGGACGATGATAGTTAGTCGCTATTCCAACTTCACGGCAACGGCTCGCCCTATAATGCCCCGTTCCCGTGCCAGCGAATATCACGCAGCATGCTCCTCATTGCCCTGTGTGAATAGTGGGACCGAAGCTATCCCGACAAAACCAACAGCCCGCACACGTCTGCATGTATAAAACCGCTGCCAAACCGCCAATACAAACTGTCCACCACTAGAATTACAGCTCATCGTCGATAGAAGCAGCAGTCACTAGACAATTAGAGGATGATAATGAAAATTAGTGCTTTACCGTGTGTTGTTTCTATCTCAGGGTGAAGCCCAGAAGATCGAGCGGCTGATGGAAGCCTTCGCTGACCGCTACTGTGAGTGCAACCCTGACCAGGTGAAGAACTTCAAGAATGCAGACACAGTGTTTCTCCTGGCCTTCGCCATCATCATGCTCAACACGGATTTACATAACCCGTCCGTCAAAGCCGAGAGGAAGATGAAGCTGGAGGATTTCCTCAAAAATATGAGAGGTAGGTGTGAGACTGACAGGTAGAGGAACGTGTGGAGAGAAAGATTACACTAGAGGGTTTTCTTTTTAAAGAAAAACATGAGAGGTGGGTGTGGGATGACAGGTATAGGGGTAACGGTGGAGGAGTTTTTCTCCACTTCACGAGGGATGAGTTGGAGACAGAAAGACAGAGTGACAGAGCGAGACGAGGGAGAGGTAGAAAACGTTGAAGACAGGGGCACGGGGAAATGATGATAGTCAGAGGGATGTAAGAACACGAAAAAGGGGGGGGGGGGTGGAACAGCATTGGGGTGAACGAACGAACTTTATTTTCAACAGGTTAATAATAGGGCGCCGGCTTCGTGGCTTAGAGGTTATGACTTTTCTCCGTAATCTCGTATACTCTCGTAGGTAACGTGATAACGGTGAGAATCAGCAGTGGTTCGAATCGCATCGGTAACTTACGGGGTATGTGAGCCGGCCGCTCAGAAAGTAATGGCAAACTACTGAGCGTAATCTTGCCAAGAAATCAACATACAGCTGAAAGATGCTGGTGTTGACAGTGATGTCCTGTAAAAGGATATGCAAAATAAGATAATAGGGCACACAGGTCCATTTAACATTGTGCCCTTTTTATTTTTTTTTTTCGCACACTCATAGATCACTTATGAGGCTAATCGAGCATACAATTATCAAAATATGCATTATAAAGTCATGAGAAATGTACGTGACTCACCAATGTTAATAATTATTGATATTGCTCTTGTTATCAGCTAAGTGAGACATACTGTCTACCAGTAGGTGTCCATTATACTAGGGTTGTATTATTATTCAGTGGGCAAGTATTCTGTGCTGAGATAGTGTTCGAATAGTTTGTGTTTGTATGTATAGGAACTGGTGAATTCTTTGAGGAGAGGGAAGCTGAGAGGGAATGCGTGAAAGACAGAGAGAGGGATACAGATCGTGAGAGACAGAAAAAGAGAGAGGCAGTCACAGACAGAAACAGCCATATAGATACACATATACACACGGTCGTAAATATATACATGCGTGCATTCATGCATACAGAGAGAGACAGACAAGCATCCACGCATACAGAGAGAGAGAGAGACGTTGTAAAAATTATATTGGGGACAGGCGAGTTGTGGTAGAAGGAGCAGAGAGCTGGGTAGAGTAAGAACAGTGATGTTGCATGGGAGTTCATCGTAAGGAACCGGGGCTGTGTGGGTGAGGGATGTCACATAATGAAACACGGACACAAGATAGAATAAGGATTTGTGTGTTGCGAGGAAATAATGAAAGGGGCGCAAAAACTGGGAACGAAGGATTGATGGATGAGGCGTGAGACATAATCAAGGGAGGGGATCAATTCTCATGGTCAGCTGTCCTGTTTGTAAGGAAGAGCTGTGACACTAAAAAACAGACATGCTTGAAAGGCAGTGTGAGATAGAACTTCCCGGCATGTGAGAACGGACTGAGAACATCTGTATAGTTTGCTTGCTATTTTTGGCTTTAAGTGTTGTCCGCGATGGTGAGGTTGTTCTTTGCAACACTTGTTCCTTCCTGCTGTTTATCTATTTACGCATCTCCATAGTAAGATCATCTGTTGTGTCCTCTTTCATTTCCCATCAGCCATTCTTCTTCTTCGGCGTTCATCCGGAGAGTTTTTTCGGACGTGACTGCGTTGTGCCTGTTTACAGCAGAGCTGCGTTCTTGCGCCATTAGGCCGACACATCCGACTTCTGCGGGCATTTGTTGACCGGGTTAACCTTCCCGGGCCATCAGCCATTCCACTAGTTACATTTTATTCTCGTTGCACGTCTCTGGTGACTGTCAGTGTTGGTATTATTTTGCCTGCGGAGTAGTGTTTCCTTTACACGTGGCAATAATAGTCTGATATTATAAAGGGCCATTACCTACAACACGAGGTGTAATATCCCCCATATTGTTAGGTATTATAAAGGACCATTACTCACAACACGAGGTGTAATATCCCCCATATTGTTAAATCGACCGCCACTCGATGTGTGATGTGGTAAATGTCACGCGGGATGCCTTTACTTCCCGGCAAATTTCCTGTTGGCCAGTTTAGGCTGGGTCAGTTGTCTGAAACAAAACTTCATCTCAAAGGGGATTCGAACGCTTGATCACAGGGCCGGCAGACTAGCCACTGCGCCGGCAGACTAGCCACTGCGCCGGCAGACTAGCCACTGCGCCACCACGGGTCCCAGTGTGTCTGCTATGGGTTCAAGACACGGTGTCAGGTGTGTACGGCCGGAAAGTACAGCGTGGGCGTGGGGTTGGTGAGAAGCGCTCACCTGTGTCAGTAGTAAACCACGGCAGATGGTACTTCCAGACGATCACAACCAGGAGGCTGACACAGATGTGGGTTCTGTGGCCTTGCCGAGGTCCTGTGGTGTGTGACCGGACAGCCACGTGTGTCTTAGTGTCCAGAGACGTTGTCAGTGCTGAAATGTATGCAGTGTCAGTGCTGTGCCCCACATGGACCGTGTCCAGTGTATACAAGAAACCGTCATTCGTCTACTTCCAGAATCGGCCGTTGTTGTCTTTGGGAGCAGCCATTGATGTTTTCCGCCCAGTTGATGTTTTTCATTCCATTTGGGGTTATCACCGATAACTCTCACGACCCAGAGTGCATGGTGACAGTACCACGACCACAGATTGACTTTTTTGTGTCCTTTCTGCGGCAGTTTTTGTCTGAGCTTGAGTCGCTAAACACAGTCCTGGGTTCTGCCGTTAGTGACTGCCCCGTTTCCATGATGTATCATTTTGGGGATGTGGTGCCAGACGCGCGGCTTCTTGAAACAAATCACCTGTTTAAATCCTGCAGAGAAGCATCTGCTATGCTATTTATTCTATACTGGGTAGCGGGGTAGGGGTATCCCGTATCAAAGGAGAAGTAAGGTGCCTCCTTCCCTCCGCTAGCCTACGGGACACCCTTGCACAAGGTGGGGTACCCGTTTAGCGCCCCCCCCCCCCCCCCAACAGGGTAACGTGGAGCCACGTGATCAGGTGGTGGATCGGACTTGGGAGCAGCCAACAGACAGTTGTTGGTTATGGTTTCAAGTCCACGATGGTGGGCATAGGATCTCCCAATAGAGACAATGGCTATGGTCAACTGATCAGTATGGTCACTGCCAGGAAGGAAGATGGTAGACTTCCCTCCTTATTGAATCCAGGGCAGAGGAAGCCCATCAGCCTTGGTTGGTATCTCCTCTAAGAGAGGAAACTCTTGCGGTATACCCAGATGGGAAAGGTTTCGGGAGTAAACCCTGAGTGAATCCGGAGATGGAGTCCCTGGGGTAGTTCCATGTTGTAAACAACATAGTTCTGGCAACTCCTGCGATGGCACCGATGCCAAGTTGCATTGGCTACTGCCTTTCCCTTGGTCAACATCGGTGACGTGGAGAGGGGGAACTTGCTACTGGGCAACAGCTGGTTCTTCACATTTCATTGCCCAGGCTTGTGCCCTGGAGTGTTGCTGTTACCGTAATCCGTTATCTGCATAACAGTACCACTTATTGACCTTTACCAGTGGGTTGACATTCTTGCTCTCTCTCTCTCTCTCTCTCTCTCTCTCTCTCTCTCTCTCTCTCTCTCTCTGTCTGTCTTTCTCTCTCTCTGTATCTCTCTCGCTCTCTCTCTCGATCGATCGATCGAACGACCGATTACTGTATCGGCCACTCTCCTCTCTTTTTCTCTGTCTTTCTGTGTCTTTGTTCCGGATTCTAGTTCTCTCAACCTCTTTCTTTCTCGTTGTCTCGTGTTCTTACTCTTTCGGTGTATATCTCTTATTCTCTCCCTTTCTCTCTGAGCCTCTCTCTCTCCCTCTTTCGATTACTATATCTCTCCTCACTTGCTCTGTTTCTTCCTGCCTCTCGTTCTGTAGGCCTATTTCTCTCTCGTTGTCTCCATCTCTATCCTCTGACCATATCTCTTTCTCTTTATATTGATCTCTCTGTCTTTTAGTCTCTTTCACTCGTTCTGTCTGTCTCTCGCCCTGCCACCCAGTCCCACCTTTATCTCTCTCACCAAATCTCTTACTCTTTCTCGTGTTATTTTTCTCTTATTCTCCCACCCACCACACACACACACACACACACACACACACACACACACACAGACACTCCCCCCTTTCCTCTCCCTTACCACTCACCTAACCATCAGTAACAGATTTCCCAGGCCGTCCTGACCCCTGTAAGTGTATTTCAATCATTGAACAGCCGGCGCCCACAGCCCACCAACGCCACTCCACCAATGTCCCGCCCTGAACTAATGTAGGCTCGATTTCACGTTGAACTATTAACGATTTTCCTGGTCACTAATCACGTAATCAGACAGCGACCCTGTGGGAATATCCTGAACCACGGCGGCCGCTCTTGACTGGAGCCCTGGCCACAGACCACACATCTGGCAGTTCCCAACTACTGGACAGGCACTTAGTGGAGCGGAAATAGTCCTTGGAGACTTTGTGAGGGGGAGGGATACTCCCCACCATCTCTTACACTCCCCCACCCAATATCTCTGTGTGCGTGCGTTCATTTGTATATTTACATGTGTGGAATACTACAGAATTATTTCCTTTCGGGGCCTCTGACGCACAAGCATTCGGAAATGTGCTGCTGTTGTATCTCTGATAGCACACATGACATCTTATCATCATTTAGTGGCGCGAAGTAGTTGCGACGTTTGCATCTTGCTTGGGCAAACCTGGTAGCACTCACAGTGTGGGCGGGTATGGGTATTTACACAATAAGAACAGGCTTGTGTGCTCCCACGTGACTAAAGTCGTGGATCGGACGTCTCGCCGAGGCGGATACTGACAAGTTAGTTGCATGCCCTTTACTTGACCGCGCAATCAACCCCACCATTAATGGGCTGTTTGTGGTTGACCCCCTACCCTGAGCGTTACAATATGTTCCACAAGTGGCACGTTATTCCACATGTTGTTAGTGTTCTGTGATACGATTCTGACGGTGTTCTTGACGATTCTGACGGTGTTCTTGACGATTCTGACGGTGTTCTTGACGATTCTGACGGTGTTCTTGACGATTCTGATGGTGTTCTTGACGATTCTCACGGTGTTCTTGACGATTCTCACGGTGTTCTGGACGATTCTCACGGTGTTCTTGAAACACGACTGGAACACTAATTCATCGTGGATGTCTCCACGACCTTCAAAAATGTATATAGTCTCATTCCAACTGTTAAGGATTTACAGGCATGACTTCCACCTCCATCGCCACCAAACCTGATACGGTTCACTGTGTCAGCCGTATGGCTTTTTACACAATAAGAAAATGACACCCCACGGCTCTCCCGTTTTTCACCCTGAGCTAATGGACGGACATCTTCTTGGACAAGAGGGGAACACACGAGAAGCACGCGACTGAACGCTGAACATGTTAACGCATTCTGTACCCAACAAACAGCAGGTTTGGACCAGACACAAATGGATGGCGAGAAATGAGAAATAGGGGTGTGTCACAGTTATGACTTACAAGTTATTAATACGGTAACAGACCTGATGTATTGTAACACAATGCCAACATTTCGGCGATATATAAGCCCATGGCAAATACCGGAAGTCAATTAAGAAGATTAATGATCCCATGGCACTTAATCGGTTAAATAATTGTCAACATTTGGAAATAGGCAAGAGCAGTGAGAAGACCTACCCACGGCTTCATTTACACACTGGAGGATTCTCTTGATACTAGAAAAATACTCCTCATGAATCATGGAGGACATTGTAGGAAAAGCGCTGGAACTTCAGTAACCCCTCCACATGTTTCCTAACGGCGTAAGTGGAAGACTAGAACAACTGACAGTGTAATCACGTTATTTTCCGTTATGTAAATGGGAGATCTAATATCTCTCTCTCTCTCTCTCTCTCTCTCTCTCTCTCTCTCTCTCTCTCTCTCTCTCTCTCTCTCTCTCTCTCTCTCTCTCTTCCCCTGTCCTCTTCCCGTCCTCTCCCACACCACATGCAATTACTTTAAGTTGTAGAACAGCGTACATTTAAGAAATGCCGGTATTTCTGCAAAGATCGTATGAGCAGTTGGTAGTGTTTAAACAACGACCAAGTCAAACACAACCCGCACAAATATGAGAAATGCGAACAAGTCTAGGGAAAAAAACATCATCCCTGTGTTTTTAAATGCATCAAATATCTGTCTGCTGGCTCCTTTGACGTGTCCCCCAATCATGTTCTTGGTCCCAACTAGGACCGTTTGTTGACTTTGTCGGGGCAACACAGCCTCTCTTGACCTGTCGTGATCCCGAAAGTCAAGTCGGATTATCTCCATCGCAGGCTATCTCGTCTCCGTTACCTGGTCAGTTTGTGGAAATACCACCTCCTTCATTCCCCTCCTCGTTGTTGTCCGTTCTACTGCTGCTGCTGCTCCCCCTCAGTTATGGTTGTTGTTGGTTTTGTTGTTGAAGACCGTCAAATGCAGCTGTTCTCTCTTGTACAACTTGAAGAATTGAGGATCGGTGATGACTGTATTTCACCATTGCGCTCATTCCGCATATACACGTGAGCTCTCCGAGCAGTCAGTGCAAGACCTGCGTGCTGATTGTGTACCATCGTCGCGTGGAATTGCAGTGACTTTCCAGCAGGGCTCTCCCTATAGCCATCAGTGTAGGCTTCCTCAAAGAGACAGTAGTCAACGTTGCCTTCGTTTGTCAGTACTGTGTGTGTGTTTGTGTGTGTGTGTATATATATATATATATATATATATATATATATATATATATATATATACATACACACATACACACAGTACTCGGCAGTACTGTCTTTTCCTCAGCAATATACCTCTGCATCCCGTGCAGTGCTGTATATAACCCGGTATCCCGTGCAGTGCTGTATATAACCCGGCATCCCGTGCAGTGCTGTATATAACCCGGTATCCCGTGCAGTGCTGTATATAACCCAGCATCCCGTGCAGTGCGATGTATTAGCCATCCCTCGTGCGTTGCATAAACATGTTTGCACAGAGATGGTTAGAATAGAAATGTGGCGACACATGTTTTCAACTGTTGTTAATGCTTTCAACATCATGAAGCCATTATTAACATCTAGAGAGATTAACGATGCATTAAAAATGAGAATTGTCAAATGTTATGTATATTCAGCACTATTGTATGGCGCGGAAGCCTGGACAATGAACAAGTCATTAGAAAGTCGAATAGAGACCCTGGAGGTGTGAATATACAGAAGATGATGTCGGTATGTCATGGAAACAACAACAAATACAGACGTTCTAAAACAACTGGGAATTAAAAGTTGATGAAAGAAATAACAAAGGCAAGTTAAATATTTCAGCCACGTTAATGCATTACACTATTATTAAAAAAAAAAACCATACTGGAGGGTAAGGTTGAAGGAAGCGAGCAAGAGGTAGAAATTGATACAAGTGGGAAGATATCAAGAGATGGACGAAAAGCAATCTGACAGAATGTACAGTCAGGGCGAGAGACAGTGTTGGGGATTCATTGCAGCCAACCTTGATTGTGGAGACGGCACCTGATTGATTGACACATGTTTGAGACTGAAATAAACCTTAAAGCCTTAAACCTCGCGTAACCGTCGTTCTCACCTGCGATGTATGAATCCCCATGCTGGCGTCTCCCCGTGCTATGATAGTCATGATATTATCGCTCACGGCCTATCCAACCTGTGTGTTTTATCTGTAACTTGAAGTCTTCCGCCATGTGTTTGTGGGGGAGGGAGTCTATGTGGCAGTTGGTCCTCATGTTGGTGGGAAATAAGGCGGGGAGAAGGGATACAGCATCACCTTAGCATATGAATCAATATACATCACACGAGACCCTTTGCTTAAGCATAGAGATGATCGCCCATGCCCATCCGCAGCATACGAGGTGGAAGAAAGAGGAACTGAAAATACATATGAAAATGTAAGAATTCAGCTGTGGCTGTAATCTCTGGGATGTGTTTTATCTTATAGAAGTGAAACTTCATGTGACACATGCCGTCACACAAACACACGTGTAAGTCTTTGTGAGAACATGGTTTCCTGTGGAAACATGGGATGTGAGTCGTGGACCAGCTGACACACACGCACCAAATACATGGATTAGGCTGAACAGACACTATTCTTAGAATAACCAGGGTCCAGGATTTAGAGAATATTGAGGTTTTATCAGAGATGAACATCGCAGAACGCTGGCTTACAAACCGCATTGTGTCGATGGTGGTGAAGTGCCACGTCAAACGTTACAGTTGTTGAGAAAGAACAGTGGTGGGAGGCATGGTGCCTGGAGGACCAGGCTGGGGGATGAACAACAGGAAGGCGGACATAGGACATTAACGACACCCTGGGCGTGGACATGTATGGGGAACTGACACCGGATCCAGAGTTTTTTTCCGTGCTTGGTTGGTGTCGACAGCACGTTCTCCGAGGAACCATCCTCCTGGTGGTAATTTGAGTCTTACCTTGCTTGAACAGCTCTCTCTCTCTCTCTCTCTCTCTCTCTCTCTCTCTCTCTCTCTCTCTCTCTCTCTCTCTCTCTACTCTTTCTCTCTCTCTCTCTCTCTGTTTCTCTCTCTCTCCCTTTCTCTCTCTCTCTCCCTTTCTCTCTCTCATTTTTGCGCGCGCACACAAAGACACAGACAGTACTGATTAGTTAGTTCCTCTTCTTCTTTGCGTTCATCCGGAGTGTCTTTTCAGATGTGATTGCGGTGTGTCTCTTTATGCACCCTTGGGCCGAAACCCTTAGGCCGACACATCCGACTTTAGCGTGCATTTTTGCCAGGTTAGCATTTCTGTTGGACTTTCACTTTTGTGGTGCCGTCCATATCCCAGCTTGTCAAGTTGGAACGGTCGAATGCTTCACGATCAACCCTCAAGGGAAGGCAGGGACAGTCCATGGCATTTTCCGCCATCAAGGGTGGCTTCCATAGTTGCAGAGCCGACACATAGCGCCCTGGTGCTGGGCTCACCTAGGGAATTGTCACGTCCTGTTCATGGCTGCTTTAATTCCTCACTTCAATATATTGGGCATTTCGTTCACCACGGGCCTTTTCCGCACAAACCAGACCGTTCTGTAGACGGTGTCCACTCAGCGAGTTTTCGATTCGGACATGTGCTTGTCGCTGTGCCCGTCAGAGCTGTTCCGAGCACAACGGACATTCGGAAAACTAGCTAGTCAGAGCTTTTCCGGAAACGATAGGCATTCGGAAAGTAGTCAGAGCTGTTCCTAGCACGAAAGACATTTCAATCGGACGTAATTGCGTAGTGCCAGTTTTTATTTTGCCACCCGTAGGACGGCATGTCCGTCTTCGGCGGGCATTTTTAATGAGGTTAGCCTTCCTCGGGTTTCGAGGCACGTTAGACTTTTACTGTTGTGGTGTCGCCCACATCTTAGCTCGTCAAGGAAGGTAGTTCTACAATGCCAGCAAACCTACCACAGAATACAGTGCCGTCAGCACACCATGTTCATCAGCACCAGCTAGAATCACACGCCTCACCGAAGACAAGCGGTTCCAGCCTTCACATTCAGGTTGAATTAATTACATACTTGACCAAACAAAGCAGGTTCAAAGTTGTTAACTGTGTATGAGCCGCGAATGATGTTAGAAATATCCAATAGGCCCTTGGCAAATATAAAAACGGATGCCCTCCTCTGGTGTAGAGGTTAGTTAAGGCAGGATTAGTTCAAGGAAGTTTTTAGTTTGTGGATGGGTGAGTTGGCCCAAATATTAATACCGTATTGTTGAATTACGGGTTGCATAATGTAGAGATTTTCCAGTCATGAAGAGGGGTTCTTTTTAAATGCACAGCTTTGTTATGCAGACAGAAACAAATCCGTGGCGGGAGAAAACTGACATGATTGTGAACGAAGGTCTAGCAGTTGTGGGGGTTAAAAAATGGTGAATAACGAGGCATCGGCAGCTGGAGGGTGATTCTAGAAGAGAACAGCGGATCGACTTTGGATTGGCTAATCAGAGAGTCAGACACAAATCCTGGCATATGTTTTTTAAAACCGTTGTAACAAATCGTGTTGCCTTCACCCTGGGTGGTCTGTCTTAGTCATTCATTGGTGGAACGTTGGAGAAGGAAAATTGTGAGGAGCAGCAAAAGAATGAAGAAGGAGAAGAAGTATGTTGCTTTTGGAAAAAAATCTATGAAAGCAAATATGTTGAACTCGTGGTTGAAGTCAATTTCAAGTCTCACGGAGTAGTCCAGGAATAAGTTAGTTAATGTTCTACAATGGATTCCTGTGTAGGATGGTGTGCTTCGGACATCCATAAGTAATAATTGTTTGAAACGTGTACACACCAATTATTTGACATAAATCAAGGGAGGACGGTTGAAAAACCCGACTGTGCTCAGTCTGTCTGTCTGTCTGTCTGTCTGTCGCAAGCCGGTCAGCTGAACTAAAACATTGACTTCTCGTCCTCAACTTGGATGTAAATTACAAGCACCTCAGAAGTCGCTGTAGATTCTCCTGATGGCGGGGGGCACTAGTATTAGGGAAAACTAACTCTCACGCAAAAATCATTACAGTGAACTCCTTAATAGTTCTTCTCAGAGTAAATGCCTTGTGGCGGTGGTGATCTTGTCTGTCCACAGACTTCTGTCTCTTGTGTTACGAATCATTTGTGATACCGACGTTCCTCCATGCCATGCTGTCAAACTATCCATCAACTTCTGTCTTGATCTTCCTCTAGCTCTTCTACCAATGTTTCCCTTGCCACGACAACCTCCAGCTTTCCCTTTCTCGTTACATGTACACAGAATGTGGACTGTCTTTTTCCGATGCCAGTAAAGTGTATACACCAACCATTTGAGCGAAAGTCAAGCGAGGAGGGTCGAGTCGCCGCGTTATGTATGTATGTGTGTGTGTGTGTGTGCGTGTGTGTATAAGGGGGAATGGTAAGGAGGAAGGGTTGTAGCCCTGTCTGTTTTATGACAGCTAAATACTAGCAACCAGAGGTCGTCGTAGCCGAGGGTTTAACGTGCTCGCGCTGAAACCTTCTCCAGTTGTCGCGGCATTGGGTTCGCTCCGCACGTCCGTCAGCAGGACTTAAATGTTGACTTCTCGTCCTTGTCTTGGGGACATAAATTACAAGTAACCCTGAAGTCCCATGACGGCAAGGGACACTGGTAATGGGAAAACTAACCCACACTCCAAACATCAGTTCAGTGCATTCCCCTAGAAGTAGCAACTAATAGTACAAGCACGTGTGCGGATTACGCTGAAGTTCAGAGCGAGGAAAGAAAGAAGAAACAGAAAAGAAAAACTATAGCTCAGCGCTGGTAAGATGGTTATTTAGCGAAAACTGTACTAATCGCAGTTGCTTTTCTTTCTAACGGACGTCATGTGGACAACGGAAACGTCGGTAGAGGAAATAATAGGGAAATGAAGTGTCATGACGTGTGAGCTGTTGTTTTAGTCTCCGCTTAGAATTTCAAGAAGTCCAAGCGTAAACATTAGAAAGCAATTTTCATTCAGGAAAACACATCTCATTTGAGGCGTGGGAGGGAATGTCTCATTACTGGTAGTTTGATAGCTATTTTAGGGACTCGAGCAGTCAATTCTTTTATGACAGCTGTGTTCGCTTTGGGAACATGGGTGTTTGTTTTGTACAGTACATCCAGTGCGGTTGTGTATCTTCTTGGGAAGTGCAGTCATTGTTAGAAATATAGAAAGAAGGGCAAGGTTAGCTGTGGGAAATTCAAGTTCTCTTGCATGTTACACTCACGGTGGAAAGCTCACGCACAGGAGCAAGCTCACGTGATAAGGCTGACACTTTAATTCATAAGACAGGGCTAACATAGGGAGGTGACTCACAGGAGAGAGCTAATACACAGGGAGCGAACTCACAAGACAGGGCCACCACACATAGAGCTAGCTCACTAGACAGGTTACCACACACAAAACTAGCTCACAAGACATGGCTATCACACACAAATAGCTCAAAAGACATGGCTATCACACACAGATAGCTCAAAAGTCAGTTGCTTGCTTGCTTGCTTGTGTTCGTTGGCCTGAGCTCCAACGCGAAGTCCTGTATGTCGGATGAAGGCATCCTGTTGCCCAACATCAGTGTGATGTCATAACGGACCTGAGGTTTGCGTGAGTATCCGTTGTCCCATGTCTGGCTTATTGGTGTGCAGACTGGTGGCACCTCGCCGTACAGGCAGACACTCTCCGACTTCGGAGGAATCGGCGATCCTACTGACTTTAGCCAGGACTCCGAAGGGACCTGTTGCCGAGGACGCGTCAATAGGTCTTGGCCAGTATATAACCCAGCCCTGGTGCCTTGGAAACACCACTGCGTCCCAAATGTCAGTTAGCTTACAGAGAGCTAGCTGACAAGCCAGAGCTAGGTTAAAACACACGGAGTTAACTGACAGACGGAGCTCACTCACAAGACGGGGCTAACACACAGACAGCTAACTCACAAGACAATGGAACTCACCAGCAACTCTTTCAGCTGGCAAGTTTTTTTTTTTTTTCTTTCGTTCGCCTGAAATATGTCTATAGCTGCTATGTTGTCTCTTGTATGAATCTAAGTCTTGTTTAGTTCACTCAGCGGTCCATAGAGTTTATCTTCCACTGTTGTCTCTCTAGGTCAGAAGGTTTGCCTGGATATGTTGCTGGCAAGTCATAGTTAATTCATAATATACAGGGACGTACGATTGCGCGGGAGATGTGTAGGCGGTATGGATAGCTATACAAGACAGTTCATATCAAAAGAGAGGTTTGATTTTATCTTTGGAATTGGTGATTGGATCAGGTCTTTTGCCCGTTGCCAAGTTATTCCTCCCTGAGCAGTGCGTTGGCCACGGTATGGTACTGTCTAGCTCAGTGGTTCCCTTTTTTGGCCCGTGCCCCCCATTCATCATATTTTTAGAACGTCATCCCCCCCCCCCCCCCCTTCGTATTTCCTCCCTAAAATTTCCCCCCTGCCCCTACACAGTGTACGTAATAATTGAAGCTAAATTTAATAGCACATACTAAAACAAGTCTAGACATCTACATAAAACGTGATTTGCGGATCTACTTACGTTATAAAATGAATTTCAGAAGGGTGATATGTACAGAACCGTAAAGTATGAAGGGGAAAACAATATCAAGTAATCGTTTCTTGTATTAACGCAATCTAGAAATAATCTTAATCTCCCCCCCCCCCCAACCTTAAAATTCCCCGGGGGGGGGGGGGGAATTCCCCACCGGTTGAGAACCACTGGTTGTGCTACCAATGGCTCTGTGGTGAAGAGCTTACCAACGTAATTCGTAATCCCGCATACCGCTTTCGAAACACAGCTGTGGACAATTTGGAAGAAGACCGTCTTGCGTTGGTTTTCATTCAGTGGTAATGGCGCTGGTCTTTCAGAAAGCAATGGCAAACTACTGACCGTAAACTTGTCAAGAAATCACAAACAGCCACAAAATTATGGGATTAATTGCGACGTCCTGTAAAGGATATGCAACTAACTAATCAATTTTATGTTAGACATCACTTGCAGCATTCTTTGTACATACAATGATAATGGAGCTACTGGAGTTCACTAGTCAGGCCCAACCATATTTCACATAACAGATGGTTGTTTGTAGTGGCTTGTACTGCCTCCAGCACAGATCTGTACTTAGTGACAAATACGATCTTTGCTCTGGTTTGTGATCTGATATCGTACGACTTCTCAACATATACACGAGTTACAAAACGGGATAGCTTTCCAGTTGAGACAGCCAATTGGATTATCTTTTTCCTGTCACGTGTTAAGAAAATGCAGCATCCTTCATTTTTGATTGTCCCATTTTACTGATCCGTGATCGTTCGTCCATCACTAGTGGTGAAGACCACTCCTTTCATACGTCTGTTTGTTAGTTTGGGGGTCCGGAGACGACCTGACAGTCGGGAGATGACTTGTCAGTCCTGAGATGACTTGTCAGTCCGGAGATAACTTGTCAGTACGGAGATGAACTGTAAATACGGAGTTGACCTGTAAGTCCGGAGATGACCTGTACGTCCGGAGATAAGGGTTGAGAGGAAGGGAACAGGTCACTCATTAGCTATGACCTAGTACAGGCTCTACACTTCCCGCCCAAACTGTAGAACCTGCTGTGGATATAACCTTTACTGTTTCACGGCAGTGATGCTCTCTGGCCCTCACACCAACAAACTATCCGGGAGAGCTTCAAGTTAACCGTGTCACGGCTTTATTTCAGATTGATTAGTTCTCTTCCTCCGTCTGTTAACAGTCAAGCTTCTTCTTCTTCTTCTTCTTCTTCTTCTTCTTCTTCTTCTTCTTCTTCTTCTTCTTCTTCTTCTTCTTCTTCTTCTTCTTCTTCTTCTTCTTCTTCTTCTTCTTCTTCTTCTTCTTCTTCTTCTTCTTCTTCTTCTTCTTCTTCTTCTTCTTATTATTATTATTATTATTATTATTATTATTATTATTCTTTCGTCTTCTTCGTTTCTGTTTCGAGGGGAGTGCGTTACCTGACTATGCACCTCAAAGGTCAACTTGCACATCGGAGCATCTGTTTTTCATCCTTATCCGAGAAGGCTACCTTTCCGTTTTCACTATCCAAGAGATCAGAGATTATGTAATATCATTAGGTCCAATTGGTTCTATGACAAATTCCAGAGCCCTATACTGGAAACAAACTGTACCTTGTGGGCCTGAGGCGCACACGGTAACTTCTCGGTAGAACTCGGCTAATGCCGACAAGCAGCTGGCGAGGTTACCTTTCTGTTCCCTTACAGAGTAACCACTTGCGTGTAAAGTTTCTCCTTGCTGCTTCCATATTATTATTATTATTATTATTATTATTATTATTATTATTATTATTATTATTATTATTCGTTGTCTTCTAACTTCTTTCCGTCCATCTCCTGTCTGTCTGTCTGTCACCTGAACGTGTTTAACCGGCTCAAAAACAATGTAACCTTTGTAAACTGCAGTGTAGATTATACTTTCCCACATTCAGTGCAGAGATCAGCTGGTAGCACGTATTTCCGCTGACGCCAGCTCCCCCCTGTTTCTCAAATACATACCATCAGCTATCACATTGAAGTTGTCTAAACTCGACACGAGGCTCGTTAGTTGACCTAAACTCGCTTAGTCAATGAAACTAGAACTCTGCTTTGTGACGACCTCTGTGACGTGTTTAGCGTTATCTAGATACATTTAAAAAAATATAAATAAATGCGACTATTAGAACAAGATAACGAATAGTGACGAAGAGAGAAAACAACGTGGTATGTGGCGTGTCGTGGTAACAGTTGACCAGATCGGCAGGTCATTAGCCTTTCGTCAGCACGTAGAGTTGATGGGATTGCAGATTATGTCGTAGGGCTGAAGACCGTTTCACTAGCTCACTGACTGACTTACCACAGACTAGCTTGCTCACTATGCTGCACTGGCTATCTATAACACTGTGTTAATTGCTAGCTGGATCTCACTGACTGTCTATCTCGCTGTCTACCTATCTCATTGACTGTCTATCTCGCTGTCTACCTATCTCACTTACTGTCTATCCTCTGTCTACCTATCTCACTTACTGTCTATCTCTCTGTCTACCTATCTCACTTACTGTCTATCTCGCTGTCTGTCTATCTCGCTGTCTGTCTATCTCACTGTCTGCCTATCTCGCTGTCTACCTATCTCACTTACTGTCTATCTCGCTGTCTGTCTATCTCACTGACTGTCTATCTCGCTGTCTACCTATCTCACTGTCTACCTATCTCACTGACTGTCTATCTCACTGACTGCCTATCTCGCTGTCTACCTATTTCACTTACTGTCTTATCTCGCTGTCTGTCTATCTCACTGACTGTATATCTCGCTGTCTGTCTATCTCACTGACTGTATATCTCGCTATCTACTTATCTCACTCTCTGACTAAAACAGGTCGTGATTCAACTGACCACATACAGACTTGCCTTGGGTTTGGCGTATGTTTGGTCGCGTTTCTTCCACGTGTTGTGGCTATCTCATTGTTAGATTCCAGCCAAATGTCCAGAGAGAAATGCCAAATGACACATATAATACACCCAGTGACGTCAGTGTATCTGAGACTAGACCAGGTCTGGGACATTCCTCAGCTGATGCTCGGTACTGTTTATGTTCCACTTTTAGGTATTGATGAAGGTGAAGACATTGACCGTGACCTCCTGACTGGCATCTACGAGAGGGTGAAAGCACAAGAGTTCAAGGCTGGGGTCGATCAGGTTACGCAAGTCATGAAGGTGGAGCAGACGATCATTGGCAAGAAACCGGTGAGTGTTGGGGATCAGTCTCTGTTGTGGTGTTAGGAATCAATCAGCCTCTGTTGTGGTGGACGTGGGACAAACTGATTGTTCTCTAGGTGGGACTGGTCGGCTGCTTTCACATAGAATGTGTCTCTTGTTCTGCTTTTGTGTGTACAGTAAATTCAGTGGTTATGTTTGTTGTGTATACAATGATGTAAGTGATGTTGTATGTGCAGTCATGTAACTGATGTTGTGTGTACAATGCTATCACTGGCTGTTTTGTGTGTACGGTAATGTAACTGGTTGTGAGTGTACACTGTACACATTCTTGGCTAGGTTGAAATAGGAGCCCTGGTCAGTGAACAAAAGCCCATACCTCGAAGAGGACTTGAACACATGACCGTCAAGCCGGCAGGCAAACGTTCTAGCTACTGCGCCACCTGTGTTCCCAGTTGTTGCATATCAATTCAAGTAACAGGTAGTTTTGTATAAAAGCACCTGCATTTGTTGTATGTAAAAAAAAATAGTGTATGTGAGAACACGTAGCAGGAAATTGTTGTATCGGTTTTTCGCCAGATAGCGCCAGCTAATAAGGTCTGTGTGTGTAACTGTGTGTACATGTACACGTAGTCAATGCAAGTGTGCACTTGTTCTGTGTTCGGGTAGAGCAGATCTGCATCCTGCAGGATCAGCCAGTCTCACAGTACAAGACGGGGATCTGCCTGCTCGTTCCCCTGTATGAACGCGTACATTACCAGAGTTCGGTGCTGAACTGCAGGGATGTGCTCTGGCAGACACTTGTTCGAGATGGCTCAGACTGGTGCCGCAGTTAGCCACAGACAGCAGGCAGACTGGGGTACGGGAAAATCTTCATGTTGTGTGTGGGGATATTATAGCTGATAAAATGGGCTGCGGTGGGATTAGACTTGTCACACAGAAAATCACAATGATAAATGTAGATCTGTGCGGGTGGGATGCCATCATCATCATCTCATCTGGTTCCTCTTGCATCTTGCGGTGTCGAGGTGAAGCATGGACAGCGCGAGATTGCCCGTTTATGGGCTTCATATATCGATATTCTCATGGACTCTGTTATTCCCCCTGTCCATTGTGGGCATGGTCGGCGAGGTCAATACAGATAAATGCATCATCAGTTGCTGCCGTCTCCGCATTGAAGGTCCACTGTGATGTCTCCAAAACGCTCTGCTCTGCGTATTCGTGTTGCTTTCATTACGTTTCTTCCAGGCCATCTCTTGATGCTGTCCATGCACCTGTAACATTGTCATTCTCTTGTAGGTGCTCCCTCATCTTACCTTCCTGCAGATTCTTTATAAGGAGCTGTCTTTTTATGTGTCTGAAACACCTTATTTGTCATCAGCGCAATGGTTAGTAGCTTGCCTGCCTGCCTGTGGCCATGTGTTCGAATCCTCCACAAGACGGCGATTTGTATTTGACATATTCTCGGCTCGGCCCAACATGGCTGCCAGGAAATATTCTAGGAAGTGAAGGTGGCTATCGTATTATTGACCACATCACACATCCCGTGACCATTGGTCAGTAAAAACATGTGAGGCCGGCACCATATACACGTTGGAATTCTCTTCGAGTCAGATGATTTACATTGACCTTGTGACGTGATGCTGTCCATATCACTCACCGATTGTCCAGTGGCTTGAAGAGATATGGACCTAGCACTACACATTACATGCGCGTTAAGGCGTGTACCAGGATCCTGTAATGTATAGTTATATATACATGTATGGATGGATAGTGTGAGACATTTAGAAGGGGGGGGGGGGGGAGGGAATCCGCCATCGGAGGACATACCGTCATTAATACGAAATATGCCGATGGTACAGTATTTATTGCAGACAACGAAATAGGACCTACATTTAGTGGATGCGGTTATTGTACGCAGTAAACAACTATGTTAGAATTAAATTGTTAGAAGACATATGGTCGTCTCCAGGAAGAATAAGAAAATACGACAATGAGACGTCCGAGTAAATGGGAAAGTTATTAAACAAGAAAACAGGTACAACTATCTAGGAATAGTCATAATATCTGATGGGGGGTGCATTGAAGCATTAGAACAAGAATCGCTATGGCAAAGATAGCCTTTTGCAAGATGGTAAACGTTCTAACCACATGAAAAGCTGTCAGTTGCAATGAGACAAAAGGTGCGTTAAAGTGTAATACAGAACCTGTTATATGGTCGTGAAACACGGACAGTTAGCAGACAAGCTGAGAAACATATAATGGCAGTGGAATGTGATTTCTGAGGAAAATGCAGATAATACATTTGACAGACAGAAACACTAATCAATAAGTACTACAATTTAAAACAAAAATGAAAGCCTAAATTGATTGAGAAATTAGACGTAGAAAGTCAAGATTGTTTGGGAACGTTTGAGGAGAAATAAAGTGGAAAACTTAGTGACAACTGCCTAGATTCGTAGGAAGAAAGCCAGGGAGAAGGCTGCGGGGCACATATCTGGATGGTCTGGCCATCTGGCATAATTGAGACACGAATACAGAGCTGACCCAAGACTGATGATCGTGTCAGATGGGAACCTTGACCGCCCACGCTTATCGGCATGACGCTTGATGATGATGATGGTTGTGGTGGGGTGGTGGTGGTGATACACAGTATGCCCTAAGGCGTGGGAAAATGGCCCTTTACTGTACTTCCTTTGATCTCATTCCGCGTTTTCTTCAATTCCCGTTTGTGTAATGCTTCGTTTGATCTTCTTCCCGGTCACGATATTCTCATGCTCGTCCTTAGAAGCACATCTTCAGTTGACATTTTACCCTCACATTGTGTATTCATGCACACGTAAATAAGACAGCATCCGATGTCTCAAGTGCGTGCCTGTGTGAAATACTTAATCATAACAACTTTAGAAATACATCACATGTATTGATTGGCACGCGTGGAAGTCCAGGCAAGAAATGGAGATCACACAACACATTATTAGAATATATACATGTAAATCTGTAGCCAGACATGAATCTCAGCCTGCTGCCTCCACATGCCATCACTTGGCTGAAGGTGAAGTTGTAGTACTTCCACGTTCCACCAACTAGACACCCTTTAATAAGCTGTCATCATTAACCAGGTCTATCGTCAACATGTGGCTTTAGCTTTCATTGTTATGTTGTCTGGTGTGTCCACTGAGCTTTATTTCTGTCTTTTACTTCTGTAAGTACCGATCAATACCTGTGGATTTATTACCCATGCTGTTTTCAATGGTCTCAGGGGTTCCTCGGTAATTGAGACAATAACTAGACACTCTCAAGCGGGAGTCATTCGCTCCTAGAGATCCCCGTGCAGCTGTTGGCAGTCTGCGCAGTCTCTTGAGGGTCTCTGCTACAGATGTACCCGAAGCAGAATGCAGAGATGTAAACATGTGGTTTAGTCGAGCTTCTCCCTTGGGAGATGTTGCCTGTCATTGAGAGAATCTGACAGACATTCTTATGTTCGTGTTTACTTCTTGACGTTGCAAAGTGACCCCGGTTTGTTTGTCCTCGTCTGTGATTCTTTGTTTACGATTACATTCAGGCGGAGAATTCTCTAGCAAGGTGATAAACGCTAGCGGTCGTGTGGGGACGGAGTGAAAGATGTGCCCTTTTGAAAACGCTACAGGAGGAAAGAGCTGGCAAGAGAACCGGATGGAATACATACTCAGTTGGTGCAATTGTTGCAGCAACAAGATGTGTTAAACTACAGCCGTATGGTGCAATCTGGCCCTCTGATGTGGTCTGTCTTTTCTTTGACATGTCAGAGAGATCACGACCGCAGCAAAATATGACAATGTAAAATGTAACAAACATTGTAAACTGTAACAGATAGAGCTGTGTGTACATCCGGCGGAGAAACAGCAAGCACAGACACACGTGGCTTACCTTACAACCTTTGATATGGCTGACTTGTTCAGTTTTAATGAACACATTTGTTTCCTGTGCGCTGTACGCTGCTTTTTGGTTTATCTTGATTCCGGTCGATCTGTGTGTGTTTTTTTTTTTTATTTTGTCTGGTTGGCGTGTATGGGTCTAATCGGTGCTTTCTTTTGTCTGGTGTGTCTCTTATTTCCCCTTTGTCTGGTCTCTGTCTGTCTGTCTCTCTCTCTCTCTCTCTCTCTCTCTCTCTCTCTCTCTCTCTCTCGTGGTGCCTCTCTCCTTTTGTCTGGTGTCTCTCTCCTATTATTTGATCTCTCTCTCTCCTTTTGTCTGGTGTCTCTCTCCTTTTGTCTGGTGTCTCTCTCCTTTTGTCTGGTCTCTTTCCCTCTATCTCTTCTTTTGTCTGGTGTCTCTCTCCTTTTGTCTGGTCTCTCTCTCTCTCTCTCTCTCTCTCTCTCTCTTGTCTGGTGCCTCTCTCCTTTTGTCTGGTGTCTCTCTCCTATTATTTTATCTCTCTCTCTCTTCTTTTGTCTGGTTCTCTCTCCTTTTGTCTGGTGTCTCTCTCCTTTAGTCTGGTGTCTCTCTCCTTTTGTCTGGACTCTCTCTCTCTCTCTCTCTCTCTCTCTCTCTCTCTCTCTTTTGTCTGGTGCCTCTCTCCTTTTGTCTGGTGTCTCTCTCCTATTATTTTATCTCTCTCTCTCTTCTTTTGTCTGGTTCTCTCTCCTTTTGTCTGGTGTCTCTCTCCTTTTGTCTGGACTCTCTCTCCCTCCTCTCTCTCTCTCTCTCTCTCTCTCTCTCTCTCTCTCTCTCTCTCTCTTCTTTGGTCTGGCGTGTCTCTCTCTTTTCTTTTGTCTGGTGTGTATCTCTTTTGTCTACTATGTGCATGGGTCTTTATCAGTAGTTTCTTTTGTCTTGGTGTATGCGTGTCAATATATGTCTTTTCTGTTGTCATGTTGTTGTGTTGTCATTTTACCATATACATATTCTTGTTTACCACTCACTATATTATGTCAGTATATAATTTTATTTTAAAACATATATTAAAAATATATAGTGATTATAAAAAGATCACACAGATGACAGTAGCTAGACGGATATATTCTGAGTTGGTCAACCCCAGGAATCTGACATCTCTCCCTTCCCAGAGGCGGGTTGTTTACGTATTTCATCTCATTAGTGTGTGGGGTCACCATTGCACCTCCTTCGTAGATGGGTAGGGTAGTTGCCAACTGTTAGGGAAGTCTTTGTGTTCGATTTCCTCCTCTTTCTCACCCCGCCCCACCCCACCCCCATGTGGTAGCTCGTGTTATTACACTAGATATAAATTTACCATGTTACCTGGTTTATGTCATTTGTGCTGTTCCCACAGATTCTGGCCCTGCCTCACCGACGCCTGGTGTGCTACTGCCGTCTGTATGAGGTCCACGACCCCAACAAGAAGGAGAAGATAGGGCTACACCAGAGGGAGGTATTCCTCTTCAACGATCTTCTGCTGGTGAGTTCTAGAAATTTCTCCTCAGTCCTTAGCTACAGTAGTTAGTGTGCGATGTGTTGGATCAAGCCATGGCATTCCCGCAGCCGTCCTGATTCTGGGATTGTTGCCAAGCACGTCCAGTTTTCCTGTGAACCCAGCCTTGTATCAAAGATATGGAGAGTTCTCTTGGAAGGAAGACTTCAAGAGGAAGGGAGCTTTTTATGTTATCTAATAACGATACCTAGTTTGTGTGAAGTCTGATTTCTGTACATCCCAGTGACAATATTTGCCACCTGTCTGCTAATTTCCCAACCCACTATCACCATACCTTGTATTTCACTAATTTCGTATTCTGCAGATTGTGCCTCACAGAATGTGAACATTGAAGAAGACTGGTTCATGTAGATAACACTGTGCCTTGAACACTTGCCTATTTTGACCGTATTAAGCGTCAGAGTTGGTTTTAAAGAATGGTGATAGACGGCAGGGGTCGACCCGGACAAACGTGGGCACACCCTGGACACGGCATACTTGGGCAGGGGATCTCACAACAGTTGGAGAGTCTGCCCAGTACAAAGAGCCAGGTTCTACACAGCTACGTGATGATGTCACAGAGTGGTCACCCTAAGTACACAGTGTGTACTCACTAGATGGGATCACGTGATGGCTAGACACTCACCGGCCGGCCCCGTGATCATGGGTTCGTATCCACCTCGGGCATGTGTTTAACATTGGCCAGGACTCCCAGGTCAGCCAGTGTAAATGGGTCCCGGGACGTGCTCTGGGAAGCCAAGGAGGTCGGTGTGATACTGACCACGTCACCGACAGAGTGTCGGTGGTCGGTACAAATATAGGTCTAGCACCATATACCCAGGGCACGTCAACAACAGAGTGCCGTGTGGTCGATACAAATATAGCACCATATACCCAGGGCACGTCAAGCGTGTCAAAGAGTCATTATTCAGTCAAAGCGTATCAAAGAGTCATTATTCAGTCAAGGTGGGAACAGATAGCCAACCAATCCAGTTATATTGTCACAACTACTCATATCATACAATTGTTCGGAGACTAAGTTCAGCGTTTTTGAACAAATGGACACCAGCAGAGAGTTAAAGAAAGCAAGCGATACAAGCGCATCAGGAAGTCCCAGAAAACTATGGCTTTCCCAAGAAGAGTTGGATCTGATGGTGGGGTTAAATATTGTGCACAGGGGCAAAGGTCTGAGATTTCCACACCATAGTGTGGTTAAACGCTACAATCACTTAATGCCCAGGTTAAACGCTACCATCTCTTTCTTTACAGTTATGTACTTTTTTATTTCGTATCCTTTTTTACAGACTTCGCTGTCAACACTATCATGTTACTGCAGTTGTTGATGTCTTGGCAAGTGTACGCTCAGTAGTTTGCCATTGCTTTCTGAACAACCGGCTCCCATAACAATTCTTTAAAACCCAATGCAACAGGATCCGCTGCGAAATCGCGCAGCTATGTTTCGAACGCAGGTAAGCGGGATTATGAACCGCGTCTATAATTCCTTCACCGCGGGGACCGGCCATTAAATACTAAAAAAAATGTTTGCATATCCTTTACAGGACATCGCTGTCAACATCAGCTTCTTACGGCTGATTGTTGATTTCTTGGCAAGATTTGCCATTGCTTTCTGAGCGGCCGGCTCACATACCCCGTAAGTTACCGACGCGATTCGAACCACTGCTGATTCTCACCGTCGTCACGTTACTTACGAGAGTATACGAGATTACGGAGAAAAGTCGCTAACCTCTAGGCCAGGAAGCCGGCCATTAAATACTATCTTCTCTTAATTTCCAGGTGACCAAAATCTTCAGCAAGAAAAAGACAGGCATCACCTACTCCTTCCGCTCGTCCTTGTCTCTGTGCGGCATGCAGGTCTATCTGTTTGAGACATCACGTGAGTAGCCAGTCATTTCATGTGTTGTTACATTGTTGGTCTAACGGCTAGTCCAAGTTGATTGTTGTACACTGACAGTGTTTCACACAGATTGCTTAGTTTCATGACATTTACCCTATGTTGCAATCAACCCCAGCATTTATCGGCTGGTTGAGATTTTCTAGGAAATTTTACGTTCTATTCTTTGCCATTGCTTTCTGAATGACCGACGCTCATACCTTTGTGAAAATCAATGCAGAGCCATCTGCTGCCAAATCGCCAGTGACTTACTTCGAGCCTGATGTATCCTGATTAACTGCGTTCACAACCCTAAGGCCTAGACGCAAGTGAGACCAAGTGGGCGATATAGATATATATTTTGCAGTGTCCATTTGATCAAGGACATTGAAGACGTCCGCTAATTTGCTCAATAGCGTTTAGCGATCCATCTGCTTTGTTTTTCATGTTTTGCGAATGGCGGGAATGTCCGTCAATGTGGCCTCTGAACTTTGTATCATATGTTTTGCTTAATCAGTCAATAGAGAAAGGCAAAAGAGTGCATATCTTGTGTGTAGGAACGCGCCGAGTTAGTGTGACAGAATTACCTACTGTACACTATCTGTATATTTGGGCAGCTTTGTTTTTCTATTGGTATAGTGTACATTGAAGAGAGATATAGAGAAAGAAAACAGTTTATTTTCAAAGGGTCACACATTGGGGACGCAGGGGGAGAGAAATTGTGTCCCATCATTTTTACAAATTTCCATTACAATTCCTGTTACTCCGATTTTCGATATTCAAACATTGCTTGGTTCTTCTTACTACCAACTATTACCATCTTTGTTAAAATGTCTACTTCATTTACAATAAAAACGACCTTGTTTACATACTCATAATAATTCCTGCCTGCCAACCAGGCATGGGTAGTGAGCGGCACTGATAGAAGCTGAAGACAGAGAACATACTAGACAGCATGTTGAAGGGTATAGGCAACATGGGGATTTGAACCTGCCACCTCCAAATGAAGCTGAAGGAAGTGTATTCCTTTTGTGAGGCCACAATGGTATTTGTATTTTGCAGTAAACGGTAGTAGTAGTAGTGAAGGTAGTTGTGGTAGTAGTAGTAGTGGTGGTGGGGGAGGTGGTGGTAGTAGTATTAACAGTGGTAATAGTAGTAGTAGTGGTGGGAGTATCCGTGGTGAAGTGGTCAAGCCGCTTGACTCGGGCTCTGAAGGTTGTGGGTTCGATTCCGGGCCGCGTCCTTCGGTTCACGAGTGCAATTTTTCGGAGACTCCTGTGGGTCGTCGCTAGAGCTACGGAGTTCGTGCTTTGTGCGACGCTTTCCACGCTGCGGAAAGAGACCGAGCCATATGGGAGAAATCCGGTGCAACAGACTTTTAAACTTTTTTTTAGTGGTGTAGTGGTGGTGGTGGTGGTGGTAGTAGCAGCAGCAGCAGCAGCGACAGCAATAAATAATAGTGATGACGAAGACGAAGAAACACGGACGTGGATTCCCTCTACCAACTAAAGAATATATCACAACAAAACTGTCACTGTCATTTACTGCCAATATAGTGCCTTGTATGGCAGAGGGGTCTTTGAGCCTGAGGAATTAAGGCCGCCTGGCTAGTACAGTCGCCGCGAACTGTACAGGTTAGGATTTTATTTTTGCCCCCGACAGAAAAAAATCCCACATCACAACAACACCCCAGTGAAAATAAATCACTGCAGAGAGAGAGAGAGAGAGAGAGAGAGAGAGAGAGAGAGAGCACAATGGTCATATTCGGGGAAAAAAGATGGGAGGGGGGGGGGCCATGCATGTTGAGTGCAAACATCAGTGAGGGAACTGATGCCCCGAACCTGTTTGTATACCTGCGCCAGCAGATTCTGCCAGATGGAACATGTTCAAGGTCGTGGTTTCGTGCTGTGCGGCGCCTGTCGATGATCTCACCCTTCGACGCTTGTTGATAATGTCTTTTCTTGTTGCTCTAGTGGGCTTTCGAGAGATCCCGAATAGATCTGCGCAAGGGGTTAAAAAAAAACGCCAGATTAGATTCTTGCTCTTTTTCTCCTTTTTTTTTTCCATCTTATTACCTTGGCTAATTTCCTTGTTTTTAGAAGGTGTGTATTTTAAGATACCGAACTGGTGTTGTAGTTAGTGCGCTTGCTTACCACACAGTCGTCCATGTTAAATCCCCAGAAGGGACAGGACTTTGTGTGTGTGAGAGAGAGAGAGAGAGAGAGAGAGAGAGAGAGAGAGAGAGAGAGAGAGAGAGAGAGACTCAAGCGTGGTTGATTCAACATTTACACTACTTCTAGTAGCACTGGACTGATGTTTGTGCGTGAATTAGCTTTCCCTATTACCAGTGTCCCTCAGCATCAGGCAAACCCACTCCGACTTCAGATTACTTGTAATTTACGTCCCCAAGTTAAGGACGAGAAGTCAACATTTTAGTTCAGCTGACCGATGTAGGGGTTGAACTCCATACCTCAGCATGAGCACACCGGGTGTTTAAGAACGGGTGCTCTTACCAATTCGGCCATGCTGACCTGCGGGGCAGGCGTTTGTTCCCGATAAGTATGATTCTGGGGTAGACCCCGCCTCATTGAAAGGGTAGCAGATAGTTTTCAGAAGTTTATGACAATTGTCTGGGAAAGACAGGGAACAATGACGAGAACTGAACACCTTACCTCGTGAGTCGTGGCTTAGAATGTTCGAATACCTAATAGTTGACACCCCTACGTTATATACGTGGTGTGTTTGTGTTGCGCCGTGCGTGACAAAGGTTTCTGTCCAGTTTTCCAATGTAGCATAATGATACCCGCATTAACATCAGGGTAAAGATTGCGGTGTCCACCTTAGGCTCAACAGAGATCGAGTTGGAATTCCATCGTAAGTTTAGACATTGTTAGAAAAACCATGGTGTATCATTCATGCAAACCTTGAAAAGACAGCAGTGGGAATCAATCGACAATCTTTAGTCAGGGCACGAGAAAGGCTGGGACGTTTTGTAAGAACTGCTCAGATTACATGAACATTGGATTGTGGACGGGGGAGAAAACAGTGGCTGGACAGTCTTGCACCATGGTATGGGAATACTGGAGAGAGATCAGGCGCTGGACAGTCTTACACCATGGCGTGGGAATACGGAAGAGAGAGATCAGACGCTGGACAGTCTTACACCATGGCGTGGGAATACGGAAGAGAGAGATCAGACGCTGGACAGTCTTGCACCATGGCGTGGGAATACGGAAGAGAGAGATCAGGTGCTGGACAGACTTGCACCATGGTATAGGAATACATGAGGAAGAGAGAGAGAGAGAGAGAGAGAGAGAGAGAGAGAGAGAGAGAGAAGGTGCTGGGCAGTCTTGGACCATGGCGTGGGAATACGGAAGAGAGATCAGGCGCTGGACAATCTTGCGCCGGTATTCCAGGCTGTATGAAACTAAAGGGAGGACATTGTAAACGGTCAGCTCGGAGAGAAGAGGGGAAGAGAATTAGATCAGATCAAATAGCAGTCACATCGGACCGTTACACGTCATCGGTCAGTTTCCTTGTGATGGCTAGTCTCCGTGGCCAAGTGGTTACGTAATCTGCCTCGCGCTCAGAAGGTTGCGGGTTCGATTCCGGCCCACATTGTTCGGTTCATTAGTGTATTTTTCTCTTAGACTGGCGTGAGTCGTCGCTGGAGCTACGGAGTTCGTGCTTTGAGCGACGCGTTCGGCAGGGCGCCCTGCGGAAAGAGACACGGCCACGTGGAATAAAACCCAGCCTTTGAAATCCATTAAAACTGGCTGCTACTGCCTGTGAAAATCCCAGGTCATGGACTAGGTCCTCTATAGACGCCAATCACTACCTGCGATTTGTTTTGACGTTGTTTACGTTAAATGTACGAGCTCCGTGGATATCTCAGGTTGCCATTCTAGAAATAGAAGCAGCTAAATATACAAAACGGCTGGCTATAATAGCTACATGGTGGCATTGGGGAGTTCCATGGGAGAGGCATTGGGTGTGTGGATAAGGGGAGATAATGTTTCTGCGGTTCATGTACAGTTATGTCTCCTGTGTTTGTTCATAGATTGTGGTCAGTGAAGCAGGTACGTCTCTCTCGCTCTCGCTCTCTCTCGCTCTCTCTCTCTCTCTCTCTCTCTCTCTTTCTCTCTCTCTCTCTCTCTCTCTCTCTCTCTCTCTCTTCGCGCTCTGGCTCTCTCATCCACTCTGGCTCACTCTCAGTTGCTGTAAGTTTTCTGTTCAAATGATCACAGGCACTCGCTCAACTCACAGTCAGGTACACCTCGCGGGTTTCCTGCCAAAGTGAAAACATGGGAGCGTGATGGGAAAGGACAAATAAATATACAGCTGTGGCACAATGGGAAAGACCGTCAGTGAACAAATGAATGTTCTATGAACCCATTCACTACATAAGTGTTCATGGTTTTGGTTGAAGGGCTTCAGTATTACAGCTTTACTTATGTTCGATTGCAAACTGATAATAGTAGAACTGGGCATCACGACATTGAGCATGTCATTTGTACTGGACTTCACGACATTGAGCATGTCATGCAACACTCCTGAATTTCAGAAGATACATTGTACTGACGGAGGGACTGAGCATCTTTGTGAGAAATGTCCCTGAATAGGGTAGTGTAAATTATGATTTCGTACTCCCTGACCCATCTTTGTGTGTGTACTCCCTGACCCATCTGTGTGTTTGCACACCCTGACACATCTCTGTGTTGTCTTTGGACATAGATTACCAGTGTGGCATCCAGCTGACCAACAACGTCGATGGCAAACCACTGATCACCTTCAACGCCAGAAACGACCATGACCGGCAGAAGTTTGTGGATGATCTCAAGGAATCCATCCTAGAGGTGGGTCTTGGTAGTCAAGCTTGTTGTTCTTGTTATTATTGGTGCTGTTATTGTTGGTGCTGCTACTGTTTTTGCTGTCATCATTGTTGTAGCTACTGCTACTGCTATTGTTGTTGCAGCAAGCAATGAAGACTGATTAATGTTCAGTACAGTCCAGAATGGAACAGTATTTATATGACGACATACCTCCTCTCTTCCGCCCTTCATCTTTCAAAGGAGTATAGCTATCAGGCCAGCCCTTTGTTAGCTTGTTCACGATTGATGGGATTTTGCAGCAGTTTTCTACTGCATGAGATAGCCAGTCTCATGCCAACCCTCCTGAGCTGTCTCCTATGACATAAATTGTATGTTACACAAGCTTCGCTCATGCGTCCCGCTAACACCAGTGCATTACACACATTGTATGTGACACTGTTACATGACACACATTGTATGTGACAGTTATGTGAGCTTCCCTTGTGGGTCCCTCTAACACTGGTGTGACACTCAAGACATTAGAACCATGAACATCATTAGACACACAGTTTCTGATGCTGTCATCTCTATATGGCACTTTTGCCTTGATGACAGAAGTCTTTGACCAACTAGAACCTGTTAAAAGATGTTACCACTGGTCAGCTCAGTCATCCTTCTCAACTAGCATCACTGAGGAACTTGAAGGATTTCAGCTGACTTTATTGTTCCTTCTTGTGTTCTACGAATGACTGCCAGGGGCTAACAAGTAATGTGCCTCATGACTCCCATGATCTCTTGGGCTTCCTATTGTTGCTCATGTCCATGGTTAACACAGGCTGAATCAACAGCAAGCCCAAAGTGGAATGGCGCATAAATATTTTCATGTTGTCATTGAGGTGACATCTGTAATAGCTCTTAAAATGTCAATGAGACACGATCATCTGGTGTTCATATGTACATAAAACATGACTACGCCTCTGCTGACAGCGTATGGTATCAGTCAGTCAGCCCAATCTAGTTGAATTCAATTTAGAAACAGTATTCCCAAACTCTTCCATTCTTCTTCTTCTGTTACCTTCTATTGCCCAATGGGATATAGGGCCTCAACCAACTCAGTCCAAGCCCCCTATATCAACCAACTCAGTCCAAGCTCCCTATCTCAACCAACTCAATCCAAGCCCCCTGTCTCAACCAACTAGGTCCAAGCCCCCTATCTCAACCAACTAGGTCCAAGCCCCCTATCTCAACCCAGTCCAAGCCCCCTATCTCAACCAACTCAGTCCAAGCCCCCTATCTCAACCAACTCAGTCCAAGCCCCCTATCTCAACCAACTCAGTCCAAGCCCCCTATCTCAACCAACTAGGTCCAAGCCCCCTATCTCAACCAACTCAGTCCAAGCTCCCTATCTCAACCAACTCAGTCCAAGCCCCCTATCTCAACCAACTCAACCCAAGCCCCCTATCTCAACCAACTAGGTCCAAGCCCCCTGTCTCAACCAACTAGGTCCAAGCCCCCTATCTCAACCAACTAGGCCCAAGCCCCCTATCTCAACCAACTCAGTCCAAGCCCCCTATCTCAACCAACTCAGTCCAAGCCCCCTATCTCAACCAACTCAGTCCAAGCCCCCTATCTCAACCAACTCAGTCCAAGCCCCCTATCTCAACCAACTAGGTCCAAGCCCCCTATCTCAACCAACTCAGTCCAAGCTCCCTATCTCAACCAACTCAGTCCAAGCCCCCTATCTCAACCAACTCAACCCAAGCCCCCTATCTCAACCAACTAGGTCCAAGCCCCCTATCAACCAACTAGGTCCAAGCCCCCTATCTCAACCAACTCAGTCCAAGCCCCCTATCTCAACCAACTCAGTCCAAGCCCCCTATCTCAACCAACTCAGTCCAAGCCTCCTATCTCAACCAACTAGGTCCAAGCCCCCTATCTCAACCAACTCAGTCCAAGCCCCCTATCTCAACCAACTCAGTCCAAGCCCCCTATCTCAACCAACTAGGTCCAAGCCCCCTATCTCAACCAACTCAGTCCAAACCCCCTATCTCAACCAACTCAGTCCAAACCCCCTATCTCAACCAACTCAATCCAAGCCCCACTATCTCAACCAACTCAGTCCAAGCCCCTTATCTCAACCAACTCAGTCCAAGCCCCCTATCTCAACCAACTCAGTCCAAGCCCACCCCCCCCCCCCCCATCTCAACCAACTCAGTCCAAGCCCCCTGTCTCAACCAACTCAGTCCAAGCCCCCTATCTCAACCAACTCAGTCCAAGCCCCCTATCTCAACCAACTCAGTCCAAGCCCCCTATCTCAACCAACTCAGTCCAAGCCCCCTATCTCAACCAACTCAGTCCAAGCCCCCTATCTCAACCAACTCAGTCCAAGCCCCCTATCTCAACCAACTCAGTCCAAGCCCCCTATCTCAACCAACTCAGTCCAAGCCCCCTATCTCAACCAACTCAGTCCAAGCCCCCTATCTCAACCAACTGTCCAAGCCCCCTATCTCAACCAACTCAGTCCAAGCCCCCCCCCCCCCCCTATCTGAACCAACTCAGTCCAAGTCCCCCTGTCTTTACCTATCCCACACAGCCCTGTCCATGACCTCCACATATGCTCATATCTGTTTCTACTTTCCTCCATGAGTTTTCAGCTCTTCCTCTATTTCTTGTGCACTGTGTGTTCCAGACTAGTTACAGGTTGACTCAGTGTATGGCCTACCCAGCGCCAGTGCCTTTTCTTCACCTCTTGTTTCACTGGTATTTGTCTAGTTCTCTCCATGAGCTCTCTACATTGGTGATTTTGTCATGCCATTTTATTCCTTCTGTTGTGTGCAGACACCAATGAATGAATGCTTGTAGTTGTGTATTGCCCCGGGAAGGTTAAACCGGTCAACAAATGCCCGCAGAAGTCGGATGTTTCAGCCTAACGGCACAAGAACGCAGCTCTGCTGTAAACAGGCACAACGCAGTCACATCCGAAAAATAAATCCGGATGAACGCAGAAGACGAAGAAGAAGTTGTGTATTACATTTGCAAATTCTTCTGCCTTTTGTCCCTCGTTGGAACATAACCCTCAGCTGTTATATACCAAGCCCTCTTATCATTTACAATGCCTTGTAGTTCCCTCATTTTGTCTTGTAGTTCCCTCGTTTTGTCTTGTAGTTCCCTCATTTTGTCTTGTAGTTCCCTCATTTTGTCTTGTAGTTCCCTCATTTTGTCTTGTAGTTCCCTCATTTTCCCACATTACTCATTTCCATGTTTATTTGTTGTCCTATTTTTATTTTGTCTTATGGCTTCCAGAAGACGACTTTCTAATGTACTCTTTGTTTTCCCCCAGACAAATGGAATGGAACAACTGCGAATAGAAGAGGAAATGGCCCGACATCGCACCACCCACAACACAATGGACAAGCGTTACGCCTGTGACGACTCCCGTATGCTAGCGTATGACCTTGTTAAATCTTCAGAAAATCCACAAAACCGCCTGTCTGCACCAGAATGTAACCTGAAGAAGGTGCCGTTCTGTAACTCTCTCACTGATCTCAGCTCAGGTATGCATGCTGTACAGGTAGCCACGTGAGATAGGCAGTTGGGATCCAAGCTGGAATCTTTGTCCACCTACCTGTCTGTCTGTCTGCTTGTCTGCATGCAAGTGGATTTATATTCATCTTCATCAGTGTGTCACTGATTCCGTCACACTTCCTTATTTCTCAATCTGCCTCCCGTTATTTCATTGTCACTCCCTATTTCCTCTGTCACTGGCTGTTTATGTCTCTGCTTCTGCCGCTTGATCTCCCTCTGTCTTATGTTCTGCCTGGCTTTCTTCTCTATGTCTCCTACTCTCTGTCTCAAACTTTGTATACCTGAAGGTTTTAATGGGGGGTGTCAAGGAAGAGGGTCAGCTTCATTGCACCAGGTTTTCCTCCTTGTGGCTCTGTCTCTTTCCACAGAGCGGCCTCCATGCAGGTTGCCACTTGATGGGTTCTCACAGACCTGCATGTTGTACCCATGTGTTGTGTAACCACACTGTCGTTGTCAGGGTGGCAGTCAGTCATTGACACTCTCCCATCTACATCCCCTCTCTCCTCTTGTAGCCAAACCATAGCCACACAAGTCCTGATCCCAGGAAAAGGAACCAACACATTCAGATGTCCTTGTGGACTGTGTATAGAGTCAAGTTCATTAGCTGGGTGTTAGGATCACTTCTTGTGTTTCCATACTTGGTTCATTCACGTGTGACTGGACTTTTATCTTCAGTTTTATTGTTATTATTGAGATCTATTTCCAGCTTGGATCCCCTGATATTTTTGTTCTCATTGCTTGTAATTATGTATCAAAAAATGCATCCTCACAAATGTGCATCAGAAATTCACTATTCACAATTGTGCACCGGAACATGCTTCTGTACACTTCTGCACCCAAACATGCCTACACATATGTGCATGAGAAACTACTCTCGTCTGTTTACATGAGGAGTTGCCTGCCCATTATTGATTCTCCAGATCCATCGCAGGGTTCAGCCCTTGTGTGGACACACACTTGTTGTCTTGTCAATGTATGTAATGTTGATTGTCAATGTATGTAATGTTGATGTTGTCAATGTATGTTGTGTTGAATGTCGCTGGAGTAAGAGTTTTTGCAGGGTTCAGCTTGTGAGTGTGGACACAGCACTTGGTCTTGTAAATGTATGTCATGTTGATATTATACATGTATGTAATGTTAATATTGTGAGTGTACATAATGTTGATATTGTGAATGTATGTAATGTTAATATTGTGAGTGTACATAATGTTGATATTGTGAATGTATGTAATGTTAAAATTGTGAATGTACGTAGTGTTGATATTGTAAATGTATGTACTGTTATTATAAATGTATGTCATGTTGATATTACTAAGATATTTGCTGGTGTGTTTCTTTATGCAGTCATTATTGATTCCTCATAGAAACCAGTCGTTTATTTGCAGTGCACTCTATCTGTGGTAGTTTAGTGGCAAAGATTGGATGCGTTGGTGACATAGTTATGTCACCACACTGACAGTGGCATGAGCTCAGTCTGACAAGGAATGGATGCCTGCAGTCATCGTTCACCATAGGAGGGACAGATTTGCCACCTGGTCCTCTGTGCACTCAAGCCTAGAACATATGCTGGTTCTAACACTTCATATACTGTAGCAGGTTCTAGCTGTAGGGTGTGTGTTTAGTGTAGTGGTGACACTAGGTTTTATTGTTAGTGCACACACAGATGGGTCAGCACAGAATGCTGTTCGAAATGGAGGAGCAGGAGTGTACATAGAATACCCAAATAATACTAGGAACGTGGCCAGAGTTCCAACAGGAAAGTACTGCCATAACTATGATGCTGAAATTGAGGCAATCAAGATAGCAACAGAGAAATTACTAAATAACAGCAATGGTACACATCCTGTGGTGCTATTGACAGATGCAAAATCAGTAATAGAGGCGGTCCTTTCTGGGAAATTGCCAGTACTAAGGACACTATTTTCTGAACTTAGCAGTCAGCATAAGGTCACCATGGAGTGGATACCATCCCATTGTGGAGTACCTGGAAATGACAGAGCTGATCGATTGACTAAGGAAGGAGCAAAAGAACAACCTGATGTGCCCATTACATACCACCAAAAGAAAAGAATGATCAAATCAGTCAGAAAGCTACCAAAACCTGCTCAAGATGACTACCACGTTATGGACAGACCAGAACAAATCATTATTCTGCGCCTCAGGACAGGACACAATAGATTACGCAACCACATGTATACAAAATTCAAGATTGGTGACTCAGCCATGTGCACATGTGGATTGGCGTCGCAGACAGCAGAGCACATACTCCAAGACTGCCCAAAATATAACATATATAGGCAAACCTTCTGGCCTAGAGAGACAACAGTGGAAGATAAACTCTATGGACTGCTGAGTGAACTAAGACTGTTAGATTCATACAAGAGACAACATTGCAGTTATAGACATATTTCACGCGAACGAAAGAAGAATTGCCATGGTGAAGGTAGTCTTTCGCAAGATGAAAAACATACCAATAAAAAGATATCAATTGAAATGAGAAAAAGAGTGAAGTGCTACATAGAACCTGTACTTTTATATGGGTGTGAGGCGTGGACAATGAGCAGACAAGCTGAAAAACATCTGATGGCTGTGGAAATGTGGTTTCTGAGGAGAATGCAAAGAATACCATGGACAGATAGAAAAACCAATGAACAAGTCCTACAAGAAATAAATGAAGATTGTAAACTGATTAGAGACATTAGATGTAGACAGTCAACATTTTTTGGGCATGTTATGAGAAGAAATGGATTGGAGAACTTGGTGACAACTGGCAAGATCGAAGGGGAAGACCGAGAAGTAAATACTTGGATGGCTTGGCCATGTGGCATGGTTGAGACAGAAACACGGAGCTGATCCATGACTCTGGTGATCGAGTGAGATGGCAGAACATGACCGCCCACGCTTACCGGCATGGCACATGATGGATGACTGGCCTTGCCCCCCAGTAGGCTAGCAGAGGGAAGGAGGCACCTTACTTCTCCTTTGATAGGGGATACACCTTGTACAAGGGTCCTTTAGTTTTTGTTTTGATAGTTGATCATCATTTATTTGTGCAGTACGGTAATGGACTAGTAATTTGTGCAGTGCTGTTATTGACTAGTAATTTGTGCAGTACTGTCATTGACTAGTAATTTGTGCAGTGTTGTTATTGACTAGTAATTTGTGCAGTACTGTCATTGACTAGTAATTTGTGCAGTGCTGTTATTGACTAGTAATTAGTGCAGTATTGTCATTGACTAGTAATTTGTGCAGTGCTGTTATTGAATAGTAATTTGTGCAGTACTGTCATTGACTAGTAATTTGTGCAGTGTTGTTATTGACTAGTAATTTGTGCAGTGTTGTTATTGACTAGTAATTTGTGCAGTACTGTCATTGACTAGTAATTTGTGCAGTACTGTCATTGACTAGTAATTTGTGCAGTACTGTCATTGACTAGTAATTTGTGCAGTACTGTCATTAACTAGTAATTTGTGCAGTACTGTCATAGACCAGTAGTTATAACATTGACAACCTTGTTTGCATTGTGTTGTTCAATACAGATGCTGTGATGAAAAGAGGTAGCAGTGGTGCATCCTTGGACAGTGGGATGGTGAGTGTAGTGTCCTCCTCGTGCTGAAGTTAGCCTTGATAGAGCTGAGACCAGGAGACAAGATGGCTGGGCTGCCAGCAGTCACCAGACTTAGTCACTTTATTGTTAGTGTTGGCACGCGGACACCATCTTGTTTACATGCTCATTGTTGTGTGTCAACTTCAAGTTATGATGGGTGATAGTTGTGTAAAGCTCATTGCTTGACATCTATGTATGGATATATCAACACACAGATGACCAGACTGACTTGTAGACATGGGATGGAATATACACCCACTTCACTATCTGCTGTGGCAGAGACAACTTTTATGGGCACATGTCAAGTTCCAAGACATCACTTCTGATCACAAATACCCACAAAAGCCCAACAGCCACGGCATATTTTGATAGCATTTTCTTCACTGGCTGACTTTTTAGTATTGTAGTCATTGTGTATGTTATCATTTGTCACTTTGCTGACATTTTACTGAGTACAGTTCAAAAACGGCCATTGTACGAAGGAGTTATAAATGCAATTTGTAATCCAGCATTCAAAACACAGCTATGGACAGTTTGGAAGCAGACCTTCTTGCGCTGGTTTTCATACAATGGTATGAGTGCTAGTCGTTCAGAAAGCAGTGGCAAACTACTAAATGTGCGTAAACTTGCAGAGAAATCACAAGCTACCAGGGGTTGATGATGGGGTTGACTGCATCGTCCTGTAAAGAATATGCAACTAACTTTCTTTTCTTAACATTTGAGAACTTGACCCAGCCTCAGAATGTGGGTAACAGGGGTCTGGCACAACTCTGGACTTCTTGTGTGCAACAATCTGGCATAACTCTGGACTTCCTGTCTGCAACAATCTGGCATAACTCTTGTGTGCCATTTGCTGCAACAATCTGGCATAACTCTGGACTTCTTGTGTGCCATTTGCTGCAACAATCTGGCATAACCCTGGACTTCTTGTGTGTCATTTGCTGCAACGATCTGGCATAACTCTGGACTTCTTATGTGCCATTTGCTGCAACAATCTTGCATAACCCTGGACTTCTTGTGTGTCATTTGCTGCAACAATCTGGCATAACTTTGGACTTCTTGTGTGCCATTTGCTGCAACAATCTGGCATAACCCTGGACTTCTTGTCTGCCATTTGCTTCAACAATCTGGCTCTCTCTTCTTATCATTGACTGTTGTTCTAGTCATGCCTACTCAAGTCTACTTGTTTTATGTGTGTAAATTGAGAGCGCATTGAGATTTTCAGGTAGCTTTGGGTGGATAGCTGTCTCTGTGGGGCCATATCTTGAAGAAGCTTATGACAGTGTCGAAGGATGTATTCTGCTGTCTGTTTTTGCCATCCAAATGTGCGCAGAAAATCATTTCAGTCTGTAAGTGACTGTTCAGTCTGTTGTGTCCTGTTCTGATACGAAACAAGATGACCTACCATGTTTGATCAAGATTGTAATAATTGTTGTTGGTTGAGTTTCCTGTATGGCTTGATAAGGGTCTTATTTTCCTGGAAGCTGATAGATGGTCCTGTTCTACTTGTGTAGCTAACATTACTGCTTCTTCTTCTCCGGGTATGTCACAGTGGGATGGTGTCTGCACATGAAACTGGCTTGCTTTGCTTGTGATGCTTTTCCAGTGAAGCATACTGGCAGTTAATGTTTGGGTGAAGAGCCTACAGAAATATTATCTGACGTCCTCTTGCCCAGATATCCATATCCATCTGTATGCCACTGAGGCATGTTCAGACAATTCAAAAGTTTTGATCAGCACTCACAGAAAGTAGGAAAGATGTAGAAATCAGAGGACACACTAGACAACAGAAACATTAAAGTTGGGCCACACGCTGAAACTAAAACTGGTCATCTCCGCGTGACAGCGCCTCATTGAGGGGACAGGTGCACTTCCACATCGTTAGTGACTGAACTACTCGACCCCCATCTGGACTTGCCTTGAAGTTTGCTTATTTCTTTAGGCTTCTGCTGCTGCCTGTCATCTCCCCATGGATGATTGCCCTCAAGCAGCTGACCCCCAGCCCTGGTAGACTGGTTCATGATTGCTTGAGTGTTACAGCTACAGTCTTCTGCAGGATGGCTTAGCCACTCCTCCTTAGTCACCTCTTATGCTGTGCAAGGTGGGTTAGTGTTATTTCTTTTCCTCCCAATGGACCCTGGTGAGACCATATTTCTTCAGTGAGGTGACAAATTGAATACCCATTGTCTGTTTTTCTGCAATTGTTGTAGTGTAGTATGTCCTTAATTGTGGCTGCTGTCCTGTATCTTCTATGATATCAATATTTGAGTCTGTTGCCTGATGGGAACGTCCATAACTCACTGGTATATGAAAGCTAGTGGTCGTTGCTTCACCTCGTGGTAGTATCACAAATGGTACCTATTCGTTTTAATCGGGCAACAGATTCTGCTGTCTGTGGACTTTGAACCTCTAACCATTATTGGTAAGCTTCTGCATTTATTACACAATGAAAAGAAAGATAGATGAGAACCTGAGCTCTACAAATAACAATACACATTGTTGACTGTTGTTCTAGTCATGCCTACACAAGTCCACTTGTTGTCAACTGAGAGCTCATTGAGACTTCCAGATAACTGTGTGTGGATGTCTGTCTCTGTGGGTCTCTCAGCTCAACTTACACCTTGTTGACTCTTCCCCAGGTGTCGGGTAGCATCGGGAGTTCCAGCAGCGACACCCACTCCATCACCATGTTCCCTGCTGTTCCAGCTCAGTCACGCAGCACCCCACCCCTCAGTCAAGGCAGCAGCATAAGGCAGCCACCGCCAGGGACACCCATAGTGCTGCGACCGGGTTTACCAGACGGGACACAAGTGTGATCTGACCACCATGATGGTGACATCCTTGACAGGCAGCCTCACAAACTTCTGTTGGTGATCTGTGCTGGACACGTACAGACGTACATCAAAATTACCTGTGTATATAGTTGTGTTGGTGATCTGTGCTGGAGGTGTACAGATGTGCATCAAGAGCACCTGTATATATTGTTGTGGGGATGGTCATAGTTCTGTTCCAGGCGCTTGATACTTGATCAGTTGCCTGGGACAGATGGGGGTAAGTCCGGGTTGAGGGATCAAGAAATAATAACTGGAATAGAGTTTGTGAGACCATCTGGGAAATGGGCTACAGAGATAGATATGAAACACTTGGTGAAATTGTCTGGGACTGAAATAACTATTTGAGTTGCCAGATACAGAAGGAGCTGGGATAGAATGATGGTCTGGGGTAGGAATTTGGATTAAACAAGCAATCGGATAGAGTTGGTTAGACTGGTTGGGGTAATAAGAGTTGAAATGTTCATTTGCACTAGACAAAGTGAACAAGACCTGGATGTAAGTGGATGTAGGAACACACTGCGAGCCAGCAAGATGTGAAATACCCAGGCACCCTGGATTTCAACCTCTAGTTCTACATGACTTCACTGCCCCATTCAAGGAACCACTGCTGGCCAAACAGTATAATACTGTAGTTTCTTTCTGTGACCTAGTGCTGGCACTCTAATCTTTCTGTGACATAGTGCTGGCACTGTAGTATCTTTCTGTGACATAGTGCTGGCACTAGAATGTTTGTAGCATAGTGCTGGCACTGCAGTATCTTTCTATGGCATAGTGCTGGCACTGTAGTATCTTTCTGTGACATAGTGCTGGCACTGTAGTATCTTTCTGTGACATAGTGCTGGCACTAGAATGTTTGTAGCATAGTGCTGGCACTGTAGTATCTTTCTGTGGCATAGTGCTGGCACTGTAGTATCTTTCTATGACACAGTGCTGGCACTGTAGTATCTTTCTATGGCACAGTGCTGGTACTGTAATATCTTTCTATGGCATAGTGCTGGCACTGTAGTGTCTTTCTATGGCATAGTGCTGGCACTGTAGTATCTTTCTATGACATAGTGCTGGCACTGTAGTATCTTTCTATGGCATAGTGCTGGCACTGTAGTATCTTTCTATGGCATAGTGCTGGCACTGTAGTATCTTTCTATGGCATAGTGCTGGCACTGTAGTATCTTTCTATGGCATAGTGCTGGCACTGTAGTATCGTTCTGTGACATAGTGCTGGCACTGTAGTATCTTTCTATGGCACAGTGCTGGTACTGTAGTATCTTTCTATGGCATAGTGCTGGCACTGTAGTATCTTTCTATGGCATAGTGCTGGCACTGTAGTATCTTTCTATGGCATAGTGCTGGCACTGTAGTATCTTTCTGTGACATAGTGCTGGCACTAGAATGTTTGTAGCATAGTGCTGGCACTGCAGTATCTTTCTATGGCATAGTGCTGGCACTGTAGTATCTTTCTGTGACATAGTGCTGGCACTGTAGTATCTTTCTGTGACATAGTGCTGGCACTAGAATGTTTGTAGCATAGTGCTGGCACTGTAGTATCTTTCTGTGGCATAGTGCTGGCACTGTAGTATCTTTCTATGACACAGTGCTGGCACTGTAGTATCTTTCTATGGCACAGTGCTGGTACTGTAATATCTTTCTATGGCACAGTGCTGGCACTGTAGTGTCTTTCTATGGCATAGTGCTGGCACTGTAGTATCTTTCTATGACATAGTGCTGGCACTGTAGTATCTTTCTATGGCATAGTGCTGGCACTGTAGTATCTTTCTATGGCATAGTGCTGGCACTGTAGTATCTTTCTATGGCATAGTGCTGGCACTGAAGTATCTTTCTATGGCATAGTGCTGGCACTGTAGTATCGTTCTGTGACATAGTGCTGGCACTGTAGTATCTTTCTATGGCACAGTGCTGGTACTGTAGTATCTTTCTATGGCATAGTGCTGGCACTGTAGTATCTTTCTATGGCATAGTGCTGGCACTGTAGTATCTTTCTATGGCATAGTGCTGGCACTGTAGTGTCTTTCTATGGCATAGTGCTGGCACTGTAGTATCTTTCTGTGACATAGTGCTGGCACTGTAGTATCTTTCTATGGCATAGTGCTGGCACTGTAGTATCTTTCTATGGCATAGTGCTGGCACTGTAGTATCTTTCTATGGCATAGTGCTGGCACTGTAGTGTCTTTCTATGGCATAGTGCTGGCACTGTAGTATCTTTCTATGGCATAGTGCTGGCACTGTAGTATCTTTCTATGGCATAGTGCTGGCACTGTAGTATCTTTCTATGGCATAGTGCTGGCACTGTAGTATCTTTCTGTGACATAGTGCTGGCACTGTAGTGTCTTTCTATGGCATAGTGCTGGCATACAGAGCAATGGGTCTAAACCCAGCTATAGCTGTCAGCTGTTTCTTGGTTGACCTCTCATCTCATCTCTCTCTCTCTCTCCACTGTTTCCTCACCAGCACTGCGTATACGAATCTGTGATCTGTGGTTTTTATGTCTCAAATGGTTCTCACACAATGTCCATCAGGTTCCCCCACATTGTCCATCAGGTTCCCCAACAATGTCCATCCGGGACCACTCCATACACACCTGCACGCACGCACAAACATACACACTGTCCACCAGGTTCCCCCCACAATGTCCTTCATGTGGCTGGCTATGTAATGTCTACTGTATTATATAAATGCTATGTTTTTATAATTTATGTACCTCAATTTAATTTATCCTGACATTAGTATTGATTCTGTTATGTGAGCTGGATATTGGACATGATTGATGTTGTGTGAACAGGACATTGTGGTCACTGACAACATAAATACATGGCAGAGTTGACATAGAAACAGGTCAGAAAACTGGGCACACACACAACATTATGTATGTATAACTCTCCTTGACCAAGCAAACAATTGACCGTGCAGGTTTGTGGTATGTGCTTGTTCCCTGATTGCAGTAGTTGTTCATGTTTGTTGTTCACTGGCTGAATGTTTTCCTTCTTTTAGTTTGCTGTGTTGAAACAAAAAAAAATTTGAGCATCATGTAACATTTTCTTTTATCATTTAAAGACCCAAAGTCTTTCAGCCTGGTGTTGGTGTGCTTGTGTTTGTTTGGTGTGCTCGTGTCTGTGTGTGGACATGCGTGTGTCAGGGGTGGGTGGCAGGACCCATCTTTCACAGCTGGAGACTGGGATCCTCAACCCCAAGCAGACTAGTGGTTTATTTGGTGAGAGAGGGAAATTTGGCCGCAGGTTTTAATATGTCATGATAGTGTTTGCTTGTTAGTTTGTTGTACAAGTGTGTACGTATGTGGGTGTGTACATGTTACATGGATGTGTTAGTGTTTGGACAGACCACACATCTTTATAGTGTTAGTTTATTAGTATATGGATGTACAAGTGTGTGTGTGGCTATGTACATGTGTGGCTGTGTACATGTGGGGGGCATGTACATGTGTGGCTTTGTACATATGTGGGTGTGTTAGGTGGATGTACTAGTGTAGGTGTGTTGTGTGTGTGGACATGTACATATGGGGGTATGTACATGTGAGGGTGTGTGTGTACATGTATGTACAACTGTGTGTGAATAAGTCTGTTACTATATAAACATTTATGAATATTTATATGTGATAGGAAGGTGTGTTTGTATGGATAAGTGTGTGTGCCAGTGTGTTTGTAGGTTTGTCTTAGAATATGAATATACTTGTCAGAGTGTGAGTATGCGCAGAGACATGCATTTGTGGACATTAAGTACATGGCTGTACAAGCGTGTGTGAAAATGACATATTAGTATGTACATATCAATGTATTTAACGAATTTGTTTCATTTAGCTTCCCTCTGGTCTGATGCTGCTTCATCGCTGATTGATGAAACATATGCCTTACGTGGCGTGTGAAACCATAAATTCATTCTCATACTGTACGATGTCATCTGTGATCACTGAATGCTTCCACTTCTTCATCTGCTTGACCGCATCAATCACATCTTTCCAGTGATCTCTGCCCTGGCTTGCCTCATCCTCCCACTTGCCTTGTATTTCAAGGTTTTATTTTATATCATGCTATTTTATGACCTTCTTTCATTGCCTGTATTATTATGTTATGTTACTGGGTGAATGCCTCTGTGTGCTGGTTGGCTGTCCTACCCATTTCCTTTGCGGGACATTGCGATCAACCCCAGGTTGTATTATCTAAGCGATTTATGTTCAGTAGTTTGCCATTGCTTGCTGGCTACTGTCATGGAAGTCTGGGCAGATCCTCCACGAGGCAAATCTCTGACTTGGTTTGACATTCAGAACAGTTTGTGTCACACTCAGATAATACTTCTGCCCTCTTGGGTAGAAGAGGGCAAACTGACATGAACCTCATTTGTTGACTGCATGCTCCTTAGAGCTGTGTGAGTTCATCTGTAATATATCATGGTCAGATTTTCTTGAAATATATTTATATCCTTGATTTATGCATTTTAATTCAGCTCTTGCATGTTATATTCATTGACAGATATTGTTTGTCAGACAGTTGGCCTTGTGAGGCTATCAGGTATCTGTGTGTGGTCAATATGTTTGTTTCTTGGGTGTTCTCATGCTTTGTGTCTGTACATCTGTGTACTAGTGTGCATAGGGTATATCTATATGCCTGTGTATACATGTGCTAGTCTATATCTGTGCCTGCAAGTACACATCGCTACACATATACATACGTCTGTGTAAACTAGACAAACACGTGTGTACAAGTGGGCTTGTGTACACACACTCGGGAATGCATTTTGGAATTATGTCTGGTTTAGTTGAAGTCGGCATTCGCCCAGTAATTGTGTACACACATAATTAGATTACCAATAATGTATTGATATATCTGTATTACCACTGAGTTCTGGAACTGTGTGGTGGAGTTTTACCATAGCAGTTCTGGAACTGTTTGTATGGTGGAGTTTTACCATAGCAGTTCTGGAACTGTTTGTCTGATGGAGTTTTACCACAGCAGTTCTGGAACTGTTTGTGTGGTGGAGTTTTACCACAGCAGTTCTGGAACTGTTTGTGTGGTGGAGTTTTACCACTGAGTTCTGGAACTGTGTGGTGGAGTTTTACCATAGCAGTTCTGGAACTGTTTGTATGGTGGAGTTTTACCATAGCAGTTCTGGAACTGTTTGTGTGGTGGAGTTTTACCTAGCAGTTCTGGAACTGGTTGCGTGGTGGAATTTTAGTAACCAGCTTTCCGTGTGGCTGTGTGTGTGTGTGTCACTGGTTGACAATTTCATATCACTTGTAAAGACTGGTTTGTGGAGTTTGTAAGGTTACAGTTGTCAATAAACAGACTAGTACATTTTTGCCTGTCTGTATTGTGTTAACTTCTTTGATCCACAAACAAGCAACAGGTAATTAAAACAGGTTAAAAAGAGTCAAGAAAGCCAACAAATCTTGCTTCCCAATGTCACATTTGTGGCACTCTAATATCCTCCATAAATACTTCATTCTCCTCCCACAACTTTACTTCCCATCACATTTTCTGGTAGCCATTTGTAGGCTGGGATCCCATGTGAAGAAATACACTTTCCACTTTGAAGCGGATTCAAACCACATGGCCACTGACCCGGCAGGCAGTGCATTAGCTACTATGATACTGTGGTCCCCAAGTTAATACAATAAATCTCTGGTATTTCCTCATCATCAAACATCTGTAAGTTGCTATCATAAATCTCCGTTATTTCACCATCATCAAACATCTCTAAGTTAACATCTCAATATGGTCTCTTTCCAACCATCCCCAAATCCATATATTTGAACTGTTCCCTGTTGTTTTAATCATCTAGACCTTCCTCATCCATTTCATTTATACTGATAATGTTTGGTCACTCCCTTCTGTCCCTCCTATTTTTTCCCTTGGCCATTTATTGAGTTACTACCGAGATTTCCCCATTTCCCATACATACTTCTGGTCAGCTGACCTGCAGTCACATGGCCTCTCACTTTGAAGTATTTGCTGAAAGACTGTTGCATTCTGACATTGGATTTGCGTCTTCTAATCAACTTGTTCATATTTGTATGGACGTGTATCAGTGTCTGTCTGTTGTGTCTGTCTGTTGTGTGTGTGCTGACCAAGGCTCTGGTCACCTCATTCATTCAGTCACTTGTGTGTGTGTGCTGTTGTTGGCTGACCAGTTCCAGTTCTCATTTTCATTGATTTACTCACCATCTTTTATAGACCTATAGGCACTCGATAGGTCGTGTGGTTAACATCTCACCAACTGCCTTTATGCCCACAAATCGTTTCTAGCGTCTACTTTAGACTGGGTGAGGTGAACCTGGGAGTTAAGGTCAACTTTTTAAAATCCTCACCTTGATGGGGAGTGGATCAAATGACCACCAGACTGGCAGCTCAGCCATTGTGCCATCGTGGCCAGAGTACACAGAATGCCCAAGTCAAACTGTTTCCTTGACAATAAGATCGGGTCTTATATTAATTTTAGCTTTAAAACTGCATCAGGGCTTATTTTCAGGGGGATGAATTATTTTTATTTATTTTTTGAGATATAAAAATCTTCATTTATTCATTTACAAAATTCTACATATATTTAAATACAGTCCTGTCATCTCATTTAATTCAAGTGATGTACTGAATTATGAACTTTATCCGTTCATTATCAAGTGCACAACAGAGACGTCTATACTCTGACTGACCATTCGGCAACAAGTCTCTTATTCTAGCTGACGATCTTAACCAGGGCTTATGTTAGGGGTAGGTCTTATATTAAAAGCATCCTGAAAAATCTTGCTAGGACTTATGTGGGTAGATCTTATTTTCATGAAAACACAGTACCAGGGACACAGCCAGAGCACCAACAGGAAAGTACTGTCATAACTATGATGCAGAAATCCAGGCAGTCAAGATAACAGGAATTACTGAATACCATTCATGGTTCACAGCCTGGGGTATTGCGGACAGAAGCAAAGTCAGTACTTCAGTCCAGAAAATGGTCAGTATCACAAACACTGACTGAACTAGTCAAAGCCACCATACAGTGGCTATTGTCTCCTTGTGGAGTGCTCAGGAGCACGAGTACTGAACAACTAGCTAAGGAAGGTGTAACAGATGAGCAGCCAGACGTACCAGTCATATACCATCAAAATAAAAGAATCATCATGTCAGTCAGAAAGCCACCAGCATAAGATGATTACTATTTTATGAAGATTCCAGGCCTCAGAACAGGACACAATCAATTACACAACACTGTATATAAAATTTATGATTGATAAATCAGCCATGTGGATTGGTGCCGCAGACGGCAGATCATATATTCCAAGACTACCCCGATTATGACACATATAGGCAAACCTTCTGGCCTAGAGAAACAACAGTGGAAGATAAACTCTATAGACCACTGAGTGAACTAAAACAGACTGCAGTTTATACAAATGAATTTGTCTAAGTGCTTTCCCAAAGAAATGAAATATATGTTAATGAGGAAAGATTGGAGGTGGTGGAAAATTTTGAATATCCTGGGTCACTGATTAGCAACAATGGTGACACAATGAAAGAAATTAAACGACTATCAATTGCTCTTCAAATACTAAAACTGAATGAGTGGGACAGATAGAACTACAAAAAGATTTTTAAGAGCATGCATCTTTCCCATTGCAACATACGCCTGTGAGACCTGGACACTTACTAAACAAGCTGAACAGCGCATAAATGCCTTTGAATACAAATGTTATAGACGAGTTCTAAGAATATCTTGGGTAAAGAAAAGAACAAATGCATCCATACTTGAAGAGCTGAATATTGAAGAGGGTTGGCTATTAAAGACGATAAAACAAAGAAAATTGAAATATTTTGGTCACTTGAAATGTCACAAAAGTTTGGAGAGAACAATGGAGGGGTATATGCCTGGGAAGAGAAGAAGAGGAAGGCCAAAGAGAAGATGGATGCAGGATGTGGCAGATGATCTCCAGATGGGTGTATCATACGCGGGACATCTTGCTTGTGATCGAGAGGTTTTCCGGAAGATTGTTATGGGAGCCAGATTCTGCAAAGGACATGCTACTGAATGAATGGCTCTCCCAAAGCACAGACTAGCAGTTTGTTATACTGACTGCCCTTTATAACACAGACGCTGAATGTTAGCTTAGCAATGCTGTGACCACCTCAATCTCCAATCTCATGCTGAGGATTGTCATATAAACTCATCATCTCACCGCCACTCAACACTGAAAACAGCATTTGGAACACACAATTTACTGTAAATGTCTCTCAACTGCAGTTGGTGTTTCCATTGAATGTTTGAGTCACTTGCAGCAGCATCATCATCATGTGCCACACCAAACATTACAGGAGACCACGCTCCTGATAGTTATCCATCCTCAATATTTTGACAGGTGGTAATCCTCTGTGTGCCCTGGTGTTGCCGGGCACATAATAGAAGATAATAATAGTAGCACTGTAATCTACCATGCATGACCTAAGAGAGAAGTAAGGAGGGGTGGCATGAAAACTGTAAACAGATTAGAGAAATTTGACGTGAACAGTAGCACATTTTTGGGAACTTTATGAGGAGAAATAAATTAGAGAACTTGGTTACAGCTGGAAAGATTGAGAGGAAAAGAACAAGAGGAAGGTAGATATATATTATATAGTAAATATATGGATGGTTTGATTACATGGCATGGTCGAGTCAAAAACATAGCACTGATCCACGACTGGTGATTGTGTTAGATGGCCAAAACATAAATGCACATGCTTACCAGCATGGCACATGATGATAAAAAAAGCTGCATGAGAACAAAGGAAACGGCGAGCTCAGCGTGAGTTTGTTGCAGGCCTATGCTCTATTGTGAGATAAAAGGCAAAAGTAGTTGTCTTCCCTGCCTCTCTGCCAACCCATCCAGCATTGTCACCCTTTGTTGACCTCTGTCTCCAACAACCTTAATCTTCCAGACACGGTCATGCTTTACTGTGACTAAACTGTGATGACTATCTTGTCCTTGTCTATTGGCCTTCTGTAGCACTTGGTCAGCTATCTTAGCATCCAAGGTGAGCTGCCAAGTCTCTAATATGGGACCTTTTCTTATAATGCCTGCTCTATGGTGTAGGGGTTACGAAAGCAATTCACAATAAATTATCGCGTTGGAAACACAGCTGCAGGCGATTTGGATGAAGACTGCCTTGTGTAGGTTTTCATACAATGGTATGAGTGCCAGACATTTAGAAAGCAATGGCAAACTACTGAAAGTAAACTTACCAAGAAATCACAAACAGCCAAACTAGGCTGGGATTGACTGACGTGCTGTAAAGGATATGTAACTAACTTTCCTATGATTGTGAAACACACTTGTACTTTATGGTCTTTTAGAGGTGACCTTCCTCTTTGATCAGTTTATCTTAATTATGATGAGAGGGAAGACCAGGAGAACTTTTAATCAGATAGCGATGGGAACGATTAGTAGTATGACTCTTCACTGGCCGTTGAATGAGGGGACTGAGCACATATGGGAATGTCCTGAGTGCAGTGATGTCGGTCCTTAACTCAGTTTATCTTAATTATGATATGATATAGCGATAACACTGTGACATGCTAATTAATAACTTGTCAAATATTTCAATTCAACATCCCAAATTCTTAAACATAATTCTTATCATTTCTTTTTTACACAGTAAGAAAAGGATACACAGAAAGATAAGACATTAATCAAATTCTACACGTGAAAGATAAGACAGTAACAAAATGATCCATGTGAAAAATTTACTTACAGTATTAGTAACAAAATACTATCCTTGTCCTCCATGTACCTTATTTGTGTCCATGATTCATATATAATTATATCAACAGTAGTACAGGCAACTTGTAACTTGCGTTCTGACTTCAGTAGATATGGACAGGTTTTAACAAATCTTATTCATCCGATAGAATGCTGTCTTCACAAAGATTATTCTCCATGTCATCTCTGTTACTTTTTTCCAGCTGTTGTTATCCATTATGTTCTTCACAGGACATTGTAATCAACCCCAGCATTTATTGGCTTATCTTACATTCCACAGTTTGCAATTACTTTCTGAACGGCCGACGCCTCATACCATCTATATCAACACAGAGCGATCTGCTTCCATATCGCCCAGGGCAGATTTCAAACCGTTGACTCAGTATGTCGGAGAATTGTGAAACCAACCCCTTAGCCACAGATGCCAACCCACAGACCCTACATAACTGAATCTTAACTCATAACAACCATTATTTCACATGTTTTTCTGTGATTGATGCACAAACAAGAACTATCAGTGAATAAGAAGAACATAATATGTGGTAAAGACGAGAGAACTCATCAAAATCAGTGTGTTCAAACAACACGATGTATTAGCATAGTCCAGTGTAAAAACATGTTACAATCAATCTAGTATATACAAACAGAAGCTCGTCTGTTAGCTGGCGGTAGAGTTTGTGTCTTCCTCCTTGCCATTCTCATTCTCCTTCTGCTCATCAGCTAAAACAGAAATAAGACAACATGTAGGAACACCCAATGACGTTGTGGTCAACAAACTACAAACCGCATCAACATGATCTGAACGGTTGCTCAAGTGCACATGAAATACTGACATTCATCTAGAGAACTGTCTATCTAGACACCAGCTGTTGACCAACATACAGTTCAACAGCAACATTACAATGTACCTACAAAGTCATGAGTATATCCTTTCAGGACATCACAATCAACCCCAGCATTTTGTTCCACATGTTTGTGATTTACTAGATGACTGTTACATTCAGTAGTTTGCCACTGATTTCTGAATGACAGATGCTCATACCATCGAAATCAACACAAGGCAGTCTGCTGCCAAATCGTCTGCAGTTAATTTTGAACTTTCGACTCGGTGAGTCGGGGAATTGTGAAACACGTTCATTGCCCCTGGCCACAACAGAAAATGTAACGCATCATCATCAAGTGCACTGCTAGCTGGTGTAGGTGTTCATGGCTCTCCACAGATCTCGGTCTTTGGTGTTCTGGAACAACTCTGCTGATGATATTCCTCCATGCCACCGTCTCAATCCATCCAGCATCACTTTCTCTTGGCTGGCCTCTGCCTCTCTTCCCCTCAATCTTTCCAGTTGTCACGATGTTCTCCAATGCTTCTCTTCTCATCACGTGACCAAAGAAAGCTGTTTGTCTCTTTCTTATTGTTGCATATTATATTCTAGTTTTATTATCCTCTTTCAGGCAAATGTTAGTTATTTCGGCAGTCCAAGGAATTCACAACATTCCTCTCAGGAACCACATCTCTGTTGCTTCCAAGTTCTTCCTAATTTTTTTTTTTTAAATTTGCATATCCTTTACAGGACATCGCTGTCAACAGCAGCATCTTTCAGCTGTCTGTTGATTTCTTGGCAAGATTACGCTCAGTAGTTTGCCATTGCTTTCTGAGCGGCCGGCTCAGTTATCCCGCAAGTCACCAGTGGGGGTAGAACCGCTTCCAGTTCTCGCCCGCTACGAGACTCTGCATGATAAACGGGATTACGGAGAAAGTGGTGTAACCCCTCGGCCAGAGAGACTGGCTCTTCCTAATTGGTTTACTTATATTCCAAGATTCACTGCCATTCACCAAAACTGGTTCTATATAGCATTTCAGCACTCTCTTACATTTAATGATAGCGACTTATTGCATAAGATAGTTTTCATTTTCTGAAATGCAGCTTTTGCTTGCCTTATTCTGTTCTTAATCTATGTTGTTCTTCTTCTATCTGATGTTGTATATAACTACCAAAACCAAATCACAAGCCACTATTGCTATCTGCCAGAAGGATATCCAACGACAGCGTGACATCACATGAAAGAAAACTGTGACCCCAAATGAAAGTGGAACCCTTTCTTTAGAATGTCAGAGTATATGTTTGTGACTAGGTATTTTAGACTGTGCTTCAGGAATCATCTGTACCGCACGTGTTTGGAGAAATGAGCACAGGAAATAACTCTGAAGAATAAACACATAATAGATTGACACTGCTGTGTAGAGATTTCAGACAGAAAGATAAGTTATCAGGAATGTTCACCATCAACATCAACCAGCTGTTGTAGGCATTTACGTCTTTCCACAGAACTCAATCCCTTGTGCTTGGATCAACTCTGCCGATGATATTCCTCCGCACCACCATCTCAGTCCATCCAGCATCTTTTCTCTCAGCCTCCCTCTGTTCCCACTGATCGTTTCAGTCATCATGATGTTTCCATTGCCTCTCTTCTCCTTACATGGCCAAGAATACCATTTGTCAATTTCTTATAGTTATATATACTGTTCTACTTTCATTAGCCTCTTCCAGACAACATCAGGAATGTTACGAGGATGAATCAGCCACGACAATTCACATCAGTAGCACCCTGACACTCCTAGGAGAAGGGGGTGACCGATAGTTCAGACTATCCATCTTACATGTCACAGAAACATGTATTAGATCTTTGGTCAGGCCTGGGGTGTTAAAAACCAAACCCTAGCCTGCACACAGCGTGGCAACTGCTTGGGTAAGCAATCTTTATTTCTTAGGGCAGATAAAACACTCCTGGAACACCAGTAATGGTATGGATGCCATAGTAAACACATAGTAATGTAAACCAAACAAAGTAATGTAAATGCATGTTAAATGCATCTTTACATTTTTTTAATTATGTTATGTGACCAAGTTTCACCTAACATATAGGTGAACATATATGTTCTTAACCTCAGACAAGAAAGAAAACATGTATTGTAAATGTTATGCTTCATGTTTTTTTCTTCATTAATTGTTTTCTTGTTATACCTAAGGCTATAGAGGTACATTACAATCTTGTTTAGTCTGTCATCTTCCACCCTGGGGTAGTAGAGGTAACACAGTGGATAGCACTAGCACACCTTTCTCTTCTTTCTCTTCTTCTTTAGTTCGTGACCTGCCTGTCAACCTGAGGTCTGTGAATCCCCCACCCCCACCCCAAAGCAGTGATTGTTTTTATAGTGACCTGCTCAAGCTCCCAGGTTGACCCAGCTTCAAATGAGTTACCTGCATGCTCTTTACGGGATGTTGCAATCAACTTCAGCATTTATTGGCAGTTTGTGACTTGCTAAGCAATGTTATGTTCAGTAATTTGTCATTGCTTTCTGAACAACCGACACTCACACAGTTTTAGAAATCAACACATGGCGATCTGCTTCTAGATCACCTGTAGCTAATTTCGAATGTGGTAAGCTGGACTGTGAAATGTGTTCACTACCCCTTGGCCACAGACTCCGGACAGCTGCAAATGGGCACCAGGAAGTGTTTGTGGCAGTAGAGGTGGTCGCTGTGATGTTGACAACCTGACCTATCCAGTGCTGATTGGTTTGTAAATATGTGAAACTAGTCCCATGTACACAAGCAATTCAAGACCTGGGAGAAGGTCCTTTACTTGTTACTTTACTTCTACCCAGGAGTGTAGTGTAGTTTATTTAGTTAGTGAGTGAGTGAGTTAGTTAATTTAGTTAGTTAGTTAGTTAGCTTGTTAGTTTGTTTAGTTAGTTAGTTAGTCGCGGTTCCAACTTCATGGCAACGGGTCATCACCATTACGCTCCATTTGTTTAGTCCTTCCTCTTCTACCTGGGAATGTTGATATGCCTTACATCTTTATTTAGTCCTACCTCTTCCATCCCAGACTGTGAAGGTACCTTCAATTTGTTTTTTGCTTTTTTTTTAAGTTTGGCTTAATTATTAAACAGCAAGACAGCATCATAAAGAATCAAACCTTAACCTCTGACATAATTAGGTAGACTTCTTACTGCCCTAACTTCAAAGTAAATAAATGTCAAACTGACCAAATGACTAGTCAAAGGGACTCATATGAATAAAATTAATGGAAAGGTAGTAAAGCTGTGAACATGTAAACAGTATAAAATAACATGAAGTAGTTCGTAATCCCGCATACCTGTGTTCAAAATACTTGCTGTGGGCGATTTGGCAGCAGACTGCCGTGCGTTGGCTTTTTTTATGAAATGGTATGGTTGCCAGTCGTTCAGAAAGCAATGGCAAACTACTGTATGTAAACTTACCAAAAGATCATAATAGCAACAACAACAACAAAAATGTTGGTGTTGTCTGTGATGTCCTGTAAAGGATATGCAACTAACTTTAAACAATGCAGCTTTACAGACCACTATTACGGAAAATAGGTCGCTGCGGCGACTCGCCTTCATCAGCAAACAAATACACAAAATACATCATATAAACATGGGGAAGACACTACAGTGTTTACTGTGTTCTGCACAGCTGCATTACTGCGGGTTATTTTAAAGAGTCCACGGGGCAGAACCTACCTTCAAGAATGCGCTGAAGCTCATGGATGGATGTGATCAGCACCATAAACTGTTTCTTCCGGAGTTGCAGCTGATGGAGAAATGTAAGCCAACACTTATCTTGATATTTAGTTGCATGGAAGATACTTATAATATCGTAACATACAAAGGCAGGAAATCAGACCCTTTCCAAATAACATCTGGCTTGAAACAGGGTGATGCACTATCACCGCTCTAGAGAAAGTTGTAAGGAAGGCAAAGGAGGAATATGCTATTGGAGGAACATCCAAGCTGCTTGGTTATGCAGATGATATAGATATTATAGGGGAACATGAACAAAAGACATCGGAAATATTGACTCACTTAAAGGAAAAAGCTCAACAAATGGGGCTGGTTATCAACCAAGATAAGACAGAATATATGGTAAATTCAAGAAAAGGAACGGCTAAACAATCTGGCCACATACAAATAGATAATATGACCATTAAAAGAACGGAAACATACAAATACCTGGGTACAATCTTCAACTGCTCCAACATCATAAGGGAAGAAATACAAACTAGAATCAACTCTGGAAATAAGATATACTATGCACTACAACATCTACTAAAATCAAATGCGCTATCTCGTAACACCAAGATCACAATATACAAAACACTGATCAGACCAGTTGTGCTGTATGGCTCTGAAACCTGGAGTACATTAAAGGAGACAAAACCTTGTTACAAACCTTTGAGAACAAAGTCTTAAGACGCATCTTTGGGGCCATTAGGGATACACAAAGTGGAGAGTGGAAAAGAAGAAGCAACAAAGACATTTATGATCTGTTTAAGTCCCCGCTAATCATTGATATCATGAAGGCTAATAGACTACAATGGCTGGAGCATATAGAAAGAATTGAAGATAATAGGGAAACAAAACTCGCTTACACTCAGGAAATAAATGACCGTAGACCCAGAGATAGACCAAGAAGACGGTGGAGAGATAATACATGTACAGACCTACAAGCACTTGGAATCAGTGACTGGCAGGAGAGGATCAACCAGAGAGACGAAGGGAGACGGCTTGTATCTGCAGCAAAGAACCTCAATGGCTCGGAAAGCTGAAGAAGAAGAAGAATCAATCAACGACAGCCTACTTTTGTAATATACCCTACTCTTGTAATATATCGACAGCCTGCTTCTGTAATACAAGGGGAAGTCATAAAGTAACAGAAATTTTACAATAACTTTTTTACAATAGTGCGAGCCATAAATTGTGTGTGTTATTTCTCAGTCCCCCTGCTTGGTCCACCCATCAAGTAGTTTGTTGATGCCTTCTGGAAAATGTTTTTGGGTGTTGTATAAAACCAATTTTGCACTGGCTTCTTTACCTCATCATCAACCCAACCTGTGACACCACAAATGTTTCCATGGGTCCAAACTGACTCTTTCTACGCATTCATACACTATCCCCTGACTCAAACAACTATTACTGGTGTAATATATCAATATCCTACTCTTGTTACACATGGACTGTCTACTGGTGTAATATATCAATATCCTACTCTTGTTACACATGGACTGTCTACTGGTGTAATATATCAATATCCTACTCTTGTTACACATCGACTGTCTACTGGTGTAATATATCAATATCCTACTCTTGTTACACATCGACTGTCTACTGGTGTAATATATCAATATCCTACTCTTGTTACACATGGACTGTCTACTGGTGTAATATATCAATATCCTACTCTTGTTACACATCGACTGTCTACTGGTGTAATATATCTATATCCTACTCTTGTTACACATCGACTGTCTACTGGTGTAATATATCTATATCCTACTCTTGTTACACATCGACTGTCTACTGGTGTAATATATCAATATCCTACTCTTGTTACACATGGACTGTCTACTGGTGTAATATATCAATATCCTACTCTTGTTACACATGGACTGTCTACTGGTGTAATATATCAATATCCTACTCTTGTTACACATGGACTGTCTACTGGTGTAATATATCAATATCCTACTCTTGTTACACATCGACTGTCTACTGGTGTAATATATCTATATCCTACTCTTGTTACACATCGACTGTCTACTGGTGTAATATATCTATATCCTACTCTTGTTACACATCGACTGTCTACTGGTGTAATATATCAATATCCTACTCTTGTTACACATGGACTGTCTACTGGTGTAATATATCAATATCCTACTCTTGTTACACATGGACTGTCTACTGGTGTAATATATCAATATCCTACTCTTGTTACACATGGACTGTCTACTGGTGTAATATATCAATATTACTTATGTAACGTATCAACCCGCTACTTCTACAAAACATCAATAGGCTACATCTGTAACACATCATCAGCATCATTCCATGGTTCCACAGTGATGTCTGTAGATACAAATAGTAAGGCACAGCATTATGAGGTGAGTGACAAACTCCCTTCCCTGCCACATTTCCTCCACAGAACATCTGCTACACAATTTATGAGTTTGAGTTTACCCCAGAACTCTGAGTGTTGTGTGAACTGCTGATCGTAAACAATAACGTAGCAAACAGCCCAGGACTGCTACCATTTCAAATCTAGCCAGGTGCTGCATGGTAATAGAACATGATAGGACATCACTGACGTACACAGCCATGTGATACAGGAAAAATTATCACATAGCCCACCTGCTGAGAAAGAATGATCAGATAAGACTGCCAGTCGGTTCTGCTATAACACACAACAAAATGAGATTACCTTCTCCTCCAGCTGTTGCTTGGTTGCTGCCAGGTTGGACAGCTCCTTATCCAGGGCCTGAAGCTGCCTGGAAACACACAGAAAATAACGGGAATCATGAAATCATGAACCAAATAACACTGACTGCAGGACTTGTGATTTTGTCATGAATTCAATGTTCTCCTCCTCTACCCCAGGGTACAGAAGAATAATATATATAACATCGACACATTGCCTCAATTTTAAGTCCATATTTATTTCAGGCCTTAGATGTAGAAATACATTGTTTAGCCTTTCCTCTTTTAGTCTGCAATACAGAAGTAAATGACTGTCTTGTTTAGTCTTTCCTCTTCTACTCTGGCGTGTTAAAGTACATCTTCTTCTTCTTTCGTTTGCTTGAAATGTGTCTATAAATGCAATGTTGTCTCTTGTATTAATTTAATTGTCTTTTTTCAGTTCACTCAGTGGTCCTTATAGTTTATCTTCCACTGCTGTTTCTGTATTTTGGGCGGTCCTGGAGCATGTGCTCTGCTGTCTGTGGCGCCAATACACATGTGCACATGGCTGAGTCACCAATCTTGAATTTTGTATACAGGTGGTTGCGTAATCTACTGTGTCCTGTTCTGAGGTGGAGAATAATGACTTGTTCTGGTCTGTCCATGATGTGGTAGTTGTCTTGAGCAGTTTTTGGGCTTTCTGGCTGATTTGATCACTCTTTTCTTTTGGTGGAATGTAACGGGTACATCAGGTTGTTCTATTGCTCTTTCCTTAGCTAATCAGTCAGCTCTCTCATTTCCAGGTACTCCACAGTGAGATGGTATTGTGACCTTATGCTGGCTGCCAAGTTCAGAAAGTAGTCTCTGTAACATAACAATTTCCCAGACAGGAGTGCCTCAAGTGCTGATTTTGCATCAGTGTTCTCACTCTTTTGACACCATCATTGTTCTCACTCTTATGACACCATCAACCTCCTTTTTTGCAAATGCCTCACACTGCAAACATCAGGAAACATCTAATACAGAAATCTCCAACGAGTTATTTACACGCAAGCCATGAACAACAGGTTGCACAATTTATTGCCTTGCATTTTTCCAGTCTCTCATCAGGTGCATGCAGCAGAATAATATATCATATAAACATGAACAGATCAATCATATTTTGGCTGAGATAAACAACACACAGTCACTGATACTGTTTGAATGTGGAGCATTTGTTATCCTCACAGTAACTGCAGAGCCACAATGAATTCTTTCTGTCTGTATAAGCCTGGTAGTAGATGTCTAATTGCTATGTCCTCAGAGTATTAGAGTAATTGCTTATTGCCCATCAAATACAAAATGCCAAACTCCATGTTAGTTTCACTCCACATTAGAACAGTATCAGTGCCTGTGTGTGCTCAGTGCCTGTGTGTGCTGTGTATTTCAGCCAAAATATAATTCACCTTTTCCTTCGTATGATATATCACTCTGCAGCTGCAGTGAAATATGCCAGACAATAAACTGTGCAACATATTGTTTGTAGACTGTGTGGTTAAATTGGTTAAATCCACTACGGGCACTAGCTGTTTGAAGTTATAAACTTTACGGGTCCCTAGAACAGCCACATAGGAACTATAAATTCAGAAAAAGGCAACAGGATGACTTCATTGCACCGGATTTTATCCCATATGGCTTGGTCTCTTTCTGCAGGGCAGCCTGACTCCGTAGCTCCAGCAACTATTCCCAGAAATCTTTGAGAAAATTGCACCCCTGAATCGAACATGTTGGTCGGAATCGAGCTCACAACCTTCAGATCACTGCACTCTGGCAGCTCCTGGTGTTGTCATGACCTTACAAAAATACCGAAGATTTCGCTGGAAATTTCAACTGTCTGAGTGGTTGTTGCTGTTGTTGTTACCAAAGCTGCTGAGTTGTCTACTCTCTACACTCCAGTACCATTCTTATGACGGTACAAAGAGTCTCCGTTACGAGGTGGTTATGCGGCCTGGCCCGTGATCAACCCAGCCATACATGAGTACTCACCCAGAAACAAACATCAGGTACACAAATTGACATCTTTTTTGTCCCTCTATTGAGGGGAGAAAGCCAAACCCAACTATGCGCCTGAAAGATCAGCGTCCTCGATGTGGACATGCACTTGTATCAGGTCCAATCAGATTCTACCCAAGGTAATGGGCGGTTTCCTTTCCTAACAATTGTGCCAAAACTGCAACCCCAAGGCCTACTCTTGGTGATTTCCCACTGCCATGAGATTTCTATCATGCACAACCTGCACACAGGACCTCCAAGTGTCCACCCTTATCTGAGCAGACTAAATATCCAAACTCATTACCCAAGCGATCACGAGGATCTTGGAAAAATCCCAGCCCTGTTCTGAATTCTTCTTCTTCTTTTCGTTCATCCGGAGTGTTTTTTCAGATGTGATTGCGGTGTGTCTGTTATGCGCCCTTGGGCCGAAACCCGTAGGCCAACACATCGACTTTAGCGTGCTTTTTTGACCAGGTAGCATTCCTGGGAGACTCTCACTTTTGTGGTGCCATCTACGACCATGCTGGCCAAGTTAGAACGGTCGAAGACAACGGTCATCCCTCAAAGGAAGGCAGGGACAGTCCATAGCATTTTCCGCCATCCAAGGTTGCTTCCATAGTTGCAGGGCCGACACATAACGCCCTGGTTCTGGGCTAGCCGAGGGAATCGTCACGTCCTGCTCATGGCTGCTTTAAATCCTCACTTCAATATATTGGTCATTTCGTTTGCCCCGGGCCATTCCCGCACAAACCAGACAGGTTTGCAGACGGCATCCACTCAGCGAGTTTTCGGACATGTGCTTGTCGTTGCGCCCGTCAGAGCTGTTCCAGGCACGACAGACATTCGGAAAACTACCTAGTCAGAGCTGTTCCGAACAAGAGCGGCATTCGGAAACTAGGTAGTCAGAGCTGTTCCTAGCACGAGAGACATTCGGACGAGACATTTCACTCGGACGTAAATGCGTAGTGTCAATTTTTAGTTTGCCACCCGTAGGACGACACTTCCGGCTTCCGGCGGGCATTTTTTAATGAGGTTAGCCTTCCTTGGGTTTCGAGACTCTTGTTTCGGCTTCCACACAGCAAGCTTTCGCTTCGGGCTGCCACGTAATGGATTCCCAAGACAGGCGTTCCATTTCGTGTCAACGAGACAATTTCCCACCTTTGACTACACTCACTCCATGAGTGTGGCTACAGACTATCGGACGTCTGCGAGACGTGCGACCGAGGTGTTTTTCCACCTTTTGTTCTCACTCACGAGGTTAGGCTACATGTGCTGCCGGATCAGCACCTTACCTCCGTGCGTCTGTGGGCGAGTAACGGTCAGGCCCTTTCATCCGGGGATACCTCTTATACCCCAGCTAAGAGCCATCGAACGAATCTGCGCCGAGCATTTAGCGTTCTCAGCACATCATCACAATTTTGATGTAGGTTTGTGTCGGCCAGGCTCTCACTTCCGAGAGTTTATGGCTTAGAGACGTTCAGCCATACACCTCGGATGGGAGCCTTAGAGGTTATGCCCGGACTGAGATTTAGGGATCGTTTGCCTGATTTTGACTGCTATCCTCAGTCTTACCTGCAGAGCAGCAGGTTGTGTCTCTCTTAGTCTGGTCCCTATCCCACGAGCCGTCCGATATGTAGTTTTCACCCATCGGCAAGCACATGGGGTCGATGGGACACGCAAGCTCCCCCACCACGGCAAGGTGGAGACACATCGGGGGAGGTTCTGAATTTGAAACCTGTACCTTCTGATCTTGAAGTGGACACCATTACCTTTCAGCCATGGTGACCCCAAATTAAAATGAAACCACCACTTCCCCTGATGATCACCTGCTGGGTGGTTAACATATGTACAGCTTTTGCTCACAATGAACTTTAGTCTACTCATAACTAGGAAAGTGCTTCCTCAACGTAAATATGGAAATAATATCAGAAATGTATCCAGAACAAAGTCATGAGAAAGTTAACAGCTAAAAGATCAATGTGATAATAATAAATGACAAACTGACTTGGTGGTCTCCTGTCTGTCCGGCTGCTGCTGTATTATCTTGGCCAGGTTGTCGTACTCTGAGAAAACAAGTTGCCAAAATTGGATTTATGAAATCTGTAGAAATCTATGGCTAGACTTTTTTTTTTAAATAATGATGGATTAATAACCGAATATTGTTGATAAAATGAAGGGAAAAGATCAAGTGAATGAAAAAAAAATACATATTGAGGACACAATAAACTTACAAAACATGGACAAGACTGAACCAGAAGATGACAGACTCATGTTTAGAGAAAAAGAGAGCCATCCATGGCAACAGACAGGCACAGAATAAACCCAATGATGACATAACTATCACACTCATCCCTGGCCAGGTGAGGTGTGAAGTGTTACGTTTTAATTGATTGATTGATTTAAGAACCGACATCACAGCATTCGGGGCATTCCCATAAGCGCTCCTTCACATCCTCAGCAGCCAGCAAAGAGTTCCAATACCAATAGTGCCAGTAGCAATCTGATTATATGCCCGCCTCGCCTTTCCTCTAAGCGTCGAGCGTCGGTCAGAACCCTCGTCACACCTCGCTGCCTCATTCTTGCCAGACCATGTGATCCATTTGCTCCTCTGAGGTGTACACGTGCTCCCACAAGGCCGCAACCACGTCTGCCTTGTATCAATACTCCACCAAGTTTTGCAGAGCCCGCCAATCTATCCGCCTGTTCATTCCCCAGCAGTGTTAGGCTTTCACATATCCAGGGTCTCAACAAATGAGGTGGGGTGGCAAGTTCCCTTCTCCATTGTCTTTCCTTTCCAGACGAATCCCAGAACATCGTATGCTACACATGTTTACCAGGCTGAGTTGACTCCAGCGCTGTACTGGTCAGATAAAAATAGCCCTGCCTTCTTCAGATCAAGTAAAAGAAATAGATAAACTATAGATTGTAAACATCTGTCACATCTGGAAATCCAGCCAGAACTACTCAATTAAAAAGGATTAACGGCAAGAGGGTCAACAACATTGCACCGGGTCTTATCCTATATGGATCAGTCTCTCTTTGCAAAACTGCAAGCCACCAGATGTGAGATCGCACAAAGCACCAACACTGTAGCTCCAGCGATAACCTCAGGGATCTCTGGGAAAATAGCACTTGTGGACTGAACAACACAGTCAGGAAGTGAACCCACAGCCTTCAGAGCCAGAGGCAGGTGGCTTGAACTCTGTGCCACAGAGAGTAAACACACCAACCACTATGATAGCACAACCCGTATGTTCAACAACCATATTTATCAGCTACGGGGTCTTCAATGTTATTTTGTCTAGTACATCTCTAACATCTATTACTTTTCTCAAGTCCTGTTCTACACAAGTCAATTAGTGGCATTTCCAGACGAAGTAATACATAAACCATGATTAACATGTTACCTTGTCTGTTTTTCCGAATACACTTTGCCAACAGCAGCTCAGACTTGGCCTCCGCAATCCTCGCTGTGGCTTCTTCGATTCTGTTTTCTTAAATTGGCAACAAACAATGTGTAAACATCAGCAACAAACAATGTGTAAACATCAGCAACAAACAATGTGTAAACATCAGCAACAAACAATGTGTAAACATCAGCAGCAAAACAAACCACACACACAAAAACAGTCATTTTGACAGTATTTACCACAGCTGATGTCTCGCACAGAGGAATGATAGACTTGAGAATTCAACGGCAGTTGATGGCATCACCACCAATTTTGTGTGTGTTGGTTTTCGTCTGGCATCTATGGGTGGCTATGAATGCACGTGTTGCATTGAGCTGAAGAACAGCTGGCAGATAGTTGTGGTTTCCAATTTCACGACGGCAGGCAGAGGATTTTTTTTTTTTGGAGACATGGCTAAAGTCATCAATCATATGGTCACTACTAAGAAGTAAAGAAATGACAAACTACCTTCTTTACAGATGCCTGGAAAAGCATGTTTCATCAAGTCATAGAGAATCAGAGAAACTGCGTGAATGGGTGTTCCAGCCTCACCCAATGGGGACAAAAATAGAGAGCTGATCCACAACTCTGGTGATTGTATAAGATGGCGAAACACGACCAGCCACACTTATCGGCATGACACATAATAATAATGTTCATCCGGCAGATTTTGCTGTCTAATATGATGCAGTGTGCGGGCCAAATTTTTTTTTTTTTACTTTCCACCTCCGATATCAAATGTTTGTCTTAATTGGGATGAGAATACAGTTCACTATTGTGAGTGATTAGTCTCCTAACCACAGGGCTATAGCAGTTAGAAAGATATACACTATGAAAAAATATAGATAAGAAAATAAAACTATTATTACAGAATTTTTAATAACCACAGTTAATTTTGGGCTAGCCGCAGTAGTGTAGTGGCCTGCTTACCCAGTGATCATGGGTTCGAATCCACATAGACGCAGATTTTTTTTATGATCTGGGTTCCCAGGTCGACCCAGTCGGTACTAGCAAGTCTTGGGAAGCAAAGGCAGCCGGCCTGGCACTGACATCACTCAGTGGTCTATAGAAATATGTAACTAGTGTTGAATGCTCAATACACCTGAAAGTGTTACAATGGTCTGTTACTTGTTGACTGCTAATGTTGATACAGACAGAGCACGTGTCTTTTCTGTCTCCACACTGTCAGTAGTTGTCTAAACTGTCTCCACACTGTCAGTAGACTGGGTTGTCTAAATTCAACTTTTTCACCGTTATCTCGTTTTGAACTCTAGTGTAGTACATGTGCTGCTACTTCTAGTGCACTGGACTCATTTCTGTGTGTTGATTAACTTTCCCTAGTACCATTGTCCCTCAGGTGAACCCACTCTTACTTCTGAGGTACTTGTAATTTACATCCCCAAGTCAAATAAGGGATGTCAACATTTTAGTCTAACTGACCGGTGTTGGGGTGAAACCACTACCTAGGCATCAGCACACCGGAAGTTTAAGAGAGAGCGCTCTTATCCATTTGATCCATTTGACCATGCTGATCTTCTAAATTCAACTATGAGAGATCATCTTTTCCTACCAGATTACAACAAGCAAGGGACGCAGAGGTGTTTCCATGGTACCAGGGCCGGGATCTAAACTGGCCAAGACCTGCTGACACGTCCACGCCGTGCGTCCTGGGCAACAGGTTCCTTTGGGGACCTGGCCAACATCAGTAGGATCGATGATTCCTCCGAAGTCGGAGAGTATCTGCCTGCATGACGAGGAACCACCAGTCTGCACACCAGTAAGCCAGACATGGGACAACGGATACTCACGCAAACCTCAGGTCCGGTATGACATCACACTGATGTTGGACAACAGGATATCTTCATCCGACATACAGGACTTCACACTGGAGTTCACAGCCAGCGAACACAAGCAAGCAAGCAAGCAAACTACCATCTTCACCATATCTTTTTTTTTTGCACACAAGACATGAAGGCTAATAGACTACAATGGCTGGGGCATATAGAAAGAATGGAAGATAATAGTAGGGACTTCGTAACTAGGGAAGGACGCTGTTTTAAGAAAGTTCAAGGTCATTGGGTTCACAGACGACTTCCTGTGGCCGGTGAGTGGAGTATATGAAAATTACCTTCTCGTGTTTCCTATTGCATAAATGCGAAACTATTTTTATGAAAATTGCGAATGACAACTTTAACCATGGTTCAAAGGTCAATCTCACCTAGCGTGGCAAAGAGCACTTGAATGGTTTTCATTCTCGAGAACAGGTTGAACTCTACTGCTCAAGGTAAGAAAGTTTATAGTTTGCCTTGTCTATTATCGAATTCATTGTATTTTATACCACATTTTTGAATTCTGTGCCCATTTTTACATTTAAATGTATAATTTCAACAAGCTGCGTTATGCTAGTGGTGTAAAATAAAAATGTTTTGTGTGATGGGGTTGCCCACCCAGTGGGTACTTTTCATGACAGGGAGATTATTCAGTGATCCCAATGGCCGAGTTGTGACATATTGGATGGATTTCTGTTTTTATTAATAAAACAAAGAGATTTAGAATCCTAAATTAAACAGAATATCAATGTACGTTTAAATTTTATAAATAAATTATTTTATTGCTTTAATCATGCCAAATGCCTTAAAATTTATGGAAGTCAATTCAGTTTTCAAACCCCTTCACAGGTCCATGGATGAATTTAATTGACTTCCTGACAGATCTATTTGTCTCTGTTATTATTTGAATTATCTTCATTGTACTTTTTCTTGCATTTATGAATTCTTTGTCCATTTTTACACATTATATTGAAGTTTTAACAAGATTCATTATTCTAGGGTGTAGAAAAAAATATTTTATGAGACCGCCTGGTTACACTTTTATGATCAGGGAAAATTCACAATGGCGGCATCCCAGCCAGCATATCAGAAATTTCTTCAGATAATTTATGTTGTTGCTTGATTTATCAGTAGTCATTAGAATTAAATTTTCTAAATCTGCAACCATTTGTTGTATTATTACATTTGTGCTTTTATTTTCTATTTCTCTTAGATTAATCAATCATGGCAAGGAAGAGGAATCTTGATCATCTAAGATCTCATCTGTCGGTGTTTGAACCTGAATATCCCATTGAGAAAGGCTACGCTGCTCGGCGGTTGATTGCGGATGGTCGTACTGTAACAGATGTGCTTAATGAAGTGAGAGCCATTGTGCAGGCGAATAATCCCAGCAAGGAGTTACATGAGAGAAGTCTTTCAACTCATTTGTATGAATTAAAACAAATTATATTACGTAAAAAATTTAATTTAGCAGCAGAATGGCAGTCACTTATTAGTCTCTTCCTTGAACTACGTTCAGTAGTTTGCCATTGCTTTCTGAACGACCGGCCCCTATACCTTTTTCGAAAAAACCAGCACCACTGTTTCGAACCCGGGTATACGGGCTCACAAACCGCGTTCGCAAGCCCTTAGCCACAGAGACCGTTTCTTTTCTCGTCAGATTTAAATTTAATAATTTATAACTTCTTCATGTTATCTATCTTTATAATATTAAGATCAATTTATTATAATAATGTAAAACATTTTTAAAATCAATATACCTTTAATTAATAATGTATAAATTCTTCATGTTATTTTACAGCATTTTTTTTTTTCAGATTTAGTAATCTATTTATTTTCTCTTTTCAGGTTCTGGAAGACAGAAGAGATATTGAATGCCAAGACAGGTCAGTCGCCAACAGAGGTAGTATTTCTCTAATTAAGGACATTTTTCTACGGTGAGTTGAATTTATACCTTTATAGTTTTAATATCTATTTATTATACTGTAAAACAAAGGTTTTTTAATACATATACAGTGTCATTAATTTCTTTTTCTTTTCTCGTCAGATTTAAATTTAATAATTAATAATTTATAACTTCTTCATGTTATCTATCTTTATAATTTTAAGATCAATTTATTATAATGTAAAACATTTTTAAAATAAATATACCTTTAATTAATAATGTATAAATTCTTCATGTTATTTTACAGCATTTTTTTTATTTTTTCAGATTTAGTAATCTTTTTTTTTTCTCTTTTCAGGTTCTGGAAGACAGAAGAGATATTGGATGCCAAGACAGGTCAGTCACCAACAGAGGTAGTATTTCTCTAATTAAGGACATTTTTCTACGGTGAGTTGAATTTATACCTTTATAGTTTTAATATCTATTTATTATACTGTAAAACAAAGGTTTTTTAATACATATTAAAATTAAAAAATTTGTTGCGTACCCCTTACGGGACGTTGCAGTCAACACCAGCATTATCAGCTGCTGTTGATGTACTAGGCAAGTGTTACGTTCAGTAGTTTGCCATTGCTTTCTGAACGACCGGCCCCTATACCTTTTTCGAAAAAACCAGCACCACTGTGTTTCGAACCCGGGTATACAGGCTCACAAACCGCGTTCGCAAGCCCTTAGCCACAGAGACCGTTTCTTTTCTCGTCAGATTTAAATTTAATAATTAATAATTTATAACTTCTTCATGTTATCTATCTTTATAATTTTAAGATCAATTTATTATAATGTAAAACATTTTTAAAATAAATATACCTTTAATTAATAATGTATAAATTCTTCATGTTATTTTACAGCATTTTTTTTATTTTTTCAGATTTAGTAATCTTTTTTTTTTCTCTTTTCAGGTTCTGGAAGACAGAAGAGATATTGAATGCCAAGACAGGTCAGTCGCCAACAGAGGTAGTATTTCTCTAATTAATGACATTTTTCTACGGTGAGTTGAATTTACCTTTATAGTTTTAATAACTATTTATTATTATGTACAACTTTTTAAAAATAAATATACAGTATCTTTAATTTCTTTTTCATTTCTTCTCAGTGTTAAAGTTCACAGTTAGTTAGTCGACAAAGCATCCTCATTCCACATCGAACAATTCAATGCATAAGTGTTCAGTTTATTAATCTTCTTTGGCTTTCTGCATACTGTTCTTGTTTACTTCCATAGTCAGGCTACTTGTGATCGAAGCAAAAGCACCGGAACCTTTCTTTGCAATGACAGTGTCACCTTCTGTCCGTAGTTCCTGACTAGTTAGATGCAAATCTGAAATAATTAATAATTTATAACTTCTTCATGTTATTTTACAGCATTTTATTAATCTTGATTTTCTTCTTTCTTTTCAGGCTCTTTTCAGAATCAACTGATGTCAAGTTGCATATATATTGTAATAATAAAAATATAAATCAGTTATATAATATTAATAAAGATTATTAACTGCAAACTATACGAGTACATATTCATCTGTTGACACTTGTGTGCAAATTTACTAATTTTGTTTTAGACGAACCTAACAACCATTTGTCCCAATAATATACCTGTGATAACCAATAATAATCAGTGCTCAATGAGTTGATTTTGGTGAGGCCGAGTCAAAGCGAGAGTATTATTTGATTGAATCAATTTTGTTTTTAAACGAACATCTTAGCAACCATACATCACTGCGACCGGGGTTGCCAGGCCTAATTGCTCATTTTAATTGCTAATTAGGTCACCACACATCATACAGACACAGCAAAGAGACCATAAGGTCTGTAGCATCATTCCGCATATTACCAAATTCATCTTGTAATATTTAAAGCTAAAATTAAGAAAACGTACGCTAATTTGTGAAATGGTAATTAATTAGCGGCCATTTTTAATTGCTAATTAGGTCACCACACATCATACTGACACAGCAAAGAGACCATAAGGTATGTAGCATCATTCTGCATATTACCAAATTCATCTTGAAATTTTTAAAGCTAAAATTCAGAAAACGTACGCTAATTTGTGAAATAGTAATTAATTAGCGGCCATTTTTAATTGCTAATTAGGTCACCACACATCATACTGACACAGCAAAGAGACCATAAGATCTGTAGCATCATTCTGCATATTACCAAATTCATCTAGAAATTTTTAAAGCTAAAATTAACAAAACGTACGCTAATTTGTGAAATAGTAATTAATTAGTGGCCATTTTTAATTGCTAATTAGGTCACCACACATCATACTGACACAGCAAAGAGACCATAAGATCTGTAGCATCATTCTGCATATTACCAAATTCATCTAGAAATTTTTAAAGCTAAAATTAACAAAACGTACGTTAATTTGTGAAATAGTAATTAATTAGTGGCCATTTTTAATTGCTAATTAGGTCACCACACATCATACTGACACAGCAAAGAGACCATAAGATCTGTAGCATCATTCTGCATATTACCAAATTCATCTCGAAATTTTTAAAGCTAAAATTAACAAAACGTATGCTAATTTGTGAAATAGTAATTAATTAGTGGCCATTTTTAATTGCTAATTAGGTCACCACACATCATACTGACACAGCAAAGAGACCATAAGGTCTGTAGCATCATTCCGCATATTACCAAATTCATCTTGAAATTTTTAAAGCTAAAATTCAGAAAACGTACGCTAATTTGTGAAATAGTAATTAATTAGCAAAATAATTAGCGGCCATTTTTACTTCCTAATTAGGTCACCAGACATCATATCAAAAAATAAATAACATGACCAGTTAGGCCTTGCAACCCCGATCGCAGTGATGTATGGTTGCTAAGATGTTCGTTTATAAACAAAACAGATAGTCTCAAAAAACACAAAAATTTTGATAATCTGGGCCAGATTTTGACCAGGACGCAAAAAAATCCTTCAGTGAGCACTCTTTTGTGAAAATTTTAGTCCAAAGGTCACGACACTCAAATTTACATAACTCAGCTTAGAATTGAGACACACAACTCATTGAGGTACCGTTAGATTTGGTTTTTCAAGGCCTATCTATCTGTGGTTCTCCCAATAGTAAATGATCAATTTGAAAATCATGATCAGAAAGCCTAATAATAGGGAAACAAAACTCGCTTACACTCAGGAAATAAATGACCGTAGACCCCGAGGTAGACCAAGAAGGCGGTGGAGAGATAATACATGTACAGACCTACAAGCACTTGGAATCAACGACTGGCAAGAGAAGGTCCACCAGAGAGACGAATGGAGACGGATTGTATTTGCAGCAAAGAACCTCAATGGCTCGGAACGCTGAAGAAGAAGAAGAAGACAAGACAAACTGTGGGGCACCAGTAAAAACCTCAAGGACACTGCCCTGTGCATCGTCCATGCCGAAATAGATGTACAGCTCCAGTTTACTGCCAAAGAAGACAACTCCACACAAAATACCAAAATTATACACAAAAATATGCAGATTATATGTAAAGATGACTCACCTATATCCTTGCTCAGTTTTTCATAATTCTCCTGCTCAATTTTATTCATCTCGTATGTGTTCAGTGCCTTCTCAAGCGTGTACTCACATTGGCCAATCATAGCCTGCATGCGCTGATACATGGCTGCGGTGCTGAAAGACAAATAACAGACAAATGTTATTCCATAAAAACATTCATTCACAGTTCTTCTTCTTCCACCCTAGGGTGTAGTTGTATCTTACAGCCTCGTTTTTATTATTTTGGGATATTATTTATACACCAGGTGGCCATGGCTGAGAGGTTTAACTCCTTTAACTTTCTCTTCTGACTGATGGCGACGTAGTGGGTTTGTGCCACACGCCAGTCACTTGGGCTTAAATATTGACTTCTTGCTTGGAAAACAATGGCAAACTACTGAACGTAAAATTGTCTAGTAATTCACAAACAGGCAATAGGGGCTGGGGTTGATTGCAATGTTCGACAAGGAGATACAGCATTTTAAAAAATTTATACACTGGCTGGATTTCCTGATCCTGCTTCTGTATTGAATGTCCCACACATGATGGTTTCTATGTGATCATTTACAGCAAGGCTGCGATGTTTGCACCTTCCCATCAACACATCTGACTTACGATGGCAGATCCAACTTTCATCCAACACATCTGACTTTTGGCAGATATATCTGACCAACCAGCACATTTGTCAACACATCCTACTTTTGACTGACAAATCAGACTTTTGACCGACATTCAACTTTTTAATTTTACCAATTAATCTTACTGTTGACTAACACATCTGACTTTTGATTGACACATTCATGACATTTATTGCCAATATAGTACCTTGTGATGTATGGCGGAGGGGTATTTGACCCTGAGGAATAAAGGCCGCCTGGCTAGTGCAGTCGCCGCGAACTGTGCAGGTTAGGAATTTCTTTTTGCCCCCGACAGAAAAAAATCCCACACCTTACCGAGGGATCGAACCCGGGTCTCCCGAAGGAGAGTCTGGCATTCTAGCCACTTGGCCAGCCACTCCTCGACTGACACATTTGACGTTCAAATGACACATTCAACTTTTTACCGACAAATCTGGCTTTTGACTGACACAGTTGACTGTTAACCAACATATCTGATATTTTGACAGACACATTCCATTTTGCACCATTTCCAATCTTTGACAGACACATCAGACTTTTGACTGACACATGAAACTTTTAATGACACACCTGACTTTTGAGTATGACTGACACATATGACTTTTGACAGACACATCCAAATTTTAACAGATCCAACTTTTGAGCAACACATCCAACTTTTGAGCTGACTTCAGGGCAGTATATTTTATGAAGGTTCCATGCCTCTTCAACACAAGCTAAAAAGAGTCTTGGATCAGCTCTGTTTCGTCAATACCATGTGGCCAAGCCATCCAGATATTTCTTCTCTTCCTTCCCTTTGTTCTTTTCCCCTCAATCTTGCTAGTTGTCTCCAAGTTCTCTAGTTTATTTCTTTTCATAAAATGCCCAAAAATCATGATTCTGTATAATTTCTCTAATCAGTTTACGGTTTTCATTTGTTTCTTGTAGGACTTGCTCATTGCTTTTTCTGTCTGTCCATGGTATTCCTTGTAGAATTATATAATTAACATTATTACCATATAATCATAATTTAATTAGTACTACAATTATAGCCACATTAACTGGCACCAGAGCAGAATAGAAGGACTAAAATGGTATGACTGAATCACTAATGTAGATCTTAGGGAGAGGTGGGGCTCAGGGAGAGGTGGGGCTCAGGGAGAGGTGGAGCTTAGGGAGAGGTGGGTTTTAGGGACAGGTGGAGCTCAGAGAGAGGTGGAGCTCAGAGAGAGGTGGAGCTCAGGGAGAGGTGGAGCTCAGGGAGGGGTGGAGCTCAGGGATAGGTGGAGCTTAGGGAGAGGTGAAGCTTAGGGAGAGAACTAGACAGATTCTAGTGAACCAAGAGTGGGCGAAAGAGTCTGATACTGGATAGGACACATATGGAGAAAACCAGACAATAGAATAACTAGAAAGTCCTTTCTCTAGAACCCAGAGGGCAAACAAAATAGAAGACTATACATGGAAACAAGAATTTGAGACCGAGATGAATAGTGTGGAACACATGGAGCGAGCTGCAGGAGACAGCAAAAGATGGGAAGGCTTTGTATGGGTTGATTGAAGGTCAATGTTATAGTATGACAGAAAGGGCAGAAAGACAATTACAAAATATTAACATAAATTAAAGTATTATGCTAAAACCACCACATAAAGAAGCAACGTTACAGTTGAGAAAGCAGTGTCTCAATATAGTAAATATAAACATGCTTCATTACAACTGAAAAGATATAATCTTCTTACTTATCATCATCTTCCTTGGAGGAAGACCATCGTATAAAGGTTTTCAGCAGGTTATTCAACCTCTTGTCATCGTTGCCACCTTCACCATCAATAAGCAAACGCCTCCGAATGATATCGTCTAGATTTGAACACAAATATTTGCCGCATGAAATCATGTGAATACATTGTAAACACAAACTGCAAAATAAATTAATGACTTGTAAAATGTATTTTTATATGACAAGTATTTTGTAGCAGTTGATTAGTGAGACTGTCATTATGGTAATCTGGACAGGCCCATAGATGATTCGATATCCTCCTGAACATGTCCGTCAGCATATAGCAACATTGCAACAGTTCTATGTTGATTAACCACATCTCTTGTGCCCTTGACAAGATGTTCATATTAACAGTTCTAAAATAATTAACCACATCTCTTGTGCCCTAGACAAGATGTTCATATTAACAGTTCTAAAATAATTAACCACATCTCTTGTGCCCTAGACAAGATGTTCATATTAACAGTTCTAAAATAATTAACCACATCTCTTGTGCCCTAGACAAGATGTTCATATTAACAGTTCTATAATAATTAACCACATCTCTTGTGCCCTAGACAAGATGTTCATATTAACAGTTCTAAAATAATTAACCACATCTCTTGTGCCCTAGACAAGATGTTCATATTAACAGTTCTATAATAATTAACCACATCTCTTGTGCCCTAGACAAGATGTTCATATTAACAGTTCTATAATAATTAACCACATCTCTTGTGCCCTAGACAAGATGTTCATATTAACAGTTCTAAAATAATTAACCACATCTCTTGTGCCCTAGACAAGATGTTCATATTAACAGTTCTATAATAATTAACCACATCTCTTGTGCCCTGGACAAGATGTTCATATTAACAGTTCTATGTTAATTAACCACATCTCTTGTGCCCTTGACAAGATGTTCATATTAACAGTTCTATGTTAATTAACTGCATCTCTTGAGCCCTTGACAAGATGTTCATTGCAAAAGTTCTATATTAATTAACTACATCTCTTGAGCCCCTGACAAAATGTTCATATTAACAGTTCCATGTTGATTAACCACATCTCTTGTGACCTTGACAATATGTTCATGTGTGAAGGTGCCCTGCCTCACTCTCATCTCCCTCAGTCTGGACAAGGGAGCAGATTCCCAAGTGTCCTTAAAATCTCTTTCTTATAACACAGATCATGACTGGCCCATTCATTGCCTTTCATTCTTCAATCACAACTCGCTCGTTGCCTTTCACACCTGTTTGTTATGGGTCCCTCCTTCAATTCAGTGCAGATTTTCATCATTGTATTTTGTATTTTTCTTTAAGTGCTCCAATCTCCTGAGTAATATATTCACTAGTGTACAATGACTCCTTCGTCTTCATTCATCTGCTTTTTTAAAAATATAATTGTGTTGAGCCTGTTTTCAGCAAAGCTGCAATATTTGTGCCTTTTGAGAATTTTACTTTCTTTCAGGTATTTTTTTTACTGGGACTGCCTACCCGGGTAGTTTCGTAGAACATTTCAAGGTGTCAGTAGGATTCTCATTCTAAGGATATTTGAACTAACCATCACTTAGTAGGAATCATATACTTGCTGGACAGTAGAGCACGCCTTCGATGGACATCTCTTATCCATGATTTGGGGATGGGCTCATGAGTGCTGAAGGTTTCTCCATATTGTGATTTCTGTGAACTGCATCATAGGAGACACCAACTCTGCGATCCCCTGGACATTTACCCAGGGTAAACACTGGGCTCTGTAAAACTAGCAGAGAGCCTGCTGGCACCTGATATGAAGTCGAAGACAATGGCCTCAACTTTCCCTCGCGTGTGTGGCCTCAACTTTCCCTCGTGTGTGTGGCCTCAACTTTCCCTCGTGTGTGTGGCCTCAACTTTCCCTTGTGTGTGTGGCCTCAACTTTCCCTCGTGTGTGTGGCCTCAACTTTCCCTCGTGTGTGTGGCCTCAACTTTCCCTCGTGTGTGTGGCCTCAACTTTCCCTCGTGTGTGTGGCCTCAACTTTCCCTCGTGTGTGTGGCCTCAACTTTCCCTCGCGTGTGTGGCCTCAACTTTCCCTCGCGTGTGTGGCCTCAACTTTCCCTCGCATGTGTGGCCTCAACTTTCCCTCGCGTGTGTGGCCTCAACTTTCCCTCGCGTGTGTGGCCTCAACTTTCCCTCGTGTGTGTGGCCTCAACTTTCCCTCGCGTGTGTGGCCTCAACTTTCCCTCGTGTTTGTGGCCACAATCACCATGCCACATACAGCGGCTCATTGCCAATTTGATGAAGACTGATGATCCTCCCCCCCCCCCCCCCCATGCGTTTGATATACTGCTTGTTTCTCATTATACATTTATCTTGGCACCCAGCTTGCTTCACTTGTTTTCTTTGACACTGCTATGTCATGTTGTCTTGTGCCATCGGCTGCCGGTGAATTTGCATGACACGTGAAGGCCAAAAATTAATATCCACTTTCACAACTGATTAAATAGCAGCCTAACAGCTCCTCAGCAGATGTACACACTTTGAGAATCCTTCTATTTCTCCAAAACCTGAAAGGTTGTTGAAGCAACATCCTTGTTGAGGCTGTGGTGGGTCATGACCAATTTTCCAGCCTGACAGAGCTCTCCTCTTTCTCTCTCGCTCTCTCTCTCTCTTTCCAGGTACCAGAATCACCATATACTGTGCGAAGAATGACACAGGACTCTGTAGACACCTTGGGCATGAGGCTGGAGAAAAGGCAAGAGATTGAGAACCTGTTTGATGGGCCGTGATGGAAGTTATATTCTCCCGAGGACCTGCTATGTATGAAATTAGAACGTCATGTTTTTCTTCAGATCTGTTTATGTTGTTCCTAATAAAGATTACTATGATCGAAACGTCAATTTGTTGTGTTGTGGTATAACTTATTTTTACTTTTGTTTTCTACATTACTGATATTTTTACCCTGTGATTTACATTTGCTGGAGTTGAGTTCATTGTAAGGTATGTGGGCAGTGATTTGGCAGCAGACCTCCTTACACTGTTTTTTTTTCTACAAAATGGTATGCGTGCTGGTCGTTCAGAAAGCAATGGCAAACTACTGAACACTTGACAAGAGATCACAACTGCAAAAATGGTGTTGACTGCGAAGTCCTATCAAGGATATTTAACTAACTAAGAAAGTGTCTGTGTTTATTATCCCTCACTTGTTCTGCAGGAGTTACACATAGTTAACTGTTTTTATTTTGTTTTGTTATATCCCGCTGTAACAGGGCAAATTACTGTTTCAAAATTATAAAGTAATTTTCATTAATAATAGAATACTAATCTATTTTTACTTTTCTACTTTTGTTAAAAACTGACGCTACAAAAACTTCAAAGAAATTATATGATCTTGCACTGAACTAACTATTCTGTCTGTGCTAGTTTTGGTCATGCATAACCTAGAAGTCAGCCTGGCTGCGGGATTTAATACATTTGCTAATCAACTTCTGGTATGTTGATGGTGGGGTAGTGGGTTCGCTCCCTACGCCGGTCAGTTGGACTTCAACACTGACTTCAGAAATCAATGGTGATCTACTAAACGTAAAATTGCCAAGTAAATCAACCTGAAGCTGGGGTTGACTGCAACATCCTGCAAAGGACATGCAGTATTTTCAGTGCATAACCTGTATCCAAACAACAATACGTTCACTCAAACATGAACAGAACCAAATTTAAAGCTTAAAGTAATTTAGACTTTTTTTTAAAAATTCTCACAGAAGAAACTGTTGATGGGGTGTAAACTGTTAGGCCTTCACATATTCTAGGCCAGGACTTATGAGGTAGGATGGCCAGCTCTCTTCCTCGTCATTTCTTCCCAGGAAATTTAAAAACAAACTTGAAAGTTGTCAGCTGCGGGAGATTTGGTAGCAGACCGCTATGGCTTTTTTGCGTTATTTCGATGGGATGAGGAGACTGCCGTTCAGAAATAAATGGCAAACTACAGGATGTAAATACTGCCTAGTAAATTACAAACAGACTAAAATAATGGGACTGACTGCGACGTCTTGTAAAGGACATGCATCAATCTTTTATATAAAAGTTTCATTTCTGATTTCATGAAGTTGGTTCAGCCGTCGTCGTAAATGTCGGGGGAAAAGATTCAATCGTTTCATCACCTAAGATAACACATCCCAACAGTTTACAGCTGGTGACGTGTGCCTGTCCCTACATGTCATTAAATTAAATGTATTCTGCGGTTACAAAACTAACAAACTGAACCGACACCACAAACAGACAATCTGAGCCGTTCTGTAACTTACCGTCCGAGATGGCAGCCATTTGTATTTACGCTTGGAGATCGTTATAAAAGATGAAACTTCTTAGGATATGAAACAAATAGTAAGAAACGAAACAAAAGTACCGATCTCGCATGGTTCAGTGTGCAGTTCAGTTCATGTAATGCTTTAGTTAGTTAGTTAGTTATCAGTTGGGGTATCTTCGTTGCACTCCGGACATGTCCATAGGTGCTCAGATCCTCCCCCCAGCATATGCATCAGCGTCCGGTGGCTAATAGTGCCAGTTCTGTGTTGGTTGACGAGGCGCTTTGTTTTCCCGATGTACCTCTCGCGTCTGGCTGTGCCGATTCTTACTCCCAGGTCTTTCATCCTGGAAAGCGATGTGGAATCACTGGCGTCAAAATCCTCTGTTCTCGCCATATCTTTAAGGGCGTTAATAACATCGGCACGATCCATGGGCTGGCCATCTACAGGGGGTGCAGAGCCAGCCAATTTATCAGCTCGTTCATTTCCCTCGACTCCCGCATGTCCCGGGACGAAGATGAAGTGGTTAGTTAGTTATCAGTTGGGGTATCTTCGTTGCACTCCGGACATGTCCATAGGTGCTCAGATCCTCCCCCCAGCATATGCATCAGCGTCCGGTGGCTAATAGTGCCAGTTCTGTGTTGGTTGACGAGGCGCTTTGTTTTCCCGATGTACCTCTCGCGTCTGGCTGTGCCGATTCTTACTCCCAGGTCTTTCATCCTGGAAAGCGATGTGGAATCACTGGCGTCAAAATCCTCTGTTCTCGCCATATCTTTAAGGGCGTTAATAACATCGGCACGATCCATGGGCTGGCCATCTACAGGGGGTGCAGAGCCAGCCAATTTATCAGCTCGTTCATTTCCCTCGACTCCCGCATGTCCCGGGACGAAGATGAAGGTGACTTTGCGGACAACAGACTTCCGCAGCGACTCAGTCCACTGTCTACGTACAGATCCAGCTTCGACCTTCTGAATCATGCTCATTGAATCACTTAGTACACACACGTTGGTATAATGCTGTGATTCCAGCCATATGAAAGCCTGTGTAACTGCCATCACCTCCATCGTCATGCTGCTCGTGGTCATGGAGTGGGCACCACTGGATTCTTGAACGGTTCGGCCCGCTGAGCGGGCTGTAAATGCCCACGCACTTCTCTGCTGCTTTACAACAGATCCATCTGTATAGATGAGCACTTCGGGGCTATCTGAGTGATCATAGATTAGCGCGTTAACCTCTGCATTTACAGCGGCAGGGTTCTGCTCTCTGCACCGTCTGTCGAGTGTGATAATGCAGGAGAAGGTACACTTAAAAGCTGGAGGCACCGGCACCCATTCCTTGCCGGGGTTGATACTGGTAAGACTGCAGACCTGTCCGACGACATCTTCCGCCCGACCCATCCATGATTTGCCCCTCTTTAGCCTGTCACCCTTTTCTCTGAATACAGCGTCATGCAGAGGGTGCTGCTCATCTGCACTTATTTTTAAGTATGCACGAGCTCTCCAGATCTTGATCCTGTGTTCCATTGTCGGGAAGTCAAGGAGGTATCTCATTGCTACACAGCTGGTGTCTCTCGTGCAGCCCAAAATGATGCGCATGGCTTCGTTTTGTACCTTTTCAAGTCTTCCAATCTGTGTAGGGCTGACAGTGAGGATGGCCAGGGCATACTCGATGCGTGAAAGCACAAGTCCTTGGAACAGAAGTAATAGCAGTCTTTGCTCGATATTGGCACTCGCCATGACTCTCATTGCTGCCAAACCTTTTCGAGCCTTCGTTATGACATAATCGACATGATCTCTGAAGGACAGGCTACGATCAAGCCTCACGCCAAGATATGTCATTGACTGGGTTCTACTCAGAATGCTCCCATCCATTCTTACTGCCGGCAGGTCTGTTTTCACAATATGGTTGTTTAGTGAGAACCATGTAACCGTTGCCTTTGCAGGGTTGACAAGGGCATCGGCATCAGCACACCATGAGGAAATTCGATCTAGTTCGCCCTGTATATAGTTGGAACCCGCCTGTCTATCTCGACCCTGTCGATACACGAGGATGTCGTCAACGAATGATAGAGTCCTACCCCTCCCATCCAACTGTTGTTCAGTGATCGGCACCGTATACACGTTGAATAGTACTGGTGACAGTGGTGAACCCTGCGGCAATCCTGGACATATCGTTATCGGCTCAGAAGACCAACTCCCGCATCTTAGCACCACCTTCCTTTGGAGTAGAACTGCAGCTATCCATCGTACAAGGTGAGGGTGCACTTTCAGTCTGAGGAGGGTTTGCATCAAGTGCTCGAAAGATACTCTGTTATATGCGTCCTCTAAGTCTATGGCGGCCGCACATGTCTCTTCTCTGACCTGAAATCCTTCGTAAACATCTTGAGCAAAGACCGCCGCATTCAGCCATGACTCTTTGTTGCGTCTGTATCCTCCAAGTGTGGGCGGGAAGCAGCCGAGCTGTTCCAAGTCCCAAGCAAGTCTGTGTGCTACAATTTTCTCCAGTAGCTTGCCAACAGTATTCTGCATCGTAATGATTCTGTAGCCGCTTATCTTGGAATGGTCTTTGTTCGGTTTTGGCAGCGGCAGCAGGTAGCTGTGTAGCCATTCTTCTTTGAGATGTAATGCTTTTGTTATCATCATTGTCCCTCTATGCACTGGGTGGAAGTTTGTTTACCTTTAAATATTTAAAACCCATGGATGAAACATGTTCATTCTCCGACTATTTTCAGCCAGTCTTTATGTGCTGAGGTGAATCATGAATACTAAATACACGCAGTCAGATTTTTTAGCATCCTTTGAGAAGGAATAAACTAGAGGACTTCACGACATTTGGAAAATGGATGTGAAAAGAGCAAGGAGAAGTTGGAGAGATAAATACCTGGATGGCCTAGCTACACGACCCAACTTTCTCTGATAACTCTAACGTAGTAGATTTATTTCACATACCGGCCAGCTGTCTTAAATGTTGACTTCTCGTCCTTGACTTGGGGACGAAATTACAACAAGTACCTCAGAAGTGGAAGAAGTCGCCTATTGGCGAGAGACACGTAATTATTTAGCCTCTGTTTATTAGTGAGTTATCATTTAGCGATAGTGAGTTGTCTTCTGTTGTCTGTGGGTTATCATCTGTTGGTAGTGAGTTATCCTCTGTTGTTTGTGGGTTATCCTCTGTTGGTAGTGAATTATCCTCTGCTGGTAGTGAGTTATCCTCTATTGGTGGTGGGTTATCCTCTGTTGGTAGTGAGTTATCCTCTGTTTATTAGTGAGTTATTCTGCTTATTAGTGAGTTATTTTGTTTATTAGTGAGTTATCCTCTGTTGTTAGTGAGTTATCCTCTGTTGTTAGTGAGTTATCCTCTGTTGGTAGTGAGTTATCCTCTGCTGGTAGTGAGTTATCCTCTATTAGTGGTGGGTTATCCTCTGTTGGTAGTGAGTTATCCTCTGTTTATTAGTGAGTTATTCTGTTTATTAGTGTGTTATTTTGTTTATTAGTGAGTTATCCTCTGTTGTTAGTGAGTTATCCTCTGTTTATTAGTGAGTTATCCTATGTTGGTAGTGAGTTATCCTCTATTGGTGGTGGGTTATCCTCTCTTGGTGGTGGGTTATCCTCTGTTTATTAGTGAGTTATCCTCTGTTGGTAGTGAGTTATCCTCTACTCGTGGTGGTTTATCCTCTGATGGTGGTGGGTTATCCTCTGTTGGTAGAGGTTTATCCTCTATTGGTGGTGGGTTATCTTCTGTTGGTAGAGGTTTATCCTCTATTGGTGGTGAATTATCCTCTGTTGGTAGTGAGTCATCCTCTATTGCTGGTGGGTGTCACAAAATGCCTGGAGAATTCGACCAGCAGATGTTGAATTTGCCAGACTCACACCCATCTCTCGGCCTACAGCGACTTTTCCAGTCAAAGGGGAATAATCCTAGTAATCTTTTACCCCTAAAGGGGGGAGGATGATGCCATTGTGTTGTGGAAGGTTCGAGAGATGTTTTTACAGGAACTCTTGTTCCGGTCGCGCAGTCGCAGTGACTTGCCTGTGAACCGAGGGAAATTATTGTTGTTCTTGCCAGCTGGCAAGAGGTTCTGTGTGGTTGCAGTGATACGAAGGAATGGTACCAGTGTCATAGTACAGTTTAAAGACCTTAGACATTAAGTCCCTAAGTTGGACGAGGTTCCATACTTCGAACTGCTTGACAGAATAAAAGATAAGAGTGCCACCATTCTTAAATCAGTTGGTGTCGGAATCGCAATCACCTGAGGTTGTAGATTGCATGAAGCCATTTTTGCCCGTAGGTCAAATGTGAGCCTGTAATTTTCCCAAACAAGCAGGCTTTTTGACATGACCCAATTTCTGTCCTGCTTCGAACAGTCTGAACTGCTGTGAAAAGTACAGGTATTGAAGCCTAGTCTCGCCCGTCAAAAATAGTTGGGGAAGAATTAGGATTGGCCTGAGTGTTAGCCATGTGAGTGCACTCCTAGGCCGCCTTTGAACTCCGGCGTAGTCTACACAACCGGATGTCGGTGAGGGCGTAACTAAACGGTATCGTGTGAGATATCGGGCGAATCGGCCGGACAAGACGAATCTCGTCGGAATGTCCTCTATCGAATCGGAGGTCATTTGAAAGATCCCGCGTGTGTCGAAGTTCGCATCTTATGGTGGGGCGTCCACTGGTTTTTCTTTGCATTCCTCATACACTTTATGTTTTAAGTCTCCTTAACAGACAACCATCCTAATATATAGTGGGTGCCTGCGAGGAGGACAAAGGGGGAGGGGAAGGAAAGAGGAATGATGCGGCAGGCATATTCTGATGGTTGCAGGGCTGATGAAATGGGGAGAGCAGGACTACCTGGAAGAGATGGAGGGGGGTTTGCCAACGGTCCTCCTTCAGGACCATCTTGCCAATAGGTACTGTAGACCCTCTAACAATGTATGTCATTAGAAGGCTTTCCCTGGGGAAGGGGGGCAGACACTCATGACCAATCACCGTGGGTTCACTCTATCCCCAGTCCAGGGAAACAGATGGTCTATTCGGCTGCTTGTCGGACCCCAGACCTTATTCTTCCTCTGGCCGTAAGGCATTGCCTGTAATTGAACCACAACCCCTTTTGGGGAGGTGATTCCCTGTCTGAGTACCGGGAGGCAGTGTATCCCCATATGGTAGGTCATAGTCATGTGATTCTCACCGAGGGTTGTCTTTTGTCACTTTGCCAGATTCTACCTTCCTGAGAGGAGTTATGGACGGTCATTTAAACCATAGTCCTGTGCCAGCGTCAACAGACTGGACAAACCAGCCAAAGTGAGGAGATCCTACTTCCCATCACCCAGTCAGTCGTCTATGCCCTCAGAGCAGTTCCAGGATAAGTTATCCACCATTCATAACGAAGGCTTCTGGGCAAGTATGGTGTCCTTGTGATCATCCAGATGTACCACTGATTACCTACTCGACTACCACTCAACTTTATGTGAGATCAAGCAACACTTGGTTCACTCGAATTAGGCTATCGTAAGTCTCGCCATAGACCTTAGGCTATCGTGACTCTAGCCATAGACAGTGTTCGATTGGAAATCTAGCAATGGACATTGGACTTCTGTGAACATTAACGTAGGAGCTGTGCTACTATAAATATAGAATAGAAAGAAAAAGCAGCGGCTGCAGCAGGATATAACAATATGAATTGGAAACAAATAGGTATATTAAACTCCTGCGAGAAAAAACGTACCAAACATCAACAAAGTTGCATATACCTTACAAGGAGATCCACGTGTCGCGAAATACAGGTGAAAATCCGAAATCAGAAGCACTCAATACATATATAAAATGAATAATAAAATAAAATAAAATAAAATAAAATACACACGAACGCGTACAATACGACACACAGACGTACATCCCGCAATCTGATTTATGTTATCATCTGCAAACGATGTGACATGAAATACATTGGCCAAACGGGCAGACGTCTTGCTGATCGTTTTAGAGAACACCTCAGAGACATCAATCAGGGCGCTGACAAACCTGTCCCCAACCATTTCAATTCCCCCAACCATAATGGAGTCGACGATGCATGTGTCACCGCATTAAAACCCTGCTTCTCCAATAGCTCCGTCAGACTTAAAATTGAATGCCAGCTAATCAACAATCTGGGATGCATCCATCCAGCAGGTATCAATACTGTTGTTGACGCTACGGTATAACTGTGGCATCTTCCCCAATTGTTTACACTATCTATTACTATGCTGTGCCCCCCCCCCCCCCCCCCCCCATATATCTAGACCTAACTGTCCCCACATCCCAATATTTTCACAGCAGACTGTTCACATATTTTTGGCTACTTAAATCCTTTTTGGCAACTCACTTTTAATTCTGCAACCTACGAGCGCATTCGCAGCTGGCCAAGACACCTTTCCAGCCCCACATGGCACAGTGATAGGTCGTGTGTGTGTTTTTTCGTTTGCTGTACTTCGTTGTTAGCTATCTGTGTTGTCATTGACATAGATTCTGAGAATCGAAACGTCTGTGTGTCGTATTGTACGCGTTCGTGTGTATTTTATTTTATTTTATTTTATTTTATTATTCATTTTATATATTTATTGAGTGCTTCTGATTTCGGATTTTCACCTGTATTTCGCGACACGTGGATCTCCTTGTAAGGTATGTGCAACTTTGTTGATGTTTGGTACGTTTTTTCTAGCAGGAGTTTAATATACCTATTTGTTTCCAATTCATATAAATATAGATTGTTTAGTTGGTGCCATTGTTGAGAGAGACATGAACTTTGGCAGGCTTTGGGGTAGCCGATAGATCTTGGTGTATTAGCCCAAATAACTTTAGAGAATTACGTCATACCTATTATGGAGGCTTTTACCTAAACGGATGTGGATGGGAACTATGAGTATTATTCAGATACATGCTCTGGTATCCTGGTGTCATTACACTGACTTGCTGTCAACTCGGAGGAGGTGATATCTGGTCGAAGACTGAGGACCTGCAGCGAGAAGCTAAGTGACATTCCCATATTGTGTGGTGCTCTGACATGTGTACAATTATGTGTAATTCTTGTGGCAGCCTCGACTAACTATGTCTTGTAGCGATTAGCTCACACCAGACAAATCGGCACTACAACCATATTATCTTCACGCTTTTGTACAATACATTTTATTGTTGAGTTTGTAGATACCAGAGTTGCGTCATATGTTCAGGACGATGTTTGAAAGGGTAACGTCCCTTGGTCGGTTGTGAGAGAGTGTCAACGTCTTCGCTTCACTCACAGGCACTCAGCTTCTTCATACGCACTCAAAGAAAACGTATGTTAATTTTCCATCATTTATTTCCAGGCGAACCTGATATCATCACACAATAAATACAGATTATCTTAATTTCTCATAGTTTTTGTAAACTTTTGCAGCGTTAAGCCACTTATTATATAGTCCTGCACGTGAGAGACGTAATCAATAAACGTTTGATTTGATTTTGGTTTCAGGTTGGAAAACTGCACCTGATACCCCGGTGCATCTAACAAAACATGCTGCATGATACGTTGGTGTATATAATCATAGTTATTTCTTAAATCTTGCGGGATGGACTCTATAACTTTCAAAGGCTCCCCTGAGCGATTCTTCATATAGATCATGGCCCAATGTTCTCTCGGAACTTCTTGGTACTTTAATTGGAACTCAAAGTTCTCAGACCATGCACTAATGGAGTCACTTTGGCAGAATGATTTGACTATTCCTTTATACTTATTGTACTTATTTTCCTCTTCTTTACTTTTCAACTTTGTAGTTGCAATGTGTACATGTGATTTAACTTCCAGTTCTTTCTTCTTCAACTGAGTCTGGCCTTCAATTTCTTTTAATTTTGTTGTTTCTGCTAACTCTTTAAGTTTTGTAGCTTCAACTAGCTCCAGTTGTTTAAGTTTGGTAGCTTCAGCTAGCTCCAGTTCTTTAAGTTTGGTAGCTTCAGCTAGCTCCGCTAGTTCTTTTTTATGCCGTCGTTCTTGAGATCTTTCTTCCCTCACTCGCTGCTTTTTCCCTCTCAATCGCGGCCTTTCTCTCTCTTTCTTCCCTCTCAATCGCAGCCACCCTCTCGATATGTTCTTTATATTTCTTGTCTGCCCATTGTTCTAATTTCTCTCCTGTAAATCCCAGGTCTTTACCTGCCTCAATACATTCTTTCAACGTTGACATTGGTACACGTTATATTTCAAATTTATAATGTTCACCTACAATACAATGCGCACACACCAATACGATATTATACTATATAATTTACAGCAATTTGAAACAAAAATATGCTATTTTACTGCACTGTCAAAAAAAAATATGGGTTACTTATCTGAATTATGGACGAATTCTTTTCTTTCGCCCTGTCTGGTGGATGATTCCTTGCCTAGGTTTCCTCTAGATCTGGGTCGTTAGCATCAATTTTGCCCTCTACCTTTACATTCCTGGTATGTAGAGGAGCAACAATTAATATGGTATTCAATCGACAATAAAAAAAAAAAAAAAAACATTACAATTTGCAAAAAAAAAAAAAAAAAAAAAAAAATATGTCTTTCACGTCCAATTTTCAGATGAGGACTGATTGCGTATTTTATGTTGTAGTTATTGTCTGTCGTCTTGTCTTCTGTCTTGTTAGTAGTGTGTCGTAGTCTTTACAGGATCTTGAACATCAGCTGAAACGTCATTCTGAAATTTGATGTACTCATTTTCAAACAATTTATGACATGTGACTACCTGTTCAATCTCTACCAATTCACACACTTTCTTTCGTTCGTGTTATGATTTTACGCTATTTTCTGCCTGTTTAATAGTTTCACTCGTGCGGCTAGTTCATTTTTATAGCACACACATTTTTACAACCAGGCTCTTGCACCTTCAGGCGATGAATTCATTCATGACTAAAGCTGTAGTAAAGCTATTTAAACTTTATTACCTTTGTTCTTACACACGCAGACGTCACTAGTAAACTACTTACACTCTTCCACACGCAAGCGGTGGGTTCAATCGTGAACTTCTGACACCAAATAAAGCTGCCTGTCAACGTCTTCGCTTCACTCACAGGCACTCAGCTTCTTCATACGCACTCAAAGAAAACGTATGGTAATTTTCCATCATTTATTTCCAGGCGAACCTGATATCATCACACAATAAATACAGGCGGTAATTCTCATATGAACTTACATATGCCGCCTTTCATAATCTAATAGCACACGATAGTTTCACACTTCACTACTCGCTCTACTCAAACTAGCACTCTCGCAATCATTAAGCATTTGCTAAAAAAAAAACACGTCCTCTCTTAAACTGTCCCCGACGATTCTCAGCTCAACCGCTGGGCTAGTTGCACTAGACCCCGTGCCGTTGAGTGAACCTCGTGCTATCTCAACAGTCACGTTGTACTGCAAACTGTCCGTGCTAGGGTAGGTCAATCGGTGTACTGACATCTCATCCGTTCAGGGCAGTGTCCCGTGAACGGAGGTCCCCTTGTCTCACCCCGTCTGGTCCTACCGTTACTCTGTCTAATACACGATAGTGTCCCTTACTACGTCCTGTCTTCACTTCATCTACTGTCCTGTAGATGTCCTGTCTCATGACCCTCTGGTGTCCTGACTTATGTCCTGTCTTATGACCCTCTGGTGTCCTGACTTATGTCCTGTCTCCACTCTACCGGCTATACTCTAGATGTCCTTATCTATAACCTCTATGTCGTTATCTTAGTTGTCCTAACTCTATTATGTCTCTTGTCCTCTATATGTCCTGTAGATACCCCTCAACACCCTGACAGAGAGATAGGTATCCAGAGACTGGCGGGGTCGTAGACGGTAGACTGAAATTGTCCCTGTCCCAGATCTGAAGACATCCCGAGATATATATATATATAAGGTCAGGTCTTAGTCAGATATGAGTGAGCTACCGTATGACAGTAGACGGTACTACCTGCTTTCTGCCAGCGCCGAATGTTGGGCGGCGCTTACCAAACCCGACACCCCACATTGTGCCAACGGCTTCGGGCGGAAGAGCGCAATTGGGAGGGTACTAGCCTTATCCTAGTGCGAGGAAATGCAACCCAAAACAAAATAAGTCATGACAGGGCAGACCAGGCCCTAAGCCTTGGTTGGCAGCTGGTCTAGGATCGAAGCTCCGACAGGCGGACAGTTAGAGCATTGCTTTGCTTATCCGGCAGCTTCTGCAGCTTGTCTTGTTCCAGATTATAGGTGTCAACTTTCCTCTGGAGTGAACTAGGCAGGCCGAGAGAGGGATCATGCTGCATGGGCAACACATGGTTTCTTTATTTTAGCCCAGGCTTTGTGCTATGGAGAGGCAATAACTCCATCCCTGGTCTTAACCGGTCTCGGAATCAAAGCGAGAGGCAACTGTTACGGGTTATAAGTCCTTGTCAGTTGGCTTAGACATGGGGCGCCACGCGTTGCCTCTGACGGTGGAAGACACCTACAGGTGTCACTGATCAGCTACCGCCCGCCTCAAGCTGGGCAGCCCCCAGCCAATTGGGTGCTGATCCGCCACAGCCTGCCTGCTTCAATGGGTGCTTGGGGCTAGGACAAAATCTGAATCGCAGGCTGTAAAACCAATGCACCAGGTACAAATAAAAAGAATAGAAACCTCAAGCTACGGCTTGCAACCTGGAACGTGAGAACCATGTGTCCCGGATTTTCCACTGACTTGACAAATATTGACGATGTGAGAAAAACGGCTGTGATTGATGCTGAACTCAATCGTCTTAACATTGATATTGCTGGCCTGCAGGAGACTCGCTTCGCTGAGGAAGGGTCACTCAGGGAAAACAATTACACCTTTTTTTTGGAAGGGAAGAGGGCAGGCAGAAAAAAGGCATCATGGTGTGGGCTTTGCAGTGAAGAATTCGCTACTGGGAATGATTGATATCCCAGCTGGAGGTAATGAAAGATTATTATCTCTGCGCTTGGCAACCTCTTGTGGATTTACCACCATTCTCACTACATATGCACCGACACTCGCTTCCTCTGATGATGTGAAGGATACGTTCTATGAGCAGCTAGACTCTGCGATCAAGGCAGTTCCAAAATCCGACTACATTTATATGCTCGGTGATTTCAATGCACGTGTGGGCAAGGACTCGAGTTCATGGCCAGTGTGCCTTGGAAAATACAACATCGGTCGCATGAATGATAATGGGCAAAGGCTGCTGGAGCATTGCACTAGAAATGACCTATGTATTACAAACTCCTTTTTTAAAACAAAAGATATGCATAAGGTCACATGGAAACATCCAAGATCCAGCCATTGGCATCAGCTGGACTTCATTATCACACGGAGACATCTGAACCATACATCATTAACTCGAAGTTACCACAGTGCTGACTGTGATACAGATCATTCTTTGGTTGTTGCAAGGGTTAGACTGACACCAAAGAGAATCTACACAGCTAAACACAAGTCTAGCCCCAGGATTAATATTACTAACACACACGATCCTGGAAAGTGCTTTGAATTTCAACAGCGACTTGAAGACGCTGTCAATGATATATCAGAAAATTGTATAGTAAATGATAAATGGAGTAAAGTTAAGGAAACTATTTATAAAACAGCGGTAGGGGTTTACGGCACTGTGGATCATAAGAGGCAGGACTGGTTTGCGGCAAACAGCCAGATACTGCAGCCCTTGATTGATAAAAAGAAGATAGCTCTCTTAAGAAACAAGGAAAGACCAACGCGTAACACTCTGAGTGAGCTGAAGCAAGCGAGGAAGGATGTACAAAAGGCTGTCAGGCAGTGTGCGAATGACTATTGGATCAAGTTATGTGAGTCCATTCAAATCGCAAGTGATAAGGGAAACATCAGAAGCATGTATGAAGGGATAAAGAAAGCCTGTGGTCCAATGATCAAAAGAAGTGCACAGCTGAAAACCTTGACTGGAGAAATCATCACTGATAAGAAACAGCAGATGGATAGATGGGTCGAGCACTATTTAGAGCTTTACTCAAGTGAGACCAAGCTAGCGGATGATGCCCTCAACGCCATAGAGGCCCTGCCAACTCTTGACCACCTGGACACACTTCCCACTATAACAGAAGTTAAGTGTGCTATAAATGAGCTTGCATCTGGCAAGGCTCCAGGTAAGGATGGGATTCCAATAGAGGTAATCAGGAGTGGGCAAGACACACTCGCTCTACAGATCCACCAGCTAATAGAGCTATGCTGGCGAGAAGGACAAGTCCCACGGGATTTCAAAGATTCAAACATCATAACGCTGTACAAGAACAAGGGAGATCGGAGCGACTGTAACAACTATAGGGGTATCTCACTTCTGTGTATTGTTGGGAAAGTATTTGCCAGAATTGTCCTGCACAGACTTCAAGTCCTGGGAGATCAAGTCTACCCCGAATCACAGTGCGGCTTCCGTCAGAACCGGTCTACCATTGATATGATATTCTCATTGCGACAGATGCAAGAAAAATGTCCGGAACAAAATCAGCCACTGTTTATTGCCTTCATCGACCTCACAAAGGCATTCGATTTGGTCAGTCGTGAGGGTCTGTTCAAAGCACTAAAGAAGATTGGCTGCCCACCAACTCTTCTGTCCATTGTGGAATCGTTCCACACAGGCATGAAGGGTATAATCAAGTTTGATGGCTCAATTTCAGAAGAGTTTGAAATCAAGAGTGGAGTTAAGCAAGGTTGTGTACTATCCCCCACCCTCTTTGGGATATACTTTTCACTTCTACTGAAATATGCCTTTCGTGATCAGGATGACGGTATATACATTCACTCACGCTCAGATGGTGGCCTCTATAATGCTCAGAGATTGAAGGCCAAGACCAAAATTAGCAGGGTACTAATCAGAGAGTTGCTTTTTGCGGATGATGCTGCGATTACGACCCACTCTGAGGAAGAATTACAACATCTACTATCATCATTCTCCAATGCTTGTTCTGAATTTGGTTTAACAATTAACAAAAAGAAGACACAGATTATGTCACAAGGTGCACATGATGTACCATCAATCTTTATTGACGACGCCGAACTGGAGATAGTAGACCATTAGCAAATTATCCCTCGATCAGGAAATCAACATCAGGATTGGCAAGGCAGCAACAACAATGAACATGTTAGCAAAAAGAGTCTGGGAGAACAGGAAGCTTACAGCCAAAACAAAAGTCCTCGTCTACCAAGCTTGTGTCCTTAGTACTCTTCTTTATGGCAGTGAAACCTGGACAACTTACTCAAGCCAAGAGAAACGTTTAAACAGCTTTCATATGCGGTGTCTGCGAAGAATACTTGTATTAAGTGGCAAGACAAAATCACAAATACTGAAGTATTGGAAAGATTAGGTTGTGTGACGGTGTGTTCCATGCTCAGTCTTCGTAGACTTAGATGGATAGGACACGTTAGGAGGATGGATGATGGTAGAATACCAAAGGACATCTTTTTTGGTGAATTACAGACGGGTAGGAGATCTCAGGGTCGGCCTCTACTACGATACAAAGATGTGTGTAAGACATGATTGATACAGGCATTGATAATGCACATTGGGAGCACGTCGCCGCTGAACGTGATGCATGGAGGGCAACTATCAGAAATGGAATAAAGACAAAGGAGAAAATGATTGCAGATAAAGCACACACAGAGCGTGAGAGACGTAAGATGGTGCACAATGGTGGAAATGACCATGTTTTCACCTGCATCTACTGTGGGCAAACATTTGCAGCAAGAATTGGCCTTACCAGCCACACTCGCCACCGCCATGGATCGTAGTTATTAAGCCTTTTTGAAGCACAATGTACCAAACTATCGTCTCTCAAGACGATATATATATATATAAATAAGTGTGATAGCCTGTTCCCTTCACCTCAGGGAAGCTGTGACAGTGGGTTATCCTCTGTTTATTAGTGAGTTATCCTCTGTTGGTGGTGAGTTATCCTCTATTGGTGGTGGGTTATCCTCTGGTGGTAGTGAGTTATCCTCTGTTTATTAGTGAGTTATCCTCTGTTTTTAGTGAGTTGTCCTCTGTTTATTAGTGAGTTATCCTATGTTTGTAGTGAGTTATCCTCTATTGGTAGTGGATTATCCTCTGTTAATTAGTGAGTTATCCTCTGTTGGTAGTGAGTTATCCTCTATTGGTGGTGGGTTATCCTCTGTTGGTGGTGAGTTATCCTCTGTTTATTAGTGAGTTATCTTCTATTGGTGGTGGGTTATCCTCTGTTTATTAGTGAGTTATCCTCTGTTGATGGTGGGTTATCCTCTATTGGTGGTGGGTTATCCTCTGTTTATTAGTGAGTTATCCTCTGTTGCTAGTGAGTTATCCTCTATTGATGGTGGTTTTTTTTTTTTTAAATTCGCATATCCTTTACAGGACGTCGCTGTCAACATCAGCATCGTTTAGCTGATTGTTGATTTCTTGGCAAGATTACACTCAGTAGTTTGCCATTGCTTTCTGAGCGGCCGGCTCAGTTATTCCGTAAGTCACCAACGCGGGGAGAACCGCTTGTAATTCTCGCGCGCTGCTTTATCCTGCGTGGACAAACGAGATTACGAAGAAAATCGTGTAACCCCTCGGCCAGAGAGACTGGTGGTGGGTTACCCTCTGTTTATTAGTGAGTTAACCACTTTTGGTAGTGAGTTATCCTCTATTTGTGGTGGGTTATCCTCTGTTAGTGGTGGGTTATCCTCTGTTTATTAGTGAGTTATCCTCTGTTGGTAGTGATTTAATCTCTGTTGGTGGTGGGTTATCCTCTGATGGCGGGGGTTATCCTCTGTTGGTGGTGGGTTATTCTCTATTGGTGGTGTGTTATCCTCTGTTGGTAGTGGGTTATCCTCTGTTGGTCGTGGGTTATCCTCTGTTGGTCGTGGGTTATCCTCTGTTGGTCGTGGGTTATCCTCTGCTGGTCGTGGGTTATCCTCTGTTGGTCGTGGGTTATCCTCTGCTGGTCGTGGGTTATCCTCTGTTGGTCGTGGGTTATCCTCTGTTGGTCGTGGGTTATCCTCTGTTGGTCGTGGGTTATCCTCTGTTGGTCGTGGGTTATCCTCTGTTGGTGGTGGGTTATCCTCTGTTGGTGGTGGGTTATCCTCTGTTGGTGGTGGGTTATCCTCTGTTGGCGGTGGGTTATCCTCTGTTGGTGGTGGCTTATCCTCTGTTGGTGGTGGGTTATCCTCTGTTGGTCGTGGGTTATCCTCTGTTGGTCGTGGGTTATCCTCTGTTGGTGGTGGGTTATCCTCTGTTGGTGGTGGGTTATCCTCTGTTGGTCGTGGGTTATCCTCTGTTGGTGGTGGGTTATCCTCTGTTGGTCGTGGGTTATCCTCTGTTGGTCTTGGGTTATCCTCTGTTGGTCGTGGGTTATCCTCTGTTGGTCGTGGGTTATCCTCTGTTGGTCGTGGGTTATCCTCTGTTGGTCGTGGGTTATCCTCTGTTGGTCGTGGGTTATCCTCTGTTGGTGGTGGGTTATCCTCTGTTGGTGGTGGGTTATCCTCTGTTTGTAGTGGGTTATCCTCTGTTGGTGGTGGGTTATCCTCTGTTGGCGGTGGGTTATCCTCTGTTGTTGGTGGCTTATCCTCTGTTGGTGGTGGGTTATCCTCTGTTGGCGGTGGCTTATCCTCTGTTGGTGGTGGGTTATCCTCTGTTGGTCGTGGGTTATCCTCTGTTGGTGGTGGGTTATCCTCTGTTGGTCGTGGCTTATCCTCTGTTGGTCGTGGGTTATCCTCTGTTGGTGGTGGATTATCCTCTGTTGGTCGTGGGTTATCCTCTGTTGGTCGTGGGTTATCCTCTGTTGGTCGTGGGTTATCCTCTGTTGGTGGTGGGTTATCCTCTGTTGGTGGTGGGTTATCCTCTGTTGGTGGTGGGTTATCCTCTGTTGGTGGTGGGTTATCCTCTGTTGGTGGTGGGTTATCCTATATTGGTAGTGGAATTCTGTCAGGTGATAGGATTTAGTTTTCAAGTTTTGATGGACTTTGCGAAGAGTGTGACGACATCTTAATCTAGCTTATGTAGACACCCAGATGTTTGTCCACCTCGCAACTTTGTTTGTTGTCTCCCTTATCCTAATTTTTGAATCTCTGTCAATTTAAAACTACTGGCATTATATAGTCTACTAGCTGACCCGGCCCGGCTTCGCCCAGACTCTGGTGGGGAGCATCTCATTTAATTCATATAAGTAGTCATATAAGCTCTCTTTCCCGTTCCCGACTATCTATCTGTCTGTCTGTCTATCTGTCTGTCTGTCTGTCTGTCTGTCTGTCTATCTATCTGTCTGTCTGTCTGTCTGACCCAGCCCGGCTTCGCCCAGCTCCTGGTGGGGAGCATCTCATTTAATTCATATAAGTAGTCATATAAGCTCCCGTTCCCGTTCCCGACTATCTACTGTCTGTCTGTCTGTCTATTATTAGAAAGAGCACTTGAAAGATCTTTACATCTTCCCCCAACAATTAACTTGGGTAAATGGAGCGTCTCATTTAATTCATATTCGGCCCCTGCTCCCGTTCCCGTTCCCAAAAAAGACGACCCGGCCCGGCTTCACCCAGACCCTGGTGGGGAGCATATAATTTAATTCATATTAGGCGGAGGGAGGAGGAGGGAGGAGGAGGAGACAGGAGGAGGAGGAGACAGGAGGAGGAGGAGACAGGAGGAGGAGGGAGGAGGTGGGATTAGGAGGAGGAGGGAGGAGGAGGGAGAGGAGGGAGGAGGATGAGGGAGGAGGAGAGAGGAGGAGGAGGGAGGAGGAGGAGGAGGGAGGAGGAGGGAGAGGAGGAGGAGGAAGAGGGAGGAGCGAGGAGGAAGAGGGAGGAAGAGGGAGGAGGAGGGGAGGAGGAGGGAGGAGGAGGAGGAGGGAGAAGGAGGGAGGAGGAGGAGGGAGAAGGAGGGATGAGGAGAAGGGAGGAGGAGGGAGGAGGAGGGAGGAGGAGAGAGCAGGAAGAGGGAGCAGGAGGAGGGAGGAGGAGGGGGAGCAGGAGGGGCAGGAGGGAGAGGGAGGAGGGAGGAGGAGGAGGAAGAGAGAGGAGGAGGAGGAGGGAGGAGGAGAAGGGTGGAGGAAGGAGGAGGAGGAGGGAGGAGGAGGGATTAGGAGGAGGAGGGAGGAGGAGGGATGATGGGAGGAGAAGGAGGAGGTGAGGAGGAGGGGGAGGAGGAGAAGGAGGGATTAGGAGGAGGAGGAGGATGGAGGAGGAGGAGTGAGGAGGAGAGCGAGGAGGGGGAGGAGGTAGGAAGAGGGAGGAGGAGGAAGAGGGAGGAGGAGGATGGAGGAGGATGGAGGAGGAGGAGGAAGAGGGGGAGGAGGAGGGGTAGGAGGTGGAGGGGAGAGGAGGAGGAGGAGGATTATAACGCATATGCCTGTAGATAACTGCAGCGAAAAAGTCCACCTATTTGAGAAATATGCAACAATTTTACATATATATCAATTCTATTAGAAGTTATGTCCCCTCGCTATATATACATTATAATGTAAATTAAATATTAAATAATAATAAGAAAATATGTTTGTACACTAAAAAAAACTATGACAGTTGGCAGCACGGGAATGATTAGAAGACGTGTAGCAAATTTCATCCATCGGATGGACCGTTCGCGAACGCATAAAGGACACACATACAGACAGACAGACAGACAGACAGACAGACAGACAGACAGACAGACAGACAGACGGAGATTCTCTTTTATATATATAGATGGATGTCTAGATTAAATAGCTTCGTCTATGAAGGTGATGAAGAATTGTGTGGATTGAATATTCTCCCGTGGGATCTCTACTGATTCGCTAATCATTCTGGTATCCTTTCCCCAGAGTTTATTTGACTTTCATGTTTTCCAGAAGATAATTTTTTAAACACAATGTTGTATTTTGCATTTGCTTTCCTTCTCTTTGTCACGAATGCAGTTCGTAATCCGGCATACCGTGGTCGAAACACGGCTAGGAGGGATTTGGAAGCAGACCGCCTTGCATTGCCTTCCCATACAAAGGTGTGTGTGTCGGTAGTTCAGAAACAAATGGCAAACTACTGAATGTAAACTCCAAGAAATCATGAACAGCCAAAAAAATGCTGTGATTGACTGCGACGTCATGTAAAGGAATGCAAACTTTTCCTGCCTATAATAATTTTATCAGCAGATGCTTCCCACCCTGCCCCTATACTTTATCAATGACTATGAGATCAGCTGGTAGAGCGGCTAAGAATGCCGGTTTAACCGTCGAGAGACCCGGGTTCGAATACTCGGTAAGGTGTGAATTTTTTTTTTCTGTCGGGGTAAAAAAAAAAAAAACAACCTAACCTGCACAGTTCGCGGGGACTTCATTAGCCAGGTGGCTTTAATTCCTCCAGGTGGCTTTAATTCCTCAGGCTCAAGACACCGCAAGGTACTAAAGACATTTGTTGTTGTTGACAGTTATATGAGATGAAAGAAAGTATCTAGCAAATTAGGCTTTTACTGTGATGCTTCATTGGGTTTCTGGGTCAAACGTGTTTGATCATTGGTACGTACCAGTTTTCTTAATCCAGGCTGATAATCATCTGCTAATGTGTTGACTTCAAGGTAGATCAGAAGCCGGTAATTGGCAATTCTTTCCATTGATTTTCCCGTGAAGGCTGATAAGAGGAAAATCATGGATGTCCCAGACAGAGAATACAATCAGAGAAGTGTGCAGCTTGAGAACATTGGGAGAGGAGAGGAGTGGGTCCGAGTGCCTGAGGAAAAGTGAGACCTGTGCAGGGTGGTAATCAACTGGACTCGGGGTGCGGGTATGGCCGGTAGGCTGCGTTGAATGGAAAGTGCAAAAAAAATGATTCACGACAATTCCCGCCCATGTGATATAAGCATTTATACCGATGGTTCTGTGCTTAGGGGCAAAAGAAGCGCCTAGGGTGCATAGTGAAGGTTGTTAACAGACGGTGTTTAGTACAGGAGAGCCTGGCATATGATACCTCAACATCTAGTCTGAGAATGGAGGTGAAGACGGTCACAGCGGCGTTCTGTTGACCGGGGGACAATTAGCACGCACAGGTCGTGATTGTAACTGACTAAAGAACTTGCTGAGAAAGATGAAAACAGGCATTCCTCGTGTAGAGAGGCATGCTTAAATTTAACAATAAAAATGCAGAGCATCTATTGGATCTTTTCCACAGGACATGGTGTTGTGTGAAAAGAGCAGGCGAACAGACTGGCTGGATCCGCACAGTATTAGTGAATAATAAGGCAGATATTGTCATGGTCTTTTGTGATCACGTTAATAGCCTGCATGAACAGATAAATCACCCTAGCCTGGGGAGAACTGAGTGGCAATGGAATGGACAAGAGGATCTAACCGATACTCAGTACTCCAAGGACAAGTCAAACGGATACATAATCAGACTACAAATGATTCTATTAGAAATTTAACTCTTCGCTGATTTTTAAAGGTGCAAAGGAGCAGTATGGGAACGTCCCGGGTACTGTGATCACGTGCCTTGACACAACCCATCTCAGCTCAGCTTCTTGAAGTTTAACTCTTTCATGTCTTCTACGAAAACAATTTCGTATACTATCTAGTATTCTATAACTGCTCCCACTCTATAAGAACCTTAATAGCAGACTACCGTATAATTTATCAATAACCGTATGAGATCAAAGAGAGTAGCTAGCTAATTAAGTTTTTACTGTGAATCTCATCGGTTTTCCCAGTTAAATGTGTGTTGTGGTTGTTGGCACGAATGAGTTTTCTCAATCCCGACTGATAGTCATTTGTTAACGTGTTGTCTTCAAAGTAGGTCAGAAGCCGGTAGTTGACAATTCTGTCCATCTAATTTTCACTGAAGCTAAACTGGTTGATGGAGCGGCTCTCTCTCTCTCTCTCTCTCTCTCTCTCTCTCTCTCTCTCTCTCTCTCTCTCTCTCTCTCGCGCTCTCTCTTGTTAGTGGATTATGGGATGGGTGGAGGATATGTATGTGGGTGGGGAGATGTGTGTAGGTGAGGGGGGGATGTGTATGGGTGGGGGTTTGTGGGTGGGGGAATGTATGTGTGCCTGGGGTGGGTGTGTGGGTGGGTGGGGATATTGGTGTGGGGGATGTGTAGGTGGGGGATGTGTATCGGTGTGGAGATGTGGGGGGATGGGTGGGGCGTTTATGTGTGCCTGATGTGTGTATGGTTGGGTGGGGGATGTGTGGGTGGATGGGGGATGTGTGGGTGGATGGGGGATGTGTCTCATAACATGGTAATATGCATTGTTTATGTTTACAACATTCATTTGACAATGGTTTTTTTTTCTATGTGAATGTATTATACACTATTGATGAACGAAAGATGAGTGATTGGAAGGGCCGAATGTAAGACGGGCCTGCGTGCCCAATTTGTTACCCTTTAAAAATAAAGTCCATTCGTTCGTTATCTCTCTTTCTCTCTCTCTCTCTCTCTCTCTCTCTCTCTCTCTCTCTCTCTCTCTCTCTCTCTCGCTATATCTCTCTGTTATGTGTGTATGTGCCCCCCCCCCTCTCTCTCTCTCTCTCTCTCTCTCTCTCTCTCTCTCTCACAAGAATTTTTTTTTTTTTTTGGGGGGGGGGGGCTTTCGTTCGATTTTAATTCAAATCTACTACTTCTAGTGCACTGTACAGATGTTTGGGTGTGGATTAGCTTTCTATATTACCAGTGTCCCTCGCCATCAGGCGAACCCACTCAAACTTGAGACGTACATGTAAGATACGTCCCCAAGTCAAGGACGAGACATCAACATTTTAGTGCAACTGACTGGTGTAGGGGTTGAACCCGCTACATCGGCATCAGCACACCGGAAGTTTAAGAACGAGCTCTCTTATCCATTCGGTGATGCTGACCTCCTCTCTCAAAATCACCATCATCAACTTCATCTCCACGTTTGCCATCAAGCGTCGTGGGGAGGAATAGTTGACACTCCGGAGCCCAATGGGTGTGTTTGTATAATGTCGTTGATGTCGTCAATTCCTTTTCTTCTTGGGCGCCTCTTACCCCCTTATTAGATCTTCTTTGATGTAGGGCCAGTGCTGGTAATTGATGGTGTTGCATTCTAATGAGATGGCCCAACCATTTGATATTTTTATTTCTGCAGCAAACATAACTTTGCGCTCTCACTGCCTTATTAATTGTCATGTGTTAAGTGATTTGCTTAAATTCGTCCTTATTACAAACCAGCGGAACAATTCTCAGTGAATTTGAATTGAATTGAATCGAGTACCGACATAACAGTACTCGGGTAGATTCTCATACGTGCTCTATCCTCTTCTGCAACAGCCAGCGAAGAGTCAATATTATAATAGTTCCAGCACAGACTGATTATGTGTCCGTTTGACTTTTCCTTTTGAGTGTCAGCCAGATCCTCTTGTCGCCCCATTCTCTGCCAGTTGTGATGAGTTACCCTTTCTTCTGCACTACCAGTGGCGTCACTGGGGTTGGTGTCACCCAGTGCGGTAAACTCTTGGTGTCACCCCTCTAGACTTTCACCATGGTCTTCTTCCGAGTGTTCCTGTACCATATATAATCGCATATAGTAATGTTTGTAAAATAAGTCAAAAAGTTAATAAGGACATAAGAAAGAAAACATATTGAACAATATAACTGCAATACTTCAGGTAAAACATAAATAAAGAACTTCGACAAACTCGGACAAAGTTAAATTTTTGTTATTTAACATTAAAATTTCTAAAATTAACAATGAACGGTTATGAAACCCGACTAGACAGAGCTATGTCTGCTTTGTCAAATTTGCAATTTTTTTATTTTGGTGTCACCCCTTGATGGTGTCACCCGGTGCGGCCCGCACCCCCTCACCCCCCTAGTGACGCCCCTGTGCACTATACATACGATTCCAAAGGGCCCTAATCACATCTGCCTTATTACCTCTGAAGTCGGAGTTGGTTAATGAGGAAAGCTAATCCACACGCAAAATTCAGTCAAATACTATTACAAAGTAGCGTGTATGGACTACGTTTGGGTTCAAAACAAACTAGCGCAAATACAATCTGCCTTTTCATGCACCAATACCCCATCAACGGGTCAATTCTCAGTGAGTAATGAAATGATGTAAAACTGGAGACAGTCAAGGAAAACAATCTGCCTTTTCATGCACCAATACCCCACCAACGGGTCAATTCTCAGTGAGTAATGAAATGATGTAAAACTGGAGACAGTCAAGGAAAACAATCTGCCTTTTCATGCACCAATACCCCACCAACGGGTCAATTCTCAGTGAGTAATGAAATGATGTAAAACTGGAGACAGTCAAGGAAAACAATCTGCCTTTTCATGCACCAATACCCCACCAACAGGTCAATTCTCAGTGAGTAATGAAATGATGTAAAACTGGAGACGGTTAATGAAAACAATCTGCCTTTTCATGCACCAATACCCCACCAACAGGTCAATTCTCAGTGAGTAATGAAATGATGTAAAACTGGAGACAGTCAATGAAAACAATCTGCCTTTTCATGCACCAATACCCCACCAACAGGTCAATTCTCAGTGAGTAATGAAATGATGTAAAACTGGAGACAGTCAATGAAAACAATCTGCCTTTTCATGCACCAATACCCCACCAACAGGTCAATTCTCAGTGAGTAATGAAATGATGTAAAACTGGAGACAGTCAATGAAAACAATCTGCCTTTTCATGCACCAATACCCCACCAACAGGTCAATTCTCAGTGAGTAATGAAATGATGTAAAACTGGAGACGGTTAATGAAAACAATCTGCCTTTTCATGCACCAATACCCCACCAACAGGTCAATTCTCAGTGAGTAATGAAATGATGTAAAACTGGAGACGGTTAATGAAAACAATCTGCCTTTTCATGCACCAATACCCCACCAACGGGTCAATTCTCAGTGAGTAATGAAATGATGTAAAACTGGAGACGGTTAATGAAAACAATCTGCCTTTTCATGCACCAATACCCCACCAACAGGTCAATTCTCAGTGAGTAATGAAATGATGTAAAACTGGAGACGGTTAATGAAAACAATCTGCCTTTTCATGCACCAATACCCCACCAACAGGTCAATTCTCAGTGAGTAATGAAATGATGTAAAACTGGAGACGGTTAATGAAAACAATCTGCCTTTTCATGCACCAATACCCCACCAACAGGTCAATTCTCAGTGAGTAATGAAATGATGTAAAACTGGAGACAGTCAATGAAAACAATCTGCCTTTTCATGCACCAATACCCCACCAACAGGTCAATTCTCAGTGAGTAATGAAATGATGTAAAACTGGAGACGGTTAATGAAAACAATCTGCCTTTTCATGCACCAATACCCCACCAACAGGTCAATTCTCAGTGAGTAATGAAATGATGTAAAACTGGAGACAGTCAAGGAAAACAATCTGCCTTTTCATGCACCAATACCCCACCAACGGGTCAATTCTCAGTGAGTAATGAAATGATGTAAAACTGGAGACAGTCAATGAAAACAATCTGCCTTTTCATGCACCAATACCCCACCAACGGGTCAATTCTCAGTGAGTAATGAAATGATGTAAAACTGGAGACAGTCAAGGAAAACAATCTGCCTTTTCATGCACCAATACCCCACCAACGGGTCAATTCTCAGTGAGTAATGAAATGATGTAAAACTGGAGACAGTCAAGGAAAACAATCTGCCTTTTCATGCACCAATACCCCACCAACAGGTCAATTCTCAGTGAGTAATGAAATGATGTAAAACTGGAGACGGTTAATGAAAACAATCTGCCTTTTCATGCACCAATACCCCATCAACAGGTCAATTCTCAGTGAGTAATGAAATGATGTAAAACTGGAGACAGTCAATGAAAACAATCTGCCTTTTCATGCACCAATACCCCATCAACAGGTCAATTCTCAGTGAGTAATGAAATGATGTAAAACTGGAGACAGTCAAGAAAACAATCTGCCTTTTCATGCACCAATACCCCACCAACAGGTCAATTCTCAGTGAGTAATGAAATGATGTAAAACTGGAGACAGTCAATGAAAACAATCTGCCTTTTCATGCACCAATACCCCACCAACAGGTCAATTCTCAGTGAGTAATGAAATGATGTAAAACTGGAGACAGTCAATGAAAACAATCTGCCTTTTCATGCACCAATACCCCACCAACAGGTCAATTCTCAGTGAGTAATGAAATGATGTAAAACTGGAGACAGTCAATGAAAACAATCTGCCTTTTCATGCAACAATACCCCATCAACAGGTCAATTCTCAGTGAGTAATGAAATGATGTAAAACTGGAGACAGTCAAGGAAAACAATCTGCCTTTTCATGCACCAATACCCCATCAACAGGTCAATTCTCAGTGAGTAATGAAATGATGTAAAACTGGAGACAGTCAAGGAAAACAATCTGCCTTTTCATGCACCAATACCCCACCAACAGGTCAATTCTCAGTGAGTAATGAAATGATGTAAAACTGGAGACGGTTAATGAAAACAATCTGCCTTTTCATGCACCAATACCCCACCAACAGGTCAATTCTCAGTGAGTAATGAAATGATGTAAAACTGGAGACAGTCAATGAAAACAATCTGCCTTTTCATGCACCAATACCCCACCAACAGGTCAATTCTCAGTGAGTAATGAAATGATGTAAAACTGGAGACAGTCAATGAAAACAATCTGCCTTTTCATGCACCAATACCCCACCAACAGGTCAATTCTCAGTGAGTAATGAAATGATGTAAAACTGGAGACGGTTAATGAAAACAATCTGCCTTTTCATGCACCAATACCCCACCAACAGGTCAATTCTCAGTGAGTAATGAAATGATGTAAAACTGGAGACAGTCAAGGAAAACAATCTGCCTTTTCATGCACCAATACCCCACCAACGGGTCAATTCTCAGTGAGTAATGAAATGATGTAAAACTGGAGACAGTCAATGAAAACAATCTGCCTTTTCATGCACCAATACCCCACCAACAGGTCAATTCTCAGTGAGTAATGAAATGATGTAAAACTGGAGACAGTCAATGAAAACAATCTGCCTTTTCATGCACCAATACCCCATCAACAGGTCAATTCTCAGTGAGTAATGAAATGATGTAAAACTGGAGACGGTTAATGAAAACAATCTGCCTTTTCATGCACCAATACCCCACCAACAGGTCAATTCTCAGTGAGTAATGAAATGATGTAAAACTGGAGACGGTTAATGAAAACAATCTGCCTTTTCATGCACCAATACCCCACCAACAGGTCAATTCTCAGTGAGTAATGAAATGATGTAAAACTCGAGACAGTCAATGAAAACAATCTGCCTTTTCATGCACCAATACCCCACCAACAGGTCAATTCTCAGTGAGTAATGAAATGATGTAAAACTGGAGACAGTCAATGAAAACAATCTGCCTTTTCATGCACCAATACCCCATCAACAGGTCAATTCTCAGTGAGTAATGAAATGATGTAAAACTGGAGACAGTCAATGAAAACAATCTGCCTTTTTATGCACCAATACCCCATCAACAGGTCAATTCTCAGTGAGTAATGAAATGATGTAAAACTGGAGATGGTTAATGAAAACAATCTGCCTTTTCATGCACCAATACCCCACCAACAGGTCAATTCTCAGTGAGTAATGAAATGATGTAAAACTGGAGACGGTTAATGAAAACAATCTGCCTTTTCATGCACCAATACCCCATCAACAGGTCAATTCTCAGTGAGTAATGAAATGATGTAAAACTGGAGACGGTTAATGAAAACAATCTGCCTTTTCATGCACCAATACCCCATCAACAGGTCAATTCTCAGTGAGTAATGAAATGATGTAAAACTGGAGACAGTCAATGAAAACAATCTGCCTTTTCATGCACCAATACCCCATCAACAGGTCAATTCTCAGTGAGTAATGAAATGATGTAAAACTGGAGACAGTCAAGGAAAACAATCTGCCTTTTCATGCACCAATACCCCACCAACAGGTCAATTCTCAGTGAGTAATGAAATGATGTAAAACTGGAGACAGTCAATGAAAACAATCTGCCTTTTCATGCACCAATACCCCACCAACAGGTCAATTCTCAGTGAGTAATGAAATGATGTAAAACTTGAGACAGTCAATGAAAACAATCTGCCTTTTCATGCACCAATACCCCACCAACAGGTCAATTCTCAGTGAGTAATGAAATGATGTAAAACTGGAGACAGTCAATGAAAACAATCTGCCTTTTCATGCACCAATACCCCATCAACAGGTCAATTCTCAGTGAGTAATGAAATGATGTAAAACTGGAGACAGTCAATGAAAACAATCTGCCTTTTCATGCACCAATACCCCACCAACAGGTCAATTCTCAGTGAGTAATGAAATGATGTAAAACTGGAGACAGTCAATGAAAACAATCTGCCTTTTCATGCACCAATACCCCATCAACAGGTCAATTCTCAGTGAGTAATGAAATGATGTAAAACTGGAGACCGTCAATGAAAACAATCTGCCTTTTCATGCACCAATACCCCACCAACAGGTCAATTCTCAGTGAGTAATGAAATGATGTAAAACTGGAGACGGTTAATGAAAACAATCTGCCTTTTCATGCACCAATACCCCACCAACAGGTCAATTGTCAGTGAGTAATGAAATGATGTAAAACTCGAGACAGTCAATGAAAACAATCTGCCTTTTCATGCACCAATACCCCACCAACAGGTCAATTCTCAGTGAGTAATGAAATGATGTAAAACTGGAGACAGTCAATGAAAACAATCTGCCTTTTCATGCACCAATACCCCATCAACAGGTCAATTCTCAGTGAGTAATGAAATGATGTAAAACTGGAGACGGTTAATGAAAACAATCTGCCTTTTCATGCACCAATACCCCACCAACAGGTCAATTCTCAGTGAGTAATGAAATGATGTAAAACTGGAGACGGTTAATGAAAACAATCTGCCTTTTCATGCACCAATACCCAAAAAACAGGTCAATTCTCAGTGAGTAATGAAATGAAGTAAAACTCGAGACAGTCAATGAAAACAATCTGCCTTTTCATGCACCAATACCCCACCAACAGGTCAATTCTCAGTGAGTAATGAAATGATGTAAAACTGGAGACAGTCAATGAAAACAATCTGCCTTTTCATGCACCAATACCCCATCAACAGGTCAATTCTCAGTGAGTAATGAAATGATGTAAAACTGGAGACAGTCAATGAAAACAATCTGCCTTTTTATGCACCAATACCCCATCAACAGGTCAATTCTCAGTGAGTAATGAAATGATGTAAAACTGGAGATGGTTAATGAAAACAATCTGCCTTTTCATGCACCAATACCCCACCAACAGGTCAATTCTCAGTGAGTAATGAAATGATGTAAAACTGGAGACGGTTAATGAAAACAATCTGCCTTTTCATGCACCAATACCCCATCAACAGGTCAATTCTCAGTGAGTAATGAAATGATGTAAAACTGGAGACGGTTAATGAAAACAATCTGCCTTTTCATGCACCAATACCCCATCAACAGGTCAATTCTCAGTGAGTAATGAAATGATGTAAAACTGGAGACAGTCAATGAAAACAATCTGCCTTTTCATGCACCAATACCCCATCAACAGGTCAATTCTCAGTGAGTAATGAAATGATGTAAAACTGGAGACAGTCAAGGAAAACAATCTGCCTTTTCATGCACCAATACCCCACCAACAGGTCAATTCTCAGTGAGTAATGAAATGATGTAAAACTGGAGACAGTCAATGAAAACAATCTGCCTTTTCATGCACCAATACCCCACCAACAGGTCAATTCTCAGTGAGTAATGAAATGATGTAAAACTGGAGACAGTCAATGAAAACAATCTGCCTTTTCATGCACCAATACCCCACCAACAGGTCAATTCTCAGTGAGTAATGAAATGATGTAAAACTGGAGACAGTCAATGAAAACAATCTGCCTTTTCATGCACCAATACCCCATCAACAGGTCAATTCTCAGTGAGTAATGAAATGATGTAAAACTGGAGACAGTCAAGGAAAACAATCTGCCTTTTCATGCACCAATACCCCATCAACAGGTCAATTCTCAGTGAGTAATGAAATGATGTAAAACTGGAGACAGTCAAGGAAAACAATCTGCCTTTTCATGCACCAATACCCCACCAACAGGTCAATTCTCAGTGAGTAATGAAATGATGTAAAACTGGAGACGGTTAATGAAAACAATCTGCCTTTTCATGCACCAATACCCCACCAACAGGTCAATTCTCAGTGAGTAATGAAATGATGTAAAACTGGAGACAGTCAATGAAAACAATCTGCCTTTTCATGCACCAATACCCCACCAACAGGTCAATTCTCAGTGAGTAATGAAATGATGTAAAACTCGAGACAGTCAATGAAAACAATCTGCCTTTTCATGCACCAATACCCCATCAACAGGTCAATTCTCAGTGAGTAATGAAATGATGTAAAACTGGAGACAGTCAATGAAAACAATCTGCCTTTTCATGCACCAATACCCCACCAACAGGTCAATTCTCAGTGAGTAATGAAATGATGTAAAACTGGAGACGGTTAATGAAAACAATCTGCCTTTTCATGCACCAATACCCCACCAACAGGTCAATTCTCAGTGAGTAATGAAATGATGTAAAACTCGAGACAGTCAATGAAAACAATCTGCCTTTTCATGCACCAATACCCCACCAACAGGTCAATTCTCAGTGAGTAATGAAATGATGTAAAACTGGAGACAGTCAATGAAAACAATCTGCCTTTTCATGCACCAATACCCCATCAACAGGTCAATTCTCAGTGAGTAATGAAATGATGTAAAACTGGAGACGGTTAATGAAAACAATCTGCCTTTTCATGCACCAATACCCCACCAACAGGTCAATTCTCAGTGAGTAATGAAATGATGTAAAACTGGAGACGGTTAATGAAAACAATCTGCCTTTTCATGCACCAATACCCCACCAACAGGTCAATTCTCAGTGAGTAATGAAATGATGTAAAACTCGAGACAGTCAATGAAAACAATCTGCCTTTTCATGCACCAATACCCCACCAACAGGTCAATTCTCAGTGAGTAATGAAATGATGTAAAACTGGAGACAGTCAATGAAAACAATCTGCCTTTTCATGCACCAATACCCCATCAACAGGTCAATTCTCAGTGAGTAATGAAATGATGTAAAACTGGAGACAGTCAATGAAAACAATCTGCCTTTTTATGCACCAATACCCCATCAACAGGTCAATTCTCAGTGAGTAATGAAATGATGTAAAACTGGAGATGGTTAATGAAAACAATCTGCCTTTTCATGCACCAATACCCCACCAACAGGTCAATTCTCAGTGAGTAATGAAATGATGTAAAACTGGAGACGGTTAATGAAAACAATCTGCCTTTTCATGCACCAATACCCCACCAACAGGTCAATTCTCAGTGAGTAATGAAATGATGTAAAACTGGAGACAGTCAATGAAAACAATCTGCCTTTTCATGCACCAATACCCCACCAACAGGTCAATTCTCAGTGAGTAATGAAATGATGTAAAACTGGAGACAGTCAATGAAAACAATCTGCCTTTTCATGCACCAATACCCCATCAACAGGTCAATTCTCAGTGAGTAATGAAATGATGTAAAACTGGAGACAGTCAATGAAAACAATCTGCCTTTTTATGCACCAATACCCCACCAACAGGTAAATTCTCAGTGAGTAATGAAATGATGTAAAACTGGAGACAGTTAATGAAAACAATCTGCCTTTTCATGCACCAATACCCCATCAACAGGTCAATTCTCAGTGAGTAATGAAATGATGTAAAACAGGAGACAGTCAATGAAAACAATCTGCCTTTTCATGCACCAAAACCCCATCAACAGGTCAATTCTCAGTGAGTAATGAAATGATCTAATACTGGAGACGGTTAATGAAAACAATCTGCCTTTTCATGCACCAATACCCCACCAACAGGTCAATTCTCAGTGAGTAATGAAATGATGTAAAACTGGAGACAGTCAATGAAAACAATCTGCCTTTTCATGCACCAATACCCCACCAACAGGTCAATTCTCAGTGAGTAATGAAATGATGTAAAACTGGAGACAGTCAATGAAAACAATCTGCCTTTTCATGCACCAATACCCCACCAACAGGTCAATTCTCAGTGAGTAATGAAATGATGTAAAACTGGAGACAGTCAATGAAAACAATCTGCCTTTTCATGCACCAATACCCCACCAACAGGTCAATTCTCAGTGAGTAATGAAATGATGTAAAACTGGAGACGGTTAATGAAAAAAATCTGCCTTTTCATGCACCAATACCCCATCAACAGGTCAATTCTCAGTGAGTAATGAAATGATGTAAAACTGGAGACAGTCAAGGAAAACAATCTGCCTTTTCATGCACCAATACCCCATCAACAGGTCAATTCTCAGTGAGTAATGAAATGATGTAAAACTGGAGACAGTCAAGGAAAACAATCTGCCTTTTCATGCACCAATACCCCACCAACAGGTCAATTCTCAGTGAGTAATGAAATGATGTAAAACTGGAGACGGTTAATGAAAACAATCTGCCTTTTCATGCACCAATACCCCACCAACAGGTCAATTCTCAGTGAGTAATGAAATGATGTAAAACTGGAGACAGTCAATGAAAACAATCTGCCTTTTCATGCACCAATACCCCACCAACAGGTCAATTCTCAGTGAGTAATGAAATGATGTAAAACTCGAGACAGTCAATGAAAACAATCTGCCTTTTCATGCACCAATACCCCATCAACAGGTCAATTCTCAGTGAGTAATGAAATGATGTAAAACTGGAGACAGTCAATGAAAACAATCTGCCTTTTCATGCACCAATACCCCACCAACAGGTCAATTCTCAGTGAGTAATGAAATGATGTAAAACTGGAGACGGTTAATGAAAACAATCTGCCTTTTCATGCACCAATACCCCACCAACAGGTCAATTCTCAGTGAGTAATGAAATGATGTAAAACTCGAGACAGTCAATGAAAACAATCTGCCTTTTCATGCACCAATACCCCACCAACAGGTCAATTCTCAGTGAGTAATGAAATGATGTAAAACTGGAGACAGTCAATGAAAACAATCTGCCTTTTCATGCACCAATACCCCATCAACAGGTCAATTCTCAGTGAGTAATGAAATGATGTAAAACTGGAGACGGTTAATGAAAACAATCTGCCTTTTCATGCACCAATACCCCACCAACAGGTCAATTCTCAGTGAGTAATGAAATGATGTAAAACTGGAGACGGTTAATGAAAACAATCTGCCTTTTCATGCACCAATACCCCACCAACAGGTCAATTCTCAGTGAGTAATGAAATGATGTAAAACTCGAGACAGTCAATGAAAACAATCTGCCTTTTCATGCACCAATACCCCACCAACAGGTCAATTCTCAGTGAGTAATGAAATGATGTAAAACTGGAGACAGTCAATGAAAACAATCTGCCTTTTCATGCACCAATACCCCATCAACAGGTCAATTCTCAGTGAGTAATGAAATGATGTAAAACTGGAGACAGTCAATGAAAACAATCTGCCTTTTTATGCACCAATACCCCATCAACAGGTCAATTCTCAGTGAGTAATGAAATGATGTAAAACTGGAGATGGTTAATGAAAACAATCTGCCTTTTCATGCACCAATACCCCACCAACAGGTCAATTCTCAGTGAGTAATGAAATGATGTAAAACTGGAGACGGTTAATGAAAACAATCTGCCTTTTCATGCACCAATACCCCACCAACAGGTCAATTCTCAGTGAGTAATGAAATGATGTAAAACTGGAGACAGTCAATGAAAACAATCTGCCTTTTCATGCACCAATACCCCACCAACAGGTCAATTCTCAGTGAGTAATGAAATGATGTAAAACTGGAGACAGTCAATGAAAACAATCTGCCTTTTCATGCACCAATACCCCATCAACAGGTCAATTCTCAGTGAGTAATGAAATGATGTAAAACTGGAGACAGTCAATGAAAACAATCTGCCTTTTTATGCACCAATACCCCACCAACAGGTAAATTCTCAGTGAGTAATGAAATGATGTAAAACTGGAGACAGTTAATGAAAACAATCTGCCTTTTCATGCACCAATACCCCATCAACAGGTCAATTCTCAGTGAGTAATGAAATGATGTAAAACAGGAGACAGTCAATGAAAACAATCTGCCTTTTCATGCACCAAAACCCCATCAACAGGTCAATTCTCAGTGAGTAATGAAATGATCTAATACTGGAGACGGTTAATGAAAACAATCTGCCTTTTCATGCACCAATACCCCACCAACAGGTCAATTCTCAGTGAGTAATGAAATGATGTAAAACTGGAGACAGTCAATGAAAACAATCTGCCTTTTCATGCACCAATACCCCACCAACAGGTCAATTCTCAGTGAGTAATGAAATGATGTAAAACTGGAGACAGTCAATGAAAACAATCTGCCTTTTCATGCACCAATACCCCACCAACAGGTCAATTCTCAGTGAGTAATGAAATGATGTAAAACTGGAGACAGTCAATGAAAACAATCTGCCTTTTCATGCACCAATACCCCACCAACAGGTCAATTCTCAGTGAGTAATGAAATGATGTAAAACTGGAGACGGTTAATGAAAAAAATCTGCCTTTTCATGCACCAATACCCCACCAACAGGTCAATTCTCAGTGAGTAATGAAATGATGTAAAACTGGAGACGGTTAATGAAAACAATCTGCCTTTTCATGCACCAATACCCCACCAACAGGTCAATTCTCAGTGAGTAATGAAATGATGTAAAACTGGAGACGGTTAACGAAAACAATCTGCCTTTTCATGCACCAATACCCCACCAACAGGTCAATTCTCAGTGAGTAATGAAATGATGTAAAACTGGAGACGGTTAATGAAAACAACCTGCCTTTTCATGCACCAATACCCCACCAACAGGACAATTCTCAGTGAGTAATGAAATGATGTAAAACTGGAGACGGTTAATGAAAACAATCTGCCTTTTCATGCACCAATACCCCACCAACAGGTCAATTCTCAGTGAGTAATGAAATGATGTAAAACTGGAGACAGTCAATGAAAACAATCTGCCTTTTCATGCACCAATACCCCACCAACAGGTCAATTCTCAGTGAGTAATGAAATGATGTAAAACTGGAGACAGTCAATGAAAATAATCTGCCTTTTCATGCACCAATACCCCACCAACAGGTCAATTCTCAGTGAGTAATGAAATAATGTAAAACTGGAGACAGTCAAGGAAAACAATCTGCCTTTTCATGCACCAATACCCCACCAACAGGTCAATTCTCAGTGAGTAATGAAATGATGTAAAACTGGAGACAGTCAATGAAAACAAATCTGCCTTTTCATGCACCAATACCCTACCAACAGGTCAATTCTCAGTGAGTAATGAAATGATGTTTAGTTTAATCGACGGATCAACATCATGGCACACGGGTGTAACCCATAAGTGCTTCGTTTTTCTCCTAACTCAAGCCTGAGTCCGGAGAAACTCAGCTCAGTGCACGAACTCCGTAGCACCGGCGAGGATCCTGAAATACTTTGGCTAGATTTTTAACTAGAAATTTTGCCCGGGCAGCGCCGTTAGGCTACTCTTTTTCGATTTCCAACTGCCAAGGGATTTTTTACGTGCGCAACAATACACACGGGCCTCCGATCTCACTACCCAGAGACCAGGGGACATTTTATTACTAGAAGTCCACGTGAAACAATCCCGGTCCTCACCGGGGGTTGAACCCGGGACCTCCAGCACTCGAGGCGGACACCATACCTCGAGACCACTCATCCCCCTTGATGTATGTGAAATGTATATATATGTAAATATATGAAATGATGTAAAACTGGAGAGGGTTAATGAAAGATTATTTTTTTGTCGATGAATGTTGAGAATATCGTGGACAGAGAAGAAAGCAAACAATGATGTTTTGACACCTGCAGGTGTTGCAGATCATTCATTAAAAAAAAAGACAAATCACATGTATGGGATACATTGACACCTTGCCGTCTTGACAGACGATAGTAGTTACACTGTGCTTCAAAAATGCATAATAACTTCAACCCATTGCGGTAGCGAATGTGACTGATAAGGGCAATTCGCGCTGTAAATGGTCGTCCACGGTGGATGCATGTGAACACGTGGTCATTTGCACCATCACGTACCATCTTACGTCTCACACGCTCGGTGTGTGACCTATCTGCAACCATTTTCTCCTTTGTCTTTATTCCATTTCTGATATTTGCCCTCCATGCAACACTTTCAGCTGCGACTTGCTCCCAATGTGCATTATCACACATCTTGCTCCCAATGTACTTACACACATCTTTGTATTGTAGTAGAGGCCGACCCTGAGATCTCTTACCCATCTGTAATTCACCAAAAAAGATGTCCTTTGGTATTCTACCATCATTCATCCTCCTAACGT